>CM067480.1:2938954-2967631 GCA_034552555.1 Semaprochilodus insignis
TATATATATATATATATATATATAATGCATTATTATCAATTTTTGAATAAGATGCACATTTTCATCATGCTTACCAGAGTAAAATGTAAATAGTAACTAAATATAACCGGTTTAATAACTACAACATAATACTATTTAGTGTGTATTAAAAGTTCTTCTCCAAAACTGTGTTAAAAGCAGAACTCCTTTTGGACCAAAGGTGGTTTAAACACCTGAAAGTTCTGCCTTCATACCTAGGGAATAAACTGCATATACTGCCACAAATCTATAAATCTATATATAAGATAGATGACCTTCGATCTTAATGTCACAATATTATTATAATATGTATTGTATTACGTTGTAAATTATATTGAAAGCGTTTAGAAAAATCAAACGTCCCCAAACTGGTCTACACTGGTCCATTTTGCACTTCAAAGACCAGCCCTGAATTCATAAAAGCTACTGGCCTGCACATAATAGAATATGCGCAAACATCTAGCTGTAAAGTGCTTAAATAAATGTCGTGGGCAGGTTGACATAAAGGGAGTAGACCGGAGTATGTGAACTGCACTATAGAGTCCTGGTTGGTGCACATACAGTCATTAGCTGAGTGTTCAGATCTATGGAGACCGGCTCGTTTGTTTGATTCTGTCGTTTGCTCACTGGAGAGATTTCCGGGGCTGGCAGCTCACGCTGGCCGCCTCCTTTCATCACACTGACACACTGGGGCCTCCGAGATGGCTGGCCAGAGCGGCCGTTTCTGCCCAAAATGCCTTGGCACTGGTGGACGCACACGGACTAAAGCAGCATAGAGGGAAAGCCAGACTCACACACCTACACACACACACACACACATTCACTCTTGTGTTTGTACAATGTTAGAATGCATATACAAATACCTATATATACATATATATATATATATATATATATATATGTATATATATATATATATATATATACCTGTCACCTAATAGCATGTATGTACCACCTCCAGCACAAATACCAGCTGTGATTGGATTTGGCATGTACTGGACAACTTTCTGGGTGTAGGCCACATCAATGTTCAGACACTCTTGCCTAAAAGAATTGAGCGGTTGGGCCAGATTTGGTGGATGTCGACCCGGGCACAATTCCGAGGAGAGTTTCCTGTAGACTGGGATTTTAGCCACTGCTGGTAGACCCGTATACACTGAAGAGAGATTTAGGGACACAGAGTGTCAGGGTTTGCTATCTGACCAATCCTGACCTGATATCAAACTACAGATGCCAATAACTGTGTACAAATTACACTGTAAAAAGTGTTTCATTGGTCCAACCTAAAAAAATACTCTAATTTGTTAATGAACAAGCTTTGTTCAACCTAAAATAAGGACTTTGAACATATGATTCTTTCAGTCACAGTAATTTCTGAGTTGAGTAAAACTTATTCAACTGCTTGTAACAAATTAGAGTACACTATAAAAAGTGCAACCTAAAAACAACACTTAAATTTTTTACAAGCACTTAAATTAAATTACTCTTTTTTTAGGCTGAATAAAGCTGCTTCTTTTGCTTGTAGCATATTAGAGTAATATTTTAGATTGGACCAACAAAACATTTACAGTGTTGATCCAAGGGACAAAAGGTTGACAATGCTGGCTTTGCTGCAGCACATATTGATATTAATATTAATAATTTCATTATGAATAAACCAGTATACATATACGTATTTATATATATATCTCTACTGTCTATATATATATATATATATATAGATAGATAGATAGATAGATAGATAGATAGATAGATAGATAGATAGATAGATTTGNATAGATAGATAGATAGATAGATAGATAGATAGATAGATAGATAGATAGATTTGGTCCCAAATTATGAAGAATAAAATTGTTTTGCATAAATTAAGAATGTGCACAACACACACGTACATACATGTATGTATATATACTGTATATACACCAGTATACACTATATACTCTATATATACCACAATACACACACACACACAAAATATGGTATACATGTACTGTATTATGATATAGAGTATATATTATATTGTATGTATACATGTATTTGTGCACATACGCCTGTGTTTCTTGTTTTAAGCATTAGCTGTATTAGCATTAGCATTCCTTACATAGTAGTTTAAATTTATATAGTGTTTATACAGCGTCTTTGAAGGCTGAGAGATGCAGGATAAGATGAGTGTGCACTGCTGTGCACATGACAATAAGCTCATAAATGTTGAATGTTGAATCTTAAGCATGTTTCGACAAAAGGCAGCCAGATTAATTGTATTAATATTGGAGGTGAAACAATTGATGCATTTATTTTCCACTTGAAGAAAGGTTTAGAACTGGGTGTGGCTTGATACAGACAATAAGATGCCAGTACATTTTCCTTTGATCAACTCAGACATTGATATTGTAGATGAAATTTAGAGCTCCCCCATAAAAGCGCATGGCCAAAGGATTACACCCTAGTCTTCTGGGCTCCTTAGGCAGCTCTGACAAGCGCTCACCCATTCACTGGTGTAGATCAATAGGGAATACAACCGACACTGTGGCTCTGCATCGTTATTGTGACAACGACTAATGACATCAAGCCACTGTCCATCCCCAGGCGCTTTCAGCTGCTTAATTACTGACTGACCAGCCACTGGCTTGGACTCTCTGTCTTGTAGATAAGGGAAGTGGTGGGCCCACCAGGGTCCCGCTCATTTCCAAAGTCCACTTTGTGGCCGCACTAACAATGTCCACAGGGAATGCCGAGGGGCCGCGCTCTTCTCTTATCTTGCCCTCCACCCTCCCTCGACTATCATCAATGCTAAATGAGTTCGCTGCCTGGCCAGCACATGGCCCCAAAATGGGCCTCTATGGCAGGACTCACTTTCAATTAGGCTTGTTTTGTGGATGGCCACATGTCAGTTTGGGCCAGGACCCTTTGGCCAAAGCTGGAGGCGAGGTCACATGGCTGTCCTGAACATGCAGTGGAGAGGCCAGTGGCCTCTGTTCTCATTATGTGTGTGTATATATATATGCTTGTTTGTTTTTGTGCATCTTCTGGATCAAAGTGTAATGAAAGCTAAAACCATTTCTTTCTTTGATTTCTGAGGTGAAGATTAGGTTTAGGGTTAGGCTTATTACTTATTCAAATCTTATTACTTATAGAGGCTCATATTACTTATAGATATGCATATATATATATACCAACCCTTGCCCGTTTTATCAACTCCACTTCCCATTACTAGGTTAGGTATTACTATATAGAGTATGGCTGTACCCGACTCAGAATTTTGTCAGTAGAATCAGATTCGCCCGTCCTGGCCGACGATTCGACTATTCGTTCATGTTTTTTTCCATATACATTATCTAGAAATCAGTAAATCAATCTGCATACGTTTCAGATCTGATGTCCTCATTTAGAAAGTCAGCAGAGTCACAGGAACATATTACTGAACTAAAAGAGACGTGGCATATGATGAACGATTTGAATTGGAGCCTGATTTAATTACAGAATATAGCGTCGGGCAGCGAGCACGTATTTATGCTAAAAATTTGCGCTTCTAGCCTGTCTTTTTAATTTCACTTTTAACAGCTTCTTCAGTAGGATGACCCTTCGTCTTTCATCTCTCATAAATAATGAACTCCTAAATAAAACCAAATTAGTCAATATTTAAATTATTTTTAGATGAAAAGGAGAACGGTAGACCTGAAACCGTTTAATTATTATATCACCTGCGCTGAAATAATTATTTCTCGTTTATCGGCAGGCATATTAAGTGACTGTTCTTATTTTTAAATAAAAATAATTTTAGCTGTAAACAAATAAATAAAAATATCTGTAATTTAGGTTCTAAAATAATGGAATTATAATAAAACAAACGTCTTTGGTCCGTTTTTCCTTCACCGCAAACAGCCATTATGTCTAAAACGAAAGTCAGCTCAGTGGTTTGAAGCAGTGTTGGATGTCTGACTAAATGACGAGCAGAATTAGCTTTAATTTATTCGGATTCTCTTCTTCAAAAGCTCCTCCAGACTTTCTCTGAGACATCGTTCCACCCGTGTTTCTCAGCTTCACAGCTTTAGCTCCTTCAACGGTGAACCGCCAGCGCACGTTGTCACGTGGATTTAATTTTTTAGCAAGCATGCGTCATAGCCCAGTTAGAACTTAAATATATATTTATTATTCCCCTTTTAATAATTATTAAAATGTCTTTTTACATTCTTAAAGTTCTTGTAAGCTTTTGCCTTTTGTTTTAGACAAAATAAATAAATAAATAAAAAACTCATCACTGTTGTCAGTCGACTTGAAGGTTCTCAGTCGACTCAGTGGGTCTTCGACTGACGATTCGACTCGTCGACTTCTAGAGGGCAGCCCTAATATAGAGCAGGTATTATTTGGGTGGTGTATTATCCTGAGCACGGCACTGTCCACTCTATTACACCCGTTTCCTTCCACACTCACTGGGAAAACCTTGACGAGGAGCAGGTATTATGTGGGTGGTGTAGTATTCTTAGCCCTACAGTGTCCACTCTATTAGACACTCCTACTCCTTGTAGATGTACAGTCAGAGACGATAGATCATCTGTAGTGCAGTGCAGTGTTGATCATCCTATAGTCCTTCATCAGTGGTTACATGATGCTGCCCACAGGACGCTGCCCACAGGACGCTGTTGGCTGGATAGTTTTGGTTGGTGGGCTATTCTCAGTCCAACAGTGACACTGAGGTGTCCAGTAGCACTTCTGATTCCAATCCACTCACACCAGCACAACACACACTAACACACCACCACCACCACGTCAGTGTCACTGCAGTGCTGAGAATGATCCACCACCCACATGCTCTGTGGTGGTCCTGTGTGGCATCTGGCCACTGAGGAACAGATGGAAGTGAGGTCCTCAGTAAGTGCAAATATGTATGAGACAGATAATAATTTACATACACTTTGTCTGGAGTGTTCATCATTTTTTAACCCTACTTTTAGAAACTTGCTGTTTTCCCTTTGTCTGTTCTCGTTCCTTATGCAAGTGGGTTATCTTCCATCTCATCTCCTCAGAAGTACATATGGGAAATAGCATTATTGCACATAGGTACTTTCATATACAGGTGCTGTGTATCCAGATATGGGACATGTCCATACTGCATGAAAACAAGTGTATGCATGTGTGTGCCAGAGATGCACTCCTTTCTGCTCTGCTCTTTTCAGCTCTCTCCCTCTTATCAGTCCGACTCCAATTAAAGTGGCAGCCTGCTGCTTTTAGAGAGAAGGGGACAGAAGAGGATCTGGCACCTCAGATCTGATTTAGAGATGCACACACACACACACACACACACACACACACACACACACACACACACACATGCTCTCCATTACAGCAAAAGGTGAACCAACATCTATAAAACCCAAGCAGGACAAAAAGCTCAGACAGCCGTCTTAGACGGGCCATGGGGGTTAACGAAGAGTGATGTGAGGAGGGGGCATTTATTTTTGGAGAAGACAAAGTCTGGCACTACACATTCAGCACCTTGACCACCAGAGTGACCAGTAGGCTACCATATGCAATGAATCGTCCACAATTCTGTTCTGTTAATAGAACTACAGTTCATTTCAACCATTAGTTACATTAGTTACAATAGGTACGCTAGGTAAAGACCCCACCATTCACCAGTACTGGGGTTCCAGCAGTAAAGACTCTGGTATGTCAATATACATACAGTATACGTCCACCAGCCACTTGGTTAAGTACACCAACCCTGTATCTGCTCTCTTTGTTAAGCTCCACTTATCATACAGGTGCACTTTGTAGTTCCACAATTACAGGCTGTAGTCCATCTGTTCCTGTGTGTACTTTGTTAGTCCCATTTAACCTTGTTCTTCAATAGTCAAAACCCCCACAAGCCCACCACAGTCCAGGTATTATTTGGGCAGTGGATGGTTCTCAGCACTGCGGCGACACTGACATACTGTTATGGGGAAAAAGACACTCTGTTTATGGTAATTATTATTAATTATTACATGTCACCAGCCAAATGGCCACTGGGGGCCTGAAAAGACTTTATTAATATTACATTCATCGTCAAAAGAATAGTTGCACAAATAGCTGCACCCAGAATGAATCAACCAACAGAAATGAAACTTGGTCTGTAGGTTTGACATGTGAGACATGCAAACGATCCAGTTTTCATGCTTGGCCGCGCATGTGACGTAAGCAAGGAGGGGCCTTATCACTGTACCTGACTGACCCAACAGCCACAATTACGGGCATTATGCGAGCAACAGTGCCTCCATGAGTCATCCTGTTAGTGGCAGCACCATTAGCAGACGGCTGCACCGGCTGCAGGACTACAAGTACGTAGACCGTTACGATGACTGTCCTTAACACCACATCAACATCACCCAAGACTGTAATGGTGTCGTGCCAGACTGTCATGGAGTGACTCAGAATGGCAGCAGGTCATCTTCAGTGACGAGTCCTGCTTTCGTCTTGGTGGAGACGACCAACGAATCCGTCTGTGGAGGCACCGTGGTCAGCACCAAGATGAATGGCTTGTTGTCATGTGTCTCGTGTCCAGACGGCCTGGTGTCACTCCACCTCCACCCCTACCGCACCATCTGCAGGAACTGTGTGAGGATATTCAAGCTGCATGGGATGGATTATCACAGGACACCATTAGGAACCTCTACATCTCCATGCTGAGACGTCTGGCATGTTGTGTTAGCAAACATGGTAGCCCTATGCCATACTGAGAGACACTACTTCTGTATGTGTAGCTCAATAAATATTGATTATATCAGTCTAAATTGATCATCATTTATTGTTCCTGGTAATCTTTATCTTCCCTCCCAATAGCACTGCAATCCCACACCTCCTTCTGGGTGCAGCTATTCTTTTGATGATGGGTGTATTAAAGAATAGTATTGGATTGAGGGGCATCTCAACCTTTAGGTGGTTGAATATTAGGAATGGGGATCACAAAGAAGTCTAAAGGCATAAAAGTCAAATCTAAATAACCTGCACAAAATGAAAGCACTCTTCGTTCAAACTCTTACCAGCAATTACGCTTTATATGGGTCCGAGAAAGTGGTCTATGGGGTGGCATTGAGTTTTACTGCATCGGTTTCATTGCTGTAAGTGTTCTAAGCCGTGGTGCATTTGTTCCTCATTTAGGCCTCTACAATGACAAATAACAGCAGGGCAGATTCACTGCGGGATGAAAGCTGGAGAAACCTAATTGGCTAATGGAAAGTTTCATGGTAGGGAAACATTTGAGAGATGAAACTGTACAATGCTAACATGTGGAAATGGAGGCTACAGTAGATTTCACTCTGAGTGAAAACAGAAACCTAACTGTACCCAAAGTGTAGTCGATCAGCTCAGACATGTTTGGTGTCTGAAGATTCCTTCTTCAGTTTTGCACTGGAGCTACAAGGCTAATGTAGCTAACAAGAAATAGAAGCTTATACAGAGCCTGTCCTTTTGTCAGCAATATTAGCCAAGGACACCGGGCTTCTGAGGGGGCTACGGCTGTTATATGAGGACTGCCGCCTTTCTGCTATCTGATTGGTTGCCGCTCTGTTCATTTGCATAAAGTTTGTCTAGTTTAGTTTCCAGCAGAGTGCGTCAGTGATTTGATGCATCAGTTGGATACATATATACTGTCACTGTAGCCTCATTAAAGCACTATAGGATACTTTCTGTTTGATGTGAAATCTAATTTAAAAAGGCAAATCATTTCGGGTGATGTCGTTGCTCGCATCACATAAATGCTTCAAATTCCAGCACCCCCATCTTAAAATTCCTTTCCCACATTCCTGATCTTAGCAGCACTCTAAGGCATTTATTTCTAAATTTATTTATTTCTCCAGTCAGTGGTGGGACATGGCAAAATATAAATACTCAGTTATTCAATGAAATTATTTAATTACTTAATACTTACTTAATAACTTAAGTAATAGTTGAACGTATCTTTGCTTCGAATGAATATTGCTGTCACTCAGCATTTTGATAGAAAAAGCATTTTCCGAACAGGCTTTTCCCACCACAGAGCTGCACTCATCATGTGTCACTTTTTAAGAGGCAACCATTTAAAATAGTGCTGTAATAGTATAAATGTGTTAAAAAACGTGTTACTGTGTCGTAAAAGGGTTATTACACTGTAATTGCTTCATTCTTATATTATTAGAGTGGTTTTATGTTGTAGTAGCACATATGTTGTAATTCTATTACTGTATTGTAATTACTATTATGTTGTAATAGTGCCATTGTGTTGTAATAGCTACTATGTTGTAGTAATGTTACTATATTGTAATTGCATTTTTGAATTATTATGCTAGTGCTACTATGTTATACCACTGTTATTGTGTTGTTGTCTTATTATTGTATTGAGATGGGTTTGTTGTGTTGTAATTATGTTGTAGTAGTGCTATTGTGTTGCTGTAATAATGTAATGTATTGATAAATAGAGTTCATCCACTGTAAAATGGTTACAGTGCTGTAACATCCACCATGTGCTGTGACAGTGTCATTGTAATGTAACAGTGCTATTGTTTGTAATTGTTTGAAAACACTGTTACTGTGTTGTTTTGTAACAATATTATTTGTTTTGATAGCGTTATGGATCCGGAATGGTGTAATTGTTATGTAATAATGTTATTATACTGTAATAATTTTGTTATGCTGTGTGTGTGTTTTTTTTTCTAAATGGTGTTAATGTATTGTATTAGTACTACTTTGCTGAAATATTCTTGATGTGTTATAATATTGTTTTTATACAGTGTAATGGTATTGGTAAAATAGTTCAGCTCTGATTGTTTGTGTTGTGCTGTAAAATTGTTATTGTGCAGTATTATTACAGTATTTTTGAGCTATGGCATTTAATTGTGCTGAAAGTGTTGTATGCAAAAGTGTTATTGTGTTTAAATAGATTTTTAGCAATACTGTTTTGCTTTAATTGCATTATTGATCTGGAATGCTGTAGTAATAGTGTTGTATTGAAAATGTTTCTTTGTTGAAATAGTGTTATTGTTTTAAATTGTATTATTATATTAGAACAGTGCTATTGTATTGTAATAGTGTTATTGTTTTGTAATAGTATTACTGTATTGTAACAGTGTTGTTGTGTTGTAACAGTGTTATTGTGTTGTAATAGTGCCATTGTTTTTGCAGTAGTGTTATTGTTTTGTAACTGTGTTATTGTGTTGTCAAACTGTTTCTCTGTTGTCATAGTGTTATTGTTTTTAATAAATGTTTGTCTTATTGTATTGCAACAGTGTTGCTACGCTGTAGTTTTTGTGCCTAAATATTGTCTTATTGTGTTGAAATAATGTTACTGTATTGTAATATTTTTGATGCATGATAATAGAGGCGTTGTGTTGTAGTAACACAACAATACCAATAAAATGATTCTGCTAAAAATGAATAATTTGTTGTGTTGTAAACATCTCGATGTGTTTTCACAATAAGTATAGTCATGCTGTAATATTCTTATTGTGCTGAAATACTATGTTATTATATTGTAATAGGCCTGTTGATTATTGCATTATCATGGAGGTGTTCAAAGAAGAGCTATTAAACTGGCATAGAATCTTTATATGAAGATCCTTTAACCTGTCAAAATGTCTCACCGATCTCTCAAATAGGCTTCTGCATGGGGTCAAAAGTGGTTCTCAATGGCGTCTCTCCTTGCAGCACCTTCTTACCCTCCTACAGCATCCAGTTTCCAGACTGGTGGGATGCAACCTTCCACTACAAGCCTCTACAGCTTCCAGATCTGAGCAAACGTATACAAGCCCTGGCTGACCAACTACATATGCGGTAGGTGGACACCTGTGTACCATTGATTTGCAGAACTATCGCTTTGATAGAAGGGACCTGAAGACTAGGGTTACTATCCTCAATGCACAGAGGTGCGATCGGGTACGAGAAAACGTCTTTCAAGGCCCTCCGGCTGTATCATCCTCTCACAACAAGAAGAAGAATGAGTTAAGGAGGGCATAGCTAAGCTTCAGCTGTTCTTCCAGCCTTATAATTAAAGATAGTGTCAGATAAATGCCATAACTGTCAGAGAGAGAGGGAAAATATGAGAAGACATCAAACCACTCCACAATATAGAGCTATATTTCATGGCAGGATACCAATTATCTGCTCCGTCTCTTGTGAAACGCTAATTCACTGCTGATAGCGGTGTGTGCTAATACAAACAGCCGGGGCCAGCGCTTGTCATCTGAAAATTACGGCTGTATAGTATTTCATGTTGGTCTGCCAGCGGCTTTGTTAAGGACTTAATCATGCGAAGGTAATGTGATGTGGGATGGGCCAATATTTCAGAAAAAACGCTACGTTCAAAAAGTGACAGCAAATAAAAAAGTCTGTGTTTGTTTCCATTGTGAACAATACATCCGTTGCTGTGATGTCTTACTGTCCCCCGTAACATCAGTACCGCCACTGAGTACAGGCATAAATGAGGAGATTCAGATCGCCATCATTCATGCCTCTATTCAGAAAATATGAATAGGCTTTCAGGCACGCTTGCTATGAAATATGAACCATCACAGGTCGTACTCTGAAGCATCCAGTCACCTTTGTTATAGCTGGGGAAGTCTGCTAGACTTTTGTCTCTTGGCAAACGATATGGTGCAGGTACCGATGAGCCATGATGTGGCAGGTAAAATGTGTTCTAATGTGGATGCAGTAGGCACGCACAATGTGCTGGTAGCGAAACAGACTCTGCCTACTGAATACACTGTAAGGTGTGTACGTGGTACAGCAGTCTTCAGGTGTGCATTTGGCTCAGATACCAGACTTTGGGAAACAGTAACACAAATTGTGACCCTATTTAATGTGGTGCCTCCAAGACAGCATTACTCCACGAAAATAGTAATCATTGTGCTGCAATAGTGTTACTGTGTTGTAGTAGTGTTATTGTGCTATGATAGTGTTATTGTGCTGTAATAGTGTTATTATGCTGTAATAGTGTTACTGTGCTATGATAGTGTTATTGTGTTGTAATAGTGTTATTATGCTGTAATAGTGTTACTGTGCTATGATAGTATTATTGTGCTGTAATAGTGTTATTTTGCTGTAATACTGTTATTGTGTTGTAATAGTGTTGTCATATTGTAATAGTGTTATTGTGCTGTAATACTTTTATTGTGTTATAATAGTGTTCTTGTGCTATGATAGTGTTATTGTACTGTAGTACTGTAATAGCGTTATTGTGTTGTAATAGTGTTCTTGTGCTATGGTAGTGTTATTGTACTGTAGTACTGTAATAGCGTTATTGTGTTGTAATAGTGTTCTTGTGCTATGATAGTGTTATTGTACTGTAGTACTGTAATAGCTTTATTGTGTTGTAATAGTGTTCTTGTGCTATGATAGTGTTATTGTACTGTAGTACTGTAATAGCATTATTGTGTTGTAATAGTGTGTTTGTGCTATGATAGTGTTATTGTACTGTAGTACTGTAATAGCGTTATTGTGTTGCAATAGTGTTGTTGTGTTGCGTATTACCATGTTGAAATATTTAGATGTGCTGTAATAGAACTGTGATTGTGATGTGAGTCACTGTGTTGTAAACATTTTTGTGTGCTGTAATAGAATTATTGTGTATTAACTGTGTTATTGTCTTGTAATAGTATTCTTGTGCTGTAATAGTCATTTTATGTTGTAATAGTGTTCTGTAATCATGTTATTGTGTTGTAATAGTGTTCTTGTGCTATGGTAGTGTTATTGTGCTGTAATAGTATTCTTGTGCTATGATAGTGTTACCGTGCTGTAGTAGAGTTATTGTATTGTAATAGCGCTGTTGTTTATAGCATTATAGCATCATGGAGATGTTCATAGAGGAGCTATTAAACTGGCATAGAATCATTATATGAAGATCCTTTAACCCTTCAAAATGTTCTTCAAACTCATAAATCTCTTTCTCAATTAATAGTGTTCTTTTGTTGTAATAGTGTTTTGGTGCTGTAAGAGTATTATTATGTTGTAATCAGTTTTTTTGTGTTCTTGCAGTATAATTATGTTATTGTGCCATAATAGTGTTATAGTTTTGTAGTCGTGTGACGTGATGTAATGGGGTTTTTATGTTATACCACTGTCAGTGCTTTAATAGTAATTAATGTGTTGATTAATAGTGTTATTGTGTAAGTGACAGACTCCAGCACTCCCCATGACTCAGGAGGATAAGCAGTGTAGATGATGAGTGAGCAGGCTGTAATAGTTGTAGTGTTGTATTAGTCTGATGGTGCTGAAACAGTAATTGCCATGTTTATAGAAATGCTATATTATAATAGTGTAATTCTCATTAATTATTCATTTTTATAGCGTAACAGCATCTTAGCATAGGAATATGCTGTGTTTCAGTGTTGTAATAGTGTAATTATGCTTTAATAGTGTGTTATTGTGGCATTATAGTGCCCGTGCTTTAAAAGAAATGCTATATGTAATATACACAAACCTATTGTGTTGTAGTAGTGTGATGGTGTTTTGTTGATTGTTACATTAGATGATATTATAACATTGTCATTCATATGTTGTAATAGTGTTATTGCGCTGTAATAATATTGTTATTGTGTTATACTACTAATCCTGGGTTGTAATAGTGTTACTGCGTTGTAATAACGCTATTATACTGTAATGGTGATTATGTTGTTGTAATGCTATTGTGTTGTAATGCCAATTATTGTGTTGTAATGGCATATTTATGTTGTTTTTGTGATACTGTAATGTAATACACTCTTAAAAGGGTACCACAAAGGGTTCTTTGAACAATGCCATAAAGGAACCTCCACTGATCCCCTAAATAACTCTGTTTGAAATAGAAATCTGTAATGTTCTCTGTCAATTCAAGGTTGTTCCTAGAACCTTCAAGCCATGTGGGTATTAAAACATTAAAATGGTTCTTCCTGCTTACACATGTCATTTACCAAAATGGTTCTCTAAATAAGCATTCATTGAAAGGCTTTTTAGGTGTTTCTTTTCCTTATGGCATCATGCAAAGAACCCTTTTTTAGCACATTTATTTTCAGAAGTGAGGTGTTATTGTGTTGGCAATTTTTTTTTTCTGCGTGTTTGATGCCTCTTCCTCCTGCTAGCTGCCGTGTCTGCTTCCATTTACGAAGGAAATCACTTAACAAGTCTCATTTGAGATACTACCACTAATGTAAGCCTGTTTTGTGAGGTGGAGAAAATTTTGGCCTTGGCTTGTTGCTCAAACTTTAGCAAATCAGACCATGTAATCATCTGCATTTCCCACCTATTATTTGTGCAAATGCATATGCGCTTTTCCATGTACATGCTGAATAAATTGTGCATTTGCACCATTTCAAAAACGTGGACAGAATTCATCCTATCCCTCATACCAAACTGTCTCAATAGGCTTAGTGCATCCAGCCCCAGATGTGCAAAAAGGGACAGTAATGACTAAGTCGACTCACATTACAGACAGGCATAGACCGCACCATTTCAGCTGATTGTAAAGCTGTTGAGTCCATGCAGCCACTGAATACTTACATGAGCTAATGAGCAATAACACCTCTATGAAAAGCAATCTAAGGGAGATTCCCACTGGCAGCTAAAGTAACTCGCTTGGCACAGTCGGGGCTGATGGTGGAAGGAGAGAATTTGGTTTGAGAGTTTTGATTTGAAGCCCAAAATGATTTAGGGATACAACTGATAGCCAACAGAGAGCCAAACGAATGCAACAGAAAAGTTCTAAAAAGGGTTACTTTATACGTACGCTCATGATCAAAAGAATAGCTGCACCCAGAAGGAAGTGTGGAATTGCAGTGCTGTTGGGAAGGAGGATAAAGATTACCAGGAACAATAAATGATGATACATTTAGACTGATATGATCAATATTTATTGAGCTACACATACAGAAGCAGTGTCTCTCAGTATGGCGTCGGGCCGCCATGTTTGCTAAAGCAACGTGCCAGACGTCTCAGCATGGAGTTGTAGAGGTTCCTAATGGTGTCCTGTGATAATCCATCCCATGCAGCTTGAATATTCTCACACAGTTCCTGCAGATGGTGCAGTAGGGGTGGAGCTGGAGTGACATCAGGCCTTCTGGACGAGTGGCACGTGACAACAAACCCTTCATCTATGACAGATTGGTATGATACCATTGCAGTCTTTGGTGACACTGACGTGGTGTTAAGTGCAGTCGTCGTAACAGTCTGCATGCATGTAGTCCTGCACTGTGCAGCCGTCTGCCAATGGTGCTGGCACTAACAGGATGACTCATGGAGGGCATCACTGCTCCCTGAATGTCTGCAGTCATGGCTGTTGGGTCAGTCAGATACAGCGATAAGGTCCGTCCTTGCTTGCGTCACAAGCACAGCCGAGTGTGAAACTTGAATCCTTCGCATGTCTCATAATGTCAAACCTACCCACCAAGTTTCATTCCTGTTGGTTGATTCCTTCTGGGTGCAGCTATTTGTGCAGCTATTCTTTTGATGATGAGTGTAGATAATCACAGTATCAGTTCATTCTCAACAGCCTCAATGCAAACCTCTGCACAAACTGCAAACCAAGCCTCGATTCACTTGAGCTCTTAACCTATTACATAATCCATTGTCTTTCCTTTGTCTGACTATGACAATGAAAGACACAACATGACAACTAACCCTTTCTGGAAGCATCTGTGTCTTCAAAACTGCTGGTGTTAATGCTGATTAATTAATTAAAAATTAAACACTAGTTACCCTCTTTAGAAATGAATGGAGAAAGACATGGTTCTTTTGGAGTGCTTCCATAGAGTCATTTTCGGTTCCCTAAGGAATCAACCAGTGGTTGGATTTTTTAAGGATCCTTATGAAGCTTGAAAAGGCTTTGGTGACACTTCAGTATTGGGGTCTGCATTACGATGTCCTTGGAAAACTCATGTTTATGCTCATAAAAATACCATCATAAATGCATTATATTTCAGATTATAACTGTTAAAAACATAAATGGTTCAAGATGTTTTGGGTGAGTCTGAAAACATGGCTCAATGGTGCAGTGGAGCCTTAGCATAACCCCTCCCCTATCACTGCAATGTTATAAAACCTAGAGCCAGAATTTGCATATTTAAATTTTTTAATGTAGAGATGAAGATGTGGCTTGATTAAGAATTGAAACAATCTTTGGCTTGTCTTTAATTGCATTAGCAAATTCTGCTCAACTTAGCTTTGTAGCAAACCCAGCGAGCCTTGCCTTACTAATTAGCAAACCAGTGATACTACTGCTGTACTGTCAAATATAAACCTCCACAAAATCACACAAATCTTATAATTCTACCCGAGAGACAGTTGACGTAAAGCCTTTAAGAAAAAAACGTTAAGTAATCGCTAATTGCTAGCAGCTCTGCTAACATTACTAGCCTATTCTTAGCTTAACCTTGCTTCACCTTGGACCTCGTAACTACATTTTAGCTGGAGAACACACAGCACACTCCACCATTGACCAATTGTGCTAGCATAAACATCCACATGCACACACTCTAGTGAACACCCACACTAGAGCAGGCAGTGAGCACTTGCCTGGAGTGGCTGGCAGCACTAACCACAATGCCCGAGGAGCAGTTGGAGGTTAGGTGCCTTTGCTCAAGGGTACTTCAGTCACGTCCTGTCAGTTTAGGGGATCAAACTGGCAACCTTCCAGTCACAAGGCTGTTTCTTTAACTTCCAGCCCACAACTGTCCCATGTCACCACAGCGCTGAGATTTGGGCAGAGTGTTATTCCAATTTTCCATTGCACCCACAGCACCTTTCATCCTGGCGCTCACGAGGTATTTGTGAAGAGTTAGCTGATTCCAAGCGTGATAAACCCACTAAATGATGTGGAACCCACTGTATACGATCAGAGCAGAGTAAATGAGTTTGGTATTTATCCACACTTTCACTGTGAAGCTTCATGTGTGCTATTTAAGCAAGATTATGATGTACAATATGCAAATAAAAGTGAGTTATTGTTTGGACCTATGCTTTCCAGGAAAGTAGCTCTTTAGGGCTATTATGGTTATGTTACATGCTGAAAAGTACTGTGGCTTAAAATGCCCTAGGTAATGCTTAATTTACCCCAGGTATCACTTAATTACATAGTAATAAACAGTCAGTAACTGCTTTGTTAAGAGTTAATAAGAGCATTACAAAGGTGTTATAATACTAACCTGTTGCCAAACAATCTTAAAGCTCAAAAAACGATTTTTCCTAGAACCATACATCCAAGTCAAGAACTATTTGGGAATTTGTTTTTAAGAGCACATGTTTCCTCATAAGGTAAATTCTCAGTTTGATAAATCATTGACTTCTATTTCCATTCCAGTGTATTACTGTGAAGTCCTACATTCATAAATCCTTCTTTGTGTTTAATTTCATTCTGTTGTATTGGTTCATCTCCAGGACTGCTTTGTAGCCCAAAATCCTAAGGGAGATAAACAGAGCTCAAATAACGTCAGTTGCTATTCTGATTAATATTTGATGCACTTCAACAGGGGGTGTTGGACCTCCTACTCGAGCCATTATTTTATTGAGGTGACAACACGTTTACTCGAGAATGGCTTTCGACTACTGTACCCACCTCTGGCTGTTCCACAGAAAACAGGCTTTGGGAGATCAAAGCCAAGAGTTCGTTTTTTCCATTTGCCCACCGCTTGAGACAGAAAGTGATTTCTAATTCTAAACTGCCATGTCTGAGTCATTCGTAAATGGGCAAGGCTGTGCCTCCTGCCGGAAAGAGAAACACATGACACTGGGCCTTCACTTTGCCTCGGCATTAAGCCCTCTACACTTACACTGACTTGCTGGCTGTGCTGTGTGCAGTACGCCACTGTGTTTAGAACCTAAAGGTCATCATCATTATTACCCAGAGCTTTGGTAGATCTTCAGACGTGTTTGTCTGAGAGGAACAGTATATTTACTTGGCATTTGCTTTGTGACAACCTCTTCTGGGGGAAACTTTTCAAAACAGGCCTGCTGATGTTAACAGCTGGCACAGCTGGCACAGAAACATGGTGACTGGTTATTTACCTAATGGTAGCAATGCACCAAGTATAATGAGTAAACCGTGGCCTGAAGCCATAACTGTGGACGCCAGTGTAAATAGCGATTCAATGCTGTAGTTAATTATTCTGTCATTTCAGGAGACTGACATAGCAGCCAAGTCAATTGGGCACTGATCCTGCTCTTTAAACAGATATAGGGCAGGGGAGCATACTCTATTAAAGCTGCCACACACCGGATGCACCACGTGGCATAGCATCGCGTAGTGTAGTGTTGGGTAGCATACCGTTGCACGGCATAGCATTGTGTAGCATAGAGTCATGAAACATAGTATCACATCATGTAGCATAGCGGCACTATAGAAACCCAGCAGGAGAAGCCAATAAATGCCAAGTTCAATTTTTTTTTCACAATGGCTGGAAAGGAAAGCATCCGCTCTAAGGGCTGCCACATACAGAATATGCCAGCATTGTGTAGCATAGCATCGCACAGCATAGCATCACCGTGGCATAGCACGGTGTCGAATAGCATCGTGTAGTGTAGCATAGCATCATGTAGCATAGAGTCACGTACCATAGCAGAGGAGGACTATAGAATGCCAGCAGGGAAAGCCAATAAGCGCCAAATTCAAGTTTATTTTTTTCACATTCTATAATCTGAATGAATTAAACTGTTCAGTATCACTTATCCCATGTGGTATCAGTTCACTACCTCCTCACAGCCTGGCGTGCGTTTCCCAAAACCATGGTTGCTATTAGTTAGCAACATACATAGTAAGCAGCTTACATACTTGGAACGATACAGCTGCGATGCAAGTGCTTGCCAAAACCATAGTTCCACCGAATGTTCGCAATTACTGTGGTTAAGTTGTGTAGCTGGAACTACACCTGTACACCTGTGGTTAGAAGCTTAGTTCCTGGTGATGACATCATCGATAACACAGGACACAGTAGAAGGAAATGTCAGTAAGCTATTTAATAATTAATAATTAACTTTAATGTTCTGGTGCGAACATTTAGAACATCAAATGCTGTAAACATGTAGTTTTTAATGTATGTCCTGATGTGTTTCTATGTTTATTAGTATAGTTGCGTTTATCAAATCGCTGTGTACCGTCAGCCTAGGCCTACAAAAAAGATGTCATCAAGTTAGTCTTTATTACAAACATACATCATAAAAGAGAACGTAGAAAACTTTACAGTACTTTAATAAAGCGGCTCTTAATCACTGAAAGCTTTCGTTACCATTACGAGAAAAAATGAAAGGAAAGTCACTGGGGTTTCAAACCCACATCCGTGTGAGACACTCTATCTTCGACACAGTGTCACTTTACATTTGCACGTTTATCTAACTGTGCCACATGCTGTTTAAAGGCCTTTTTATTTTATATAGCTAATAGTTCTTCTATTTTTAAGGAAATTGTTTTATAAGAAGTGTTGCCTCTAAATATTAAAAATGTCATTAATATTAACATAATTATTGTTATTATTTTCATTATCAATAAATATTTAAATTGCATTAAATTGTTGATTTTAATACTATGATTGCTAGTGGTGGTGAAAAGTTATATATTTACAATATGAATAAGGGAGCCTAAATAATATTTAAAAAAACATTAATTATGTATATTGATTCTCATATTTTGGCCTTATATTACAATGTTTGTGACTTTTTACATGTTTCCCATTGTGAAAGTCCGACCGAACACATCTGGAAACATGGTAGTTTGAACTATGGTGGTTCAAACCAATGTGGTTGAAAGTACTGCGGTGCGAACAAGGTACAGCAGTTTTGGGAAACGGTTGTACTTTAGATGTTAGTTGGTTTAACGATTGTACCACGTTAGTTCAGTGCTAGCCTCCATCGTTGTACGGGAACCGCACCCCTGGCTGTTTTCCAGCTGAAAGATATGAGCTAAAAAAAAGGCTAAGCTAGTAAAGTTAGCTGAGGTAACAGACCACTAACATTGGCCTGTTCATCCAAAAGACTAGCTTTTGCTCTACATGTGATCTGCTGGTGCTTTTTGTGGTCTCAGTATAACATTAACTGAATGTAGTAATGGAAAATTATACCATGGTTCACTGTGACACAATGAGGAATTTAACAGTGCTCAGAGATGCGTGGTGTCGGCACCGTGTGGGTACCTCCATTCAAAGCAAGGGTTTAAACTTTTCGCATACTGTGCGACGCGGCATGGCACATCCTCTGTGCGGCCGCCTTTGCCACTGAGTGGCTAAATCAGAAATCAGGTCAGGGTACAAAAGAGGAAACTCTACCAGTTGTTCAAAAGCTTTCCATAATTACATTGTTAAGATTTAAGCGAATAATAATTGTTCACAGTGGCGGTGATACTTATAAATGCACTGTTTGATGCTTGAGACATAGTTTTGCAACAGCAGGGTTGGCCTAAAATCCAATTAATTTTAAAACCGTGACTTTGTTAACACCTCAGTTATCAAATTATTGAACAATGAGTGAAATTCACCCTCAAATGTGCATATTAGAACACTTTTGGCCCAAAATTGACCTGACTTAAACTGACTTACACCTGAAAGGACTGAATGTTGAGTACAACAAAGGGCTATAAGACATGGCCTCTATTCATATTCATATTAGTTGGCACATAATAGAATATGACTGAATTAGGCAGACATTTTAAAAAAGTCAAAAGCACAACGGCAGGGGCGCTGTTCTGACTAGCTATCCTGTATCCTGCTTAATTCAAACAGCATTCCAAACCGAAACACTTGTTATTACCTACCAACATGAATACATATGTGGTTATATGCAAATGCATTGCTAGTGATTGAATAAAGCAATGAGCAACACTACTGTACTACTACAGACACTACATTCTTCTTCTGCTTCTTTGTCTGCTAACTCATCCTACAGTGGTTTAGAGATATCAACACTGTCCCAACTCCGGAATGTTCGGGCAGATTGGGAATGGTGTGCTTGTACACAGCTTTTTGATCCGACATACATTGAATTATTATTTTCTTTCCATCAGAAACAACTTATTCAACTTTTGGGGCACTGCACCAGCAACATATCAGCATCCTAGCTGCCATCAAGGATATCAACCACCACAGTTGGTGTATAATCTGTAGCCAAAAGTTTTTGGACACTGCTCTTATATTGTTACCTTACACCGCAAACCACAGTCGCTATGACGTATAAGGTTTGCTCAACAGCCAAGCATCACTTGGATGGACGCAGCAACCACCTGGGACAATATACTGTCCTTCTAGCAACACCCAAGCAACCATGTACAATACCATAGCAATTGCACTGCCTCAAACTACAACTACATCAATCGTTTTAAAAAAAAGTGAGGAAAGTGAGCTTTTCTGTTGGATTGATGGATTGCTTCTAGCACGGGTAATGAACTGGGAACCAGCACTACATCATTTTAACATCCTATTTATTTATTGTGTTATTAATATTCAGAACTTCTTAAAATCTCTGTCCTCGTAAGAACATTTGACCAAAACAGATTAGCAGGTTTCCTAGCAGATGGCACCCTAGAACCTGGCTAGAACCTGGTCTAAACCTTTATTACACAGCCTGTAAAGATTAAGAATAGCTCATTTCTGTTGCGGACCACGTAGAGTAAGCATTAGGATGTACTAAGTCTGGGATTTTAAGAGGTTCCGTGCCAAAGGAGACAAGAGTGACAATGAAACCAGATGAGCTCTAGAAACCAACATAGCCAACACTCGGAAAGCATTGCCACACTATCCCTCTGCACCCTAGCATTGATACTGCTTCAGACCTCTCACCAGGTGTGCCTTTCACAGCGGTACCAAGCAAGACGATGGGGCATGTTTCTGCGAAGATAACTTGGATCAGAGGTGACACACTTCAGGCTGGGCCTGCCACTTCTCATATCAGCTCACACATTACTCCTCTCGCTGCTCCGCTAGTACCTCCCACAGCCATCTGTCCATTACGGAGACCTGAACAATGTTCACTCAACAAAGCATAATCTGTAATAATGCCTGGAAAAGCTGGGCTAACTGTGCTCCTCTTTTTCCCTGAGATTCCGTTCAGAAGTGGAGTCATCAGTGGCTTTTTACTCACTGTGAATTTGTGTTCATGCTTGATAGATCTGCTTACAACCTGCTAAAGTTCACCTTCCTAATTACTGGTTGCTAAGAGGTGATGAAGGGGAGATACACCTGGGAGAGACAGTCTGGAGGGGATGCCCTGGTACAACTTGGATCTACAACTCAATACTAGTGATAGACTGTTACAGGCCAGTTCCCTAAGGGGCTCAATTATACTGAATAGTGCTCCAGTACTTAATTCAGTCGAATGGTATATTATGGAAAGTGGGAGTTGAAAGCTTTTGAAGAAGTCTTCTTTCTAGGATTCAGTTTAGTTACCTTAAATGAATGTCCAGAATCAATAATGCAAATATACAGTACCAGTCAAAAGTTTAGACACACCCAACTAAATGGATGATGTTGGTGATCTTAAAGACTCTACAGGCTTACACTTAACAGCTCCAACTGATGAGAGTCTGAAACAGCACATATCCTGAAATACCACATATACTCTTGATGTACTACAGTATTATATTTCTGCCATATTTCCACCTCTAATATACACTCATCATCAAAAGAATAGCTGCATCCAGAAGGAGGTGTGGGATTGCAGTGCTATTGGGAAGGAAGATAAAGGTCACCAGGAACAATAACTGATGATAAATTTAGACTGATATGGGCAATATTTATTGAGCTACACATACAGAAGTAGTGTCTTTCAGTATGATGATGGGAAACCATTTTTGCTAAACCAACATGCCAGACGTCTCGGCATGGAGTTGTAGAGGTTCCTAATGGTGTCCTATGATAATCCATTCCATGCAGCTCGAATATTCTCACACAGTTCCTGCAGATGGTGAGGTAGGGGTGGGGGTGCAATGACACCAGGCCTTCTGGAAGCATGACATGTGACAACAAACCGTTCATCTTGGTGCTGAACACAGTGCCTCCACACACGGATTCATTGGTCGTCTCCACCAAGGCAAAAGCAGACTCGTCACTGAAGCTGAGGAGGCATCATGGAGGCATCACTGCTTACTTAATGACTTAATGTCCACAATCCATAACAAGTGTATATGTTATTGACCAATAGAATTGCTCCATAACTGCTTAGAAATAAACCTTGTTCTATCACCCTGCACTGCAGGTTAAGAAAGCTGGTTGATCCTCCTGTAAAGTTCCATTCTGAAGGGTTTTTAAGGCGGACTGTATAATTCCATGTGTGCTATTTTATAGTTTGATGTCTTCACTTTTACTCTAAAGCAAAGCATTAAAATAAACATAAGGGGAACCTTCCATTAGTAGCCATGACTGGTACTATTGGTTGGTCAGTTTGGCTGGGAAGGAAAGTATTGTGTACTGTGGTTCTTTCCAGCTTCCTTTATCTCCCTATCAATCCTAACCAAGGACACCAGACTCTAATATTAATATTCTCCGTGAGGACCTTGAAAAGATGGATCAGATGTTTCAGACTGGGCTCTACAGGACGGAAGAACTCCAGGAGCAGTGATGTGCACCACTGAATCCAATATCTGGATCCCAGGATCATATCCATGGTCATATGGAAGTGGGGGTATTGAAACATATGAGCCCAAGCTTGGCACATGGACCAGATGAGAAAGAGTCCATTCAAGGCGAAACGGACAGTCATCCCCTGCCCTGAAGCAGAGTGGCAGAGTGACAGCTCTCAGCGGCCTTATTGCCTTTGGTCTGAGAGTGCCGGGCAAGATCGCACGCACATGGGTTCTTTGAGGTGAATTAATTACTGCCTGGAAGGAGGCCAAGCCATCCCGCCTTGATGTGTCCCGAGACTGCGCAACATGTTGGCGGAGTCCGTCTCTGATGTCCCTCCACAAAAGACTTGCATTTGCTCTCTCCGTTAATACTCTAGATGGTTGATACGTGGGCTGCAACCTTTTTCACTTAGGTCACAGGGGGGCCTTTGATTAGGTCTCCCTCAAAGGCATATTCCAGGTGTCTGGCTGACGTCGGTTGGCTCGCTAGTGGGTTTAGTTGCCAAGTTGTGATTGTCACCCACATTTTGACATTTGGTACTGATTTGCACCCCACCTGCTAAACATACCACCTTGACATGCTCTTCTGCACCTTCATATTTATGTCTATTTCCATCTGTGGTAGCAAAACACCCCCAAGGTGCCCCTTGAATGAGGTGTTAAAACAAATTACCCAGGAGCTAAAATAAGTCACACCGGTTTGTGGCTAAATGGAATATCTTGGTGAGGATGGTGTCACGGAGACATCTTGACATTTCCTAAGCACAGTTGCTTGGCTTTTAAAAGGCAGCACGAGGTGGTGAGATCCACCCCCCCCACACACACACAGACACACTCCCCACCACTCCTTGCTTTCCCTGTAAACCTTTGAAATGTCGTGACCTCGCTCCCTCATCCTTGGTGGAGGCATAATAGCAAGGAGGTCTTGAATTAGGATACATTATTGCACCTATGAGTTGGGAGCTATGGAAACTGCAGGATCCACGCTAGCCCATAAAGCAGCAGACCCCATTAACGCCCAGCCATACAAGATAACAAATGAGATACCACATAATGGCGTGTCAAGGTTACACCAGTCTTAACGTTGCATCATTACCCCAGGACTGGAGTGACATGTAAAAATGTCACCGTGTTATTGATGATGTTGGGGTATTATGGTGCCGAATACAGCCTTAACCATGTCTAGCTTTTACCCTCCCGCATTTTCTCTTAGGCCGAACTTCCCGAGTGCTGATCTAAGGGGCACTGCGAGGGTCCCGCTGGTCAGCCAGTGCCATAAACCAGCTGGTTCGGTGAGTCGAAAATTGATTTTGAAAGGTATTGAAGGCAGAAAGGGTATCCATCATATTAGCACTGCAATCAAATAGGGCTCTCAAGAATCCTTGAAGAATTGCAGCTTGACAGATGGAGACCCTAAGCACGTTTATCACATGTCCAGGATTAAGCGGGATTACATTTACGTGTAATTCAGCTTTCCTTATGCCAAAACAGTGCACTCTCAGAAGTACACAAGAGGACATTCCCTACCTCCGTCCTGAATATGAATTCCTTTTTCTTTCCATTTACATAACCTGCAAAAAAAGCATAAATAAGTTTGCAGAGTAGTGTGATGCCTATCTGAGTTTTTCTGGCCTTGATACTAATGAGTCCAGAACCACGGTTCTATTCAGCATGCAGGCAGGGGTTTATTTTACAGCTTCGAGCCCCTACATGTTTCATAACTGAGCTGGATGGTACATTAATAAAGCATTGGCGGTTAGTAATTAGGTTTTATCCCCATCAGATCGCCACAATAAAAAAACAGCCCGTTCGCTGATGGCTGCTATAAAACCGCTGGGGTCTCCTGTCACTGGCGGAAGATGGACTAATAAAATGAAGACTAGTGGTTTCTCTGGAAAAGTTATGGAGAGGAAAGCAGGGTGATGGGTGAGCTGAAGCGCTTGTAACTGTTTATATGATGTGGTCATAGTGGAATTATTGAGTGAAGTGGCCATGAAGTTGGCTGCAGTGAGCTGTAGGGAGGCAAGAATCACCCTAAAGGAGTTAAGTCCCACCTACATTTCAGTGGGTACTATGGGTGCCCCTGCTACTGAAGCTGGCAGGTAAATTACTGTGTACTGTGGTTCTTTCTTGCTTCCCCTTATGGAAAGCATTAGAGTCCAAAGACACTGGAAAGAGTCCAAAGACACTGGACTCTAATATTAAGGTTCTCTGTGAGGACCTTGAATAGATGGATCAGACGTTTCAGACTGGGCTCTACAGGAGGGAAGAGCTCCAGGAGCAGTGATGTAAAAACAATACTTTTCTAGCAGCAGGGATATGTATATCTGTAAAAAAACAGAAAAGTCCTGTTTTATTAAAAACATAGATTAACCATAGAAACACCGTAATTATCTTTACCATAAAGACACAATGGGAAAGTATTACTCATCTTTTCCACTGGTTTCTGGTATCATCTATCCTTGAGTTGTCTTCCCCTCTGACCTACCTTCCACTGTGTATATCTTTCTTGTACAGTATTATAGGGTCAATGGCCAAGCCACATCGCTGTTGGCTATAAGTGCAACTTACTCTTACAAAACTGATATTTGGGAGTTGTTGGATTGTAGAAATCCACCTGCTCTCTAAAGTGATCTTTGGGAGTTGGTGGATTGTAGAAATCCACTTGCTCTCTAAAGTGATCTTTGGGAATTGTTGGATTGTAGAAATCCACCTGCTCTCTAAAGTGATCTTTGGGAGTTGTTGGATTGTAGAAATCCACCTGTTCTCTAAAGTGATCTTTGGGGGGTTGTTGGATTGTAGAAATCCACCTGCTCACTAAATTGATCTTTGGGAGTTGTTGGATTGTAGAAATCCACCTGCTCTCTGAAGTGATCTTTGGGAGTTGTTGGATAGTAGCTTCATTCTTGAGCTTGAGCTTGAGCTTGAGCCTGAGCTGGCATCACTCAACATTAAGACTCGTTAAAACACCAAAGCCATGTGATGTTATGCAGTGTAACTTGATCAAAATAGCACATTAAGACCCTCCTAGATGAGTTCCTGCAGGACTGATGCTGAACACTTTTAGCCAGCAGCAAAGTGTGTAAGAAAGATGTGGTATGTTTCTCATCTGCTTCTCTGCTTGTTGCACTTTAAACTTCATGACTTTTAACGCTTCCAGAAGTGGCACAACAGTGCCTGCAAAGTGGAACAGTTCTGTGTTGCTGTTTTATCGTGAATGAGAAATGCTCTGCACACGCTTCTAGTAGCATAATGCTCCTGTCAAGCTGTCGCAGCCTGAATTAAAGTCTCACCGCAACCATACTAAGCTCTAAGATTCAGCTTGCTTAAAATGTAATTTAGTCATTTAAATAAATATAATATCTGTGCTGGAATGTACCTCAGCCAAGAACCAAACAGTGTGGAAATACACACTCTCACTCACTCATCCTCTAAACTGCTTTATCCTTCTGGGTGCGGGTATAGGTTCTGGAGCCTATGCCAGCATTCTCTGAGCCGAAGGCAGGAAACACCCTGGACAGGCCGCCAGTCCATCAAAGGGCAGACATATACATTCACATACATCTAGGGGGGCAATTTAGCATCTCCAGTTCACCTGAGAAAGCATGCAAACTACCACACAGAAAGCACCCCGGATGCCCCAGCTGGGAATCAAGCCCAGGTTCCTGTTGCTGTGATGTGATAGCACTACCCATTGCACCATTGTGCTGCCTGGTGTTCCAATAAAGCTTTTTAAATGGTTTTATTACACATTCTTGGCTGAAAAAAGAAAGCAGAATTGAGGAAACACTCAACTGACAACATGAAACCATCAACAAAAAAGCAGACAGTAAATAAAAGCATTAACATGAAATAAACCCACTAAAACGATGATGGTAAATAGGCTCCAGTATGTGCCATGAAGTCCTACAGAGAACTGTTGATCATCAATGGAAATGCATTCCACTGTTTTCTGGTTGTACTTTCACTTCGGCTCTGTCACTCCTGACTATTAAGTCAAGGATCAAACCTCTAGTTGAGTGTCGAGCTCCCTCTTGATACTCACCACAGACAGTGATTACTAATTGTTGTCCTATGTACCCTTTGGAAACCATGAAAGAGTTGATTTGCTACTGCACAAACTGTTTGAACTTCCATGCTAACAGGCCCAGGAGAGTGATGGAAGTTGGCTATTTCTCATAGTTCTTGGTGTTGCAGTTATTTCAGAAGATTGTAGACTGGGCATTACTGTTTATTGTGTATGTATTTACATTTTTGTTTTGTTTATTTGTTTGTCTGGGGTGTTCTTTTTGTGTTTTGGTCAATGCTTCAAATAATTTTTCTCTATTAGCCACTGAAAATTTCCAGCAAAAATGGTTAAAATTGCACTTTTGGGCAAACATTTGGTCCCTGATACCTATAAGCTAAGTGTATAGTGTATACGTTTAGTGTATACACATTAGTGTTGCACCACAACATATTTATCTTCTGTTCTTAACCTGGCCAGGATTATTTTAATGATCTTACCAGGCGTAAAATGAGTCCCCTGTGACTAAAACATACCATGTAATACCTCCACAAACACAAGTAACAGCTGTGATTGGATTTGGCATGTACTGGACAAGTTTCTGGATGTAGGCCACATCAATGTTCAGACACTCTTGCAGCAAAGAATTGTGCAGTTGGGCCAGATTTGGTGGATGGCTTCCCTGGCACAATTCTGAGGAGAATTCCCTGTAGACTTGGATTTTAGCCACTGCTGGTAGGCCCGTATGACCGTACGCTTCCATACACCTGCAGATTCAGCTACTTCCTTCACACTATGGTCTTTGGCACGCCCAAATACAGTCAATCCTTTTAGCCAATCATTAACATCTGCTTTGGAGCCATTTTCCACACATGGAACGAGACATTCACTGCACTGGACCACCTCTTCCCAATCTATGGATCCCGTCACTCACACACTGCAGGTATTTATAGTCACATCATCCTCGTGCTGCGCCATCTGCAGGAGCCTGAAGTTACTACCACCTTAAACACACAATGTGCCTGATTTTTCGTCTGGTGAGCTTAACTAGTCGTTAGTTTTTCTTAGGAGGATCAACATCCCAGGCAAAATAAATATGGGTTGCATTTTGCCAAGCTATCCTAGAGGAAACACAGCACATTATAACCCAACCAACCGCTGGATTCAGTGACCCTACTGAAAGATTGGTTGGGACACGCAACTGACTCCCAGCTCTTATTCTGCGTCTCTTGGAATCTGCCTTCCCAAATCAGAATAACTGAGTAAGTAGGCCTTCATCACGTCTCCTCCTTCACCCTAACTGACTATGACATCATCGCTCTGGCATTCATGCATAACTAAACCTTCCTCCTTCCTCCTTCCTTTTTGTTGTTCTTTCTCTTCTAATCTGCTTTTGATAATGAGAGGCAGACTTTACCTGACCTAGAGGCAGTGTGCTGCCCTGAGGAGGCCCTCGAGGCTATTCAAACACTGTCAGAAAGCCTTGCTCCAGTCAGTCCTCCTGGCAATTCCCCGAGAAGGCGGCATCCTGCTTCGACTCCGAACAGCCAGAAAATGCTAGGATTCCTAGCATGTGTTCCAAAGTGTTTTCCTAAATTTCACACCTACCTTTCCTCAACTTGTTGCGATACAAGTAGACATGCTTCTTTGCTATTACTCCAGTTGCCACGATCCAGACCCTGCCCTCGGTCAATTGTGGCAGGCTGCTATTTATTGATTATGACTGAGTTCACCACAGTTATTCCCATCAAGCTGGCCCCAGAACCCCAAGGAGCTGCACCTGTGCAAGTCCATCTACAATCAGCTACTGGACAGCAGGCACGCTGCCAAATGGTGAAATAATAAGCCAATAAAACCTCGTCAAGTCTGGCTCACAAGTGCTAGTCCCATCTATGATTGCTGTCTAAGCCTGAGACTGCACTCATGATACTGTCCATTGCCTACACTCTTTTAAGGTGGCTAAAAAGGGTTCTCAAAAGGATGTTCCCTATACGTTCCCTTACATACACTTACCAAGTTACTGTCCACCGACACACTACTTACAGTACACTAACGCATTACACTTACTGAGTTACTGTACACCGACACGCTACTTACAGTACACTAACGCATTACACTTACTGAGTTACTGTACACC
>CM067480.1:2991391-3008015 GCA_034552555.1 Semaprochilodus insignis
TTCGGTGCCTCCCTAGTGCAAAAGCAGACAGGTTCCCTAAATGGCACTGAAGTTCTACGAAGCCTGAACGAAACCAGTTCAAGAACCAGGGTTCTTTTGGTCGAAAAAAAGCGCTAACAGTAGCTTAGCTTGAAAGATAGACATTAATAGGCATTTAACGGGACATGAAACAAACTAGTTCTGTCAGGCAGAGTGAGCAGATGGGTGGAGTTTAGTCATGCAGGCTGAGGTGCCCTTTGGACGATGACTGAACTAATGTAGCTTTCACCGTGCAGTACGCTCCTGTGCAGTGTCCTCCTGAAACGGTGTGCCTGCGTCAGTAACCCGGGAGCCAGACTGTTAATAGTAGACTCGATCTGGCCACCTGGACCTGATCCAGCTATGAGTATATCTGTCAGCAGCCAGTAAATTATTCGTGGAATATACAGACTCTGATTTCTGTAGCGTGGTGGTGGTGATGGGAACCAGGGGTCTTGAAGTCTACATTGCTAGCAAAACCACCAGTGAACCTACATGAGTTCATATATATGCCGTATGAGTATCGATATGATGATATGATATGATGAGGACTGTTTTAGAACACCTGGTTTGGACCGAAATCACAATACCTACCCCAAACGGATGTCTCAAATAAAAGGCAGCCTGTTCATTACTGTGTAATGTGTTGACCCTTTCTGGGAGGGAACTGGGGAGGCACCGAATGTTCGGCAACCACAATTATTTGGCCGAAAATATCAAAACAATCACTTCTGGTTTGTGAAAAGACTGAATGATTTATACCGAACGATGAGGCCTTATTTTTCCCACTGTGAGGTGGCGCTGATGTTTCCCAGCTTTTATTCCGTTTCAAGCATTCAAACCAAACGTGTAAGGACTGGCCTGGGTGCCGGTCGTCACCCGGCCACCAGGGGGCAGCAGCGAACTGGCAGTCTGTCCTAACACTGTGTACCTGGTGAAGGAAGCAGTCTGGGTTGCTGGTTCTTTCCTACACCAAGTGTGGGTGAGGTTCCGGTCAGTAACGGTAGAGGGCTGAGAGTGTTTGTGCTCACCCTCACATCTCTCTCTCTCTCTCTCTCTCTCTCTCTCTCTCTCTCTCTCCTGAAGGCTGAGAGTATTGGCGCGCCCCTTCATCAAAAAAAATCAAAACTAACTTTTTTTCTCCTGCCTGCTGAGGGCTGTGAGGTCTCGCCCTCATCCCTGTGTTTGTTCCTCAGAGGGATCAAGGGTTCTCACACCCATCCCTCTCTCTGTTTCTCTGGCTCTCCAAGCGAAGGGGGAGAGCTGTTGTCCCCTCCTTTGTTTCTTTTTTTAATTCGACTAGTATCTCCGTCCCTGACTCACGGTTATTTTTATTGGGAGTTTCACAAGATTTAAATCTCAGTAAATTTAGGAGCTAGCCAGTCTCCCCTGGCGTCTTATGTTTTCCCCTTTTCCCGCTCAAACTTTTCCCAAATTCGGGAAGGTTTGTATGGTACTTCCCACCCCACCCCCAACAGAAAGAGTGTAGAAACAGTTTGATTGACAAGGGTCAGCAAACACTTCCTGTGTGTTAGACCTACCGTTTCCATCAGTATTCGCAGTTCGTAAAAGTGTTTCAGAGTTTGTAAAAGTGGTTCGGTACTGGTAAAAGTGGTTCACGTCTTGTAAATTTGTTTTTGCTTTTGTAATTTTGTTTTCTGAAATGTGAATTTCTTTTGCACTTCTCAGCCACCGTACTCGTACCCATAGGGAAGCTTATACATCTACAGTGTACAAACAGTCAAATGACACTAAATCAGTCTCTGTATTCCTGCTTGGTCTGTAGAATGCATATTATCACTGCCCATCAAAGGCAAGTAGCTCTGAAATGGTAGCTTTACAGCTGAGGTCGAAACCTTCTTAACTTTTAGTGTAAATGAATACAGTAATATATTCCAAGCAATTTTGATGCATTTCTGTTGCTCCAGTTATCATGAAGTTATGTAAGAAACTAAAAATCTTGATGACAGCAACAATATTAAACTAAATAATAACCCAGTTTGTAAAATGCATGAGGTTCAAAACATAATACCTGAAATAGCTGATTTAAAATCTTATGATGAATTATTATTTGCTTTTTAATGTTGTTTACCTTCATTTGTAATAGAAAGATTATGAAAAGTATAATGGCTCCAATTCTGATTTCGTACATATTAATAGGTATGTACTAGCAATGCCCTGAAATGAACATTTTTGGGTGAAGCCGAAAACAAACAAAATGAAACAAACACATTTTTTTTCTTTTACAGTGTTTCATTTTGCAACTTTTTTCACCATTGCATGAATTAAATAGATTTCTTTTTAAGACTACCCATACTCATTCAATACTGAACATTTTAAAAGTACTTAAATGTTAGTGTGTGTGTGTTAGTGCGTGCGTGTGTTAGTGCATGCATGTGTGCGTGTGCGTGTGTGTGTGAGTGCGTGTGTGTGCGTGCGTGCATGTGTGAGTGTGTGTGAGTGCGTGCGTGCATGTGTGTGTGTGAGTGCGTGCGAGTGTGTGTGTGCGCGAGTGTGTGTGCAAGTGCTGAGAAGCTGCTGTCTGTCTGTCTCGCTGTAGCAGCTCTGTTCTGTCCCTTACTCTGTATGGAGCTCTGTTTGGCTCGAATGCTTGAAGCTGAATCAGAGCTGGGAGGTGTCAGCGTGCTCCGGTGTGACTCGCAGAGGGAAAACAACACGTTACAGCGGGAATTAGCCTCGAGCAGATGGCTGTAGCCATGGAGCTAAGTAGAAAAAGTTCCTCTCTGGTTCCCGTCCACATCCAGGAACTAGAAAAAGGTAACATTAAAGACATGAGTGTTCTAAATTATTCGGTCTTTTCACTTATTTTGGGTGAACACAAAGTGTTTTGTTTTCCACCGTTTTTGGCCGAATAATTGCGGTTGCCAAAAGTATGTACTTCGTGTCCTTGCGTCTTTTTATCGATATTCTTTTTATTGATATTCTGGTTAAACAAATCATGTCGTTAATAAGTGTATCTATTGCAATGCATCATCCATTTTACTGATCGATGTGGACATGCGTGCTTACTAATAAATCTACTCTGCGGGCAGATGGACATGGATTGGCAATATGAACTTTGGAATTCTTACAGTACTCAACAAATGCTGACTGTTAGCCCCTGTGTCGAAGGAATAATTCACAGTAATTAGCCAGCTAGCTAAAAAGATTAACACCTTTGACCTTCAGTATACATCATCAGAATAGGGCTTTCCTACTGCTTACACTAAGGAATCTTACCAGACCACATGCGAGTTGGCATGTTTACAACAGCTGTAGAAATGACTACGCTTTGCTTTTTGGCTGGATTGACCTTTTAAGGTACCAAAAATGCCAGGAATGGTTTGAGGATGAAAAGGTTTTTGGAAGCCCAAATAAGAAAACACTGCTCTGGAATGCAACTCCGAACTCTCTTGTTGTTTGAAGCTGTTCTGACTTTGTGCAACCACTAGATGTCACTCTAGTCCTATTTTATCTATAAGTTGCAGTAACTTCATTCAGCCACTAGATGTCACTCTTCTCCAAAGCTCTCTTATGTTAAGCTTAACGTTTTCCCCTCTCTGGTTTCAGTACAAGGCCACAGACTTTGTTGTTCCTGGGCCTGGACGAGTAGAGATGACCTACACGCCCAAGGATGGAGGAGAGTCTCTCAAGTTTGTCGTCCATGATTTTGAAGGTAAAGACTGATACAACAGCGTTTGACTTAAGACACCGAATAACCTGGCCTTGGATTAGCCACCTAGCTAAAGCATTCCTATCGTTCAGTCATTCATCTTCTGCTGTCCTGGTGCTTCCAGGCGACCCACGGTCACGACCCATGATCCCATGCAACCAGTCCGGTGCCTGTGTTAGCATTGCATGTTTACCTTGTCAATATTGCAGTATGTGACCCTCTGTCCACAAGGATGGATTGTCTTTTGTGTGCGTGCGCGCCCCGCCCCTGCGTGTGCAAATACCGAGCTGATTAAATAGCAATTTTTTTGCTAGCATTTTGACCGGCACCTGTAGTGTCCAGGAACAGGGTGATGCAAGTGAAACCGGTTGCTTTTTTGTTGGGATAGTTAATGGTTAAGCACGGTAGCGGACTAACCTTTGGCGTCTTTATTCAGATTTCCTGTCAAGGCATACTGTGTGAGCACATGCTTGGGGTCAGTTAAGGTGCACATGATTCTTATTTGTGGTCACTGATAGGATTGAGGTATAAGCTATAAGCATACTTCATTCCACCTGTTCTAGCGAAACTTCTACCGAAACTTCAAGTCAAATTTTTCACAGTGCGGGTGATGGGAACCAGACATCTGAAAAGCTGAAAGCTCCCTCGCAGTACACTCATCATCAAAAGGATAGTTGCACAAATAGCTGCACCCAGAAGGAATCAACCGACAGGAACGAAACTTGGTGGGTAGGTTTGGCATTGTGAGACATGCAAGCAAATATGGGCCTGATCGCTGTACCCGGCTGACCCAACAGCCACGTTTGCGGACATTCAGCGAGCAGTGATGGCCTCCATGAGTCATCCTGTTAGTGCCAGGACCATTGGCAGATGGCTGCACCACGCAGGACTACATGCACGCAGATTGTTACGACGACTGTCCTTAACACCATGTTAATCAACGTCACCAAAGACTGCAATGGTGTCGTGCCAGACTGTCATGGAGTGACTCAGAATGGCAGCAGGTCATCTTCAGCGATGAGTCCCGCTTTTGTCTTAGTAGAGATGACCAATGAATCAGTGTGTGGAGGCATCATGGTCAGCACCAAGATGAACGGTTTGTTGTCACACGTCCAGAAGGCCTGATGTCACTCCATCTCCACCCCTACCGCACCATCTGCAGGAACTGTGTGAGAATATTCAAGCTGCATGGGATGGATTATCACAGGACACCATTAGGAACCTCTACAACTCCATGCAGAGACGTCTGGTATGTTGCTTTAGCAAACGTGGTGGTCCAACGCCATACTGAGAGACACTACTCCTGTATGTGTAGCTCAATAAATATTGATCATATCAGTCTAAATGTATCATCATGTATTGATCCTGGTAACCTTTATTCTCCTTCCCAGTAGCACTGCAATCCCACACCTCCTTCTGGGTGCAGCTACTCTTTTGATGATGAGTGTATATTGTTGTGAATACACAACATTATTTCAAAGACATGGTAATATTTATCATATACATCATGACCCCTGGTTCCATTCAGCACCACTGTAAAGAAATCAGAGTCTGAGGTTTCTCTACGTCAGTCCACTCTGAATGATTTTATATCTCAATAACAACGAATTATGCAGCAAGTTTGGGAAGGAATTGGTGGAATTCCCCCTTTATAAGCCCATGCTTCATAAGATAGTGTTCTACAAATCAACATAGACTGCAGGGATTGGACTGTTTGGTTCTGTTTCCCATTAAAATGACACCAAAGGAAAACTTACACGCTGCTGGAAACATGGACCACTCAAAATCCACTTCTCCAGTAATGAAATGTGCTGTTTATTTGTTTTATGCGTTTAGAGCGCTTCTTTCTAAATCGAAAGTGTCAAGCAAATTACATGTTTTTTAACACATCCTCTACAGAGACCGCACTTACATATGGCATTCTGACTGCAAATTTAAGCAGACGATTTGTGTTTATATAGTGAGTTTAACAAATTGGGGGGAAAGAATAAAACAGACATGCACTAAAATGTGCAGACGTGTGCTCTGTGTAGAGAGCCTGTTGATTTCTTTACACCTTAAAAAATCGAAATGAACTTTTACAGAGAAATATCATTTGCTCGGGGGGCCCCCAACCTTTGTATAGGAGTATAACATAGGTGGGGGCGAAATGTTATTAGTATGATTTGACCAGGGTGCTGAAATGTTTGCATAAGCATGTGTTTTGACCAGTGGGCCCAAACTTGCACGTAGGAGTAGAATTTGATCAGGGGGCCAAAACTTGTAAATAGGAAGATATTTTGACCAGGGGGGCCAAAACTTTGCATATGAGTAGAGTTTGACCAGGGGGCCAAAACTTGTTCATACAAGTAGAATTAGACCAGGGTGCTTAAATGTTTGCATATGAGTATGTTTTGACTTATACATTGAAATAGGGGGGCCAAAACTTTTGCATAGGAATAGAATTTGACCAGGGGGGCCCAAACTTGTACATAGGAGGAGATTTTGACCAGGGGGACCCAAACTTGTACATAGGAGTAGAGTTTTACCAGGGGCCAAAACTTGTTCATACAAGTAGATTTTGACCAGGGTGCTGAAATGTCTGCATATGGGTATGTTTTGACCAGGGGGGCCCAAACTTGTACATAGCAATAGAATTTGACCATGGGAGGAGAGTTTGACCAGGGGGGCCCAAACTTTTACATAGGAGGAGATTTTGACCAGGGGGGCAAAAACTTGTATATAGGAATAGAATTTGATCATTGGAGGAGATTTTGACCAGGGGGCCCAAACTTGTACATAGGAGGAGATTTTGACCAGGGGGACCCAAACTTGTACATAGGAGTAAAGTTTGACCAGGGGCCAAAACTTGTACATAGCAATAGAATTTGACCATGGGAGGAGATTTTGACCAGGGGGGCCCAAACTTGTACGTAGGAGGAGATTTTGACCAGGGGGGTCAAAACTTGTATATAGGAGTAGAATTTGACTCGGGGGACCAAACTTGTAAATACTAGTAGAATTTGACCAGGGTGCTGTAATGTCTGCGTATGAGTATGTTTTGACCACGGGGGCCCAAACTTGTATATAGGAGTATAATTTGACCAGGAGGCCAAAACTTGAACATGGGAATAGAATTTGACCAGACTTGAGGGTCCCAAACTTCCAAAGGAATATAATTACAAGGGTCCAGCGATATGGCAAATACGGGTTAAAGTCAAATACCCACAAAATGTGGAAATTGGGACTAACACTACCTGTATTAGCATTACAGCAATAGCATTATATTTTACATCTGTTAAATAAAGGAGTACTGGCATGTTATTTGCAGAAAAGCCATTCTAATAATTCCATAAAACATGTCAGAAAGGTAAGTTTATGGTAAGTTTCTAAGCTTATTTTTGCTTCACCCACCTGCTCTGTCTGTACGCAGGCACCGGTGGGGTCGCGCTGGGCATGTACAACACGGACAAGTCCATCCGCGACTTCGCTCACAGCTCCTTCCAGATGGCACTGTCCAAAGGCTGGCCTCTGTTCCTCAGCACCAAAAACACCATCCTCAAGAAGTACGACGGCCGCTTCAAGGACATCTTCCAGGAGATCTATGAGAAGTGAGTCCTCCCGGGGAAAACCTGACCACAAGGAACAAGGCATTCCTGTTGCTTTTCGCTTGTATTTATTTTCATTTATTTTAATGTGTTTTTATAAGCACAGTGAATTCCACCCATTTCTCAACATTTCTGCGTAATTCAAACATTGAGATGACATCAGGCAATTTGTTGGTGACCAGTGAGCGTAATAGCGCTCAGAGACATTAAACTCTTCAGACGTTCTTATAACCACCATTTCTCTGGAACTGACCATTTCACGTCAAACCATTTCCCTCTTAGACTATTATACAACTCTAGTCCTGGTGGACGGCAGCTAAACGATGTGTCTTTTCAGGGAATACAAGACTCAGTTCGAAGCTAAGAACATCTACTATGAGCACCGACTGATCGACGACATGGTGGCCCAGGCCATGAAGTCTGAGGGAGGATTCATCTGGGCCTGCAAGAACTACGACGGAGACGTGCAGTCTGACTCGGTGGCTCAAGGTGAGCTTAAACATTGGTGTGCCAACATGTACTGGCCGTTTTAACAGAACCACATGCTATGAAGGTGCAGTTTATCGGCCGCAGCCCATCTGTTGCGGAACAATTTATCGGCCCCCCTTTAGCCTGTCCTGCGAGGGACCACCATAGGACCACTACTGATCTAAAAAGATGAGCTATGGTAAGCTATATGCCATTTAGTGACCGACCAAACCCTGTCTCTCCCGCATAGGTTATGGCTCTTTGGGCATGATGACCAGTGTGCTGGTCTGTCCTGATGGACGTACAGTGGAAGCCGAGGCTGCCCACGGCACGGTCACACGTCACTACCGCCAACACCAGCAGGGCAAGGAGACCTCCACCAACCCCATCGGTGAGTCACACAGATAGACACTTGAATACGCTGTAAGAGGTTGTCTACAGGAATTTGACAAAGGCCATAAAGTAACATGTGCAACTGCAGTCGTACCTCTACCTCCACCTCCACCCATCTGCCCATACAGCTATGCAATCATCCATCCATCCATCCATCCACCCACCCACACATCCATCCATTTATCCAAGTACCTATCCAACTATTAGCACACACACCACTCATCCATCCATCCATCTACCCAAGCACCTATCCAACCACTAACGCCACCCTCTGTCCACTCATTCATCCACCAATCTACCCAAACACCTGTCCAACCATCCACACATCCACCTATCCATCCAGCTGTCCACTCATCTACCAAGCAGCCACCATCCATCTAACCCATTCATACGTACATACGTACATCCTCCCACCCATCAACCCATCTTCCAATTTGTCCATACATACATCCATCTGTCTTCTATCCCACCACCCCATCCATCATTCTATTGACTGTCCAATTACCCACAAATCCTCACATTAATCCTCCCATTAATTCAATAAAATAGTTTTCATATAATTAAGAACAGCTGTTACATGACTTTGAACATGAATCTATATGTTTGCTGAATGAGCCTGTCTGCACATTATGCACGCATTAACACATTAACGCATATATATATACACACACACACACACACACACACACACACACACACACACTTATTTCTGGGTTCTTTCTCAGCCTCCATCTTTGCGTGGACGCGGGGGCTGCTGCACCGCGCTGAGCTGGATAAGAACAACAGCTTGCGTGTGTTTGCGGAGGCACTGGAGGCCGTCTGCATCGAGACCATTGAGGCTGGCTTCATGACCAAGGACCTGGCTATCTGCATCAAGGGCCTCGCCAAGTAAGTCAGAAATAGCCACTGGACCTCAGCCTTCTTAAAAAAATACATTAATTTACAGTAATGTAATATAAATAAAGGTATATTCAGTGATTTGTAGAACCACAATGTGGCAACCCAGTCACTGTGGTAGTACTAGGCTAACTGCTAACTTAGCTACACTATATTGCCAAAAGTATTCACTCGCCATCTAAATCATTGAATTCGGGTGTTCCAATCACTTCCGTGGCCACAGGTGTATAAAACCAAGCACCTCGTCATGCAGACTGCGTCTACAGACATTAGTGAGAGAATGGGTCGCTCTCAGGAGCTCAGTTAACTCCAGCGTGGTGCCGTGATGGGATGCCACCTGTGCAACAAGTCCAGTCGTGAAATTTCCTCACTACTAAATATTCCATAGTCCACTGTCAGTGGGATTATAACAAAGTGGATGTGATTGATGGAAGCCATGCATAATGACAGAGTGGGGTGGCGCATAGCGCGCAGGGGTCGCCAACTTTCTGCGGAGACAATCACTACAGACCTCCAAATTTCATGTGGCCTTCAGATCATCTCAAGAACAGTGTGTAGAGAGCTTCATGGAATGGGTTTTCCTGGCCGAGCAGGTGCATCCAAGCCTTACATCACCAAGCGCAGTGCAAAGCGTCGAATGCAGTGGTGTGTGGAAGAACTTGACTGGCCTGCACCTTAACCCGACAGAACACCTTTGGGATGAATTAGAGCAGAGACTGCGAGCCAGGCCTTCTCGTCCAACCTCACAAATGTGCGTTATTTGTGGAAGAATGGTCAAAAATTCCCATGAACACATTCCTAAACCTTGTGGAAAGTCTTCCCAGAAGAGTTAAAGCTGTTTATAGCTGCAAAGGGTGGGCCGAACTCACTGTTGATTAAGAATGGGATGTCACTCAAGTTCATATGTGTGTGAAGACAGACGAGCGAATACTTTTGGCAATGCAGTGTGTATTAGCAACATGGTACAGTATTGTAGAAATCGCAGAGGGTCTTTATGAAGCTGTCTGTTCTGCCTCTGTGAAGAAGCTCTGACATGCGTGTGTGTGTGTGTGTGTGTCTCTGTCTCTCTCTGATATCTGTTTCCAGCGTGCAGCGTTCAGACTACCTGAACACCTTTGAGTTCCTCGACAAGCTGGGGGAAAACCTGAAGCTCAAGCTGTCGAAGCAGCCCAAACTGTGATGTCATCCTTCATACTTGACTCAGCACGCCCACGCCACAAGCACCCACACTCAGATTTCAAACCCTTGTCCGGTGCCAATCCACAGGCAGTGGTCAACCTCCTCTCCTGGTCTGGCTGTTGGTTGTAGTCAGAGAGGACTGTACCATTACTACCAGGGATGCACTTTCAGGTGGAATTAAAGTGAAAGTGCCTTTTTAAGAGGGTTGGGCCGGTGGTGTACGCACACAGTGCTAACCCTTTTCACAGTTTTAGCTCCACACTGGAATCCATGTTGTTAACCCCGTTCATATCTGAAGCATCAAGTTCAATACCAGGCCGTGTTTTAATATTACAGCATTAATTTTGCACTAGCACTACGTCAATAGTGGAAGTACGTGTTTTGTGTCCGTTCCAGTCTACGTCAGGGTACTTGTACACTGGTTGCCTTATATGTTTGTGTGTGAAGTCATCGCATCCTCAGCGTCGCTCCCGCTATGACCCGTCCAGTGAGTTATTACTATTACTCTACGTACTTTTCATTGAAGTACATTTTACAGTTTTCAAGAGTCTGTGTAAGTCTTTATGTAGCTATGGATCTTCGGCTAATAAACAGTGGGACCATGACTACTTCTCCGTTCGGTCTTTGTTTGAGCAGTGAGTAATAATTCATTCTTTCCGTCAGTCACTTGGCCAGTTTTCAGGTTGATGAAGGACCAGCTGGGTGAACCAAGCACCAACTGGATGAACAAAAGACCAACTGGGTGCCTCCCTAGCTAGTTTTGTAGCCACACACACACACACACACACACACATACAGTATGTCTCTATCAGTATGGCGTCGGGCCGCCATGTTTGCTAACCCAGCATGCCAGATGTCTTGGCATGGAGTTGTAGAGGTTTCTAATGGTGTCCTGTGATAATCCATCCCATGCAGCTTGAATATTCTCACACAGTTCCTGCAGATGGTGCGGTAGGGGTGGAGGTGGAGTGGCACCAGGCCCTCTGGACATGGGATGCATGACAGCAAACCGTTCACCTCCACAGATTCGTTGGTCGTCTCCACCAAGACAAAAGCGGGACTCGTCACTGAAGATGACCCGCTGCCATTCTCCATGACAGTCTGGCACGACACCATTGCAGTCTTTGGGTGACGTTGACGTGGTGTTAAGGACAGTCATCGTAACAGTCTGCACGCATGTAGTCCTACGTTGTGCAGCCATCTGCCAATGGTGCTGGCACCGTTTATTTAGAAAATCACTAATGACCCTCCAGAAGCCTGTTTTTTTAACCATGCTCGCTGTGCATTTCACCCCAGCCACCACTCGCCAGTCTTTCTGTAGGTCACTTGAGGTCATCTTACGGTGGTTAAGTGACATTGGAATGAGGTGGCGCTCATCACGGTCAGTAGAGAGTGGTTTTGGCCCTCTGCCAGTCTGTAGCTGTGTTGTCCTGTGTGTTTGCTGCTTGACCTTGTTCTTATGAACCAGACGCTCACTGTATCTGCCAGTAAAGCTAGAACCCAACCTTCTGTTCCTCACTAAGAACCTGCTGTACATGTGGAGATGCTGATTTAAGAAGAAACTGGAGTGGGCTCTTATTTATTTCCAGAGCTGTATATGGACCAAAGCCATAAAACGTTGAGCAGATGTCACTTGGTCACTGGCTGTCCATAACACAGTGGTATTAGTCTTATTGGCGGCCTACTTCTGAACCTGCTGATCGCCGTACCTTGATGCTGTCCCGAATGTGATTAGATACCAGTGCTGACAAATAGAACCAAGCTGGGTAATCCTGAGTGGCCGGGTGAGCAGAGCTGGTGGAGATGGTTTGAATGGCAGAAGCTGAAGAGAAATATCGAAGCCCCCAGGCAGCCGCTATTGTCCTGGGCAAATTGGATTTACGGAGACTCATTCGCAATCTGTGTCCCAATACAGGTTGCAGTTGTGGCGCCATGAGTGCGGCAGTATTAAGGTGGAATGGAAAATCAGTGGCACCTATTGTGAGCATGGAACTCTGTGTATTAGCGAGTGCTTAGAAGGACCTACCTCCCGAGGTGGAAAGTCTGGTGCCTGGGACTGCAAGTAGGTTACTATAAGAAGACCTGAGAGAGCGAGAGGGAGGGTAGGGGAGGCAGGAGCTGACTGAGGGAGAGGGGAGCAAGGTATATGCTGGACTTTAAAGTGGTCAGCCAGCATCCTGCGTAGAATGGTCAGGTGGTTAGTACAGCGCAGTGACTTGTTGTGTTTTTGTTAATTCAGGACACACTCAGAGTGATTTCACTGATTCCCCCAATACTATAATCAAAACATCCTAATTATTATTTTAATCCTGTTCCACCTTAAATGGTCCTGCCGTCACATTCTTGTGCCTGAACCATTTAAGGTGGAATGGGAAAATCCAAACATGAAGCTGGTAAATAAGAAGCTGAATGTCAGTGCCAGAATGAAAATCCTGCACCATTTAAGATGGAATGGAAAAAATGGGAATAAGAAGCAGAATGCCAGCACTAAAATGTAAATGGTGAATAATTTAAGGTGGAACTGGAACGTTTGAAAAAGAAGCTTGTGAATAAGAGGCTCGGTGCAAGCACCAGAATTAAAATAATGCACCATTTAAGGTGGAACGGGAACATTTGAAAAAGAAGTTTGTGAATACGAGGCTCGGTGCAAGCACCAGAATTAAAATAATGCAACATTTAAGGTGGAACGGGAACATTTGAAGAAGAAGCTTGTGAATAAGAGGCTCGGTGCAAGCACCAGAATGTAAATACTGCACCATTTAAGGTGGAACGGGAACATTTGAAAAAGAAGCTTGTGAATAAGAGGCTCGGTGCAAGCACCAGAATGAAAATAATGCACCTTTTAAGGTGGAATGGGAACATTCTAATAAGAAGCTGAATGCCAGTGCCAGACTGTAGAAGTTGCATCTTTTAAGATGGAACATAAAAATTTGAACAGGAAGCTGGCGAATAAGAATCTGAATGCCAGTGCCAGAATGTAAATGCTGCACCATTTAAGGTGGAATAGGAACATTTGAAAAAGAAGCTTGTGAATAAGAAGCTAAATGCTAGCACTAGAATGTAAGTACTGCACCATTTAAGGTGGAATGGGAAAATTCAAACAAGAAGCTGGTGAATATGAAGCTCAATGCCAGCATCAGAATGTACATGCTGCACCATTTAAGGTGGAACATGAAAATTTGAACAGAAAGCTAGCAAACAAGAAACTGAATGCCAATGCCAGAATGTAAATGCTGCATCATTTAAGGTGGAATGGGAGTGTTTAAACAAGATGCTGGTGAATAAGAAGCTAAATGGCAGCAATATAAGGCGGAACAGAAAATTTCAAATAAGAAGCTGAATGCCTGTCCCAGCTGGTGCTACACCATCACCAAATTCAAGCTGCCACTTCAATCATGAAGCATGAAAGGAACTAGAATAAATGCTAGCACTAGAATATAAATGTTGCACCATTTAAGGTGGAACATGAAAATTCAAATAAGAAGCTGAATGCCAACGCCAAAATGCAAATACTGCACCATTTAAGTTGGAACAGGAAAATATGGAAAAGAAGCATGTAAATAAGAAGCTGAATTCCGTCTCAAGGTATTGATAAGCACAAGCAGTAATAATCCTTATGGGATAAAAGTCTATGCGCGGACATAGCGATATGGTCCTCAGTAGGACTTTTTTCCACACGGATTCTTCCTCTTTCTTTGCCTTCCAGCTGGTGCTATAGCATCACCAAATTCAAGCTGCCACTTCAGTCATGAAGCATGAAAGGAACTGGCTAAGGCTAGTGTGTGGTGTGTTTATTCTGGGCTATTGTAGCAACATTTGTGACTTCACATAGCGGCTTCCACTGGAAGAGGACTCGCTCCTGTATAGATATGAAGGGCTCATTCCAAGCTAACAAAAACACCATATTTTGTATACTGTGATTGGTCTAGTAAAGCACTGACAGGAGGTGTGAGCCTAACAAGCACACCATCAATACTAACAGAGAAACTGGACTATATACACTCATTCTCAAAAGAATAGCTGCACCCAGAAGGAAGTGTGGGATTGGGAAGTCTGCCAGTGGTGCTGGCACGAACAGGATGACTCATGAAGGGCATCACTGCTCGCTGAATGTCCGCACTTGTGGCTGTTGGGTCAGTCAGGTACGGTGCTAAGGCCTGTCCTTGTTTATGTCACATGTACGGCTGAGCATGAAACGTAAATCATTCGCATGTCTCACAATGTCAAACCTCCTCACCAAGTTTAATCCCTGTGGGTTGATTCCTTCTGGGTGCAGCTATTAGTGCAGCTATTCTTTTGCTGATGAGTGTATATACTACAGGTTTGTGACCAACCAGTAAAACCTTAGTTTTGTCGTTGTGTATCATGAGAAGGTTATTATAAACCTTAAGCTTTGTATTTATTTGTGTTAAATTATGGTTTAAAGTGGTGCATAAAACACAACACATGTTGCATCGTGAGATTTGAGTATTGCTACAGTCCTAATATCCAAAGTTCCTAAGCACCACCTGGAACAATTCCTTATTATTCTATATCTTATTTCCTTTTTCACAATACTTTCAAGCCCCACTCTCTCTCTCTCTCTCTCTCTCTCTCTCTCTCTCTCTCTCTCTCTGTGTCTCAGTGGTTTCCATGGGGACAGCAGAGACACTCTACTCTTCAAAAGCGAGCGGAGCAGAGGTAGAGACCCTTTTGTGTTGGAGAGGAGAGCGCGGAACAACACTGAGCAGATGAAAGCCCTGCCATCCTTAAACCCAATCATAATTTAGTCATCAGTGCAGGAGGACGTAATCAAAATACAGAGAGAGCACGCAAACAGGGAGAGGGGGAAATAAAGAGAGGAGAGGGGTTCAGGTCAAGAAATACAGAGAGAGAGAGAGAGAGAGAGAGAGAGAGAGATATGGGTGATTTAATCTCAAAGAGATAAAGAAATAGCCATTCTGGATGCTCCTATTCTGAAGGCTCAGCACTGAGAGGCAGAGCTCAGGTGAGGATACACTGTAATACACAGTACTGCTCTGTGCAAATCTTCTGAGAAAGTGATACATAAGTCCATTTATCCTAATAATAAAAACAATAAAACCAAATAAATAAACAATACAGTGTGACTGTCACAGATACCGTCTAATATCTAGTTCATCTAATCAATACTGCACTAATTAAATCAGTTCTTAATTAAGTCTTAGATCTTAAATGTGTACCTTGATTATGTTATGATCAGTTTTCACGCATGGCAATTTGATACAGTAATAAGCTGTATATATATACATATATACATAAACCATAAATTCATACTTTCAATATATATATATATATGTACATAAGAAAACCTTCAGATGTACTTAGGTATGGAGAGTAACAGTAGTATGATTTATTATGGCTCTAATGTCCTATTATCATTTCTGGAACAAGACTCTCAATCAGCTCAGTTCAGGATGAAGAGACTCTAGTGTCTCTCAGTCCACCAGTCTTTAATAGAAGATCATTAATTAGTCTGACACTGATGTCTATTACAATCATCATCAGCACAGAACACTGAAGGAGAACAGGTTCCATTAGCTAGAACCGAGCTCTGTCCAACAGGTCAAAACAAGCTCAAAACAAAGTGACCGCTGTACCCTGATTGGTGGGCTCACTTCAAACACACTACTTAGAGCACACTAACGCATTACACTTACTGAGTTACCGTACACCAACACACTACTTACAGTACACTAACACATTACACTTACTGAGTTACTGTACACCAACATGCTACTTACAGTACACTAACGCATTACACTTACTGAGTTACTGTACACCGACACGCTACTTACAGTACACTAACACATTACACTTACTGAGTTACTGTACACCGACACACTACTTACAGCACACTAACACATTACACTTACTGAGTTACTGTACACCTACACACTACTTACAGTACACTAACGCATTACTTACTGAGTTACCGTACACCGACACACTACTTACAGCACACTAACGCATTACACTTACTGAGTTACCGTACACCGTCACGCTACTTACAGAACACTAACGCATTACACTTACTGAGTTACTGTACACCAACACACTACTTACAGTACACTAACGCATTACACTTACCGAGTTACCGTACACGACACGCTACATACAGCACACTAACGCATCACACTTACTGAGTTACCGTACACCGACACACTACTTACAGTACACTAACGCATTACGCTTACTGAGTTACTGTACACCGACACGCTACTTACAGCACACTAACGCATTACACTTACTGAGTTACCGTACACCGACACGCTACTTACAGTACACTAACGCGTTACACTTACTGAGTTACTGTACACCAACACACTACTTACAGCACACTAACGCATTACACTTACTGAGTTACCGTACACCGACACGCTACTTACAG
>CM067480.1:3008396-3018812 GCA_034552555.1 Semaprochilodus insignis
ACTGAGTTACTGTACACCAACATGCTACTTACAGTACACTAACGCATTACACTTACTGAGTTACTGTACACCGACACGCTACTTACAGTACACTAACACATTACACTTACTGAGTTACTGTACACCGACACACTACTTACAGCACACTAACACATTACACTTACTGAGTTACTGTACACCTACACACTACTTACAGTACACTAACGCATTACTTACTGAGTTACCGTACACCGACACACTACTTACAGCACACTAACGCATTACACTTACTGAGTTACCGTACACCGTCACGCTACTTACAGAACACTAACGCATTACACTTACTGAGTTACTGTACACCAACACACTACTTACAGTACACTAACGCATTACACTTACCGAGTTACCGTACACGACACGCTACATACAGCACACTAACGCATCACACTTACTGAGTTACCGTACACCGACACACTACTTACAGTACACTAACGCATTACGCTTACTGAGTTACTGTACACCGACACGCTACTTACAGCACACTAACGCATTACACTTACTGAGTTACCACACAGCGACACGCTACTTACAGTACACTAACGCATTACACTTACTGAGTTACCGTACACCGACACGCTACTTACAGTACACTAACGCGTTACACTTACCGAGTTACCACACAGCGACACGCTACTTACAGTACACTAACGCATTACACTTACCGAGTTACTGTACACCGACACGCTACTTACAGCACACTAACGCATTACACTTACCGAGTTACTGCACACCGACACGCTACTTACAGTACACTAACACATTACACTTACCGAGTTACTGCACACCGACACGCTACTTACCGTACACTAACACATTACACTTACCGAGTTACTGTACACCGACACGCTACTTACAGTACACTAACACATTACACTTACCGAGTTACTGCACACCGACACGCTACTTACCGTACACTAACACATTACACTTACTGAGTTACTGTACACCAACACACTACTTACAGTACACTAACGCATTACACTTACTGAGTTACTGTACACCAACACACTACTTACAGTACACTAACACATTACACTTACTGAGTTACTGTACACCAACACACTACTTACAGTACACTAACGCATTACACTTACTGAGTTACTTACAGCACACTAACGCATTACACTTACCGAGTCACTGTACACCAACACACTACTTACAGTACACTAACGCATTACACTTACTGAGTTACTTACAGTACACTAACGCATTACACTTACTGAGTCACTGTACACCGACACACTACTTACAGTACACTAACGCATTACACTTACTGAGTCACTGTACACCAACACACTACTTACAGTAGACTAACACATTACACTTACTGAGCTACTGTACACCACTGAGATATATATATATATATATATATATAGATACAGTATATATTGTAATAACCCCATACTTGCTGTACATGCATTTCAGAAAGCGTCAGACTCAGAGTAAGGTGTGAGTGAGTTGTTACATGTGATCTGTTTTGCTGGGTTGCACAGTCAGTTAGTGAGGTAGTGATGCAGCGTTAGTGCGGTCAGTGAGGGTTCTGTGGCTCCCACATCTCCTTCTTTGCCAAGACGTCAAAATATCATTTAACTGAACTCAGCGAGTTCAACTGGTTTCATTTCAAACCCCAAGTGTTCTGAACCCTGGAAAGTATGTGGAGGTTTGGTGAGCTTTTCTTCCTGAATCTCATCAGCAGTGGAAGCAGATGTGGAAATTTGGCTGTTTTGGTGAAACGGCATGATGTGTGATGGAAGTTTGGAAACGAGGCCTATAAGGTTTTGTACTACTTCCATTGCTTATTTGGAATACATGTGGCAAGAAGTAACGTTATATTTGCCAGCGGAGTAAGATCTTTTCACCAGAGGAGTTATTCCATAAGATCAGCGCCCATCTCCACCTGATCTTCCCAGTGTAGCCTGAAACACGCCTACAAAATCAATAGTGGACATTAATTTCATTATCACGTTTTACTAAAAACATTTCTTTTTTAATCAGTTTTTGTACCAAATATGACAAACGCAACATGGAGGATGGAGGATGGAACATTTCAGGCCCTTTTGTGAACTTCTAATGTCAGGAAATTACACACATTTTCTGGGAATATTTAAAAATTCCCATTGTTTTCTCTGTTTTCTTTGTGTGACCTGGTGAGCATGTTATCCCAGCAAGCACCGGACGTCAGTTTGACATCAGAAAGACGTTGGACAGGTGTTGAATTGTAGTTAAAAATGAAAACTTTCAAAAAAAAAAAAAAAAAAAAAAGATTTTAATTTTGAATACAAATAAAAATCACCAGCTATTAAAATGAGCTCCTCTGAAGACTTAAATGACATCATGTGACAGAGCATTGTTTTTATGGCTTAATAAGTTGGCCTGAGGGCGGCGGTGGGTAGCACTATCATAGCAAGAAGGGCCTGGGTTTGATTCCCCAGCCAGGCAGCCAGGGTCCCTTCTGTGTGGAGTTTGCATGTTCCCCTTGTGTGTGTGCCTGGGTTTGCTCATACAGTCCATAGACTGGAGATGCTAAAGTGCCCCATGTGTGAATGTGTATGCTGGTGTGTCTGCCCTGTGATGCAGTCTGTCCTGGTATTTTCCTGCCTTTCACCCTGTGAGCACATGGATAAGCTCCAGCACCTTATACAGTACAGTTCAAATCTGTTTTTACAGACTATTACGACGTGTACCTAATAGAGTGTAACACCCCCACGAGCACCAATAACAGCTGTGACAGCATTTGGCATGTACTGGACAAGTTTCTGGATGTAGGCCACATCAGTGTTCAAATGCTCTTGCATTAAAGAATTGCACAGTTGGGCCAGATTTGGTGGATGCCTTCCGAGGAGAATTCCCTGTAGACTGGGATTTTAGCCACTGCTGGTAGACCCGTATAACCGTACGCTTCCATACACCTGCAGATTCAGCTACTTCCTTCACACTATGGTCTTTGGCACGCCCAAATGCAGTCACTATTATAAATGCAGCCAATCATTAACATCTGCTTTGGAGCCCTTTTCCACACATGGAGCGAGACTGTACCACCTCTTCTTGAATCCAGGGAATAACCGCCGCCAGTGCTAACTGAAATGGCCAAGATAGCATGCAGGCCACTTCTAGCCACACATATCCTGCACATGATAGTTAGCAAACTCACACAAGCACAAGCATTCACACAAACTTTGTGGGACGTAGGGGACGGGTGCCATTTTGCTTTGCTGAACATTTTCTCCTGTTTTTAAAGTAGGGAGTTCGAGAAAATTGTGTATTTTGTTCCCTTTGGTGTTCTGGTTTAGTGGGATTTTGTAACCTTTAGTTGTTTTATTATTTTGCCATTTGCCTGTCCCTGAACGTTGGCCCAGCAATGGCCCAGCAATGGCCCAGCTTGCCACTGAACCTTTAAATTACCTTTCAATGGTGTATAGTGTTTGGTCTGGCAGAGGTCTGTAAAAAGAACCCACTCTCACCCTGTTACAGCCTGACCCTAAAGAGAATTGGTTTCAGGGTTCATTAGGTTGCAATACGTAACCTGGCCCCAAGAAGTTACATATTGCTCCTTTGAATTTTGACTGGGGACTAAAGGGGTTAAACGGACAACAGAGAATGATCCAGTCAGGATTTGTTTGTAGTATGGAGTATTGAGGTAGACACAGCCAAAAAAGCGCTACCCTTCAGAAGCTGAGCTTCCCGAGGCCCCTGGGCAATGGCCCTGTCGGTAATCCAGCATCTAATTTAGCACTAGGACTCTATAGGCGTGCTAGTAGAAGCCCATTAGGGTGCTAGTACAAGGGAACCTTATTATAGTGGTGTTTTTGTCCCGAACTGAAGTCTTAACTTACAATAGTTACAGTTCTCCACTGATATGCAGACATGTATACATGCCTATATACTCTGCCTGCATAAAACAAGCATGAACTGAAAACATGATATGCTGTATTTATAAAGCGCTTAATAAGACACACATTTCAGCAGATCTGTGCTCCTCAAGCATTGCATTAAATGCTTTGGACCTCAACAGCACACTCAACAGTCAGATATGATTGCCTGAAACAGTGGTGGACGAAGGTAAAATACTCCTCCAGTGTCAGTAGAAGTTCCTCCCTTTAGACGTCCACTGGAGTAAAAGTACTAAAGTATTTCCCTTCAAATGTACTTAAGTATGGAGAGTAACAGGAGCATGATTTATTATGGCTCTAATGTCCTATTAGCATTTCTGGAACAAGACTCTTAATCAGCTCAGTGTAGGTGAAGAGACTCTAGTGTCTCTCAGTCCACCAGTCTTTAATAGAAGCTCATTAATTAGTCTGACACTGACGTCTATTACAATCATCATCAGCACAGAACACTGAAGGAGAACAGGTTCCATTAGCTAGAACCATAAAATAAGTTTTTGCAAACAAAGTAAAAGCAAAGTTTCCATTTAAAATTTATCTGCAACTTAGTTACAAGTTTACGTTTAATAAGAACTTACTTTAAACAGCTTTAAATAGACTCACTAATGAGTTTTCCTTTACTGTACTGCCCCTGTAGGTCTCGGTTCATAAACAGAAACTAGCCAAAACACCTTTACTATAAAAGGAAACAGTGTTTGTATAGATTCCGAAAAAAGTGCATGTGTACATATTTCTATATTGTGGTCTATTTACCCACAAAGTCAGAACAACAGATTTAATCTTGCTTTGTCCATCCTGCTTTACCTGCCAGCTTCCAGGTGGTCCTTGTATGGTCCAGGCCTGAAATGGATATTTCCATGGATGCTAAGAATCCATGAATAAGCTTGTTCCGTTTTGACATGTTATGTTTTTACACACACATAAGCCGAAAGGAACGACAGATTTCCCATAATGCAGTGGAGTAAACAGTCAGATATTGGACTCTGAAATGTAGCTAAAGTACAAAGTCATCCAAAATGGAAATACTTCAGTAAAGTACAGATACACGGAAAAACTACTTAAGGACAGTAACCCAATACATTTACATGTTACTGTCCAGTGGAAACATCCAGAAATTGGTGTAATCATCTTAAAATGATCTTACAATAATCTCATTATGAGAAATATTAGATGACCTGCCTACGTTCAAGATGTTTTCACTTGCCAAGACATCATTGTTTTCAGGCATGGTAGGCCCAAACCATTCCCAATCATTTACCACGAAGCCTTAGGTCAAATGCTGGGCTGTGTAAACGCTGCAGACTGCCAGCTGAGGGATTAACATTTCATATTTTCTCTTTCATTTACCCGTAATCCCATTTCAGCGTTAAGGACCTTGACCCCCTTTTGTCAACCGTTTGAGAAGGTCCCCCCTCTTCTGCACTCCTCCCTCTCCTTCCGAAAGGGCCGGCCTGGTTGCTGACTCCATTAATGGACTCTCCGTTTGGAAAAAAGAGGGGGGGGACAGGAAGACAAAAAAACACAAGATGCTGCGTTCTTCTGGAGCGCATTAGCATTTTAGCGGGGTTCGTGCGCTATGGGCTCTATGTGGGTCAGGCGCAATATGGCGTCTGTGGGTTTCCAGCTGGGGCTCCCATCACTATTATCCCGCAAACAATGGCTCCGAGAGGAACTTATTTGAGGCCATTAGCCGGGGCCTCCATGTCCTTCATTAGAGGAGCCTCTTTTTTCTCTCTCTCTCTCTCTCTCTCTCTCTCTCTCTCTCTTTCGAGCCAAGACAATGAGCGCACAGAAAGGGGAGCGAGTTTGGGGGGTGGTGGTGGGGGGAGAGTTTGCAGGTTTAAACGAATCCCCATCATAATTACTGTATTTCTCCGACGGAGGCCTGAAAGAGACTTGAATAATGTTTCTTTTTCTGTGAGGGACCCCAACAATGGACGGTGGGCTAGCGTCAAGCACTGCCGCCTCCGGCCTATTAGCCAACAATCTTCCGTCCACTCTTCTGCCTACCCCCGCTTCCCCAACCCACGTCCCTCCTGTCCGGCTTCTCCACTGCCAGAAAAGAGCCGTAATGATGTCCAGACTGGCCACCAAGCGTGGCTCTTTCTTTTGCACGCTTTCTGGTGTTTTATGGTGATATATATTCATCATCAAAAGAATAGTTACATAAATAGCTGCACCCAGAAGGATCAACCGACAGGAATGAAACTTGGTGGGTAGGTTTGACATCATGAGACATGCAAATGATTCAAGCGTCACGCTCAGCCGTGGATGTGACTTAAGCAAGGACCTTATCGCTGTACCTGACTGACCCATTAGCCATGATTGTGGACATGTCCAGAGCAGTGATACCCTCCATGAGTCATCCTGTTAGTGCCAGCACCATTGGCAGATGGCTGCACGACGCAGGACTACATGCACACAGACCGTTATGAGTATTCTTAACACTACGTCAACGTCGCCAGACACTGTAATGGTGTCGTGCCAGACTGTCATGGAGTGACTCAGAATGGCAGCGGGTCATCTTCAGTGACGAGTCCCGCTTTTGTCTTGGTGGAGACGACCATCGAATCCGTGTGTGGAGGCACCGTGGTCAGCACCAAGATGAACGGTTTGTTGTCATGTGTCACACGTACATCCAGAAGGCCTGGTGTCACTCCACCTCCACCCCTACCGCACAATCTGCAGGAACTGTGTGGGAATATTCAAGCTGCATGGGATGAATTATCACAGGACACCATTAGGAACCTCTACAACTCCATGCCGAGACATCTGGCATGTGGCGTTAGCCATACTGAGAGACACTACTTCTGTATGTGTAGCTCAATAAATATTGATCATATCAGTCTAAATTTATCATCATTGATTGTTCCTGGTAACCTTTATCTTCCTTCCCAATAGCCCTGCAATCCCACACCTCCTTCTGGGTTTTGTTAAAATTGTTCACCATAAGAAGAGCTATAAAATGATAATTGTTACTCACAGACACTGAAGCAAATTTAAAAGCAAGTACTTCTGCACTTTGAAGGGGAAGTCCAGCGATCTGTCAACATTTCTATATATTTCAGTGGTTGAATGTTTGAGCTTATTGACTCAGATTCATTTACAGTGGTGGTGATGGGAACCAGAGGTCACCATGTCTACAACACAAATAAGGCCATTTTATTCACTCTGCCAAACCCCCTGTGAACCTTCAAGTGTCTTCTGAGTTTTGTATATGTCAAGCTGATGAGGGTAAAATAAATACGTTTTCTTTGGGGGCTATTTTGCTCCAACTCCAACGTGAATAACTTTTAAATACCCTTTGATCATAAAACTATCATACAACGTCTCAGGCATCAGACAGGGTCTTTATAACCTTACAGAGGTGCTTTTAAAGGTGTAAGACATTTCAGACATCTGGTTCCTATCAGTACCAGTATTAGTCCTTTTCCACCAATCTGGAATGGGTCCTGATTCCGGTTCGTGCACCTAATTTTGAACTGGTCGGTGAATTTCCACCAAAAATAAATAGGTTCGGAACCCAAAAAGTTTGTTCCCAGCTGGAACCAAACAATAGTAGATTCTTCAGCACAAACTGTGACAACATCTGTGGGTGTGTCAGTTATTGAGGAAAAAGAAGGCAACAATGGCGACACCCAGTTGTCTGCTGAGGAAACTCTTCGAAGCCTTCTTATCTCCAGTAGTTGATCAGTGCTTGCTTTCTGGATATAAACGAAAAGCTGGAATAACAGCCTAAATGCCCACAATTTACATAGATAGCCAGACTGTTGCTATAGTATCCCAGGTGGCTGCATGAGGGTAGCTAGGTTGTTGCTGGTGGTTGCTATGATATCTCACCTGGTTAATAGGGTATTGCTAATAGACTTGCATCATTTTGTGCACAAACTTTTGCCCCTCATTTCATTTCTAGTTCTACAAATCGTCAAAATCGAGAAATCATCACTTGACGACAGTTGTATGCAAATTCCAAGTCTGATCAAAAAGCTGTAAAAAGGAAACCTAGACATGGGGAGAACTCCACACAGAGAAGACCTCGGACACCTCAGCCAGGAATCAAATCCAGGCCCTACCACAACGCTAACACCATGGCATCCATGACAGGTATAGTGTGCAGTAAATTAATAAGTAAGTCACAAAAATATTATGCAGATGACAGTGCAGGGGATTCATATCCAATGAATAATCTAAGAACTCCCAGCAGAAAGCCAAATATGATATTTAAAACCACCCTGACCAGTGTAAACAGTAATATATTGGTAAAATTGACATATGTTGATAGATATGTTAATAGGTGTGCAATATGTACAGGTGCATAGATTAAACAGCAGTGCATAGTGATATGCACGAATAATAATACTAATAATAATACTACTAATAATAATAATAATACTAATAATAATAATAATAATAAGAAGAAGAAGAAGAAGAAGACGAAGAAGAAGATAAAGAAAGATAAGAGAAAGAACAATGTAAATCAGATAACAATAGTGTTGTGCATTGCAGTTACATTGTATGGTAACCTATTTCTCACATGGCAATGGCAATACATTTCCACAGAGATTGTACAAGCCGTGTGTGAACGCCTGTGTAAGCTCTTAAAGTAGCCGAATACCTTAATTTTAAAGGGTGTCTGGATACTTCTGGACATGTAGTGGACCTTGGATGCTGAAGAAACAACCGAAGAACAGCTGTTCACCTCAGGGTGGAGGGCGCGGAACCTTCCTGCTGTGGCTTCAGTTCCCTCCGGCCCTGACGGACCTGAATGTGACAGTTTGTAAACAGATTCAGGTGAGTCATTATTTTGGCCGACTTTTACTAGATTTATGACGAAACAGACATTTATCTTTGTTTCTGTACGACTGCTATGCAGCCTGAGATCATCTGGGCGGATGGGGGTGTGCTGGCTGCGTTGAATTCCTGCTGAGGAAAAGCAAATGTCATTGTTCAAGGATGTTCGTGACAGCCTGATGCTGTGATGCTAAGCTAGGTGGCTAACGCTAGCGCGGCTGTATTGCTTGTAAAGATCCCAAAAAAGGACGGCCAGGGCAGACGGGTGGTTAAGTTAGCCTTCGCCATAAATGGATTTTATGTCTGTAGAGGGGTAAAGACTTGTATATGTTGCGTTTGAACGCTCTTTCTCAAATTCGCCGTGTGTTAATATTGCGACGAAGCAGAAGTTGGCTGCTTCTTCTTCAAATTCCCCGTTCCACCTTAAATAGTGCAGCAGTTACATTATGGTAGAGCTCGAGGCGGCACTAATTTAAGGTGGGACGGGAATTTCGAATCAGAGGCCAGCTTAAGCCTTGAGAGTTGGCTAGCAACTCTGGCTAGCAAATACATGTAGGTGTTATTATTATTCAGCGTTGTTGTTGTTGTGGTGGTTATTATTATTATTATTATTATTATTATTATTAACCGCATCGCTTTAAAAGTGTACATAGCTAGCCCTCACTTTTACAGCTGAGCTGGCTAAATGCTAAACTGGCTACAGGCTAAAAACCTAATAAAACATCCCTTCAAAGGGAAATTCCACCATTATAGAGACCCCTGCAGCCTTCTGGTTTCTTTACAGTGGCGGTAAGTGGCTAGTATCCAAACCCCCCAGTAAACCCACACTACACGTGTCTTTTGAGTATGTACTGTATAAGTATTGTTGATGATGTAAAAGCCATAAATCTAAATGCATCTAAAAGGTTTCCTTACGACAGCCTATATGTACCCCTCCACTAGGCGTGGATTCAAACGTGTGTTCAGAAATCTGTCCTAAATCAGAGTGATAATCATGTAATAGCTTCCTGTGAGGGAACTTTCTCATTAGACGTCTTCAGAGGTTTGAGTCCTGTCACCACCCCGTGAACAATTTGGACTCCGTAGGTGTCCCTAGAATGGTGCAGGTCACATCAAACCACTCTGAGAGGCTTTGTTTACATCCGAACCTTTTAATTATGAATTAGAATTATGCAGAAAATTCTGTGTCTGTTCCACACCAGCACAACACACACTAACACACCACCACCATGAAGTCAGTGTTACTGCAGTGCAGTGAGAATGATCCACCACCCTGTGGTGGTCCTGTGGGGGTCCTGACTATTAAAATACAGGGTAACAAACTATACGGAAAAATAGATGGACTACAGCCAAAATATATATGTATATGTAGTAATGCGTATAGTGTGCAACGGAATCGTAATTAAATGCCGGTCCACCGTGCTGAAATTTCTGCATTAGTCGTCAACCCGTTGAGGTTTTGTATTACTCATGATGCTTATCCAAGTGGACGTAGATCCAGTGTTTAGATTTCATAACTGTTTATCAGCATCACTATTGGTGTTAGCACACATGTACATGCAAAACATTCTATATCAGCTGCGGTAAGCATTTTGCTTATACAGCTCTGGAAAAATTGAAGAGACCACCTGAAAATGATCAGTTTCTCTAGTTGTACAGTTTCTGGGTTTGTGTTGGACCAAAATGAGCAGTTCTGTTT
>CM067480.1:3018910-3041385 GCA_034552555.1 Semaprochilodus insignis
GTTGTACAGTTTCTGGGTTTGTGTTGGACCAAAATGAGCAGTTCTGTTTTATTCTGTACACTACTGGAAACACGTCTCCCAAATTCCAGATCAAATATTGTATTTAGATCTGTTTATTTAGAAAATCACTAATGACCCTCCAGAAGCCTGTTTTAGAACCATGCTCGCTGTGCATTTGACCCCAGCCACTGCACTTGAGGTCATCTTATGGTGGTTAAGTGACATTGGAATGAGGTGGCGCTCATCACGGTCAGTAGAGAGTGGTTTTGGCCCTCTGCCAGTCTGTAGCTGTGTTGTCCTGTGTGTTTGCTGCTTGACATTGTTCTTATGAACCAGACGCTCACTGTATCTACCAGTAAAGCTAGAACCCAACCTTCTGTTCCTCACTAAGAACCTGCTGTACATGTGGAGATGCTGATTTAAGAAGAAACTGGAGTGGCCTCTTATTTATTTACAGAGCTGTAGGTGCATCACTAATTTTAAGTATATTAAAGTTAAAGTTTCTGCAGCAAACAATCGCAACACATATAATCTTAACTCTCTCAGACTTTGTGTGGTCCATAAAGGAATAAATATCTAGTAAATGCTGCATGCTAGAGACTGATCCTTATGTTGCCCAGGACGGTGGCATTGTTCTATGACCAAGTCAGGAACATGGCCTGTAACTGGTCAACTGACTCAATCCCAGGCATCAGTGGACGGCTAACACCTGCGCTACCAACAACGATAACTCTTGTCAACACAGAGAAATGAATGTATAACCACAGGAGACATTCAGTGTTGAATTTGTCAGTATAGAAGGGCTCCAGTACACAGTACAATTCAAGGCTGGGTTACTGACTTCTCAAAGGGATATGATCGCACCGGAACCCTGGAATGGAAAAACGCTACCCTTCCGGGGAGAGCCTCTCTAACATGTAGCATTCTTGAGATTTGTTCTTTCATGTACGAATGAATGACGTATACGACATCATTACCTGGGAGCATTAATAGATTCTCGAGAGACCTGCATTACCTTCATTTAGTTTCTGCTCTGGTCAGAGTGACAGTAGGCCAATCAATAGGTAAGATACATGATCAAGTTACACTGAATGCCCACAAGCTCATCCCACAGTTGTTGAAATCATGGATAACATATATACAATGCATAAATGTGCACAGGTGCTACTGAACCTGAAGCACTGTGTTACGCTAGGTCAGGTCAGCTTGCACTGTAGGTACAAGAGGTTGTAGACGGCTGCTCATCCCAGGGAGGGCTAATAGGGAATTTTCCCCCTGTTGCTGCCTCAACAGCCTCTACTCTTTTGGATAGAATGTACTGCCTTGTAATGTTCTCTAATCAAGGTTCTACTGTATAGTGGAATGCCCTCTCCTTTTCCACCTTGCCAGAACTACTTCTACTGCATATGAACTCTTCATGATGTCATCAAACTGGGCTTGATTTCAGAATATCCCGGAATGCCTGCTTCCTACACGGATATTAATCTGGAAATCAAAATCTTTCTGTAGCATATGACTTTTGAAAAGCTTGGATTCATTTCTGTTAATTGGTTTTTTGGTTATTGGTATTGTACCGTGAAGATTTATATTTTACAAAAGGCATTTTTTATGTATTTTATGAGTATATTTGCACTGTAAATTATTTGGTTATTGGTGTTGTACAGTGGAAATTTATATTTTCTGAAAGGCATTATGAATATATTTGCACTGTAACTTACATACAATGTTTGTCCATTTACATCAAACTCCACTTACATCACCACTTTACTAGTATGACTCGATATTGGGTTTATTTAAATTCATATTTGAAGCCATACGACTTTCTGAGATTTGGTTTTGTCTTCTCTACAACATGCTGGACTCATTTTAGGCATTCATCTGAAATATATAGTTTGGAATACTCACGTTCCAAGCCATTGAATGGAAGTGTATGCGATCCGGGGAAACTTAGGATGGTGAATGTGTTATTGGTAACTAATCCAGGTGCTTGTTGTAAGTCCTGGAAGATGATGCATTGTATTTCTGCATCAGATTGTGTTAATAAACAGCATCAGGCAGTATATACAAAGACCCACACATCATCTGTGAGTGGAGCCCTGCTTTGCCCGTGCCTCTGCGGTGGGTGGTAGTGCCTGCTGTGAGAGGGCTAAAAATAGAAAGTGTCTCTGCATCTCTGTCAGATTGGCTCATCTGTTAGGGGAGGTCAGAACATGAGTAGTCTGGGTCTAATATAACCAGTACAGCAGACCACATCCACAGCAAATCTGTCTTGAGCTGTTGTCAAACGCTGTTAATGCGTTGACGCAACCTATTGCCAAGAATTGATTTGGCATTGCCCGTACCCTCCAGCAGTTTCGGTAGTCTCCTTTGCTCGGTGTTTGAGGTTCTTTCCTTTCCCCAAGTGGTCTCCTGCGAGAAGGTTTCTTCCCCCTTCTGCTGAGCCTTGTGAAGCAAATTCCTGAGCTCCAGAGCGCGTCCCGTGCCCATTAATCCATATCCCAGTTTCCTCATACGCACCCGAGGGATGCTGAGTGTGCCGTCCTGGCATTGGCTAGAGGTGATGTAATACCCTCTACATAATGCATGGCCTTAAGAAAGTGAAAGACCCTGAGTCAGAGAGCAAAAGGCAGGGGAAATCGATGGCAGTGTGGGAGAGGGGGAAGCCAGGGAGAGGCAGACAAGGCAGTAGACACTATCACATAGAAAGAAATGGCAACAAACTAACTCTGCTCAGTGGAGAAACCAGAGAACCCCACCCATGGCCAGCGTAGTAAGTGCAAGGAGGAGATCTGATTCGACACCCAAAACCGGCTCAGGTAAAGTCCAAGTTCTCTGTTAATTCAGGCATGTATTGTGGGAGCTTCCTGTCTGGTGTTCGGATATTACCTGTTGGTAAAAATAGATTCTGTGGATACTTGTGGATGGAATATCTCCCGTCATGTCTTCTGTCGTACGGTCAAGCTTCTCGTTAGTGTTCCGGTTTCGTAAACAAGAACATCTGGGGGCAACTTTGGGATCTTGGTGTAAAAGTGATTGGGCATGTTAACTTTTCGGGGGGAAGGTCATTAGTCCATGGATGTACGGTAAGTTAGCCTAGCTGAAAGGTCTCATTAAAAAGCTTTAAGTAAGCGCGTATATGTGTGTTGCATGTGTGGAGAACCGATGATGTGCAGTAGTGGTACACATTACCTCTTGAAAAGAGCCCAGATTGCAAGAAATTGCTGCAGTTCAGCACCCAAAGGTTTAACAAGTTATACCCAGATGTGCATTCTCATTATAAGATCACATCTGGGACTGCAAGACTAGGTCCTCTTGTGCTGGGTTTGTCATGTCTAATCATAGTGTTAATGATGTAGTCTGTTCCTTCTATTCACTCGAAATTCTGACATGCTTGTATCCCATTTGTCTTGATGCAGGATGTTGATGCCTGGGGGGACCCTTGCTCCTTGTGCCACGTTTAATTTCCCTTCATTTCGAGATTACTGCCTCCTCAGTTGAGTGCTTTTCTTGACATCCAGGAATCTCTGAATGTGGGGCACCACCTCGGCTAAACAGTGCCATGACTGCTCGTGAAGACTGCCAACCGTTTTTTGCCCTCCAGCGTTTCTCAGCCTAGCACAGACAGCGATGGTTGGCACGACAAGCAGTGCCTCTTCAGTTGCCTGATTAACGGCGTCATCTTAAAGAGCTCTTGTTTGTCCTGGAAGGGGTTTCTAGCCTTCGAGGAGCGTCACTTTTGCCAGGCTTCCTCTTGGCCCTAGACAGCAGATGTTCAATCCGTGCCGCCTTGAGGCCTCTGGATCCTCTCCTTCCCAGGCTCGCGCGCATAAGGAACCCGTCTGCCTGCTCTGCCCCTCCGTCTCCTTTCCGGTGCGCAGGCTGTGCGGGTGATGGAGGGCTTGGAGGTTGAGGACATCAGTCCGGCCCTTGAGGCCACGGAGGACTACTTGCACTGCCTGGACAGCAGTCAAGAAGATGGGCAAGTGCGGGCGCCCAAGCTGAAAGAAGTTTCGACTCTGGACAAGTTGAGCTCCAGTGGGGTGTGGAGCTTGCTCACTGGGGAACAACCAGAGATATCACCTCGGAACGTAGCCTGGGCAGAACAGTCCTCTTCCTTCAACGTGCTTGGCCTAAGGAACGGGAAGAGGAACCGAGCCCGCTCCACCAATGATCTGGCAGCCCATGTCAAGGAGAGCAATTCCACCAGCACTTCAGGTGGGGGATTCAAGCGAGGGCATAACAGATCACGCTCGGATGTCAACTACCGGACCTTCACCGATAACGGGGTGCCAGCCGTTGATAAGAACACGCTCAAGAACATGGTGTTAAATGACCAAAGGGAAGGTGAGGACTTGGTCTGACTATGTGCTTCACAAATGTAGCCTTGTTTGTGCCACTTGTTTCATTTGCTTCACTCGTTGTTCATTTGCTGCCCTGGTCTTGCTTCCTTCATTCCTTTTGACGGGTCCTTTTTCCTTCAGTCAGCGATCACCTTTTACGTTGATTGTCTACCACCATCACACCTGCATTTTGTTATGCCCGTGGTTCTGTTTACTGCCTCTCACCTGCTGTTTGTAACAACATTATTTTTTTGTCGCAGAGTAAAAAACTGGGGATGGTTTACAGGACGGGGCCGAGTTGATTAGGGTTGATTAGCAGTTTCACCGGTGGCGTGCGTGCGTGCGTGTGTTTGTTTGTTTGCATCCACGTCCATTTGTTTGGGCAAGCCGCAAATCTGAATTTGAAAGACATCCTCGACAAAGAAGGTAATAGTAGGATAATGCAATTCTGTCACAAAATGGGCACAATGCTGTGAAAGAGTGAGTCCCAATTACCCCGGATATTAAGAGGATTAGCATACGAGTGAAAAGGCATTAGTCAGCTCGAGGCAAGGCAGGGATGGTAGCCTGGACCACGGAGCTGCTAGCTCTTCTAGCCAGTGTTCATTAAGGTAATTGCACAGTATGGGGTAGTTCGCTGTTAATATAAGCAGTGTCACCTTTTTTCAAGGTATTGGATTGGTTTAGTCCTGTGCTCAGTCATTCAGGTAAAATTGATTAATTGCTGCCCTCTGAGAAAACCCACACTTGTTTGCCTCCAGGGTACTTTCTTACACCTGCCCGGTAGTGCTTGTCACTTCCCATTCTAAATTTGACATCGTCTGGCCTATTGAACGCGAATTGCCGAATTGTCGTCGGGAGTGTGGCAAGGCGGGGGAAAAAGAAGGAAGTCGAAGCGGATCGCACGGTAGAATGCTCCCTCCTTCCCTAGTGACTCCGACCGAACTGAGCCAAAGCCTGCAGGACATTGAAAGGTTTGCATTGCCTCTTTGAGATTCTAATGCTGATGGATCTGTTGATTACAGCAGAGTGGTGGGGGGGTGGGGCGGCGAAGCCTCAGTGGCCCTTACTACACTGAATTTCGTTTTGTAACATGAAGTAGATTCATTTTGTTGATTCCCTTAGATTTTTTGTGTCAGGGCGGATGGTGGACACTTCAGAGCTACCAGTGTTGTCGTGCGTATGTGGTGTCTTTAAAGCATGTACCGTGGGATCATTGCGCAGAATCATGCCCAGTACTTGTATTCTCTATACACTGTGATTACGTTCACTATACTTGCTTTCAAGGTGTGCACATAGGAGTTGGAGTCAGTTGATTTATGTCTAGAGTTGATGTATGAATTCTTTGCAGTAGCGATGTGCAAGATGTTTGATGGCACACATGCAGTGCTATCAAGTCCACTACACTAGTCCATAGTTAAAAAACACAACATCCCACTAAAGACGCAAGAATACAGCAAAACCACAGATGCAGAAAGTTGCTGGTCAGTGTATGTCAGAATGGTGTTAATATTCCATTAAACGCTAATCTAGTTACTGGAGTTGGCTTGTTGGGTGTGTTTAAAATAAGTGTACAGAAGCCTTAACACGATTGGTAGAAGCCTTAACACGATTATTAGAAGTCTTAACACAATTGTGAGAGTCTAACACGATTGGTAGAAGTCTTAACACGATTGTTAGAGTCTAACACGATTGTTAGAGTCTAACACGATTGGTAGAAGTCTTAACACGATTAGTAGAAGTCTTAACCCGATTAGTAGAAGTCTTAACCCGATTAGTAGAAGTCTTAACTCGATTGGTAGAAGTCTTAACTCGATTGGTAGAAGTCTTAACTCGATTGGTAGAAGTCTTAACACGATTGGTAGAAGTCTTAACACGATTGGTAGAGTCTAACTTGATTGGTAGAGTCTAACTTGATTGGTAGAGTCTAACTTGATTGGTAGAGTCTAACTTGATTGGTAGAAGTCTTAGCACGATTGGTAGAAGTCTTAGCACGATTGGTAGAAGTCTTAACTCGATTAGTAGAAGTCTTAACTCGATTGGTAGAAGTCTTAACTCGATTGGTAGAGTCTTAACTCGATTGGTAGAAGTCTTAACACGATTGGTAGAGTCTACCTTGATTGGTAGAAGTCTTAACAGGATTGGTAGAAGTCTTAACTCGATAGATAGAAGCCTTAACACGATTGTCAGAAGCCTGAACACGATTGTTAGAAGCCTTAACACGATTATTAGAAGCCTTAACACGATTGGAATTATTTAGCTAGCTGGGCAAAGCTTCCAGAATGGAAGTATGGATCAAAGCATTACTGCGTCAGTGTTGGGGAGCTTCAAACTTCCATCCTCCCCAAAATCAAGACTCTCCATCCTCCAGCTCTACTGTGTCTGCTCCTGACTTAGAAATATGGAAAGCCCATCCCAGCCAGTTTTAAGTGGACATTCAAAGTGCCCCTTAGGACAAACTGTGAGGCAAAAATGGATGCTGTAATTGTATTCTGTTTGCACCCAAAATTAAACTACACCCTTGATTACATACCCAATGTTGGAAGGGCAATATTTTTGCTGTTCCCCACCTGGATAATGGCCACCTAAAGATGACTTCCTAGTAACACCGCTGTGTTAAAGACCGAGGTGTTCTGTGCTAGCCTGCTCTTCAGGAGTAAAGTGTTTTCATAAAGTCATTTACACAGTGACTTTACTCTGGAAGTGAGTGGAAAGCATCTCAAAACACTGAGCTGTTGTTCTGTTTGTCTCGCTGTCTTAAGCGAAAGTAGTGTCACTAGCATTGTCCTTAGTTTGGGAATTCACAATCAAATACGTCAAAAGAACAGTTGTACCTAGAAGAAGGCGTGGGATTGCAGTGCTGTTGGGAAGGAAGGTAAAGGTCATTAGGAACAATAAATGAAGATAAATTTAGACTGATATGATCAATATTTATCGAGCTACACATACAGAAGTAGTGTCTAACGCAACATGCCAGACGTCTCGGCATGGAGTTGTAGAGGTTCCTAATGGTGTCCTGTGATAATCCTGGGATCATGCAGCTTGAGTATTCTCACACAGTTCCTGGAGATTGTGCGGTAGGGGTGGAGGTGGAGTGACACCAGACCTTCTGGACGTGTGACACGTGACAACAAACTGTTCATCTCCGTGCTGACAACGGTGCTTCCACACACGGATTCGTTGGTCATCTCCACTAAGAGAAAAGCGGGACTCGTCACTGAAGATGACCCGCTGCCGTTCTGAGTCACTCCATGACAGTCTGGCACGACACCATTGCAGTCTTTGGCGACGTTGACGTGGTGTTAAGGACAGTCGTCGTAACGGCCTGCGTGCATGTAGTCCTGCATCGTGCAGCCGTCTGCCAATGGTGCTGGCACTCCTAGGATGACTCCTGGAGGGCATCACTGCTCCCTGAATGTCCGCAGTCGTGGCTGTTGGGTCGGTTGGTCAGTCAGTCGGGAACAGCGATAAGGTTAGTCGTTGCGTAAGTCACATGCACGGCCGACCAACTATTCTTTTGATGATGAGTGTCATTTGAGAGAAATTAGCAGGTTCCACAAAGCAAACCTTGCTGTTACCCTGCCAGTAACATCCTAATGTCTGTATGCAATCCAAGCCGAGAGGCATGTGAGTTTAGAAATAGACCTAAGGGTTATTTTATGGCCGTTGGAATGCTGCATTTTGTAATAGCTTTGTTGAAAGGGCTTAAATATAGCTTGTTTTCTAATTTGTTTTTATTGAGCGCATGGAGTGGAACGAAACCTCCCAGAATAAACCTTAATGTTACCTCTCTTTAAAGTCGGCTCAGTCCGTCCTGTAAGTTACAAGTGGCCATTACTGAAGACCTGGTATGGCAAGTTTAAACCCATGAAACCCTATTATGATTGGCCTGGCGTAACTGGGAATTAATGCGTCTCCTGTTTCAGTTGGGCCTTTAAGGCTCTGGCTGTAGGACGTACAGCCCACTTACTGATAGTGCTATTCCTCCACCAATACAAAACGCCCGAAGATTATAGCCCTAAGTTTAAGACAACATTTATCATGGCATCACGTGAGCTCTACCCTCTTGGTTTGATTACAGCCCTTGGGGAGTCCTGTGCTGTATGTCTGTGTCGGTGGTTTTAACAGGAAATCAGTTTTGATTGCAGGTTGTGTCTGCTTGTTTTAGACAGGGGATTGTGTCAGGCTCGTGGCGGCAGCCTCATTGAAAAAACGCGGAACGTGAGCTAATTGTAATCTAGTAGCCCTCAAGCAGGGCAGTCTGTTTGACAGGAGCACAATGGAGCGTGCCTGCTCATTTGCATGTTTATTGGTCCTCCGCTGACACAAGTTAATTAAAATGAACTCTGTAAGATTATCAATCACTGTTTATCTCGAATAGAAACCGTTGGTTGGTCTCTTTAAAGTCCTTAAAGGGACATGCCGGCCAAAATGAAAAGTGTAACCGCTGATAGATTCGTTGAAAACGCGCCTGCCTGCGTCTTACAACAGCGCCGCATTGGTCCCTAGATCGAGATTTGCCGGGCTAGGAGAACCCCCTTCTGATGATGCGTCTTGAAGGTGGGAGGAAGGCTAGTGCTGGGTAATCACGAGACATGCAAATGAGCCTTCTCTCTGTACCTGACTGACCCAACAACCACGATTGCGGACATTCAGTGAGCAGTGATGCCCTCCATGAGTCGTCCTGTTAGTCGCAGCACCATTGGCAGACAGCTGCACAATGCAGGACTACATGCATGCAGAGCGTTACGACGACTGTCCTTAACACCACGTCAGCGTCACCAAAGACCGCAATGGTGTCGTGCCAGATCGTCATGGAGTGACTCAGAATGGCAGCGGGTCATCTTCAGTGACGAGTCCCACTTTTGTCTTGGTGGAGACGACCAACGAATCCGTGTGTGGAGGCACCGTGGTCAGAACCAAGAGGAACGGTTTGTTGTCGCGCGTCACACGTCCAGAAGGCCTGGTGTCACTCCACCTCCACCCCTACCGCACCATCTGCAGGAACTGCATGGCCATATTCAAGCTGCATGGGATGGATTATCACAGGGCACCATTAGAAACCTCAACAGCTGTTGTGTTTGTAGCAAACGTTGCAACCCGACACCATACTGAGAGACACTACTTCTGTATGTGTAGCTCGATAAATATTACCCATATCAGTCAAAATTCCTTCCCAGTACTGGTTAGGTGCTGTATGCACTTGGTAGTGTTGAACTCGGCTCTGTAACTACTGCCTCGTGATATGCTTGCATTCTGGTTTTGTTCTCCGGTTTCTTATGAAAAAGCTCTCTCAATTGACTTATTATTAACTGGTGTAGTCCACTAATGGGGACTAGGGGTGGATCTAGTGTCCTACTCTACCCCATCCAGCGGCCTAAACGCAACAACAAGAAACACCACCACAATACATTAGTTCAATCACACAAGCCAATTCAAAACCAGGAAGGTAAAAATGGGGCAGCATATTCAGAAATCCGTCATAGAGTCAGTCCTCAAATTGAGTCCCTGTGGAGTGAGTATACCCGAGTGATGTATCCAGTAGGTTTCTCTAGACTTTCACACTACAGACGTTTTAGCCGCATCCTCTCTTCGACCGTCCTCTCTTCTATGACGCCTGATGTAAAACGAAGGATTGGGCTCACACAGTTCACACAGTTCATGCTCAACACCGCTTTGATACCGGGTCAGGACACTCCTAGTGGCGTGATGTATTTGCATAATGCATGTTGAATGTTGATGTGAGAAGATGGTCATGGATGAACAAATGATGGATACATGATTGTGAATGCAGTCAAACTGGTGAGGATGAAGGATGCAGTGCTGTGCTATAGAATATTTCATAATTTGACATATAAGCCCCTTCCAATGACCCATATATGACAGTCCTGGGTAGACCCGTGAGCATTACTCATAGGGTGCTTCAGAATGTTTCTTCCTCAAGCCCTGATTCGGAGCCGACTGAGTCATAACCATGTCATTTGACCTTAGCGAATATGACCACTCTTAGTGCCTGGTGCCGCATTTACATATGACTGTGTCCAGGCTCTGCCACTGTACGGTATTCTCAGCATGCCTTGTTAAAGTGCTGACCGGCACAGCGCCGACTTGCTAATTGAGTCATGTCAGCGCGCCTCTCTTCTTCTCTAGCGTGAAATTAATACTGACCCTTTCCGTGGCTGTAAACTCAAACTTTTCTTTGAAGCCCTGAGAGCGAGGGAAGCCCCACGGCCTCCAGAAAAGGATTGCAGGAGACCGGCAGCCCTCCTGGCACCTGTTGGTGTCTCCTTAACTGACCCAAATTAGCCCAGCCCCAAAGTATGCTTCGTTTATCAGCCTCCAAGGGAGGGAACTGGCCATTATGTGCACTGTGGTTATGGAAGTTGCAGTTTTGACTGTACGATTGGAGATAAGACCCAAAAACAACATTCAGGGAAAGTGCTTTTAAACAGCTTTCCATTTGACCTCTGTGAAACGCGAGTGTCCGAGAGCCTGCGTTGCCAATTCCAAACACCCCACCGCGATTCTTGCGCTCGGGAGGAAACCTGCTTGTGCCCCGGCCAAGGAAGTGTAGGGCAGAAGGGTGCCGTGGAGGGAGAGAGGAAAGGAGATAATGGAGAGGCACTGTGTGAAAGAAACGAGCAGACAGAGGAAGGGCTGAAAAGGAGTGCCCCAGATTAGGGGTCGCTCTCGGCCGTTTTGTTTGCACAGTGGCCCTGCAAACAATGATGTTTCTTCCTGCTGAGGTCACAGGGAATTCTTGCGAGGGAGCTTTTGCAATGGACTTGACAAGCCACTATCGCGTAGCAAAATATCATCCGTCACCGGCTGGTACGAGCATCTGTGTTCGTCACCGATAAATCGCGCTGTGATATCATGGAGCAGTTCCTCTAGGGACGTAGAACTTTGGAGCCTTTGGAGTTAAAGTAATGTTCGAACCACCTGACTCGGCAGCCTGGCCGGGAGAAATGTTCTAGAGTTGTACCTCGTGTTTAGCTTTAGAAGTGACAAGTGCTGCAACTGTGTGAACACTGTTTAAGCACTGCTCTGTAGACGTGACACCAGTGTGAACATCCATGTTTTGGAAACTGGAGACGATAAGGAAGTCACCTTCTTACTTCAGTCCGCCAGCCATTCTCCTAAAGTTTGACCAACAGTGTTCATAAGCTCACCAAACCGAAACTTGGTCACCTTGCGTGTTTAAGGTGGTAGTAATTTCAGGCTCCTGCAGATGGCGCTGCACGAGGATGATGGGTCTATAAATACCTGCGGGATGTGAGTGACGGGATCCATAGATTGAGAAGAGGTGGTACAGGGCAGTGAATGTCTCGTTCCATGTGAGGTAAATGGCTCCAAAGCAGATGTTAATGATTGGCTAAAAGGAGTGACTGCATTTGGGCGTGCCAAAGACCATAGTGTGAAGGAAGTAGCTGAATCTGCAGGTATATGGAAGCGTACGGTCATAAGGGTCTACCAGCAGTGGCTAAAATCCCAGTCTACAGGAAACTCTCCTCGGAATTGGGCCAGGGAAGGCATCCACCTAATCTGGCCCAACTCCACAATTCGTTGATGCAAGAGTGTCTGAACATTAACTTGTCCACTACATGCCAAATCCAATCACAGCTGTTATTGGTGCTTGTGTAGGTATTAATCGACTTCGTCTGCACAGCATAAGCTTCCTCACCTTGCTCACATTGAAATTTATGACATGTAGACGCCTTTATCCAGAGCGACTTACAAAAGTGCTGTGTGGTTTGTTTAAAGAATGTATCCTAGCTAGTACAAATAGTCCAAACTGGGGTATCTTTGCAATGTCCCCAAGCTGTTGTTTCCAGCCATATAAGACCAGACTCCTATCTGTTTGAAGAGGCAGAGTCCAAAATACACTCATCATCAAAAGAATAGATGCACCCAGGAATGAAACTTGGTGGGTAGGTTTGATGCAAATGATTCAGGACCTGAGTTTCAGGAAGCGTGTGAGAATATTCCAGTTGCATGGGATGGACAGGACACCATTAGGAACCTCTACAGCTCCATGCCGAGACGTCTGGTATGTTGGGTTAGCAAACATGGCGGCCCGACGCCACACTGAGAGCCGCTACTTCTGTATGTGTAGCTCAATAAATATTGATCATATCAGTCTAAATTTATCATTGATTGTTCCTGGTAACCTTTATCTTCCTTCCCAATAGCACTGCAGTCCCACACCTCCTTCTGAGTGCAGCTACTCTTTTGATGATGAATGTGTTTGAAAGTGAAGGTTAAAGTACTGTTTCAAAACCATACTTGAAACCATTGACAAAGTCAGACAACAACCTCATAAATGGTTTATAGCATGTGGCCCAACAGTGCAATGTTACACAATACTTGTTCTGGCTACTGTGCTTGCACCAATCTCCACAAAGAGGGGGGTGTTCCGTGCTAGTGCCACAATATCAATGGCTCCTCCCTGCTCATGGTGTAACCAGCCAGCTGAATGGAGCGACTGTCCCTGTGAACAGGACAGATGCCATGTTGGGCATTAGGAGCGTTCCCAGTCATATCAACTAGTGGTAATTAAAACGCCTGTTTCCAAATACCCTTGAGCTCAGACGCTGCCAGAAACAAAAGCCAGTGCTAATACCTAGAAAGAAAGACAGTACTCAAACCTAGTATTTGCTGAGTATGAGTACTTAGTGCTTCACTGCTTCGTATTTCTTCTTTAATGGTACAACTAAACAGTGAAAGCCGTTTCACCTGTAATGCTTTTTGTTTGTGTGATGTGGTGGAATAACCGTAGGTAGATCTCTTGGCTCCATTTGATGCCTTCCTGATTCCTCATTCAGTGACTCATGATGTAGGCTCCGCCTCCACTTTGTGAAGGTATCATTGGATATTTAGTAGGATTGTGCTAAGCAGGATTATCAGTCAATTCAGTACCAGTCAAAGTTTAGACACTCCCCACTAAATGGATGTTTGTGGTTCTCGTAAAGACTCTACGGACTTTAGATACCCTGCACACACGGATTCGTTGGTCGTCTCCACCAAGACTCGTCACTGAAGATGACCCGCTGCCATTCTGAGTCACTCCATGACAGTCTGGTACGACACCATTGCAGTCTTTGGTGACGCTGACGTGGCGGTCGTCGTAGCGGTCTGCACGCATGTAGTCCTGCGTGGTGCAGCCGTCTGCCAATGGTGCTGGCACTAACAGGATGACTCATGGAGGCATCACTGCTCGCTGAATGTTCGCAATCATGGCTGTTGGGTCAGTCAGGTACAGCGACAAGGCCTGTCCTTGCTCATGTCACATGTGTTCATTCCTGTCAGTTGATTAATTTTGGGTGCAACTTTTTGTTCAACTGTTCTTTTGATAATGAGTGTATTAACGGTACTGTAGAGTGTTTTTTTGTTTTTAATAACATTAGATGTCCATTTTTTTTCCCCCTCTTGTCAGCTAATTGACACCGCCACCCTAATCAATAAACCACCATTTCTCTCATTCTGTCTACCAGGCAACAAGGAGAGTAGCCCCAGCCTGGTCAAACAGGGCATTTTGGAACACAGGGAGGGTCCTTGGGGCCGCTGGAGTGCCTGCCATGTGGAGCTCACTCCCTGCGAGCTGCGGCTCTATAGCCTGGACAGCAGCGGGAACAGGCAACTATGCGCCGCCCTGTCGCTGTCGCACTGCCAGGGTGTGGGGGCACCACACCCGCAAGATGGCCGTGTGCTTCAGGCCCTCTTTTTCAACAGCACCCGGCTGCAGCTGCGTGCGCCCTGCCAGTGGGAGGCCCTGGAATGGCGGCGGCTCCTCTGGGAGCGTGTCCTGGCCGCCCGTCCCCCTAACAGTCAAGGAGAACCTCCGACCCCCCGTGAGCCAGATCCCGACTCCAACTCCGCCGTCCCGCGTCCGCCGGTCCGTCCTACGGCCCTGCCCCTGTTCACTCAGCGCTGTGCCGATGTCCTTAAGGCGGGCCTCCTATACCAGCTCAGCGACCTCAACAACTGGAGCGCCTTCACCTTCGTGCTTAACCGCACCCAGCTGCAGGCCTTCCCCACCGAGGGCCGAGGCCCCGTCCATGAGCCGGTTCTCCAGTACTCTCTAGCATCCTGCCTTGCCGTCCAGCGGGACGAGGCCGAAGGTGGTGCCTGCGCACGCTTCCAGGTATGGATGGACTTGTTGATTGGAATGAGCAGAATTTGGTGTTGCATGCATGTGCAGTAGACGTCCAAAAGTTTGTATTTGGAGAAATTTGTATGCAATAAATTTCAAATCAAATCAAATCAAGAGGCCAATCATTCTCTGAGTAGAGAGCTTTTGAGCCATTTTTGTGCCATTTGTGATTTTCACACAGAGGAATTTGTATTCCGCATTTAACCCATCCGTGAAGTGAAACACTCATATACACACACACTAGTGAATACACACACTACGGGGCCGTGAGCACACTTGCCCGGAGCGGTGGGCAGCCCTATCCACGGCGCCCGGGGAGCAGTTGGGGGTTAGGTGCCTTGCTCAAGGGCACCTCAGTCGTTGCTGTCGGTTCAGGGAATCGAACCGGCAACCCTCCGTTCACAAGGCTGGTTCCCTAACCTCCAGCCCCCGACTGCCCCTGTGTAGTATAGCTCACCTGGTCTACTGTATGTCAAATTACACGCCTACAAATCACACAACGCGCTATATCGTTTAATCACCCCAATGTGATTTACCTCTTATGCTAGCTATGCGAGAAACAGTAATATCGGGATGATAAAATTAGTTGACTATGATAAATTGGATGACCCGTATTCCCATAGCAAGAATGGTTAACATGCCCGTTTCTACTCAAAGGCCATCTTCCCAGATGAGGTGCTTCGTCTGCGGGCGGAGAGCGAAGCCAAGGCTCAGGACTGGGTGGAGGCCCTGCGCACAGCTGTGGCTGCCCAGAGGCCACAGGGAGAAAGCAGCCACCAACTGGCACCCCCTGGAGTGCTGTTGAGGAGCAAGCCGGCTCGGGAGCGGCGGCAGAGGGAGGCCCAACGGGCTAAACGGCAGTCTGTCACCACCAGCTTCCTTAGCATCCTCACCTGCTTGGCTGTGGAGAAAGGCCTGACTGCCCAAAGCTTCAGATGTGCAGGTTAGTGCTGTGTTAACCAGGCAGTAGCACTGTGTGCCATCAGTATGCTTGAAAACATGTCCAAGCATCTCTTGTAATCAGACTTTTGTTTACCCTGACCTACCTAGCTGTCTTAAACACCCTCTTCGGACGTGCTTAGTTTTACATGGGCAGGTGGGGTAATGTAACATTACTGGCGTTTCTCAGCGATTTTAGTTCCGTCCGAATGTGCCACCTCAGGTATATTAGTCCCCCATGTGTATCGACTTGACATGTAGGTAAATGTTCCGTCATATCCTGTGGAAAAGGAAGTTTTTTTTTTTCCCTCTCTCAAGTATGGAGGCGCTCCAGGAGGCATTTAGTTTCGGCGTGCATGGCACAGATACCTCGGGTCATTCAAGTCTGCGGTAGCATATAGCCTGCCTATGTGTTAAGAACATGTACCCTGCCACTTTTCTGTGCTGACCACGGGGCCTCCACACAACTTCGTTGGCCGTCTCCACCAAGACAAAAGTGGGACTGGTCACTGAAGATGACCCGCTGCCATTCTGAGCCACTCCATGACAGACTGGCATGACACCATTCCAATCTTTGGCGATGTTGACGTGGTGTTAAGGACAGTTGTTGTAATGGTCTGCGTGCTTGTACTATGTGGGTGGTGGATCATTCTCAGCACTGCAGTGACACACTGACGAGGTGGTGGTGTGTTAGTGTGTGTTGTGGTGGTGTGAGTGGATCAGGCACAGCAGTGCTGCTGGACACCTCAGTGTCTCTGCTGGACTGAGAATCATCCACCAACCAAAACTATCCAGCCAACAGTGTCCTGTGGGCAGCGTCCTGTGGGCAGCGTCCTGTGGGCAGCGTCCTGTGGGCAGCGTCCTGTGGGCAGCGTCCTGTGGGCACTGATGAAGGACTAGAGGATGAGCGACACTGCACTGTGCAGCAGCAGATGAGCTATCGTCTCTGACTGTACATCTACAAGGTGGAGCAGCAAGGTAGGAGTGTCTAATAGAGTGGACAGTGAGTGGACACAGTGTTTAAACACTCCAGCAGCACTGCTGTGTCTGATCCACACACACCAGCACAACACACACTAACACACCACCACCACGTCAGTGTCACTGCAGTGCTGAGAATGATCCACCACCCACATAATACCTGCTCTGTGGTGGTCCTGTGGGGGTCCTGACCACTGAAGAACAGGGTAATAAAGTATACAGAGAAACAGATGGACTACAGTGTGTAACTGTACAACTACAAGGTGCACCTATATGGTCAGTGGAGCTGATAGAGTGGACAGTGAGTGTAGATACAAGGAGGTGGGTTTAATGTTATGGCTGATGGTGTATATACTCAACATGTTATGTATAATGAACAACGGTTTTGGTCATATGGCCCACTACTACCCATTTACACATTCTATACTGCGTGGTTTAAAGTGCGACTCCATATTTGGGCCCAATCCAGAGTCTTATTAGTGTTTCATGACCTGTGAAGCCCCAGAGAGTTTTTCCATTGTTTCACCTCACCGAGCGTCCTGCTTTTTAAACTCCGGTTAGCCGAGGCCGCACATAATCATTTTCTGCTCCTCAAACGAACAAGCATCTGTCTTACAAAGCCGGTGCTGAATCCTCACCGCTGCTCTGTAATTTGGCAAACGGGCACCGTCCCCCGACTCCATATGCTGCATGTTTTTGTTTATGTTGTGCTTTATGACGACATGGGATAATTCATAGTCATATGCTGTCTGCTTGTGGTGGTGGTGGTGGTCTGCTTTGTTGTGGCGACCTTCAAAAGGTTAGGTAGACAGCAGGGGAGAGACTTTTCCCTCCATGATAGCTGAAGTGTAGCACATGGAGGAGATCTCACCTATCCCAAACTGGGTGTCCGACATCATCGCAGACGTGTAATCCAGTTATGGCACTAATCGGTTCAGAATTAGTCATAACTGTTAGAACAAATGTAGCCACATGATAACGTCACATTATGACAGTAAGGTGTTGGAGTGGTTTGAGCAGGGTGTTTGAAGTAAGGCACTGTGGGAAAAGCGTTTGTGCCGTTTCTGATCGTCTATGTTAGTGTATGAATGCTTTTGGAGCTCTAAATCTAGATGTAAATTAGACAATGAGAGTCTTATTATAGCCTTTATTAATATCTCTGTTACCTTGAGTAGTCTCATGTGGTTCTACACAAGATCCTGTTGAGCTTTTGGTGCTAGACTTTGGCAAAATCCACTACAAACATGCGCCCATCCCCCCGTAAACCTGCACCGTGTCCCTCAAGCGCATGCTCATTTCATGTCCGGAGCAAAATGGATAGCATATCAAGCTAGCAAAATGCTGTTGTTAGCTAAAATTAATGTGTTAGAAATTGGTGTCTGTTAGATGCACAACGTCTATTCAACGTCTGTTCAACATCTAATTTAACTACCAATCAACATCTAATTCAACATCTATTCCACATGTAATTCAACATCTAATTCAACGTCTAATTCAACATCTATTCCGACATCTATTCCAACATCTAATCAACATCTTTTCAGCATCTTTTCAACATCTGTTTCAACATCTATTCAACTTTGGTCGAGGACAGTACCTGAAAAGAAAAGAAATGTCTTGGCTTAGATTTCTCTTGCCAGCCAGGTAAACGTTTATTCGGTGTATACAGGTATTTATTTATTTTTAGCTTGGAAAAAGAAATTACAGTGGATTTTAATCTGAAAAACTGAATTGAAAGTAAGAAAAAAACTATATAATGAACTAATTTATTAGACTGCAACGTAAAAGGCCAATGAATAGGCAAACTAAAATTGAAACTACAAAAATAATAAATAAAATAAATTGAAATTTAAATAAAAATTAAAATCAGGATAATTTGCCTGTTACTGCACTATCCTTATCTGCACATTTACTGTACAGATTGTATATGTACTCACTGTCATGTATCTTCTACTGTGCACACTTACAATTTGTTACATATGTGCTCTCACAGTACATACGACCTACACTGTATTCTCTCCACTCACTCTGTACATACTGTATGTATATTATATATATACTAACATCTGTATTTATCTACCACTCCACTGTCCATAACTGCACATATTGGAACCTCTGCGTCACATGCCATGGTCGCTTTCCTGCACTTTATATGTAACTTATACTGTATTTTACACTTCTGGGCAGATGCTAACTAATCTTAATCTAATCTAATATGAATGATAATAAATAAACAGATAAATATAACAAATATATATATCTATCTATATAGCTTTCTTTCTTACATATGTTTATATATGTTTCCCTTGATTTTGATATATAAAATGATAGTCAATAAACCAGTTACAGACAGAGTGGAAGTGGCTAAAAGCAGATTTTCCCAGTTTAGTAAAAGCTCTCGATACCTGACAGGTGATCCAGTCACTAGAGCGAGTCTGATAGTTTATTGCCATTATTTATAGACATCATTGAAGTGATATATGCTGGCGTATGACTGGAGAGTTTTGGTTGGAGGTGCATTGGTTGGAGTGTCTAATAGAGTGGACAGTGAGTGGACACAGCATTTCAACACTCCAGCAGCAGCACTGCTGTATCTGATCCACTCACACCAGCACAACACGCTACACTAACACACCACCACCACCTCAGTGTCACTGCAGTGCTGAGAATGATCCACAACCCACATAATACCTGCTCTGTGGTGGTCCTGTGGTGGTCCTGTGTTTTCTGTACAAGCCACAGATATTTTTAGGTTAGCGATGGCTTATTCTAGTGGCTTATCTAATGTTTGCGTGAAATGCTGCCTGCTGAGGTTCCTCCATTCAGCTGATTTATGTAGTCAGTGTAGATGTTTCCTTCGCTGCCTTACATATCCCTTAATACTCTGTGGCAGCGCTGATGTGGTCAGGAAGAAATAGAGGAAAACAGCCGAACTGACACGCTAGGCCATGCTGCTTTCTAAAGCTCCCGCTTGTGAGACAGCACGGGCAGCAAGGCATCGAGACATATGCCCTCAGCTTCAGGCACAGCCATAATTCTAGCACTAGCCCCGTGCGCCCAACACAAACGGGTCCTGTCTGAATAAGTTTCAGTTTTGGCAGGTTTGTTTACGGTTTCTGTTCCACCTTAAATGAAGCAGCAGTTAACATTGTGGCGTAACGACAGCCACCTGAATGGAACTGGTGCCCCGTTTAAGGTGGAACCAGAAATTTAAAATAAGAAGTTCAGCTTCTTATAAAAGTGTGTACTACCTCCACGAGCATGAATAACAGCTGGGGTTGGATTTGGCATGGACTGGACAAGTTTCTGGATGTAGGCCACATCAGTGTTCAGACACTCTTGCATCATAGAATTGGTCAGTTGGGCCAGATGTGGTGGATGCCTTCCCTGGCGTCTTACTGGTTGTTCAGGTTTGACCCCCAGATTTCCAAGAGGATTCAAATCTGGGGGTTCTGCAAGCCAGTCCAGGTGTGTGTATGCTCCTGATTGTTCATCATGCCATCATCAGTCACATTTGCAGCCCTGTAAATGTCGGAATTGTCATCTTGGAATACAGGTATAGGAATGTTATGTTCCTCGGTAAGATGATGAGCAAAAGGCAAATCCTGGTTGTCCAGCAGCTCAGTGTAGGCACTGTGGTTCAACTTTACTGTCACCTCAACCAAGAGACCCATTTCCATGTAAGCAAAACACCCCCAGAACGTCACAGAGGGGACTCATATTTTGTCTGAGGAGCTTATGTTGGTGTAGTTTAGCGTCTTGAATGGTACCTTAGCCCTTGCAGTGCAATTCCCACCCTCCAAGAGGCTACCAGTGAGACGCTTTCCTGCTTCTTGGTTGTAACAACTGGTCTTTTAATGCAGGAGATCTGAAAGCCTTTGCTGAACAAGGGAAGCAGGCACCTGACGATAATTGGCCCATATACAGCAGGAGAAGAAAACCGCTCAAAGGCGCCCTGGATGCTCCGATCAGTTCAGCTCCTGAGTCCTGATTGTCGGATTGGTGGATTCGGGGCTTGGAAAGAATGTTTTTGAATGAGAGGTGTCGGTGTATAGGGAAAAGAGGAACAGCTGGATACAAGTCTGTCCTTTCACAAATACACTCTCTCTCTCTCTCCCTCTCTCTCTCTCTCAGCCTCTTTCTCTTTCCCTCTCATTCATTTATTCTTTTCCTTCTCCCACTCACTCATTCTGCTCCTTCGCTCGCATGCTCCTTTTGTTCCTTTCTCTCCCTCGCTTCTCATTAGCCCTCCACCTTTCTTTTTCCCTTCTAATCTTATTTGATGTGCTTTCTCCCATCCTCTGCTCTTTTTAAACTTCTTGGGCAGTCGCTCTGTCTTCCATATGGGACAGTTCACTCTGTAGGCTTGAGCTGAGGGGGGAGCAGTGCTTTAGCTGCGTCCCCTATTTGTGCCTCTTCAGAGTGTGTTGAATTCAGGATTCAGTGTAATTCATAGAGATTAAATGGGTAATACGAGGACTTAAGAAGTGCACTAATCATGAGTTATACAGTATCTGTATTGTCATTTGTCATTGTCAGAGGAAAATAGTTCCAGTGATTTGTAACTCCTGCTGAAAGCACGGTTACCGCTAGGGCTGTGCAATAAGTTGTATGTTGATGGTTATCTCAGGCTTCAAAAGAGTAGCTGCACCCAGAAGGAGGTGTGGGATTGCAGTGCTATTGGGAAGGAAGATAAAGGTTACCAGGAACAATAAATGATGATACATTTAGACTGATATGGGCAATATTTATTGAGCTACACATACAGAAGTAGTGTCTCTCATTGTGGTGTTGGGTGCCAGACGTCTCGGCATGGAGTTGTAGAGGTTCCTAATGGTGTCCTGTGATAATCCATCCCATGCAGCTTGAATATTCTCACACAGTCCCTTCAGATGGTGCGGTAGGGGTAACATGTGACAACAGATTGTTCATCTTGGTGCTGACCACGGTGCCTCCACACATGGATTCGATGGTCGTCTCCTCCAAGACGAAAGCGGGACTCGTCACTGAAGATGACCGCCTACCATTCTGAGTCACTCATAACAGTCTGGCATGACACCTTTTGCAGTCTTGGGCGACGTGGATGTGGTGTTAAGGGTAGTCGTTGTAACGGTCTGCAGGCATTTAGTCCGGCGTTGTGCAGCCGTCTGCCAAAGGTGCTGGCACCAGCAGGATGACTCATGCAGGGCATCACTGCTCACTGAATGTCCACAGTCATGGCTGTTGGGTCAGTCAGGTACAGTGATAAGGCTCGTCAGACCTACCCACTAAGCTTCATTGCTGTCAGCTGCTATTTGTGCAGCTCGATGACTCTTTCTGACTTCACCATTCCTGTAAAGATCCTCCCCAGGAGTCTTATGTTATCATTTTTGCTCTTTTCCGCCGCATGACTTGCATTTGCCTTACTCCTTTCCACCTCCCCCCTTCTCATTTCCTCCCTCACTCTCTTTGGGATAGCTGCCAGATTCCTTTTGACTGCTTTTTTTTTCTTTTTTTTGTCAGTCACTTTGGCGTTAGAGGGGGAGTCGGGGGCCAACCTGTTGTATTACAGTTTAATCGTTTTCCCCTAAACAAATATCCCTGGCCTCTGAGGAGCTGTCAGGAGGATTATCCGTATGGGGTTAGTGGGGGGGGTTGGCTTTGGGGGGCTGAGCGGACAGGAGCTGGAGTGGAAGAGCGAGGGGAAGCTGCTGTTTGAGAGTGGAGGTGCAGGACAATGGCCCCAGTGAGGCACTGAAAGGTAGTGATGGTGTTTCCCCTATTAGGAGGGGGTCTTCAGTTTTGTCTTATTACTGTTGCATTCTCTGTGCTGTCTTGGGCTTTGATTGAGCACCAGCCCCCCCCCCACCCCCTTTTCCCAGCTCACCCTGCTTGCCCCCAATTTGTTAGCACCCACAAAAGGTTGCACTCACCGTCTCTGCTGCCGCGGTTGGGGGTTAAGGTTTGAAAGAGGGACGGCGTCATTCGCTTCTTTGGGTCTCGAGGGTTCGCTAAGATGGTGGTGGGGGGAAGGGGGGCGGGGGGGGGTGCAAGAAAAATGCAACAAAAACAGATTACATGTC
>CM067480.1:3046048-3112687 GCA_034552555.1 Semaprochilodus insignis
TATATATATATATATATATATATATATATATATATATATATATATATATGCCATTAATTGTGAGTAGACAAGTACATATATAATTGCAAATATATATATGTATGTGTATACAGCTCCAGTCTCTTCTTCAATCAGCATCTCCACATGTACAGCAGGTTCTTAGTGAGGAACAGAAGGTCGGGTTCTAGCTTTACTGGCAGATACAGTGAGCGTCTGGTTCATAAGAACAAGGTCAAGCAGCAAACACACAGGACAACACAGCTACAGACTGGCAGAGGGCCAAAACCACTCTCTACTGACCGTGATGAGCGCCACCTCATTCCAATGTCCCTTAACCACCGTAAGATGACCTCAAGTGCGGTGGCTGGGGTGAAATGCACAGCGAGCATGGTTCAAAAAACAGGCTTCTGGAGGGTCATTAGTGATTTTCTAAATAAACAGATCTAAATACAATATTTGATCTGGAATTTGGGAGACGTGTTTCCAGTAGTGTATAGAATCAAACAGAACTGCTCATTTTGGTCAAACACAAACCCAGAAACTGTACAACTAGAGGAACTGATCATTTTGAGGTGGTCTCTTCAATTTTTCCAGAGCTGTATACATATATATATATATATATATATATATATATATATATATATATATATATATGTACTTGTATTCAGCACACAAAACCATAATGTGCTTGAAATGTACTTGCTGATATTGAAGTACATTTCTGGTACAATAAATTAAGCCTAATTTTTACCTGGGACCTTAATAATGTTTGGTCTGTTTTCTCGTTCCACATCAAAAAGCTACTGCTCAGCATTTAATGAGCAATCTTTATTCAAATAATTACGCCAGCAGAATAACAGGACTTTGTGTTGGAGCTCCACGCGTACTGTCTGTTTGAAGCTGGAGAGACCCCGTCACCTCTACGCATACGCAAATAGACGTGTTCCTTTCTCAAGCCTTATCACATAGTTTGCTTGAACTCTGTCTTTCTGTCCGGGCTATTCACATAACCCTGAAGAAGGACCCTGTAGAGGGGTACAAGGACAGCAGATCAAATGGGACGGTTACAGCTGTAGACGGGACAATAGAGGCGAATGTGGGAGCTAGTGGGGAGGTGCGGGGTCAGGTGGGTGCTCGGGGACCACTGTTCACATCAAAAAGATGGCCAGCGCCTCACGCACACACGCACAACCTCACGCTCACCCATGGATGCACATCTTTTTTTGGAGTGGGTGTCAGCTTGAATAAGGCACATCAAAGCCACCGGCCCGTTGTCTTTACTCCGGCGCTGCCGCAAAGCACCGTCTCCCCCCGGCCCCACCCCGCCTCACGGATCCTTTGCCACACTGGTTGGACCGGCCGAAAGTGCCATGAGCGGGAAACCTCAATCAGAGTGGAACAGAGAGACCCTCTCTTGCTCACTCGCTCGCTCGCTCCCTCTCCCCTAAGGACCGTGCACCTCCTCTGGGGGCCAGGCACGCCTATTCCGCTGAAGTCCATTGTACACCCTGCACCTACAAGTGCCCTTTTATTTTTTTGACCCAAGTAGGCACCATTTTAGGATTTGTGCTGCTGTAGGACATAAAAGTGGTCCTGAAGTGAGCACATCAAAACACCTTAGCTTTCCCACACTCCTGGATTCACCCCATGCTCTTTTTTTCATTTTCCAGGAATGTGCCGATGCGGAAGTTCTGGCCTGATACAGTAACCAGCGAGCTTAATATACTCATCACCACACAAATAGTTGCACCCAGAAGGAATCACCTGACAGGAATGAAACTTGGTGGGTAGGTTTGACATTGTGAGACATGCAAATGATTCACGGTCAGGCTCACACATGTGACATAAGCAAGGACGGGCCGTATCGCTGTACCTGACTGACAGCTACAATTGCGGGCATTCTGTGCCCAGTGATGCCCAACATTGAGTCATGCACGATGGCTGTACAATCCAGGACTACATGTACACAGACCGTTATGATGACTGCCCTTAACACCACGTCAGCGTTGCCAAAGACTGCAATGGTGTCGTGCCAGACTGTCATGGAGTGACTCAGAAAGGCAGCGGGTCATCTTCAGTGACAAGTCCCGCGTCATGGGATGGATTGTCACAGGACTCCATTAGGAACCTTTACAACTCCATGCCGAGAGTCGTGTCTGGCCTGTTGGGTTAGCAAACATGGCAGCCCAGCGCCATACTGAGAGACACTACTTCTGTATGTGTAGCTCAATAAATATTGATCATATCAGTCTAAATGTATCATCATTTATTGATCCTGGTGACCTTTATCTTCCTTCCCAACCGCACTGCTATCCGATGCTTCTCTCTGGGTGTAACTATTCTTTTGATGATGAGTGTGTTTGTCGTATGCATGCTACCGACCAGTTTCTTCAATAACACCAACTATTGTAAGGCTTTGTGTTCAGTCCCGACTTTCAGTAATCGGGCTTGACATCTCTACGCTCACAGGCAAAGTTAGACTGCAGATTGGCTGTCTACATTGCAGAATGCGTGCATACATGATTTACAGCATAGCATGTTGATTAGTCTGCAGGAGTCAGTAAATCCGCCCACTTCCAGCTTGGGCCACACCCACTTTGTTCAGTGCCCAGTCTTTTTTTTTTCGAGAGTTGCTTTGATAAAGGATATCATGCTCATTACTCATACCTGACCATATTAAAGTTCACCCATACTAACGTCTGTCCCCATCGGATACCATGTGACGTAAGCCTAGTATACACATTCAACTCTAGCAACAACACTAGCAAGTACTCCGTGTTACTCAGTGTGGTTTTAGGCTCCATATTAGCGAGTACTCTAAAACACGTACTCATACCGGGTCTGAAATAAATGGTATCTTTGCATGACTGGATTTTGATCTTCTGTCCAACCTGCATTTGACATGCAAAGCTACGTCTTGTGGGTTTTATAGGAAAACTAATGTGGGGTTAAAGCTGTGGCCGGTTCCTTCCCAGAAGTGACACACATTCTGGGCACTGTATCTGCTCGTGGACTCTATCCATGAAGGTTGTTCTGGGAGTCACAAGCTGAAACTGTAGAGCACCATCAGAGGCACACTGTCTACTCCAGTGCAGAGTAGCAGCAGCAGAACTTGGGCCTTCCTGATAGCTAATAAAATTGGAAAACTGGTAATATCGCTAATTTAATACGGTCAATTTAGCTAAACAGTTTTTTTGAAATTTATTTGATTTGTTTAGTTAGTTATTTGGGTTTTTACCCAGCTTTCTCCCCAGTTTAGTCATTTCCTATTCCACCATACACGTGAATCTCCACCACATATTTTCAGACTCTTTCTAAAGACAGCTCAACACACTTGAAGGAGAATGCTAAGTGCTAATATTGTTCTATTAGCAAACGGATGCCCATGTTGGCTAGGGGGAGCATGGGGGCCACCACACTGATTTTCGGTCTCTTGGGCTGTTTCTTCTCCTATCGGAGTTGTCGTTCCTTATTTGCCGGACACTATACTTCAAATTAAACCAGCGTTTGAAATGAAAAGGCTGCTGGTTCATTCTGAGACTTCCTCTGACTGTGATTGGTACACATGGCCATTAATTGTCTTTGTTTTCTTTGTAAACTATGCCAAAACTAACTTGATTCTTTTGTCCACACCATTGGTGTTGGTTGCCTTCTGTTCGGCTCTACTCGCTGTTCCCTCAAAAGTGTTTTGGCAGTGTGGAGTGTCCTAAAAAGACGTACACCAAGTTATTTTCCCAGTTTACTTACAACAATGTCTCTGGAAGTTTGACTTCATTGTAGTTCTTCAGTTTTTCTGAAGGTTTGCTGCTGTTTCAAACTTTCCATTTTCTTTCCAGTATAAAACGGGTCATTAAATATGGGTTCTTTATACTGGTGGGCTGATACAGATATTCCTGCTGCACCTTAAAGTTGGACTATATTATTGGCCAACCCAACAACAGACAGGGCCTAAGCGGAACCTCATGGGTTTGGATATGATGGAGCTCGATGGATTGCAATCAGGGAAACCAAGGGAACAAAACCATGGCTGTCATTAAATATTGGTACTTGGTGGGATTTTGTTGATACTGATGCTTTTGCAGCACCTTAAAATTGCTCTGATTGGTCTGATCGGTTGGTCAGTACATTGGTTGGACCTTAAACAGAAACTGATGGGGTTTGTTTGGATGGGACAGGGTGGATGTAATCAGGGAAGCCAGGGGAACAAACCAGGGGAGCCATTAAATGTTGGTCTGCGTTATCGATGGAATTTTCGCTGTCATTAAGATTTTCGCTGCAATTGGACACATATTTCAGCCAACCGATATATTAATCTGTCCCTAAACAGAACTTTCTGTTTTTTAACTGCTGGAACAGGACAGATACCAGAACAGAACATATATACAGATACAGTAGATACAGTAACCAGAAGAACCAAATCCTCATGCATCCCTCGATCTGTGAAGTTTCTAGAAAGTCCTGTGGTTTGGTGTCAGAGCGTTTGGGAAGGACAGAGTTGATACTACCCTAGATATCGATTGATCCACACTTTCCAGACATTTCCCAGCTTCCTTCAAGGAGCTGTGAGTAAATAAGGATTCCTATAAAACTACAAGGTGCTTTTCTTATCGCTGGCAGCAGCTGTAACGAGGACTAACCTATCCCTAAAATGTGCCTTGTTTACCTAACGTAGCAGAGCCCGTGGCTTAAGCAAAGTCTTTCTTAATAATAGTTTCCTCAACAAGTGGATATGAAGAGAGCAGTTCTGCAATGTGCTATTTTTGGAACGGGGCGGTATTTGTGGGTTTATGCTGCACATGTACGCTGATTACAGGGCAGCCGTGACACACGACACCCCGCTGCGCGGCCTGCGGCTCGGCCCTGCTATCAGCCACCCATCGGCGGTGCAGCGAAACGGGGGGGACACCAGCTCTGCCTTTTTATAGTCTGGGGTCCCTGCCCCTGGAAACCTCAGGTTTACATTGGCAGCGCAGTGCAGTACATGATGCTAGCTTTCGGCCTGGGCTAGAACAACCCATTACGTATTGGTTTGGAGATGGGTAGGAAGGAGTGGAGAGCTGGAAAAGAGGAAGGAAAGTTTCGAGTGAGCTGGTCTTAGTCAGGGGTGTTTTTGATGGCGGGTGTATGTCAATAACAAGTTCTTTTTCCCATTGTATGTTTTTCTTATTGTTGTTTTGCGCAGGGATCGTTCTGTGTATGGGTCATGCAGGATACTGAATTTGAGCTCAAGTTGAAGACTGTAAACTGATGAGGACTTTAGACTTAAATCTAGAGATGGCCGATTAGTGCGTTTGGGGCCGATACTGTCTTTCAGCATGATCAGCCGATAGCCGATCCAGGGCGGGGTACACAGTGGCATGATGACAACCTCAGCAGCAGAAATGGATGATTACCAGAGGAGATCTTTATCAGTGTAGCTAGTTTGTGGAAAGGTGGGGAAAGGCAGGAAGATGTTCGGTACTCCTTTGTTTGTGCTGTAATACTGGGCTCATCCGTGATGGTGGCCTGTCCGGGGTGTTTCCTGCCTTCCGCCCAGTGAGCGCTGGGAAAGGCTCCAGCACCCCCGCTTCACAACCCAGAAGGATAAAGCGGTTTAGTAGTTGAGTGAGTGAGAGAGTAATACTGGGTTCCTCTGGTATATACCAATAAGACCTTTGGCATCCATGGCTCCCAAAAATATAAAACCAACATCCGGATCATGTCAGCACTGCAGTCTGTGGAATGTTGCCACTTAGGGTTTCAGAATTTTCCGTTGTGTCTTTATTGAAAGCGTAAAAAGATGAAGTATCCGGTTTGCTGTCATTCATCCACCACAAGCATGTGAAAGCAGCATCCCTTGTCTTTGCTAGTTCTGCTGTCTTCTGATGCTCACTGTACTGGGTTGAGAGACGTACTCTCAGGTGTGGTATCAGGTTAGTGGTGTTAAAAGTCGTTACTCTGCTTCCCCCCCATGAGGCAGCAGCTCTGTCTGAGTCAGATCGCCAGGCTGACCATATGTTTTCTATCAGCACACGCAAGTGGAATCCAATACAGGCTTTCTGCAGCCTTGCGCAAGTCTCACGCTTCCAATCCTGTAGTCAGACGTCAAAGGATCTGTATTTTCAACTAGCGTACTTAAGATGGGACTGCAGAGTTCCGTGACCAAGGGGCCTCGTGCATGGCTGCACTAATCCTTAACTCGCAAAATATGGCTCATATGTTTTACATCAAATGGTCATCAAATGGACCGGGCAAGTTAAGGAAATATCAGCTGATCGTTGATCACATATTAGGGATGAAAATTGGTTGATGCCGATACATTGATCAACGATCAGTCTTTTTATCTGTATTATATATATTATGTATCTATCTATCGATCTATCTATGTGTGTATATATATATATATATATGTACACACACACACATATTCTTGTAACTGCACTGGAGAAGGAGCCTGACCGTGTTTCGTTATACTGTGCAACCCTGTACTGGTATAATGACAAAGTTGAATTGAGTTGAATTGAAAAAATCCTTGTGTTTTGAGTGACCCTATACCTTAATTACTCTCATTATCAAGAGAAGGAGGTGTGGGATTGCAGTGCGGTTGGGAAGGAAGATAAAGGTTACCAGGAACAGTAAATGATGATACATTTAGACTGATATGATATTTATTGAGCTACACATACAGAAGTAGTGTCTCTCAGTATGGCATCAAGCCACCATGTTTGCTAACGCAATATGCCAGACGTTGTGGAGGTTCCTAATGGTGTCCTGTGATAATCCATCCAGTGCAGCTTGAACATTCTCACACAGTTCCTGCAGATGGTGCGGTAGGGGTGGAGGTGGAGTGACACCAGGCCTTCTGGACGTGTGAGGCGTGACAACAAACCATTCATCTTGGCGCTGACCATGATGCCTCCACACACGGATTTGTTGGTCGTCTCCACCAAGACAAAAGCGGGACTGAAGATGACCCGCTGCCATTCTGAGTCACTCCATGACAGTCTGACATTGTAACGGTCTGTGTGCATGTAGTCCTGCGTGGTGCAGCCGTCTGCCAGTGGTGCTGGCACTAACAGGATGACCCATGGAGGGCATCAATGCTCGCTGAATGTCTGCAATTGTGGCTGTTGGGTCAGTCAGGTACAGCGATAAGGTCCGTCCTTGCTTATGTCACATGCACGGCCGAGCTTGAAACTTGAATCATTTGCATGTCTCACAATGTCAAACCTACCCACCAAGTTTCATTCCTGTTGGTTGATCCCTTCTGGGTCCACTTATCAAGAAAATTAAGGGCAGTTTGCAGATTAAACATTGCTATATTTAGGGTGGGCACGGATGGCTTACACCGTGTCCCGCATGCTGTTTCTCTTGTCCTTATGACAGAATGTTTATTTCACGCAGCCTGAAAGTTTCCCTGCATAAAGTCAGCCTTAAACACCATCCCTTCTCCCAGCGAGGTGTGACCCTGATACCGCTATGTGCCTCCTTTATTCCTACCCGCTAACAACACATCAAAATCAGACCTACAGCATGCGCTGGCACACGCTGTAATCAGTGACTTGTTTTCTTTTCAGTCACTGCCTCCTCCTTGTGCAGATCTCGCTTGGAGATAGCAGTAGGCCTCCCTCTTTGGAGACTGTGTTTTCCACCTTGTTTGCTGCCCGTATCTTATCTCCCATCTCCTCTCTGTCTCTTCTTCCGCCTGTGAAGTAGGGAGCCGCCGCCATGCTCCACCGAGAATACTGCAAGTTCGCGTCCGCCTGCGTGCGCTCAGCCCTCCAGTCTTTTCTTTCTCTTCCCTTTTCTTCTGCCACACTGTCCCCCGGCAAGGGCTTCCCAGATGGCTCGGATAAGGGACACCTGCCGGGCTCACAATCACCTGTTTTGGTTCCTTTGGGATGAGTCTTCTGCTTGTAGGCACCGAATGTTTGAGGAAAACACGGACAAGAAAGAAGTGGCCGAGACAAAGCAAAGCACGCTTGTGGGGATATCAGCTTTTCTTGAATGGGCCCGGGATTTACGTGTTGTGAGCTTTTGACACTCCTCGGCGTTCGGGTCCCCTTTATTGTGGTTGGACGTGCAATCAGTGATAGCGACTCAAAGCTCGTCTTATCTTTGTCTGAAAGGCAGCACGTCTGCTAATCCCAGTCTGACCAAGGTTCACACCATAAACCTGGACTCATTAACACACAGCACCTATTTCACCCTCTATTAACCTTTATTAATCATTATCAGCTCCGTTGTCAGGATGCTCACTAGTAGATCACGCCATTTTCACCTCTCTTGTTGGTCCTGGCCTTTGGGGCAATGTTGCAACAGCTAATGACCGGCTTTATCTGTTCAGGTTCTGACCTTGATTTTTGTATCTGTGTCTGTACGAGTTGTGGGTCACTCTTCAACCCTGTCTGCCGATAACTGGAACTCTTTTTTTCGGCCACCCGTCCGCATGAACAACATACAACAGCTCCTAAATGAAATTGTTTGAGATTTTAAAATGTTATAAGCTAAAAATTCTTAACAGACGTAACAGGCCTAGGTCTGAGTGGACAAGTAGAACATCACTGCTGTTGTGTGGAACATGCATCGGGACTCCGGTGACCAGTGATGACCAGTGTTTCTGTGTTGTCTGTAATTTAGAGTTGTTTTTTTGGCTTTTGGTTTATTTTGGCTTTATGTTTCATATCACGTGATCGCTCCACACTTACAAATCCTGTTTGTTCCTAATGCCTTTATTTTGTTTTTCCATCAGACGGTTAACTTGTTCTAATGTCCCAGAGTACATGTGTTGAATGTGGTTTCCCACTGATAGGCCAGAGTTCGAGGGGAACCTGTATTGGACTACCTTTCCTGTATTCCAACCTAGCTATCTACACTCATGGTCAAAATAATACCTGCACCCAACACAATGAAGCTTGGTGGGTAGGTTCGACACTGTGGGACTGTAAGCAAGGATGGACCTTAGCGTTGTACCTGACTGACCCAACAGCCACGATTGTGGACATTCAGCACGCAGTGATGCCCTCCTGTTAGTGCCAGCACCATTGGCAGACGGCTGCTTGACACAGGCCTATGTGCACGCAGACCGCTACGACGACTGTCCTTAACACCACGTCAACGTCACCAAAGACTGCAATGGTGTCGTGCCAGACTGTCATGGAGAGACTCAGAATGGCAGCGGGTCATCTTGGTGGAGACGACCAATGAATCCGTGTGTGGAGGCACCGTGGTCAGCACCAAGATGAACGGTCTGTTGTTACGCATCTCGCATCCAGAAGGCCTGGTGTCACTCCACCTCCAGCCCTACCGCACCATCTGCAGCAACTGTGTGAGAATATTCAAGCTGCATGAGAGATTATCACAGGACACCATTAGGAACCTCTACAACTCTGAGATGCTGAGACGTCTGGCATGTTGCGATGCCGTACTACTTCTGTATGTGTAGCTCAATAAATATTGCCCATATCAGTCTAAATTTAGCATCATTTCTTTACTGTGACAGAGAGTAAATGATATAGGTTGCCACCTGTGGTTATTGCTTAGAAAGACCACTGTCTAATTGCTGCAGACGGGGTGATTCCTGAAAAAGCTGTTTGTGTGGAATCAGATATTATTTTATTTTATTATTTTTTTTTTTTTTGAAAATATCTGGAGATGTTTGAGCTCGGTCTAAGTATTTGTCTTCTGTGCCCCCCCTCCTGCAGGATGTCAAAGGCCGGTGGGTTTGTCACGAGGCAAGGCTAAGGTATGCTGCTACAGTGGATGGTACTATTGCCAGAGCTGCCACCAGGACAACCTCTTCCTTATTCCTGCTCGACTACTGCATAACTGGGACACAAACAAACATAAGGTACATACAGCCTGCACGCACATGCCAGTCAGGAACGCAGTGCAAATATGTATCTTACAGCTGGCACTGAGTCATGACTGCATAAGCACTATGTTCAGGATTCTGGGAAGAGGCTATTGGCTGCATTCTTGGGCATGGTTCATTGCATGGTGGTGTCTACTGTACACAAGAATCGCTTACTACACCTGTGTCTACACTAAAGTGTAATTGATGCAACTGTTTCCTAGAACCCTTGGATATTGTCCCTATGGGATTGGGATAGCTAAATCGGATGGAATCTACTGTATATTGGTAATTCAAAGATGTACAGTGTATTGTTGGTGTGGGAGCAAAATCTTATATCTTCAAAAACTAAACTTTCAGAACGTTCAGGGCAAGTTAATGTGTTTCATTCGTCCCGTTGTTTTAGATCTTTTCTGTCGGTCCCTTTGTCATAAAGGTTTAATGCAGCATAATTACCAACTGGCATATGGCCAAAGTAAGAATCTGAAATTCTAAGGTTTTCTGAAGAGGAACAATTTATCTGATATCTGGAATTTCCCAGGACCCTTTTGTAAATAGGGGTAAAGTCTTGATTAATAAAGTTGTCGATGCAGTAGATGCTAAAATAACTCTCCATTTTGGATCAGGTGTCCAAACAAGCCAAGGAGTTTCTGGAGTTCATATACGAGGAGCCCTTGCTGGATGTGCAGCAGTTGAACCCCTGCCTGTACGAGCATTCGGAACCCCTGGCTGCCGTTCTGAAACTGCGACAGCAGCTCCAGTCTCTCAGGGCTTACTTATTCAGCTGCCGCGCCACAGTCGCAGAGGACCTGCGCCGCCGGTGAGTGCCTAAGAAAAACCGAACCAACATAGAAGCCTTTTCGGTTTTGCTTTTTCTGACTTATCCACATCTAGGATCGGTTCTAAGCTGGTTTGGAGAGGGGGAGCTGATTATCGCTGGCTTGTTTGGAAACAGGAAAAGTTTGTCCGGTGTGTGAATTGTGCAGTTCCGTGATCAGCTTTGTGCACAGAATGGTAGTCAATGGCTGCGTCCAAAATGGGGTACTTCCGTAATACACAGTGCGCAGTGCGGTAGGCAAGAATGGCTAGTGTTGCACCCAGAAGGAATCAATCAACAGCAATGAATGTTGGGTAGGTAGGTTTGACATTGTAAGACATACGAATGATTCAAGTTTATCCCTTGGCCCAGCATGCGATGTAAGCAAGAATGGGCCTTATTGCTTATTGGGACCTGACTGACCCAGTAGCAACGAGCACCATAGGCAGACAGCTGCACCATGCAGTACCACCTGTTTTTTAAGGTGTTAGCAATGTAATTTGGGAATTTTTAAGGCTAGCAGCGAATGCTAACTAGTTAGCCAGTCTAGCTACCTGCCGTGGTGATGGTACAGAACCGTATCTTTTGTGAATGTGGCTTTTAGAATAGTTGGACTTGGTGGTGGGACGTCTTGCGTCTAAGGACGTTGGTACGATGGCAGACATAGTGAATCTGAGGTTACATGGATACTACACACTAGAGTACTGAAGAGCCTACTGCTTTCCAGGTGAGCAGTGCACACCTGGTCCAATCTAGTACAAACTGTCCAAGTAGGTGATTTCAGATGTTCGCTGGCTTGTTTTGCCTTTAGTGTCAAGACTCACACAGTGATGAATAGCAGCTCTTCTTGTTGCTTGGCATATCCCTATGTATGAATGGCTGCCTTTCTCTCTTGGGAAGATTTGGGGATAGCCATATAGCTTACCACAAGATCTTGGAACCGCATAGCATTTAAGAAAACAAAATTGGGATTTTCTACATTTAGGAAAACATGATGGTGATTGATTTATGTTGCATCATGGGCGCCTCTACTGAAAATATGCAGTATGTATTATTTGGATTACCCCGTATAAATACAGAGCAAGGAACGAGACAAGTTGCAGACCACACCCTCACTTCTTCAAGCAAACCCAGACCACCGTTTCGGGTGGATTGCGATCCTAAAGCGGTTCCAAACCCTCGGTGCAGCCGACAAAACTGATCTTTGCCTTTATCCAGACCTTAAAAGCAAAGATACCTACAGACTGGTCACGGGTAGGACCGCTAAGAGTAAATGGAAGAAGCTGAGCCTGATTACTGAGCCTGATCCTGAGTGGATTCCTGAGGCCCAGGTTGAGTGGAAATGTAAAGGGACTGTGTTTACGTGAAGGGCTCCTCACTAAAAGGCCTGTCTCCATGACAAATACTCCATGCCCTCCTCGGGGTCGTTCTTATGTGTGGAGACCATGCGGCTGCACTTATCCCCTCACACATTCGCACTGCGGGAAGAAAACGCCTGCACGACTTTGTGATGAAATATCACCCATTGGAACACTGTGGAGTCAATAACATTTCCAAATGGGTTGCTTTGGCCCATGTTGACTGGCCAGCCAGGTTAGTTTTGCTTAGAGAAGAGAGAATGAGAGCAGTGAAGAGGAGTTTGCCGTGCATGGTGTACTTTCTGCAAGGAATCATTCAGAGCTTAAAGTGAAGAGGAGGCTCACCTGTTTCTGAAAGGCTTGAATGCGGTTGCGTTTGCTGAATGACGGTGGTGGTGAAAATTCCTAGGCATTTATTTTGTTGCTTATTTGATTTTTCCCAGTTTTCTCCCGTTGTTGGAGGAGAATCATTGTCTGTTCTCAACCACTAAGTACATATTCAACCAATCTAGGAGGGTTAGGACAAACATTTGCCAGATACACCACACAAAACAGCAGTTTGTGGATTTGCATGTCTGGCAAAGTAACCAATTCTTGGCCAACTTGTGTCACAAGCTGTCAGACTCACTGGCAATAGCAATTGTAGCCAGCATCACCACCACCCTGTGGATGCAATCATATGTCCAAGAGATTATATTTCAAAGACATTGCAAATTTCCAATAATACACTCATCATCAATAGAACAGCTGCACCCAGATGGAAGTGTGGGATTGCAGTGCTATTGGGAAGGAAGATAAAGGTTACCAGGAACAATAAATGGTGATACATTTAGACTGATATGATCAATATTTATTGAGCTACACATACAGAAGTAGCGTCTCTCAGTATGGCACTACATGGCGCTACATGCCAGACGTCTCGCCATGGAGCTGTAGAGGTTCCTAATGGTGTCCTGTGATAATCCATCCCATGCAGCTTGAATATCCTCACACAGTTCCTGCAGATGGTGCGGTAGGGGTGGAGGTGGAGTGACGCCAGGCCTTCTGAATGTGTGACATGTAACAACAAACTGTTCATCTTGGTTCTGACCACGGTGCCTCCACACACAGATTCGTTGGTCATCTCCACCAAGACAAAAGCGGGACTCGTCACTGAAGATGACCCGCTACTATACTGAGTCACTCCACGACACCATTGCAGTCAAGCAACTCCATGCTGAGACATGTTGCGTGTCACATAGCAAACATGGTGGCCTGACGCCACACTTAGACACTACTTCTGTATGTGTAGCTCAATAAATATTGATCATATCAGTCTAAATGTATCATCATTTATTGTTCCTGGTAACCTTTATCTTCCTTCCCAATTGCACTGCAATCCCACACCTCCTTCTGGGTGCAGCTATTCTTCTGTATCGTGTGGGACCCCGCAGGGTCTCAACATGGGATTGATTCCACAAGTTGGACGGAAGATGTCTGGAGGGATGTTGAACCATGCCGTCTGGATAGCCACCCCCAGCTCTGTGGTATTTGTAGGTAGGTGAAGGATCTCGGCACTTCATCCCATTAATTCTCAATTGGGCTCATGTCGGGTGAATATACAGCCCACACCATTTATTGGAACTATCCAGGATGCTCCCCGAACCCATTCTGGACCACTTGGGCACAGCGCTGTATCCTACTGGAGTATCCCATCATTGTGGGGGTGCGTGAATAACACTAAACAGTAAACAGGGTGCAATTTCAGAAATGGCCAAGTAGTTCGGGATCCTGTATGACAAGTAGAAGGAATGATAATGAGCCAATGAGAGTGCGAGAATGCTCTCAGGAAGCGAGGTATAAGCACCCAAAGTAACCACGAACAAACATAGCAAAGGGTTTGTTGGAGAAAAGATTTTATTGACCGAGGCTGCTGCTCACCGTCACTACGGCTGGTTTTGGAGCAGACATTGTTCTCTGCAGCGTTCTCCTCTGTGCTGGTGATGAGCTCCCTCATTCTATATGAGTCATTAAGCTTTTATGCTTATGTGATTTGAAATCACATTAGTGCACAAACAACAGCTACAGCGTTTGTGTTTGAGAGCCACCCATCAGGCATGCTTTGTCCTGGATCTCTCCAGGTGAGGGATTGAATAGTGTGCAAACCTCGTTTGTAGCCGCTTGCGTAGTTTGCCCTTCAGCAAACAGCTCAGGAGTGATAAGTGTTCTGTAGTATGATCAGTTTAGTGATTCCGAGATTCTGTAGCATCTGCTGGGCTTTAGTCAACGGCTTGTTTCCATCCCTAGATTGAACCTGCTTTGGGTATTGAGCCGAGCAATAACAAGCAGTGAAATAGATCAATAGAAGGGAAGAGCTAGCGGTGGTCTGTTTTACCTTAGACTGTTGATGAGTGTTGCGTATCTGAGATTCCATGTCTAATCCCAGAGAAAGGCTGCAACAATCCCAGAAATTTGAGCCATCTGATGCTCAAATTGCAGTCACGGCTCAGCTGTCACTCTCGTGGAGCGTATATGTGGCCTCGGCGTATTGAATTATTGAACGGGCCAGGCCACTTTCCTCCTCTGTCTTTTGAACTTCACGTTGACCTAGGCCGTGGGTGCCTGTTTGAAGTACACACAAAGCGGCCAACAAAGGCAGAGGCTCAGTTTGGTTTGGTCAGGCCGAGGATCTGTCGGAGGTCCACCTCTCCACCCCCTGTGGAGCCTTCCCAGCTGCGCCGGCCGGCGGCGACTTTATCAGGCCGGGGTGTTTATGGGCAGCAGCGGCGGTGACCCCGGCTAGAGGCGGCGCGGGGCTCCCAGTGTTTACGGCCAGGCTGCGCGCCGGCAGCGGCTAATGCTCCGCCTTTCCAAACAGTGCAGGATTGATGAGGGCGGTGGCGCTAAAATATTACCCCGGCCATCCATCGCCCGGGGGCCAGGCACCCTTCAGCAGCCCTGGAGAGGACTGGGAGTGTTTACTCTGAGCAGCAGAGAGAGGAGAGAGCTGTCACAGCCCACACTGCCGAGGCTGATCTAATGCACCTCCGTGAACCACACAGGCCCCCACACACAGACACTTTTATTTTGGGTTTGGACAGAAATCTAATTTACATAATTCATCCCGTACCCCTCGTCGGCCAGGACATGCTTGGTGTCTTGGGTTTGAGTCTTCGGACTAGCTTTACACCGTGAAATCATGCATTAGAAACGTGTTTTCTATATTTCTGCCTATCTGTCTGTCCAACTATCTTCAGTCCTGTGCAAAAATCAGACACTATCCTTTAAAAGTTGAAGGACAATTTTTCTCCATCTTAATGTCAATCTTGTACCTTGTTAGATCATGTGCTTGGTCACATTAAAGGAGCGATATGTAAGATGACACACTCAATATATACATTCCAAAACTAACTAAAATGATCAGCATAATGTTAAGAATTAACTGTGTAATGTGTTGCAGAGTTATCTACTGAAGTTCGCATGCTAACCAACTAGCCCAGGCCTACCCGGTCTCGTAATACCACTTTGTACCTCAGCTCATGATAGTGAGTCACTGTACCGTTGAGTCTGCCACATGAGCAGGTGTAGTGGAAGCCCTGCTCCCTGTCGGCAAGAAAACGCCTTTGAAAGCAAAGTAAAGAAATAACAATGGCTCCTGGAGAGTAAAGGGCAACAGCCCTGATTGTGGACATTCAGTAAGCAGTGATGTCCTCCATGAGTCATCCTGTTAGTGCCAGCACCTTTGGCAGACGGTTGGACAATGCAGGACTACATGCATGCAGACCGTTACAACGATTGTCCTTAACACCACGTCAACGTCACCAAAGACTGCAATGGTGTCGTGCCAGACTGTCATGGAGTGACTCAGAATGACAGCGGGTCATCTTCAGTGACGAGTCCCGCTTTTGTCTTGGTGGCGATGACCAATGAATCCTTTTCTGGAGACACCGTGGTCAGCACCAAGACGAACGGTTTGTTGTCACACGTCACACGTCCAGAAGGCCTGGTGTCTCTCCACCTCCATCCCTACCGCACAATCTGCAGGAACTGTGTGAGAATATTCAAGCTGCATGGGATGGATTATCACAGGACACCATCAGGAACCTCTACAACTCCATGGCGAGACGTCTGGTATGTTAGCACGTTAGCTTACATGGCAGCCTGACGCCATTCTAAGAGACACCACTTCTGTATGTGTAGCTCAATAAATATTGATCATATCAGTCTAAATGTATCATCATTTATTGTTCCTGGTAATCTTTATCTTCCTTCCCAACAGCACTGCAATCCCACACCTCCTTCTGGCTGCAGCTGTTTTTTTGACGATGAGTGTAGTTTCTCACTCTCACAACTGTACACATATTGGATAATGTAAAGACAATAGGTGAATATGTTTTATGTTTGCTCTCATAATAACAGTAAGTCTATGGCTCAAGGAGTTGAGTAGTACCAAGTAGACTCGCTTGGTTTCTAATGGTTAATTGGAACCTGTAAGCTGCATCAGCCTCGTAGCTCCAGTGCCAACCTTTGCACACCAGTCACGTCCTGGTTGATTGCCTCATTTGCGACGAGGGGAAGCCTATGTAAATTTGACCCAAGCTTTGCTTTTAAGACCAGCGTGTTTTGATTTTGCATGCACGCTCACTGCGATGAGTGCATTTAAACAGGGACCCTGTTCATTCACTTACAAGAGCTTTCGACATGCGCATGTAAGAGCAAAGGCTATTGTTCGCATGGACACGAACATACTCCTTACTCTTCTGCTTAAGCATTACTTGCTGGCAAGCTCTTATCTTTGGAGTGTAATCTTGAAGAGGTTTAACCAAAAGGCCCAGCCAGCACAGAGTCAACACAGTGGGTAAACACATGAGCATGTAGTACATGTCTTACACAGGACTCCTCTGGCTAGAGGCCTGCTAACTGATAGCTTCTGCATTTGGAGCCTTTCTGGTTGTCTACCAGCTCCATATCGGGTGGACACCTTCCACCAACAAACACTGTGGTGCTGCGAATATATGCTCATTGTCAAAAGAACTGCTGCACCTAGAAGGAACTGTGGGATTGCAATGCTGTTGGGAAGGAAGATAAAGGCTACCAGGAACAATAAATGATGATACATTTAGACTGATATGGACAATATTTACTGAGCTACACATACAGAAGTAGTGTCTCTTAGTATGGCGTAAACATGGCAGACATCATCATGGAGCTGTAGAGGTTCCTAATGGTGTCCTGTGGTAATCCATCCCATGCAGCTTGAATATTCTCACACAGTTCCTGCAGATGGTGCGGTAGGGGTGGAGGTGGAGTGACACCAGACCTTCTAAAGGTGTGACACGTGACGACAAACTGTTCATCTTGGTGCTGACCACGGTGCCTCCACACATGGATTCGTGGGTCATCTCCACCAAGAAAAAAGTGGGACTCGTCACTGAAGATGACCCGCTGCCGTTCTGAGTCACTCCATGACAGTCTGGCACGACACCATTGCAGTCTTTGGTGACGTTGACGTGGTGTTAAGGACAGTCGTCGTAACGGTCTGTGTGTATGTAGTGATGAGTCGTGCAGCCATCTGCCAATGGTGCTGGCACTAACAGCATGACTCATAGAGGCATCACTGCTCGCTGAATGTCTGCAATCGTGGCTGTTGGGTCAGTCAGGTACAGCGATGAGGCCTGTCCGTGCTTGTGTCCCATGCACGACCGAGCATGAACCTTGAATCATTTGCATGTCTCACGATGTCAAACCTACCCACCAAGTTTCACTCCTGTCGGTTGATTCCTTCTGGGTCCAACTACTTGTGCAAGTATTCTTTTGATGATGAGTGTATTTGCTCTGTGAGAGGGAGAAATCTACTGGAGTGGGAAAGACAGTCTCCCGGAATGAACAGGCTGTTTTTGTTACTGCGGCTTTAAGACTGATAAATGTAAATGAGCTCTTTCCTGATTGATTGCTGTGTATTGTGCCTCACTCAAAAAGCAGTCCAGGCTGAAACACACTTTACAACTTGTGGTGGGCGGGACCAAACTGCTGTAGAGCTGAATTGGTAGGTAAATGCAGATGTGACATCACAAAGACAACAATGTTAAGTCTGTTTTCAGTTAGGTGACTGTCTAATTGGACTAGCAGCATGAAGAGAGCTGGACAGTTTGCCCTTCACAACACTTACTTGCCTTAAATAACCTGGTCCTGGCTAATCAGCAGAACGCCACCTCTCCAGGGATTAAGTTAGGATTTAGTCATGTCTCCCAGCAGATAAAGGAGTGGTCCATGGCATCCTTTGAATGCAATCCATATCTCCCTGTCTTAAGCCCAGCTAAGCAGAATGCTAATACCGTTCTTCCTGTATCAGATTTTTCTTTATTTTAAGCTGTTTGTTCTCATTGGACGCTGTTCCTTCAGCTTGGCCCTCAAAGGCCCCTTTTTGCCAAGTGCATCATAATGTCAGTGAACGCTCTGTAACCTCAAGCCATTTCTCGCTTCTTAATGAGCCATATGTAGATGTTTAAACCATTCTCTCTCTTCTCCACAAAGTACAGCACAAACAAACAAATTCACACTTGAAATTACCCATATTTGTACGTTTTCAGGACCAAAGGTTGCTGGTTTTCCAAGAAAAGCAAACAGCACCACATACAGCACCAAGAAAACTTGGTGTTCCATTTGTTGTAAACTGAGCTAAAGCATTTCTTTCTAGTTCCTGAGGTTCAGGGTAGTGTTAAGCGTTGGATTAGGCTCATCACATATAGAAACTTCTGGAGTTTTTTGTATACACTGACATACCAAAAAGTCGTGGGACAAGAACTAGTATCGTGTGGGACCCAGTAGCATCTCAACGTGGGATTGATTCCACAAGTTGGACGGAAGATGTCTGGAGGGATGTTGAACCATGCCGTCCCGCCTGGATAGCCACCCACAGCTCTGTGGCATTTGTAGGTAGGTGCAGGATCTCGGCACTTCATCCCATAAATTCTCAACTGGGCTCATGTCAGGTGAATTTACAGGCCACACCATTTATTGGAACTATCCAGGATGCTCCTCAAACCAATTCTGGACCACTTGGGCACACTGCATTATTCTACTGGAGTATCCCATCATTGTGGGGGTGCATGAAGTCCATGAAGGGCTCCAAATAGGCAAAGCAGGGAAACGTAGCGGGCACCAGTCAATGACCTGTTTAGGCGGACCAACAGACCCAGTCCATGCCATGAGAACATACCAGTATGGACCACCAGCCTGCACGGTGTCTCATTGACAACTGGGGTCCATGGCTTCATGGGGTCTACACCACATGAAACAATCAGGACCACAACTCATCTGACTAGGTCTAGTTGCCACCTTGCGAGCCCAGGTGAGGTACCGTGTCCAGTGTTGTGGTATTAACAGAGACGCTCTGGTGGGTCATTCGCTCCCATATCACATGGAAGCTACAGAACTCTGACCTGCGGGACATGCATGAGGGGCCTTCTGCACTGAATGTGGATGTGATTTCTGCCAGAGTCGCTTGTCTATAGTATGGCATCTCTGGTCATGATCATTAAGCACCCATGGCCAGCCACTACTGAACCTACTGAACCTACTGGGCCTGAACACTTCTCTCTGTAACTGGATCCTGGACTTCCTGACTGGGAGACCTCAGTCAGTCCGGATTGGACAAAACACCTCCAGCACCACCACGCTGAGCACTGGGGCCCCCCCAAGGCTGTGTGCTCAGTCCTTTGTTGTTCACCTTGCTGACTCACGACTGTGCAGCAATGCACAGCTCGAACCACATCATCAAGTTTGCGGATGATACGACGGTAGTGGGTCTCATCAGCAAGAATGATGAGTCAGCATACAGAGAAGAAGTGCAACGGTTAACGGACTGGTGTAGAACCAACAACCTGTCTCTGAACTTAGACAAAACGAAAGAGATGGTTGTTGACTTCAGAAGGACAAGGTGTGACCACTCTCCACTACACATCGACGGCTCCACTGTGGAGATCGTCAAGAGCACCAAGTTCCTTGGAGTTCACCTGACAGAGGATCTCACCTGGTCCCTCAACACCAGCACCATAACCAAGAAAGCCCAGCAGCGTCTCTACTTCCTGCGAAAGCTGAGGAAGGCAAATCTCCCACCTCCCATCCTCACCACATTTTACAGAGGAACCATCGAGAGCATCCTGAGCAGCTGCATCACTGCCTGGTTTGGGAACTGCACTGTATCGGATCGCAAGTCCCTGCAGCGAGTAGTGAGGACGGCTGAGAAGATCATCGGTATCTCTCTCCCCACCATCACAGACATTTACACTACACGCTGCATCCGCAAAGCAAACAGCATTGTGGATGACCACACACACCCCTCACACACACTCTTCACTCTCCTACCGTCTGGAAAGAGGTACAGAAGCATAAGGGCCCTCACATCCAGACTGTGCAACAGCTTCTTTCCCCAAGCCATCAGACTCCTTAACAACCAGAGTTGTTGAATCTGGTCTGAATAATTGCACACGTTTCAGTGACTGGACGGAACGCACACACACACAATCTCATCTTTTAAATCTGCCTACACATAAACTTAAGGAGTAAAATGTTTACACTTATACCAAATATTGACATAACTGCTGCTAAAAACAATGTTCAATGTTCATCTTAAAAAAATGGACATAACTGCACTTTACTGCCCCCTCCCTGTATTTATTGTTTGCTGTTTTGTATATTGTAAATTGTCTTGTAAATCTATTGTATTTATTGTTCTATGTAGCACCTTGGTCCTGGAGGAACGCTGTTTCGTTTCACTGTGTACTGTACACCACTGTATATGGTTGAAATGACAATAAAAAAATACTTGACTTGACTTGACTATGCTATCCACTGTAGGTGGTAATGCTCTTTATGATATATTCCTGGAACACACATGACACGGGTGGATCGAAGAATGTTAAATGCCCGCACAACTTCGCAAATAGAATGTCCCATCCGTCTGGCACCCACTTGTTGATAATTCACGTCACCTTGCCATGAGCAGGGTGGCCAGTGTTCAACCTCACTGACAAGACGTTCCTGAGGTAGCACCACTTCATAACCTGTTTACCCACTGCTATCCCGTGACCCATTGATGGGTTATTGTATGTAATACATATGGGACAAATTGTTACTACATGTCGATATTCCCACATATGGGACACGTTATTGCTTATAGTTATATACAGATATATAACACCTAGGTGTGTGTGTGTGTGTGTCTTGCGCAACTTGAGATAACTCTTCCAGACTCGAAGGTCATGATAAACCGTCATTTCTGACATGCCATAGGTTCAACGTACAGTAACGGCCCGGCCTCCCACCTCGTACGGCCCACTCTGTCATTCAGGACTGTTAAGCTTCCCTTAAACGTGAAAGGGGAAGTTAATTTCCAGCTAAACAAACAGTCACACCTTGCCTCCGTGCCTCAGTTTAGGCTGAGATTGGTGCAGTAATGATGACTGGGGCTAATGATTGCAGGGGCAGAACTGTAAATGGGGCCAACTGGAGTCCTGCCATGCGCCACTCCCTCCAGCTTCTTAATGCAGCCAGCAGAACCCCCAGAGCAGAGAAGAGTTTCGCTCAAGTATTTGTCAGAGCAATTGGTACGTAGTGCACGGGTAACCGTTTGAGGTGCCAATATCCAAATACCGAAGCTGCTGTTTGGGTATTCATTACGGTTCGCCATGGAGAGAGGCGGAGGAAACCTGCTTGTGTTTGGCCCGTTAAGGAGATCTGAGCTGTGATGCGAGAGAGCTCATAAAGAGGTGGAGAAAGTGTCCATCCTTTCCTGCACAATGCCTGAGTTTTCCCGTTTTGTGAGAAGTAAGGACCTGTTGTTTTCTCCCTTATCCGCAATTAACCTGACATCTGTTCATTAACTTTTGTGGATACTCCAATATCAAAGTGAATGCACATCCCGAAACCCTACGTTACTCATCAGTTCCTGTAGCAGATGCAAAGTCACTACGTTGTTGGTTGTAATTATCAACATTAATTTTGTATTGATATTGCCCCAATGATGGCGTTTTCCCACTCGTTGGCAAATAATACTACTATATGCCACGTCTCCTAGTGTGGAGACTTTCCACATGTGATACAAACCCAATTGCAAATTGCAAGTGCACTTATGCTTATATATGTCTGTGTGTTATTCTCTCTAGGTAGCAGCACTGGCCCTTGTTTGGGCAGTATCTGAGCTCAGGGCGAGTTTTAGACTCCTAACCTACTCATACTAGCTGGGAAACATTATCTGATGGAACACTAAGCACGGTTGTAAGTCGCTCTGGATAAGAGGGTCTGCTAAATGCCGTAAATGTAAATGTACTGTAATGTAAATGCAAAAAAAGAGCTGGGACAGCAGGAAAAATCGACATAAAAAAAGACAACAGTGATCAGCAAATCGTTTTTGACTTGGTCATCTGGGACGGAAACGTACCATATTGCATTTAATACCACCACAAGCGCGAATAACAGTTGTGATAGGATTTGGCATGGACTGGACAGGTTTCTGGATGTAGCCCACATCAATTTTCAGACACTCTGGCAGCAAGGAATTGAGCAGTTGGGCCAGATTTGGTGGACGCCTTCCCTGGCACTATTCTGAGGAGAAATCCCTGTAGACTGGGATTTTAGCCACTGCTGGTAGACCCGTATGACCGTACGCTTCCATACACCTGCAGATTCAGCTACTTCCTTCACACTATGGTCTTTGGCACACCCAAATGCAGTCACTCCTTTTAGCCAATCGTTAACATCTGCTCTGGAGCCGTTTTCCACACATGGAACAAGACATTCACTGCACTGTACCACCTCTTCCCAATCTATGGATCCCGTCACTCACACCCTGCAGAGCCCCATCATCCCCACGCAGTGCCATCTGCAGGAGCCTGAAGGTACTACCACCTTAAACACGCAAGGTTTTTTTTTTTTTTTTGTCTGCTGAGCTTGTGTGTCTTCTTTGTGGTGTTTTACATCAAGTGTTTGTACAAATCAAATTTTTTTCAACTTGCATTTCACAATTGGCTTTGGACATTGAAGTAACAGTATAGCACTGCAAGCTAGTAGAATACATTGGAATAAAACATGAACTAGTGTTCACAAACACATGTTCTGTTGGTTACTGGCAAGTTGACTTAACTCCAAAATATTTTTGGAACTTGCTTCCGTGCTCTTGGCCTGCAGAGTGCATGCTCAAAACCCACTGAATATTCCTGCATCAGCACACGCGCTCCGTCGCACATACAACCACACGTATTGGCTCACATTCATTTGGGGCACATGCTTCCTGTGCCGCTCCAGCTCCCTCTGTCCCCCATTTAGGCTAAATTACTCCCTCGCTGCCCACGTTTCGCCAGCCCGTCCCCTCCGTCATCCCATCCATGTCATTAGGAGGCCTTTCGCACGCTGCCAGTCGAGCCCCTTTCCACCCCCCACCACCCCACCCCCCAACATCTGCACCGCTGCCTACTAATGACAGAGCTCGGCTGCAGAGTGGAAGCGAGCGAGCGAGCTATTAACGGAGAGAGGGCCGGAGAGAGATGCTCTGATAGGAGCCTCGCCGACTCCCAGCGGTCGCATGCTTAATCGATCCAATTATCCAGCCTTTCGTACTGAAGCAGAAAACACCAGCAGCCCCCGGTACAGTTGCCAAAGTGGGTAGCTCCGTGACAGGGGTGCTACGTGGAGGCCAGCTGTGGGCTATTGGTTCCTGTTGCTGTACAATGCAACGTTCCACGTGTGTGGAAGTGCATGGGACTCTCTATACCAAGGGCTTTTCTACCATTGCAAGGTATAGCGGCCCACAGGGAAAATAACACCAACGTTTTTCCTTTTCTTTTCTTGGGTAACTCAAAACGAAGACCTGGATACGATTAGATTAGTCCATTCCGGTTCAATCACAGAAACCAAAATTTGCAGTTATGTTAAAAAAAGTGGGGGGAAAAACTTCACTGGCTTTTCCACATGAGTAATTTGGTCTTGGTCTCGGGACGTCTCTTTAGGTTATAGGGTTTTTGTGGTTCATTAGTAATAGCCAAACCACTCTGACTCTACTCACTGGGCTTTTGCTTTAGGGTCATCAACAATCAACAACAATATTAAACCGTACTTGATACGTGCTTCATTGTCCTTGGTTTTTCAGATTGAGTTAACTGCTCAGGTCGCTGATGCTCAGCCACAAATATGCTCCGTGGACCGTGAGCCAGATCAAATGCAGATCTTCGATATTATTTTATGCCTCATCTGTCATTTTTAGCAGTAGCTGGTTTTAACGTGCTCCAGGAATGGTGCAAGAGCAAACGAGAGTCTGTAAGAAGTCAGACAGGCAGGTAATGCAGACAGCGAAAGACGAGCTCTTGGAGGAAGGGAAAAGAAAGCTCTATCGATTAATTCCCTCGTTTGATCGTAGAATGTAGGGTGTGCGGGGAAGTGGACTGAGACCCGACATGCGGTTTGTGCCAGACTATGGTTTAGCAGTGGGTAATGCTGTCGCCTCACAGCAGAAAGGGCCTGGGTTCGAGTCCCAGCATGGGCATCCAGGGTCCCACAAAGACTTGAAGTCAGGTGGACTGGAGATGCCAACCTGTCCAGGGGGGGTTTTCTGCCTTCCGCCTCCGTTTTGGGATAGGCCCCAGCAACCCCCACGACCCAGAAGGATAAGCGGTTTAGAAGATGAAGGAATGAATGCATGCAAATAAAAACTGAAAGCAGCAATATGCAAATGACCGGTGTTTGAATTAAGACAGTACAAAGACAGTGTATTCAAAGTTATGAAATAAGGTCATAAAATGTGCTGAAATGGTGCTGAATCCACACGTGCAAGTTGAGATTATACTATGCGCTGCAAAAGCCAAATGTCAACATTGTCCAGACGTGCCGCCAACATCTCTGAACTCATGGCTCATCTGGAATGGACTGACGTACAGTGGAAATGTGCATTGTGGTCTGATGAATCGGCCTTTCGGGTTTATGTAAATAAGTATTATGTAAATATGTAAATAAAGGAGGGAAGCCAAAGAAGGACAAGACCATCGAGAGTGTCAGCAGTTCAAAAGCTAGGGTCTGTCCTGGTATGCAGGCTTTTAGTGGGTCATTTGCACTGTAAAGGCACCATTAACTCTGAAAGATATATCTTTTGGAGCTAGATATGTCCTCGAGGAGATGCCTTTTTCAGGGACGTCCATGCTTATTTTAATATGAGGGTGCCAAGCCACTTTCTGAAGGGGTCACCAAGAATTGACTACTAACTGAGTTATTGAGTTAACATTGTCTTTCAAGAATTATTGTTTTGCTATAACGTATAGACGTTCCTGTCTGCGAAACAAGCCTACGCACTAGAGGTCGCATGACTTCAGATTTCTTAACATTGACAGTTATGCAAGTCAAGTTATTGGTTGTATTCAAAATGGCACACTACTATACTGCATACTGCAGTAGTATGTACTGCACACTGTATACGGCCCCTGTGTGTAGTATACTAATACAGTCACATGACCAGTTACCTCACATTTACCTCAGAGCTGTTATTACTGTATCCACTGTTTAGCGCTAGCTGCAGCTAACGCTGCTCAGTTCACCTGAAATACGTTTAGCCTAGCTGTTAGCTACCCTCGGCTATGTCACTCTAAAACTGATCCTCTAAAGCGAGTTCATCATTTATTAATCTTCAGACCTGTATATTTTAACTTTCTGAGGCTCATTCTGATGAACACACACCCCACTACAATCACTACACCCACTACACCCTGGGAGTTGGCTGTGTTTTCCTCCCCAGTGTTACCTGCCGCCATTTTCTCTGGCTGAAGCAGGCTGAGAGCTGGTGAGGCTGCGGTGCATGATGGGATGTATACACCATGAAGATAGCTCCCCCTGTGTACTAGAAACTCTGACTGGAGTAGAACACCATCCGGGTATCTTCAGTGCACTACAGGTTTACCATTTGGTCCCATACTACACACTGCTTACTATAGATTTAGTATGTGAGTGGTAAATAATATCCTTGTGTTCCAGTCCTCGTGTTATTCTGCAGGTAAACGTTCTTCCATCTAACCGATGTGTCGGCTGCTATTGTGAAAGGACGTCTCTCAACATCACACCTTTGGGACACAAATTTATACCTGCAGAAGAATTCCAGAAAAATTCCAGAAAAAAAGGAAACAATTCCATGCTAAACTGACTGCTCCTTGCCTAAACTGTGCTAAACTTTAGTCAAACAAACAAGCCCCTATTTCTAAAGACACCTCCATCACATGGATACACATGAGGAAGAGAAACAGCGTACTTAGGCTTGTACACCTGTTTTGCACATAACGTCCAGGCAGAATGCACCCGAACCCGAACCTGCTGCAAAAGGCTCAGGACATCTGTGTCTTAGAGCCCTTAGTGTCTTTATTATTGAATCTGTCTCTCTTTTTCTTTCCCAGCCCGTCCATCTGCTTTCTTCGTCTCCAGCCTCGCTCGTCCTGCTGTTCGATCCCCCTTCAGCAATACCTACCTATGTGCTCTTCATTTCTCTCTCTCTCTCCGTGTCCCGTCTCCCCCTCACTTTCTCCCTCTCTCCCATCTTTCATCCCATCTCTTTCCGGATGCCTCCGTGGACCCTTGAGTTGTAATGTGAGCAGGCGTAGGCGAGTGATGGAGGGAGAGAGAGGGGGGGGGGGGGGCTGGGACGAGGGAGAGGGAAGCAGAAAGAGAGAGAGAGAGAGAGAGAGAGAGAGAGCAAGCGAGGGAAGCAGAGTAGGCTCAAGGGAGGACAGGGGTGAAGAGGGCCATAATAGCCAGCCAGATGGAGACACAGAGAGAGAGAGAGAGAGAGAGAGAGAGGGAGAGAGCATGAGAGCGAGCGCGAGTGCTGCCCCACTTCACCCGTAATAAGGGAGAGTGCTTTTAAATGCCTATTCCACAGGCTTTTCCTATTCAATTGAATTAACCCCTATTTCCCAGTAATTTGGAGCCATGTTGTCAGGGGAACGGACACACAATGATGGGATAGAGTCTGTCCCAGGACAGGAGAGTGTAAATTTGTCCGTGCACCGTCTTAATCCAAGCGCAGGGTGGTGTATGTCAGTGCAAGTGCAGTGCAGTAATGCAGTACAGTGCTTTGATATGATGTATTTGTGATGAGACTCTCCGGTGAAGTTTTTCTGTGTTCCTTGTTTTTGTCTCACAGGATTTTCCCGAGGGAATACCTTCTACAGCACATTCACCTGTACTCGCTGGCTGACCTTCAACAGGTGAGACACGCTGACACGCTCTGTGTAAATTATCATAGCACCTCGTCTGAACAGTGCACACACATCATCGCCCTCACACTTGAGCCTGCGCAACACGTCGTCACCATGTGGAGCACGAATGTCTGCTTTTGCTCATCTCTCCATACGTACTTAGCAGCTCTGAGAATGTGCTTGGTTGTCATATCTCACATTTTTTCTCTCAAACATGCTGTCTTAGTGCTCTTCACTGTGCATTCATATGGCACTATGTAAGTACTTAATTGCACCACCCTTCGTTAACAGCCAAAACGGCCTGTAAGTACAAATGGTTAAATTTTCAGGAGAATTTCAGGACACTCACTGAAAAAAAGGTTACCAGGAACAATAAATTTAGACTGATATGGGCAATATTTATTGAGCTACACATACAGAAGTAGTGTCTCTCAGTATGGTGTCAGGCCGTCAGACGTCTCGGCATGGAGTTGTAGAGGTTCCTGATGGTGACCTGTGATAATCCATCCCATGCAACTTGAATATTCTCACACAGTTCCTGCAGATGGTGCGGTAGGGGTGGAGGTGGAGGGAAACCAAGCCTGCTTGACATGTGACGCGTGATAACAAACCATTCACGGTGCATTTGCAAACAGATTCGTTGGTCGTCTCCACCAACACAAAGGCGGGACTCGTCACTGAAGATGACCCGCTGCCATTCTGAGTTGCTTCATGACAGTCTGGTACGACACCATTGCAGTCTTTGGTGATGTTGACGTGGTGTTGGAGACAGTCGTGGTAACGGTCTGTGTGCATGTTGTCCTGCGTTGTGCAGCCATCTGCCAATGGTGCTGGCACTAACAGGATGACTCATGGAGACCATCACTGCTCGCTGAATGTCCACAATCACGACTGTTGGATCAGTCAGGCACAGTGATAAGGGCCGTCCTTGCTCACAACGTCAAACCTACCCACCAAGTTTCATTCCTGTTGGTTGCTTCCTTCTGGGTGCAGCCATTTGTGCAACCGTTCTTTTGATGATGAGTGTATAATGAAAACAGACCTGCAAGAAACGAAGCAGTAAAGAGGCACCTGCTTGCTGCTAGCTTAATAAAATCACAGATGTAACCAACAGTTCCGTTTTCATTTTAAAGTAATTAGTTACTTACACTTAAACACAGTGACACTCTCACCCCCGTTTTCCTTCTCAGCTCTTTCTTTGATTGTGTTTGTACCCCCCTCGCTCTCCCTCTCTCTCTCCCCCTCTTCCCCTCCCCTAGCGGGAGGGTAGAGTCCCTTTGCCTGTTCCCTCCTGCCCAGCTAACTAATTAGTAGCATTCAGAAGCAACAGAAAAAAACTAAGTGTGACAGGCCTTCTTTTTTCCGCCCCAACGTTCCAGTCCCTCACACAACCTCCTTCGCTCATTTCCCCTTCTTCCTCTCTCCCCCTCTCTCTCTATGTCTTACTATCTAACTGTCTGTCTCTGCCCTCCTTTTATTTTTCTCCTATTCATATCCAGGCTTTACATCTTACTGACTAAAGAAGTCGTGACAAATTTTGAATGGCATTCAAATGGCCAAACTCATACGTTCATACGGTTCTCCTGGTCAAATAGGTAATGTTGGTTTGCTCTGAGAAACTAGCAGCGGCTTTGCAGGCTGTCGTATGATGGGCCTTTCCCTAAAAAGAAGAAAAATCTGAACAATGTTTAGTTCGCAGCGGTCCATTCACGTTTTGTCAACACTCTGTGGATCCTGCTATGTATTTTTTCCCCCCATTCCTGTCGTTCCCGGACAGGCCTTTTCTTTATACCCTCGCTGACTTCTTCAGCCTCAAGGAAATCTGGGCATTTCTCATTCCCGTCACATCGCTCGGTCTTTCAGGGTCTTAATTGGCTTACCTTATTAAGGAGCCATTTTCTTTTAGTGTGTCTGCCTAATGCCAGGTCCTTTATGGCCCTGGAATGTTCTTCCTGGATGTCTAGGTCACTGAATGCTGAACTATCTCCAAAGTAGACTCCCAACAACTCTATAGACCCAAAGCACATGCTCTTGCCTATTCACTCACAACAAACAGCTACCAGTTTAGGGCTGTCTTTATTTGTTGGAGGGGGGAAAAAAAATCATCAAGCCCATTGGCCATATTTGTTTGCCCAAGGCTTGCCCAGGAACTGGTCTTGTTTGGCCACTGGCTTTTGTTGGGCTTTACAACTAGAAGAGTCTGAAGAGTGCCCAAAGATGGCCCGCATGAAGAGTGCCATATAAATGCTAATTGTTTTGTGTGCATTGTACCAGATGCAACCGCGGTAGCCTTTGCCAAAGACCTACAAACAACTGGAGGGTGGGGGGGGGGGGACAAAGGGGCATTCAGCGGCCTTGGGACATCACGCACATACGTGCAGAGTTGCAAATTCTCACACGGACTCCCCAGTGCGCTTCCTGGCAAGCAGTCAACCCTCGCAGCCATTTGGGATGCTGCTAGCTTTCTTTCCCTGCAGATCTGCGTTGGGTCTCCTTTTCATTAGTGCATTTTTAATGAGCACAATGATCATCAACAGTTGATGACCAGTTGTGTCCAATCATTGCACCGTCAGCTCCAGGCAGAGGACCAAATTGTGAGGTCTTGGGGCGTGATGGGAAAAGGCCCATTACCAGTAGGGCCCCGCTTCCCTTCCTTTCTGATATATTGTGACACATGACTTTGCATGGTCGAATGTGATCAAATGTTCCATATATGTGCAGTCGTCCACTCGTGCTTTCATTTTTATTACATTCCTTTGTCCAGATACGTGAGCCCTCAAACTTGCCTCACATACCCACATGTACACGCTCTCCTTCTCTCCCTCCCTTGCCCACACACTTCCTCACACGCTGGCTCACTGGTGGTAATCCTGTTTTGCCAGGGCCTGGCGGGGAGGGTGTTATCCAAACAGAGCTCACCCTCTTTTTATCTGTCTAATCCGGGCCCTTTCTCTGCCGGTTAATGGAGCAGGCGAGGACATTAGGGCCCGGGATGAGGAGGGGATAAAGCAGCGCGCGTTAAACAGCGGTTTTAGGGGATTAGGAAGCGGACAACAAAGCGCATGCGGGACAGTGCAGAGAGGTGGGGGGTCGCGAGGCTCAAACAGCAGCCGGCACCCATGCCATTGGTTTGTAAATTGCAGTTAACTTCTGTTGTGTCTTAAGCCTACAGTATTTGACCACATCTGAAAGTTACTGGCTATGTAGAAACATTAGAAACCCTTGAAGCTCTCTTGAAATCTCAAGACTGGCAAGGTAAATGTAGGACTGAGGAAGGGAAATCTGAACCCACAGAGTGGCCCTTGGACTTGAACAGTGCTTTCAGACCTACCCTGTTTGGAATGGATGAGGTGTGAACACTTCACCTGTATTTGGGTGACCATCAAAAATGGTCCCAGTTCACTTGGAAGGAATTTAGTTCTATTAGTGTTTACACACAGAAGGATTTGACTCATCTGTGAAGTGAAACACGCACATACACACACACTAGTGAGCACACTTGCCCAGAGCGGTGGGCAGCCCTATCCATGGTGCCCGGGGAGCAGTTGGGCAACTGCCTTGCTGAAGTTGTTACTGTCAGTTCAGGGAATCGAACTGTTGACCCTCAGGTTACAAGGCTGGTTCCCTAACCTCCAGCCCATGACTGTCCTTTGTCATGTAGACAGCAAAACATTTTAGTCTGACATTTTTGATAGGCTGAGCCAAGCATCAGCAATTTGATTGGTTACATTCAAATGGACTCTTAGGTAAGGTTTATTGGTATTACCCTGCTGGTAAACATTAAACACGTGATTGATTACGGAGATTAATTGCATGTTTTCCATGAGGCTTATTTATGTTCATGTACTCTCCTTTCACAAGGATTATTGATGTTCATGTGCTAGGCCCATTTTCCCTCCCGTAGCTTCCTGTCAGTAAGTTACAGTGAGCGTATTAACTGCTCCCCTGTTCCTCGCCACCAGGGCAGGCCCAGACTCACCGTTCCTCGGCCCCAGCTAAATTATTAAGATGCTTAATTACTTCTTCTGTCACTGTTGATCAGGGACCGTATATTTCATTGTTACAGAGGCGACGGTGAGCGTGCTAGCTCCCGCCACTTTGATTGTTGGGCTGCAGCAGTCCCATGACACCCGGCAGTGTAAAACTCCACTCACGTCCAGGCAACAGAGATCCTTGTGGGTGGAAGGCGAGAGAGGTACTGCCTCTGGGCTTTTCCCAGAATGGATACTATGTCTGAAATGAATGTTGCCTGGCGGAAGAATGAATATGGCCTCTCCTGCTGGATGGAGCTTTCCATGGTTCTGTGGGTTTTGGGATATTAGAAATTTAAAGCAATGCCTTTTGGCTACCAAGATGCACCAGGTTTGGATTTGAAGATGAGTAGAGAACCCTAATACGTTTCTTGTTAAATTTGACAGATGTATCACTTGAGTTGGTTATGCTTATATTAACATTTAACATTTAATTTGACTTAGAATTTAATGAAATTGATGAAATTGTATTTCAGCGGTCTACTTTTCTGCACCATTGGTTCCAGAAGGAACCAAATTTCCTGGCCAGTCTCTCTGTATAGGTACCCAACTGAATGAGTTTGTTCAGTAACCAGCTGCTGAAGCGCATGCTGGGCTGTTCCCCTTGGTTCCTGTCTCAGACCCACAACTGCAGTGCTCAACCTCCCCCTCGCCCCCACACAAGCCCTTTTCAGTGTTCCTCATTTCACTCGTATGTGTGTGTGTGTGTGTGTGTGTGTGCATGCATGTGCTTCGTAAGAGACCGTGGTGGTCCCTCCTTTTATTTGTTCTCCTTCCTCTCCCCACCTCACCCCACCCACCCAGGCCCTCTCTCTCTCTCTCTCTCCATTTCTCTCCCCACCCTCTCTCCAGCCATTCTTCGGCCAGCTCCTTGTGGAAGCGCTGAAGAATGCTGTCAGGCCCTTTAATTGGTGCGCCACAACGCTGCCAGGTGTAGCCACTTGTCTCTTCCCCCTCGGTGAATATGCACTGGAGGTCCGGGCCCCTTCCCCTGGCCCATTCAGCGGCCCACAATGCGCCTTCTTCAGACCTCCGCTTTCAAAGCCCAGTGCCGGTTTTTAACTACTCCGGCCGGTAAATGGCATTCACATATTATTTTTTGCAAGCGGTCTTCCAAAAGGAATTACCCCACTCTCCCACCCACCCTCGAGCCCCGGCCAGCCCCCTCCCCCACCCCTCCAACCCCACAAGCATTCATTAGTTTTGATCTGGATTCCTGATGTGAACTCTGGCTCATTTGCTTTGATTCCCATTGGGCACTGTTTAAAAAAACTCAGATACAGAGTTTACTGGTAACTGTACCACATGTGACCAATTTATGTTTTACAAGAAATTGGCTTTCGGTGTGACAGTGACATATGACCTCAGCTGTAGAACTCTTGCATCTTTTACAGTTTGGAGCAAGAAGTTGAACGTATTTGCTAAGGAACTACTTCTGTCCCAGTAGCAATTTGGAAGTCTGAGTTATGGCTAGTGCAAAGTACCAGTTCGAGACCAGTGCTAAGGTATCACAGAGGACACTTGTGCCGTCAAGTCTGGCCTAACCCCTAGTGCCCATATGGATAGTGTTTCTCCAGCATTCCCTGTCTTCTGTTTGGGTTTTTTGACTTCTTGTTGGTCTGTTCACGATGGTCTCAATCCATCTTGCTGCTGGCTGTCCTCTTCTGTTTTTACCTTCAACTCTGTTTTTACCTTCAAGCCTGTTTGTCTTGTCTTCTTATCGTGTATATAAAAAACAACTTCATTTTGGTTATCTGGGCTTTGAGTAAGAGGTGAAACTTGATTTGGTCTTTTCTTTGGTCCAAGATGGTCTAAAAAGTCTTCACCAGCAATTGAAATGGCATATTTTTTTTTCCATCTCAGTTTTTTGATTGGCCTGCTTTCAAGTACATGAAGAGCCCCTGAAAAGTCCAGAGCCTGGAAAATTCAGATCTTCATTTGTGGAGACACATGGCCCAAATTTGATTATAATACCAAATCCAAATTTTCTTTTTCACATTACCTTCTAAATGTGGCCTATTTCCGACATTAGTTTGACCAGATCAAGATCCTACACTGACCTATGGTTCTCGTGGTTCTCATGACTGCCGGTGCGCATGTAAAGGTTTCGGTTTCATGTTTGCCAGTACCATAGGAGAGATCATGAAGTTCCGATGTCTGACAGCTGAGCTTCGAGGGTTCAAGCTTGCTGTAAAAAGGGCACAGTACGTTGCAACCTCGCTCTCCTGTTTCTTTGGAAATTGAAGTACCTTCTAACAGTTTGATTGAGGTAAAAGTCAGGTTTTAAATTTCTGGCTGTTCAGACCCAGTCATTTTGCGGAATATCGAATATGGAACAGATTTCTGTACAAAGTGTCCCAAATCAGAATAGAACATGTCAGATTCATTGTGTTTGCACTGTTCACACTGCCACACTGACAACACATATGTGTCTTATATGAGGAAGAAGTAGATTAGATTTGGGCCACTTTCACCTGCAGTCTAAAAGTAGCCTAGAAAACCAGCATCCCATGTGGATCAGTCACATCTGACCAAAGGTTACTTTCAGGGCTGATGTCAATGCGGCATATTGTTTCAGTGCATCACCCTGCTTCCTCACGCAATCTAATTTTCCCCCCTGTCTCTCTTTCTTCCTTCCAGGTGATCGATGGGAAGCTAGCTCCCTTCCTTTCCAAAGTGATTAAGTTCGCCAGTTCCCACGTGTACAGCTGCAGTCTGTGCCGAGAGAAGGGCTTCATCTGTGAGCTCTGCCACAATGGCCAGATTCTCTACCCTTTCCAGGAGAATGCCACCAAGAGGTCAGCTCACCAACCATCAGCACATTTCGAAAGCAACATGGCAGATTCTTAATTAATATGCCTTCACTAGCTGCTGTATTGGAAATGCCGATTTGGCACTTGTTGCCGCAAACAATTTGTCAGCAAACCCCCTTTGCCCCTTTTGTCACTGATCAAGACTTTATCAAACAGGTGCTCTTTGGGTGGTGGACCACTCCTGTCGCTAATACAAGTGTATCAGGCACAGCAGTGATGCAAGGGTTTTAATACATTGACTGTTAGGTTAAGAGGTCCACCAAAGCTGACTGTTGATTAAGGGCTAGAGTTGCAACTGAATTGTACATCAGCAGATTGGCTACTAACTGTGCACAAGCAAGTGGAGCTGTCGGAAGTCTAATAAATTGGACAGTGAGTCTGCAGAGGCATTCAATAAATGTAATGGCTGATCAGCAGATATCCCAGTCCTGTTTACTGGTGGTGATGACCATAGTTACGCAGTCCACAGCCATGCACTAGAAAGTTTCTCACGGATTCTTCAAGGACCTTGTGACAACTTAGCCCCTGCTGTCATCTGTTAGTCACACCCTGGTGGCAATGGCATGATGGCATGTTAAATAAGCCCAGGCTCCAGGGGGGCATCCAGTGTCAGAGCACAGTTAATCCCCACAGCGACTTTTCACCTCTCCCGTCAGCCTGCTTATGGCTAACTACTGATAAGACACATTCTATACTTTTCACCATCAGTGTGACTATAGACCAGCCTGGATGAGCGTTGCTGTTTGCTGTTGGAAAGCTGCATAATGACTTTTTGATTTGAAATGAATTAATGAATTAAGTTGGTTTGAAATTAACTGTGCAGGGAATCACTCATATAGACTAAAACCAAGTGTAGACGTTGGCAATGTGACCATATTTATGAATCGTCATATTGTTGTCCTTGATAATTATGTTTTAATTGTGTCAGTAGTTGACTAGACGGCTTCAGGTTTTCCCCGTACTTTTAGCAAAGTATTGTCATAGTGTTCCTCATTTCACCTGTGACTGAAAATAAATTTATCTAATAGCACATAATACCTCTATTAGCACCAATAACAGCTGTGACTGGATTTGGTATGGACTGGACAAGTTTCTGGATGTAGCCACATCAATCTTCAGACACTCTTGCATCAAAGTATTGAGCAGTTGGTTCAGATTTGGTGGATGCCTTCCCTGGCCCAATTCTGAGGAGAGTTTCCTGTATACTGGGATTTTAGCCACTGCTGGTAGACCTGTATGACCGTACGCTTCCATACACCTGCAGATTCAGCTACTTCCTTCATACTATGGTCTTTGGCACGCCCAAATGCAGTCACTCCTTTTAGCCAATCATTAACATCTGCTTTGGAGCCATTTACCACACATGGAACGAGACATTCACTGCACTGTAGTATCTCTTCCCAATCTATGGATCCCGTCACTCACACCCCACAGGTATTTATAGCCCCATCATCCTTGTGCAGTGGCATCTGCAGGAGCCTGAAGTTACTACCACCTTAAACATGCAAGGTGACCAAGTTTTCGTCCAGTGAGCTTATTTTGGTGCCTAAAATGAATGTACTAAGGTTCACAAAAATAGTAGAATATATGAGTATATAAAATACATAATTGCTGCTTTCCAAAGTGACTGCAGCAACTTTAGTGGCTTTACACTCTCTATTAGTCATCCTGTTAGTGCCAGCACCACGGCTGCGCGACGCAGGACTACATGCACACAGACCGTTACGCCGACCGCACTTAACACCACGTCAACATCGCCAAAGACTGCAACAGTGTCGTGCCAGACTGTCATGGAGCGACTCAGAATGGCAGCGGGTCATCTTCAGTTGAGAGCCACATGCAATCTCACAATTCAAACAGAAAGAACAGAGTCTACAAATTCAGGAGGGTTACTGTATTTCTGCACCGTATTACCACAAAGATATTAATAGAAACATCAATTTTTTGTCAGCCCCAGAGGTCTAATTTATGCCCAAAGTTGGACATTTGATTAGCCCACCAGAAAGTTAAGCCTAACCCCACCCCGAAACCACTGAGCATGAAAGCATATGTTTATCCTAGAACTTATCAAATGATGTATGTTCAGTCTGCTTCAGTAAGAAACATTGTTTAATGTTGTACAATACAGACGGTGGTCAGCTGGCATTTGGGGACTTCACATAGGCTGACCCTATGATCTTGATTGCACACATATGTACAGTATGTACGTGGAGTCAATGTAAGTTCCGAGGAAGATTGAGACGGCCTTCCAAGACCGAAGGTTAGGCCCAAGTCTAAGAGCATGACCGTGAAACTACGGGCATAACAAGACTGTAGCACAAACATTCCAATAAATTCTAAATGACAAATGTGACCTAACATCTGCCCCACATTAACCGTCATGCAGTTTTTAACTGTGTGCAGGTGTCTGAGTAAGAAACTTGTTGATAATGCTTGCTGCCTGCTGTACGTTTGTAGGTATCCAAAGCTTTATGGGTGTGTTTTTATATCACGGCTGTAAAGACACAAGCTTGTTAGCGAACTGTTGTGGTATGAAGACGCTGATAAGGCAGTGGAAGGTGTTGGCACACCCTACTGTAAACTCATAAACACCTGCTCCTCCCGCTCACCATGCTGATTACCCAGCACATCCACCTGCTTTTTGAATGCTTTATGGTCTCTGGTGATTGAACCTTACGATAAACTGTACTTAATTACCACGTTGCACAGATTTGTAGTAGACGTTGACCGCATGTTGGTGCTCTGAGGAACATATGTCAGACGCTGACGTTGTTTCAGTATAGTGCACGTTTACCGGCATCATGCGCTGGGATGTTTGATGGGTGACACTGTGAGTGTATCTGTTCAACAACTCTTCGTCCTGAAAGACACATGGTGTGGTCACATTGTGATTTTCTGCAGGACTCGTGAACAAATCAACTAGAAGGTATTGCATGCCAGGATATAACGTTCTTCAGTGTGGACATTTAGTGGTGATCAATGTTGCTTCAAGTCATACTTGTGCCCCATACATGTGTGCTTAAAACCAACAACCTAGATGCTGGCATGAAAGTGTGGAACACAAGTAGCAGCTGCCAGGCCACTTATTCTCATCTTGGTGTTGGGACCAGGTCCTGAGACTGTAGCTTCATATGATGCAGCTGACTGAGGGGCGCAGAAACAAGGCAAGCAGGCTACAGTTTAACCTGTGTTTTCAGGTTTCTTGCTTATGTTTGCTGGATCAACAACAAAATGGTGCACTGATACATCCCTGACTCGACTCGGCTGAACAGGCCAACCTAGGCCTGTGCCCGGTAGCAGTTAACCATTTTACCCATTAAAAACTCGTACACCTATCATTCATTTGTTGATTAGTTTCATGCAAATCATACACTAGTTGCCAAACAGCTGCACCCAGAAGGAGTCAACTGCCAGGAATGAAACTTGGTGGGTAGGTTTGAGATCATGAGACATGCCAATGATTCAAGTTTCACGCTGTGCCGTTAATGTGACATAAGCAAGGACGGGCCTTATTGCTGTACCTGGCTGGCCCAACAGCCACACTTCAGCGAGCAGTGATGCCCTTCACGAGTCATCAGCAGACGGCTGCACAACGACTGCCCTTAACACCACGTCATTGTCACCAAAGACTGTAATGGTGTCGTGCCAGACTCTCATGGAGTGACTCATAAAGGCAGCGGGTCGTCTTTAGTGACGAGTCCCGCCTTTTGTCTTGGTAGAGACGACCTATGAATCCATGTGTGGAGGTACACAGCGCCAAGATCAGATCAGATGTCAAGAAGGCCCGGTGTGACTAAGAGACACTACTTCTGTATGTGTAGCTCAATAAATATTGATCATATCAGTCTAAATTTATCATCATTTATTGTTCCTGGTAAGCTTTATCTTCCTTCCCAACAGCACTGCAATCCCACACCTCCTTCTGGGTGCAGCTATTCTTTTGATGATGAGTGTGGAAAGATACTAGTATTCCCACACGTGAACGTTATAGAACTTTTATAACAGTTGTGTAATATGATATCCATATTTATTGTTTCCAGCATAGCTGACATTGTTGTAGAAGCACTGCTTAAACATGCTCAAACACTGGTGGGAGGCAGTGGTTCATTCTGTGTTGCGGATAATCACCAACAGCTAGATAGCAGCGTTGTAATCTATCATTAGCCATTAGACTCTTCCATTCCAGCGTCAACAGTAGCATAGGGGTGAGATGCTAATGTTAGCATTAGCAAACCTATGCATACGGTGTTGTGTTTATTTTGTAGTAGGACGGTTTTACTAAAATTGTATTTTAAAGATTGTGATATCATCTTACAGTTTTGCAATATATCACAATATATTGAATCATAACCCCTCTATGGTTCTGGCCAGTACACAGCCCTAGTGCTCTGCGGTGCAGGCAGATATCATGCCTGTACAACAAACCACATGTGGCATGGTGTAGATTTTAGGACATCCTCAGACAATAGTGTGACGTTTCAGACATCAGACAAAACACGCTTCAGATCTCAGGAAAAAAAAACATGAACGAGAGCATCAGGCCCAACGGGCTATTTCAAGTGTCCACTAGTCCCCGTTCTTGCTTTCTAGATTATAGTAGTATCACCACCACTTCTACAGAACTGTGCTGTTATTATTTTCTTAAATTTGACAAATGTTAAGCATCAGCTCACAAGCTATTCCAGTGTTTGCTTCCGTGTCCACGTGCCAGGAACCGACTCAAAATTTGCAGACAAGGCAAAGCAACAATTAAACCATTTACCACAGTTGCTTTGCACATGGTTACCTGAATAAGAAGACTTCCCGGCAGAGGCCTAAGCAAAGCCTAGCGTGTTTTTAGCTGTTTATAGGTTATGACTCAGAGCTTTATAAGAACCGGCTGAACCAGTATATTGGCCACTACTAATGAGCAGCATGTTTACAATGTCCACCCATCCGCAGTGAGTGTGTTTGTTGGTGTTTCCTCAGGTGCGAAGGTTGCGGAGCCGTCTTTCACGCTGAGTGTCGAATGCGGGCACAGCCCTGTCCTCGCTGCGTTCGCCGAGAGCTGCACAAGAAGCCTTCTTCCTTCTGGAAGAGACACAACCACTGCGAGGACGCAGACGACGACGACCTCCTGAGCTGCTTTGAGCTGGACACCTGAGCTGGGCAGCCTCCAGCTGTTCCAGCTGCCCCCAACAGACCTACCAGCAGCCCAGAGCTGCTGCTACTACTACTACTGCTGCTGCTGCTGCATCTGTGTGTGTGTGTGTGTGTGTGTGTGTGTGTGTGCGTGTGTGTGTGCAAGACTCCACCAATGTGGAGCCCTGAGGAAGAGTGCTATGTTTGCCAACAAGGATCAGAAGGGTCTTTTTGTTTTCCTGTTTCAATCGACTCTCTCCAGAGACTCTCTTTCTCCAGACTCTTCTTTCTCTCTCTCTCTCTTTCCCCTCTTGGACGCTCTCACCTGAGAGATGGATACACAGAGACAATACTTCAGTCCCTGAAGAGGAGAGGTTTCATAATGATACCAATTTGCCCTCGCCTTTCATCTACCAAATGACAGCCGGGCCAACCGACAAATGCAGCGGAGTGCGCTCACATACTGGCGCACGTAAACACGCTCTCGTAGTCTGACAACAAATAATGCACTCTGGAAGGAGTGGGGGGAGAAAACCCAAGGCCAATAATTCAAGCAATTTTCTCTGCACAAATAAAACGTCGAATCCATTAACACGCTGTGCTAAAATCCTGGCTACTCTCAGATTTGGAGGTGCTTGCCACCCTCTACTTAGCCCTACAATGGAGAAGTTGATGGAGAGTATTATCCTAGACTCACTTTACAAGTGACTATGGATGAACATCCAGATCTTCCTCTCTCTACGTTTCTGCAGAACCTCTTCGTACTGGCAGTCTTTCATACTTATCCAGATAACTCGATGTAGAAAAGTTCAATGCCATAAGGGCCGAGGACAGAGCCTGGAGGAACCCCACCTGATTTGAAGAGAAACTCAGTGATAAATCAAATCAAGTTCATGATGTTCAAGGAAAACCTCATAGCAGTGAAGGTCACTTTGACCATAGAGTGATTATAAATGGACCTCCAGATCTTCGTCTCCACATTTCCACACCATCTCTATGGTTTTCATTCCAACTTGTGAATCTTTTGCACTTCCCCAAACAAATAAATACAGAGAAAGCTCAGAGACATAAGGGCCGAGGACAGAGCCTGGAGGAACCGCAACTGATCTGAAGAGAACTGAACTTGAATGATGAATCAAATCAAGTTCCTGATGTTCAAGGAAAACCTCATAGCGGTGAAGTCACTTTGACCATGAAGTGACTATAAATGGGGCTCCAGATCTTCTTCTCCACATTTCCGCACCATCTCTATGGTTTTCATTCCAACTTGTGAATCTTTTGCGCTTCCCCAAACAAATAAATACAGAGAAAGCTCAGAGCCATAAGGGCCGAGGACTGAGCCTTGGGGAACCCCACCTGTTCTTAAGGGAAAATGGCCCAGATGATCATCTTGTACATAGCTGTATCTCGTATATAGCTAAAACGTGCACCACTTTTGCAGCCCTGTGAAGCAAATGGCAGCACTGGCATCTTGTCCTGTACAGCTGGAATTGAAGTTTATCACTGTTCAGTGGCACTGGCTACATGCAGCTGAGCCTCAATCTCCTTTGCCAACCTCTGGGTCTCTGATTACAAACTAAGTCTCAGCCACAAGGTCCCAAATTATAGTCCCCAGCTCCGGGGCTTTGTTTAGCATTTGGTAGGGCACGTTTGGCGAAGAACGCAAAAAAGAAAACCCATCTACTGACGGCCTCGTTACTCACGTCCACCAACCGACCGCTGCTTTGGATCCATGTCAGTCAGGCCTCTCCCTGGGTGTGCGTTCACACGCCGTTTTCCGGCTACTTGAACTGAGCTTTTTGGCAATAATGTCTCACTCATCTTGCTTTTGTTGCCTTATTTGACCTCTTGCTTCTCATCGTTCTTTTCCAAAGGGACATAAAAAGCTCTTGACAATGCAGAATGACGCTTTGACCTGAAATTCTTTACCTTTCCCCGCCCCCCTATGCAAACTAGCCAGGCTAAGTGACCTTTTTGAGCTCTACCTAGCATCCCCGAACCCCCATCTTTCCTCCTATTGCTTCCTGTGGAGAAGAGGCCAATGCAGCTCTTCGCTCCTATTGGACATCTTACCAGCGACACGACGTCCTTTTGCTCTGTGTAGAAGTTCATAGGAAACCACATGTGCATCACCAAGTGTAGGGGACTAAATGATTGATGCTGGACGTTGTAAAGACCTTGAAGGATTGTTAAAGGATAAAATATTTATTGTTCTAGTGCACATTAATGAACGGTAGAAGAACTCTATAGACGCTGGGAAGGAACGATGGAGTTCACCCATGATACAGGCCAATCGTTGATCCTGTGAAATGCAGCTAGGTCAACATGGAAATAGACCTTTGGTTAACTAAATTGAATTAACATGTTTTATGTTTACTGCTCTGCAAAACAGTTGTTTACAAAAAGTGTTTGTTTGTTTGTTTATTTTCGGATATGTTCTTTTGTGGCATTTGCACCAAGAAGATGTTTGCGTTCACGTATGGACGGCTGTATGTATGTGTGTGTTTGGCACTATAGTGGGGAATTGAAGGAGTAGTCTGCCAGATGTTCATAATTGCTCAGAATTTGATCCTATTTATTGAGTCTCTCACTTTTGCCTGCCTTAATCTGAAAGCCAGTCTGTTCTCATAGTTGACATTCTCCTGTTACTGTACTTCAGTAACAAATAGGTTTCCCTATGTGATCTAATCAGCAGTCCCGATACCTTTATGAAATGAAATTATTCCTTATTCCGAGTTCATTTCAGGGCCTAACCCTTAACTGACCTTCAGCAACAGTTGTGAGCGTGGTATCACCCCCTAAGGTCAGGGAAGTTGTTCTGTTTTCCAGATTTGGACTGCAGTCATTCACAGGGTTGTCTAGTCCTGATTACGTTATCAAAACAAACATGATAAGAGCATGTATCACCGTTCTCTTGAAAACCAGGGGCCGTATTACAGAAACATCCCAACTCATATCTGTTTAAGCCACCTAGACAACTTCGGGTGGGATAGAATTTAGGACAGCAGCTGTTAAAGATTTGTAGATTCCAAGTTCTATCATCTTCTCCCAAATCCAGATAGGACGATAACAGAGGCATCCTAACTACTCAGAGCGTCCTGTACACTGCCCTGATTTCTGTTAGCTGTACTGTTATACCTGATGATCTGATGATGCTCCCTTATGATGGACGTCTAAAGTCATGTTATGTCAGATACAGAAACGGGCGACTCTGTTTTTGTTGACCTAGATAGCAGCAAAGTCCAAGATGGAATTCTTGAATGGGACCAAAAGCTTAACGAACTGATCTTAGTGGTCCAAATTCAGTTCAGTCATAGCTGAAATAAGTTAGGACAGGAGGGCACACATTGAGTTCTTGGATGTTGTTGTTGTTGTTGTTGTTCTTGATGCTCAAAGTTTCCAAACCTTTAAGGACTCAGCTAAGCTCTTCAGCTACTCTGCTACCTCAGTTTGTTTCCCAGCTCCGCGGCAGCTAAACAAGCAACACGCTCAGCGTCTTTGCCTGGTCATCGTCCCAACAGTCAAAAGTACAACTAGAACAATTAACATGTGTTTCTCTTTGTTTGGCATTTTAATGTCTTGCACTAACCTATCGTGCTTCACCCTGTCGAACAAGAAGAAGCGGGGTGTGGTTGTTATCAAGTCATTTTGATTTTCTGGAGGAAATTGTGATGAATAGGCCTCCGATTCCGAATTAGGAATCCACAAGAGTGGCTTCCACTTTATTGCACTCAAGTTCTGATGTAGCTAGCGCATGTTTACGCTGTTTGTGTAGCGTCAGTTGTTTAGTAACAGACTTAACAGTAGATTCTGAACATTGATTGAGTGGTTTAGGAATTCTTGAGATAAAAAGATTTGCTTCTATAGTACAAATTTCCCAAAACATGTACTCTACCTTGTCCGATCTAAACTTGGGACTAAGGATAGGACATTTCTGTAATGCGGCCCATGTCATTTTTGCTCTTAACCAATCACAGTTCCAAAGAGATGAGCCAGTTTGCTTTTACCAGTTGATTGAGTAGTTTAGGGCATCTTGAGATAAACCTTAAAAATTAAGATTTGCTTCTGTAATACAAATTTCCAAAAACATTTTCTCGTGACCTTGTCCAATCTTAATCTTAGGACATTTCTGGAAGACGGCCCATGTCATTTTTGCTCTTAACCAATCACGATCCCAGAAGCAATGAGCCAGTTTGCTTTTAACAGTTGATCTTGATCTTTGATTGAGTAGTTTAGGACTTCCTGAGATGAAACATCAAAAATACGGTTTGCTTCTCTAATACAAATTTCCAAAAACAAATTCTCTTGACATTTCTGTAAGGCGGCTTATGTCGTTTTTGCTCTTAACCAATCACGGTCCCACAGAAATGAGATAGTATGTTTGGGTAGTTTCGGACGTCCTGAGATAAACCTTCAAAATTACGGTAAGATTTGCTTCTATAATACAAATTTCCAAAAACATTTGTTCATTCCAGTAACACATTTCTGTAATACAGCCCCTGTCATTTTTGCCCTTAACCAATCACAACTCCAGAAGAAAGGAGCCAGTTTGCACAAGATGCTTGGTAAGCCTGGTGTAACCAAAGGGTTTGAATATCTGCCATTCCGTAAAAGCACCGCAGCTTCTGTATTAATGTAACACTTGCTCTGAAATATAATGCTTAGCATTGTTCATTGACATTGTTGGGAAACCTTGTGCTAGCTGGTCAGAGCAAAGCTCCTCTGGCTCTTGCTAGCCGAATTAGCTCCTGGCTTTCTATTAGAGCTCTTACTTGTTTCCAGTTGTAAATGGTTGACTGATCTGAGCTGGACTTGTGCTTTCCTAGACTGAGCTGAGATGGTAGGATTAATTGTGCACGTACAGCCTGTTAGCCTCGGCAGTGGGAAGTATTTATTGACTCCAAGGCGATTGAACTTGTATTCTTAGCACTGATGTTGTAATGTTATCTTCAGGGATTTTACCACACACTGGAAAGGGAGGCAGATAAACAAGGGAAGTGAATTTACTTAAGGGAACTGGACGTACAGGACTTAGTGTAGATTGTTTCACTCGTTCAGTTCTTGTTTTTTTTTCCTTTTTTTTTTTTTTTTTTACTTCATTTGTTATTTGTTACAGTTCATATTGTCTTAATCCACCATGCCGTGCTGTATCTCAACTGTTCATATCAGCACATGAACTGGTATTTATTATATATTTATGGTTTGTTTTTATGTTCACTGTGATTTGACTGTTTTCAGGCCGGATTCTGGGTCTTTTCTTCCTGTTCTCTCCTTTCCAGAAGCTCTATACCACAGACGACCTCTTATGCAAGTACAGAGAGATTTTGTGTTTCAGTATTAGTTTTCTTCCTCTTTTGTTTTGTTGTGTGTTGTTATTTTTGTTTCGTTTTTTGTTTTTTGCCACTGATGCCAATAAAGCGAGTTACTTAACAAGCCCAGGTCCTCGTGTTGTGTGAAGAGTTAATCCGTAATCTGGATTAATCCCGGATTCGGTGCAGCAGAGCCAGATCTGTGCCCGAATTAGCTTCTTTCCTGTTCAGGGTCCAAGGTGAGTCGGCTATCCGCAGTGGAACAAATGTATCACTGCCCGTGTTCGAGCCCTGTAAATGACCCTTCCTCGTTTTGGATCTGACTCCAGGGCAGACAGGGGTCCAAGCATTGACTCACTCGCTAATTCCAAATTAAAAACCGCAAGCTCGTATCGTGTTCTTGTGACTTGTCAGGGACCACAAAACGAGGCTTGTGATTTCTTGTAAACTGATGCATTTTGGGACAGACTACTAACTTTTGTTCATGAATATACGCTCGTCATCAAAAGAATAGCTGCACCTAGAAGGAATCAACCGACAGGACTGAAACTTGTTGGGTGGGTTTGATATTGTGAGATATGCAAATGGTTTAGGTTTCACGCTCGGCTGCACATGTGATATAAGCAAGGATGTATCTTATCGTTGTACCTGACTGACCCAACAGCCACGACACCATCACCGTCAGCAAAGACTACAATGGTGTCGTACCAGACTGTCATGGAGTGACTCAGAATGACAGCGGGTCATCTTCAGTGACGAGTCCCGCTTTTGTCTTGGTGGAGACAACCAACAAATCCGTGTGTGGAGGCACCGTGGATGAACAGTTTGTTGTCACATGTCACACGTCCAGAAGGCCTGATGTCACTCCACCTCCACCCCTACTGCACCATCTGCAGGAACTGTGTGAGGATATTCAAGCTGCATGGGATGGATTATCACAGGACACCATTAGGAACCTCTACAACTCCATGCCGAGATGTCTGGCATGTTGCGTTAGTAAATATGGTGGCCTGACGACATACTGAGAGACACTACTTCTGTAGTTCAATAAATATTGATCATATCAGTCTAAATGTATCATCATTTATTGATCCTAGTAACCTTTATCTTCCTTCCCCATAGCACTGAAATCCCACACCTTCTTCTGGGTGCAGCTGTTCTTTTAATGACGAGTGTATTTGATGTGGGAAATTAGCAAGGCTATGACCCAAATATCTCTTCATACACAGACATGTGGAGAAGTTTAAACACCTCCCAGTCAAATGGCATGTATTGTTGATTTTTTAAGAGGAAATTCTGTGATTCTTTTAGGCATCATTTTTAATTTGCTTTGGGAATTCCACTGATTTGGCCAAATTTCTGCATAATTAAATAATTGAGATCTGTGTGTGTTATTACACAGAAATCCATTCATTGTGGAGAGACATGCAGGATGTTGTATATGTCCCCCGGATTTTCTGCTAATTTGCCAAAATTACACACTAAAGCCCAGACACCTATAGGATCACTGCTGGTTTTGGGTAGTAAATAAAATGGCTATTTTTGGGATGTAGACATTGGAATCCCTGGTTCCCATCACCACCACTGTACTCAAATCTGAAAGAGTCTGTAAAGCTGCTTTTCCCCTGCATGGCACTGGCTGAGCTCTGCTCTCCTGGTTTGGTTTTCCAATATTTTGCTGGTATGGTTTGGCAATGTTAAATGTGACAGCTGATTTAGTCTTTTGACAAAAATGTGTATTACTTTTAGTAATTTGATTACTAATTTTAATCCAGTAAAAACTAAAAACATTTTATTCTAGTTTTAGTCATTTTATTTCTTAACTGTTTAGGATAATTTCAGGATAAATTCAGTACGGGTGCCCCAGTACATATTTCAATGTGCATCATTTACTGGCTCACAGTAGCCTACAATCTCATTACAGACGAGGAAAGGAGGAAAAGGGTTGGATTTCACTAGAAAGGCTTTTTGGCAGAAAGCTCTAAGGCAAACTCCATTGTACACTTAAAGTGACTTGACATGCTAATGCTTCTTGTCCCTTAGTTTATTTTAAATAGCACAATACCTTTTTATCTCAGACCATCTTTTTCCTCCCAGTCCCTCCCGCTAACCTAGTATATGTAGCCTGATGCCAGAAGTACATTTGGCCTTTTGCTTCTTCACATGACACAAACAAGATAAATTGTCATATTAAGATAAAGGCAGTGCCAGCCCCATTCCTTTCAGCGTGCAGCATCATGCAAAACTAGCCTAGCGTTTTAAGGCAGCACTTTCTGGGAGTCGTTTCTGATTCTCCTATTCCAGGCCTTTAGGACTCTTTAGGACTTGGAACCCGAATCCACTTCCCCAAAGCAGTAGGTCGGCTGTACTTCACTTTGGACAAAGTGGGGAAAAAACAAGTGAAACACACGAGTTCTAACGGTCAAACAACATCGGCAGTGACTGAAACATTAACCCATCTGGAGTTGAGATTGGAGAACGAGGGAACGAGGAAAGTTCATTTACCCTGAGTTAGCTCTTCGAGTTGCCTTGTTAAGATCTAATGTTGAACGGATATCTTGTGTCCATGAGAATCAACCGAGGGGGAAGCACTTAGCACGGTTTTCCCAAATTGGGAAATTTGTTGTGCCGATTCAACTCTTACACTGAACTGCCATCACCTAAAAGTGGAATCAACTCTGCAATGTATGGAATCCAAAGGCCCTATTTTGCCCTATGGAGCTATGAGGCTAGGGTAGCTAATTAGTCATGGAAGCGTAAGACCTACCAAGCTAGCATTGTGCAAACCATATATCTAAATCATTCCCAAAAAGTGATTTGGTGTGACATTAGTGAGTCAGTTCTCAGTTGTGGTGATACGTCCATACGAACCATACGTCTGAAGGGCCAAATGCCTCTAAAATGCTGGCTCTCAGAGAGTTATTAGTGGAAATGTATAAGAATATGCCATCTGTTGTTGTTTAAGGTTTTGGGCTAAAACGTATATTTTTAAGCCGTTCCCGGTGGTCGGGTACGTGCAGGGAGCTGTAAGGCAAAATATTCCCCAACAAAAACTAATTTTCTCACCATTTTACCATCATCAACATTCCATATACAAACTAGTTACCTTGCCTCTTTAAGGCGGTAGTAACTTCAGGCTCCTGCAGATGGCGCTGCACGAGGATGATAAATACCTGCAGGGTGTGAGTGACGGGATCCATAGATGGAGAAGAGGTAGTACAGTGCAGTGAATGTCTCGTTCCACGTGTGGAAAATGGCTCCAAAGCAGATGTTAATGATTGGCTAAAAGGAGTGACTGCATTTGGGCGTGTCAAAGACCATAGTGTGAAGGAAGTAGCTGAATCTGCAGGTGTATGGAAGCGTACAGTCATACGGGTCTACCAGCAGTGGCTAAAATCCCAGTCTACAGGGAATTCTCCTCGGAATTGTGCCAGGGAAGGCATCCACCAAATCTGGCCCAACTGCGCAATTCTTTGATGCAAGAGTGTCTGAACATTGATGATCAAAATAGCCCCTGGTCATTTTGGCGCTGACCACGGTGCCTCCACACATGGATTTGTTGGTTGCCTCCTCCAAGACAAAAGTCACTGAAGATGACCCGCTGCCATTCTGAGTCACTCCATGATAAACCATTGCAGTCTTTGGTGACGTTGATGTGGTGTTAGGGACAGTCGCCATAACAATCTGCCTGCATGTAGTCCTGCATGGTGCAGCCGTCAGCCAATGGTGCTGGCACTAACAGGATGGCTCATGGAGGGCATCACTGCTCACTGAATGTCTGCAATCGTGGCTGTTGGGTCAGTCAGGTACAGTGATAAGGCCCTTCCTTGCTTACGTCACATGCACAGCCGAGTGTGAAACTTGAATCAGTCGCATGTCTCACGATGTCCAACCTGTCAAATTCCTGTCAGCTGATTCCTTCTGGGTGCAACTAACTATTCTTTTGATGATGAGTGTACATTCATAAAGAAAACAGTCGTCCGCTGAATTTTGTCCATTTCAATAATCACACACTAACGAAGCAAACTTTCCGTCTTTCTTGGTGGACTACGTTTTAGTTCGTCACCCAGACGAATGTACCTGTCTGTTTCATCTCAGAGTAACAGCAACTCATTTACAGGCGACGCACCACGCAGCCCAGCCTTGTTTGCTAAGAGAGAGATGTCTCTGCTAAGCTGGTGGTTGACCACCTCAGTTGCCTCCTCCCTGGTTTGCTTTGTCAACCCCACCCCCCTCCCTTTTTCCTCTTCTCAAGCAGCAATTTGTCCTGGCCTTACAGAGCTCTAAAGCCTCCCTCTGACATGCAGTAATCCACCAGGATCTAGCCACTGCCGATGGGCCGGAACATGCCTAGCCCTCCACCTGTGTGTGTGTGTGCGCGTATGTGTGTGTGGGTGTGATTGTTTTTGTACATTGTTAGGACAACAGTGTCCTGACATACACTCTCGGGTCAAATGACAAGTTGTGAACACACTCCTTAGTGAGCAATTTCTATTTGTTTGCTGAATTCAACAATTTAATTTGGTTCTTTCACAGTGGCCGTATATGTTTTGGCTAAATTCTGCAAATAAACAGCAAATGCGGGTGGAATAGGTGGAAGTGTGTGCTCTGTAGATGATGTATTGGGTTCAGTTAGAAATTCAACACAGCATTACATGTGACTGGGTTAATTTAGTTCATTAGTTCATTTTTTGAAGTTATTTATTATTAATCATTCATTTTATTCATTTAGCCTCCCTTAGAAATAGCCATTCACTACAGGCTATTCTTTAATCTCCATTGCCAGTGGGGACAGTATCATCTGAATATGTAAATATGTATCATCTGAAATAATGCTTAAAACTGACTTTGTACTGTAGTGGAGACAAACTGAGTATATATACTATTATTACATATGTAATGTACTTTTATGTTATGTACATATGGGACATATTATTTATATATAGGTTTTGGCATCTCTATCTCATATCACTACTGCCTGAACAAAATCAATGTCTCTCCAAAATGATGACAAAAGCAGGATAAAGCGTACCGTACTTTTCATTGCAAGTCAAGGTAACCAGACTTCCCCAAGTCTTTCTGGGCCATTTCTTTCACTCCATTCATCATAAAATTGACACACAACATAACAGACAAAAAATAATGGTCTCATATATATCAGAAGTTTTATATATATATATATATATATATATATATATATATATATTTATATAGTCCAGGTATATATATGAGTCCAGGTCCTGACAAGGTAGGAAAACAAGCCTTTGTGTGTGCTCCAGTCACCATAAGGCAGCAGCATTGGTTGTTTTCAGCACGTCTCGGGAGTGGAGGCACTCCGATGATCCAAAACTCCATTAAGTTCTTAATGTTTGACAGGCCAAAGTTGAAAATTCACCTCCTCGTCTCTTCTTAAATGGGTTCTTTCGCACATATCCGGACCCGGCTGCCTGTTCCTGAATGCAAAGGGCTTTATTTTTTCCATGCCAAGAGTGGGGTGTGAATACAATGAACAATGGACTCTTTATTATGTGAATTTGGTTTTTGGTTCAGTTTGTCTTCACTACAACCATGTGACATGCATTACATATGGTATTGTATTGTTATGCTTGTTGTCAAGGTGCTTTTTTTTTTACCATTAATACACACATCGTCAAAGAACAGTTTCACCTAAAAGGAGGTGTGGGATTGCGGTGCTATTGGGAAGGAAGATAGAGGTTACCAGGAACAATCAATGATGATACATTTAGACTGATATGATCAATATTTATTGAGCTACACATACAGAAGTTTCGTCTCTCAGTATGGTGTTGGGCCACCATGTTTACTAGCTCAACATGCCAGACATCTCGGCATGGAGTTGTAGAGGTTCCTAATGGTGTCCTGTGAACCATCATGTTGGCTGACCATGATGACCATGGATCCTTTGATCGTCTCCACCAAGATAAAAGCGGGACTCGTCACTGAAGATGACCTGCTGCCATTCTAAGTCACTCCATGACAGTCTGGTACGACACCATTGCATCGTCTTTGGTAACGTTGAGGTGGTGTTAAGGACAGTCAGTTGACAGTTGTTGGGTCAGTCAGGTACAGCAATAAGACCCATCCTTTCTTACGTCACATGCGTGGCTGAGTGTGAAACTTGAATCATCGGCATGTCTCACGATGTCAAACCTACCCACCAAGTTTCATTCCTGTGGGTTGATTCCATCTGGGTGCAGCTATTAGTGCAGCTATTCTTTTGTCGTTCAGTGTATATGATGGAACATGACAGTCCTTTACAACGACCAGAAGCTGCTCCCAGTAGAAAAACAAAGATGGGAAAAAAGTGTATCCAAGTTGCACACGAGGGTGTCCGTTGTTTGTGTGGACGTTGGTTCTGACTCATTTGCCCGTGATTTGTATTGAGGAGAGGGCAAATTGAAGCTGAGTGTCGACCGCGCTTAATTGTCGTCGCCAATTAGTGCATTGTCAGTGACCACAATGGCTCCAGTGTAGCGAGGGGAACGCTCCCCTTTGTGCTTCTCCAGTGGCCCACAGGCCAGTCAAGACTCATTTAGGGCCCTGACAACATGGGGCCCGACATGCCATTGGAGGGGAGGAGGAAGGGAGGGAGGAAGACAACAAAAGAGTGGTTTAAGGAGAGAAACAGGACAGAGGAGTAGAGTGGAGACAATAGTGACATGGAGATGGAACGCGAGGGTTCAGTTCTGCTGAACGTTGGCTTCACCCCCCACTCTGCTCACACGGGCAGCGAACCCCGCCGATGTCCACTTGCCAGACAAAGGCACAGTGCTTTGTGCTAGTAACGCTGACCCACATCAGCGCTGAGTGACGCTCGACTTCACCAGTGGTCAGTCAACTGAAACGGTGTCTTAATTAAAGGCCTGTTTTACATGCTGGGACTTTTACGCAACTAGTTGCAGGTTGTGAGTTGCGTGAAACAGAAGTTTCATGGCACAGTTTGTAGTTTTCCCAATATGTTAAACTTGAGTAGTCGGTAAAGGGAGTCTTATATTTACACAGGAAATCAAAGATAGATGTAATTTGACTGGGGATGCACAAACGCTTGCGCACATCTGTAGGCAAAGACCACCTTTGATTGGCTAAAAGGAGTGACTGCATTTGGGCGTGACAAAGACCATAGTGTGAAGGAAGTAGCTGAATCTGCAGGTGTATGGAAGCGTACAGTCATACGGGTCTACCAGCAGTGGCTAAAATCCCAGTCTACAGGGAATTCTCCTTGGAATTGTGGCAGGGAAAGCATCCACCAAATCTGGCCAAACTGGCCAAACTGACCACTCTTTGATGCAAGAGTATCTGAACATTCATGTGGCCTACATCCAGAAACTTGTCCAGTCCAATCACAGCTGTTATTCATGCTCGTGGGGGTATTACACGCTATTAGGTATTATTTTTTGCCCAATGATCTTATAATACCGTGGAAATTCCGTGGACATTTAAAAAATAAAATGAGCAAAAGCTCTGGCACAATTTTTTTTTAATATAAAAAAAACTGTATTTAAGTTCATTCCTTGTAGAAAACGTGCTAACTTATTTTATTTTAGAAAATCAACCGACTCTGGGTATCCGCACTGTTGCTTACAACTTTAACTGTACAACTGTACAACTGTATTCATAGCTTTCAAGTGAGTTGCAGAAGGCTTTATATTACGTGACATGAAATTTAGTTTCCTGTAAGTTTCATGCAACTAAAAGTGCATAAAGGTTTCAACATGTAACGCCAGCTCTAGCCATTGGTCATCCTGCCCTGTGTTACAGATGTTCATATCACATATCAATTTTCTATTCTTTACACTCAGACAAAAGTCTAATATTCATAATTCACCCAAATGTTGTCAGACGACCAGCCAAGGCATGTTTGGTGTCTGGAATTTGTACTTGAGGTACAAGACTCTTTTAGCTAGCCAACAAGTAGTGGAAGCGAATAGCTACTTATTAGCATAGTGCTGAAAGTGTACCATGCTCTTCTCTATAATAAATTACAGGATGCTATATAGCGATCTCAAAGCTTGAGTTTTGTCCATATGTTTGCCCATTTTAATATCATACAATGTCAGAAAGCACATAAGCAAGTCTGTGTGATATTATGTAATAATTCAGAGTTTCTTTGACCATTTGCTTGTTAATTTCTAAACAAAGAGTTTTTTATGAGGTCCAAAAAATTCCAAATACTAGTAACAATAAACTTTGATGCTACAATATCCTTTAAAAAACTATGACTATGACTAAATGACAAAAACAGGTTTCATGTTTTCTATATAACCCATAGAAACATGCAGCAGTGTTTTACTTCCTGCATTGCATTTTGTTGCCACATATGCATGATGGGTAAAAAAACTATGTGAAAACGACTGGCTACTCATTTACTCCCACTGTATGCATTGCAGACTGCAGTTCCATTGTTGCATGCTGTTGCCATATGGCAACAATTATATTTTATTGGTTTATATAAAACCCATAGCAACTAAAGTGGTAAAGTGGTTTCATATTCGAAAACGAAATGGTTACTTCCCACAGACTGTTCCGATTTTATGAATATTGAATTAGGCAGACAATTTGTGAGTGCATCAGAAACCAGGCCAGCAACCATGCAGAAGTGAACAGAAAGTACTTGTTGCCGTATGGCAACACCATGCAGTGAAAGGTTAAGCATGTAACGTGTTATTTGATTATGTGATCTCCCATGCTCCTACAACTATACAACCATCATCATTACTAGGGGACATTTGAAGCACCCCTTCATCTGGCTCCAGCGCAAAACCAGCACCAAGTGTTTTTTGGCTGATTGACTACGTTGAATTTTTTTGCCTGAGTATTCCTTTAGCAGTCTAGCTGGTAACAGCCATGTGGACTAGCCTATACCTCCACACTGTGCTATCTTTGATCTGTCCAGAAAAGAGTCTAATCAGTTGTGCTTTGTCAAGCAGATGTTATCTTGATGTGTGGCTGTCTGTAAACAACTCCACCCTGAGGACATTATTCCACTGTGAATTCCTCTGGAGCACGGCAGCCCCAGCCTTAAGGACCTAAAGCAGAAGCAGACAACGGCCCAACGTCTGGTGACTTCCTTCAGGAAACGTTGAGCTGTCATTTATTCACTACAGTGATCGCTCTATGGTCCAACAGTGTGATGTCATGTGACCAACAGCAAGACAACTCAGTAAGAGTTCCTATGAATGCTGAATTCCTAATGCTTTACTGTATATGCTGCTGCTCGAAAGTCTTTGAAAACTTTGGAATTTTGACCTTAAACATAATCCGATTTCTATCAAAGTTCTAAATGTAAATAAAGAGAACCCAAATTACGTACATGAGACAAACAAATATACTTGCTCATGTATTTATTAAGAAAATGCTCTAATATTACATAATTGTGAGAGGCAAAAGTAGGTGAACCTTAGCTTTCAGAATCTGGCGTGAGCCCCTTAACTGCAGCAACAACTGCAGCTAAACGTTTCTGTAAATGTTAATCAGTCCTGCACGTGGCTTTCAGGAATTATAGCCCATATAGGATAGTCCATTCCTCCTTTAGCTGTGGTTTGTTGGTGGGTTTTCTTACTTCAGGTCCTTCCACAACAGTTCTATTGGATTAAGGTCAGGACTTTGACTTGGTCATTCCAAAACGTTAACTGTATCCTTCTTTATTCATTCTTCAGTAGAGCCACTTGTGTGGTTAGGGTTATTGTCTTGCTGCATGACCCATGTTCTCTCTAGATTCAGCTAACGGATCGATGATGGCAAGCCGTCCTGGTCCATATGCAACAAAGCAGGCCCAAATCATGATACTACCACCACCACGTTTCACAGATGGGATAAGGTACTTATGCTGGAATGCAGTGTTTCCCTAAACATAAGACTTCTGATTTAAATGTACCCTTCTGGCTTGATCCAAGTGATCTTTAGCAAGCTACAGACGTGCAGCAGTGCTGTTATTGGAGAGCAGTGGCTTTCTCTATGCACCATTGTTCCTCAGTGTTGATGGGGGACTCATCTGCAAAGTTCTAAAGCCCAAATTACACACCAGAGGGAGAAGCTCTCTCCCACAGAAACCTCTTTTCTCAGTTGCCTGAAACACCTTGTTGGAATTCCAGCCCTTTTCTCTGTTACAAGGTGACATCATCTTGTAACACAGTCCATAACACACACAAGCCAAAAGGTAAAAAATTACCGCTTGGAACATCCTGCTGCAGACTAGACTGGACATCTGTAAATATCTGACCATGTTTAAGGAAATGCATATACATAAAGTGTTATATGGCATACGTAATACCCTATATTGCCTGGTACAGGCTTGTGTAATTGCTTATTAGCAGTTATAGTTACATGCACAAGAGTTTATGATGTTAGGTTTCATAGCATCTGTTCATAACAATATTGTAAATGTGAGTCTTGTTTTCCATTGTAACCCAGTAAAAAGAGTTTCTGCTATATTTCCATGCCTATGTCCTACAACTGCGCTTTATTCTAACCGGGAAGGAGGACATCCCACCCCTAAAAGGAGAACATCATAAAAGGGGCGCAGGGTCGGGCACGATATTAGAACAGAATTAAAATCATAACCTAACCTATATAACACATACATGATTGCTTTACTCGCCTAATTGATGGAATGGATGGCATTCATGAGTCAGACGGGAGCTTACTAATTGACTAGAGTTTAGAGGGCTGTCCTGCGGGTAGCTGGTAGGTGAGTCACGACATCACATGACCTTGTTAAACCAATGAAATGCAAGGCATGTCTTTTGACACAGACGTAAGCCAATGGCACACGTAATACTGTTGGCGAGTGAACATTTTAAATAGCTCATCCCCCCAAAAAAGAGGACTAATTGGCATCCGTACCGGTATTGAGCCGGATGGAGGACTGGGAGTTGAAAAACTGGACTGTCCGGCCTAAAACCGGATGTGTGGCCACCCTGCTACACATGTAACTGTGAGGTTTAATGAAGAAATATTCACCCAAACATGAACAAACTGAACTAGTGTATTGTCCACCTGGTCTAGAAACAGTTTGAATCATCATAATTGCCATGATTTAATGGTCTTTTTGGTCATTTTCTGTCACTCTAAAGCATCTACCCAGGCTAATTAGCTAGCTCACTTGCTAGCTTCCTCGCTGAAAGGAAACACTATATTGCAGTACTCTACACACACACTCATAAAAAATGTCTGCAGAAAAAGCTTTTATTTTTCTCGTCCGAGTATTAATATCAGCAAAAACACTGATTCTGTGGCACTAACGTAAATGCTAATACAGCGTTAGCTTCTTTATTGTTGGCTGTCTTTTGTGGTAACAGCAACGTAAAAATAATAAAAGCAGTGATCAGCATGTTATCATGCCATCCGTGTTTACACTCTGGAGCTCTTATCTGTGTAATACAGTGCTGGTGAAACTTCATCTTCATCTGGAACAGTAAAAGATTCACTAAATTGTGTTTAGCTTCAGCTGCCAGTTGTAATAACATCATAATATTATTCTATTTATTTTAAGTAATTTCTTATTTTATATTTTATATATATACATATATATAAATAATATGTGTATATTTCTTTGAAATAAGCAAAATTATTATTATTTATCAAAGCAAGTAAAATGACTTCCCAGTGGAATAAGACACTTTTTTAATTACTGTTAATTAAAATTACTGTACGTACAGAATCAGGTAGAATGATCATATAATGTTCTTACATTCATCTCCTAGTACTGTGTCTGTACGAACAGCTATTATAATGCGTTATGAACCTTTATGAAGACATATACTCTTGCATGACACAGGACTACATACACGCAGACCGTTACGACGACTGCCCTTAACACCACGTCAACCAACAAATGTGTGTGGAGGCACCGTGGTCAGCACCAAGATGAGCGGTCTATCATGTATCACATGTCCACAAATCCTGGTGTCACTTCACCTCCACCCCCTACCACACAATCTGCAGGAACTGTGTGGGAATATTGGAGCTGCATGGGATGGATTATCACAGGACACCATTAGGAACCTCCATGCTGAGACGTCTGGCATGTTGCATTAGCAAACATGGTGGCCCAACACCATACTGAGAGACACTACTTCTGTATGTGCAGCTCAATAAATATTGATCGTATCAGTCTAAATGTATCATCATTTATTGTTCCTGGTCACCTTTATCTTCCTTCCCAACAGCACTGCAATCCTACACTTCCATCTGGGTCCAACGATGACTGAAATGAATGTATGGGGTCATTCAAAGCGAAAGGATTGCAGTCTGTAGTTCAGTCCAGTGTTGCATTCTGAACTCTCGGTTCGGTAGAATAATCAAGAATTTGCACCCCGTCCAGCCATATTCATACCAGTCATATGCTTCAGAGAATGCAAAGTCAATATTTCTCGTCATACAATCGAGGCAAGAGCGAGAGTGAGAGATGAGGATTGGCCAATAGTTAAACTTGTTCAAATTACATCATTTCTGTTTGACGACATACATATATTCCTGCATGTCCCTCATGCACCTAAGAGGAGGGTATGTGTGCACAGGCAGATAAAGCCTTTTGTGTGGACACCTGTACAGGCATGCAGAGCGGACAGACAGAGAGCGAGAGAGCGGAATAAATGGGTCACAGCGTCTGCATGGCCAGGACACATCACACAGCGCCAGCCATGCGTACCACACCTTAACCATGACATCAGCTCTCCCTGAATGCTCTGCTGGTGAACAACACACGTTCTCCTCAATAGATAACACAACACGGTTTCTACTGAACGTATTTCTCATTAAAGAATAAAGGACGTTCGCTGTTTGAACAGAAGGGCTGTGGCCACTCCCAGCCTCTTTGAGTCACCCATGTGATGAAAAAGTCGTTTTTTTTTCTTTTTCTTTGGGGTTTGTCAATGGATACCATGCCATTTGTGTTCCACTGATGTTACACTGAAGAATATGAATGTAAAGTAAGTGGGAAAAAAACATTATGCCATTAAAGACCCAGGGAACCGAAATCTGTATTTGTTTTTGCAGGAACTAAGTACAATAAATGACCCTATAAATACATTTACATTTAAGGCATTTAGCAGACGCTCTTATCCAGAGCGACTTACAACCGTGCTTAGTGTTCCTTTGGATAATATTCCAGCTAGTACAGGAAGTTTAGAGCCTAAAACTCACCATGAGCTCAGACACTGCCCGAACAGGGGGCCAGTGCTGATACCTAGATAGATCAATACACACATATATAGAGCAAAAAGAGCACTACCTGGCAACCCCAGCCCAGTGCTCACACCTATAGAAAAGAAAAGGTCATTATAAGGTCGTTATAAGTGCAACACAACACAAGTACATACACACAACTTACACCTCTACTAGTGCTTACTCACTTAAGCGCATTACAAAGAGATGGGTCTTCAGTCTGCGTTTGAAGACTGCCAGAGACTCTGCTGTTCGGACGCCCAGTGGGAGTTCATTCCACCATCTGGGAGCCAGGACAGAGAAGAGTCTGGTCGCTTGTCTTCCATGAGTCTTCAAGGATGGCGGTTCGAGTCTAGCTGTACTTGAAGCGCGAAGGGCTCGAGGTACAGATCGACTCTTCACCATTGCCATAAGGTAGGGAGGGGCTGGTCCATTCTTGGCTTTGTAGGCGACCATCAGAGTTTTAAATCTGATGCGGGCAGCAACAGGAAGCCAATGAAGGGAGCACAGCAGTGGAGTCACTGCTCCCGCTCCCGCTCCTGTTCCTGTGACCAATAAATTACCAATATAAGCTCACCGGACAAAAACAAGTCACCTGTGAATGAAACAACCCTAATAGCATGTAACACCTCCACAAACACCAATTACAGCTGTGGTTGGATTTGGCATGGACCGGACAATTTTCAGGATGTAGGCCACATCAATGTTCAGACACTCTTCCGTCAAAGAATTGCGCAATTGGGCCAGATTTGGTGGATGCCTTCCCTGGCACAATTCCAGGGAGAATTTCCAGTATACTGGGATTTTAGCCACTGCTGGTAGACCCGTATGACCGTACGCTTCCATACACCTGCAGATTCAGCTACTTCCTTCACACTATGGTCTTTGGCACACCCAAATACAGTCACTCCTTTCAGCCAATCATTAACATCTGCTTTGGAGCCATTTACCACACATGGAGACATTCACTGCACTGCACCACCTCTCCTCAATCTACGGATCCCGTCACTCACACCCCACAGGTATTTCTAGCCCCATCACCCTCGTGCAGCGCCATCTGCAGGATCCTGAAGTTTCTTAACACACCTCAGTGATAACAATCTCCAGGATCAGCATTTTTTAATCACGAGATGTGAGATAATCAGACCTGCTGTGCAGCCCGTGTTCAGTTTTACACGCCCTCTTTTATGATCTTTGTGGAACTTGACATATGTCAAGCAGAGCTTGGAGACTCCGGATGGCCTGTTTGGTTGAATTAATGGTGCAGACATTCTTTACAGGGTGACGTGATATATGCTATTTAACCCTACTGTGTGTGCTTCCACATTAACGTACATGCAAATGTGAGAATGGCCTACTTCCTTCTACGTACCAGTTTGTATTTAGGCAGCTGTGCCTCCCTGTAACAACATGGATTAGTCCATGATGACCGTGAACGTGGGGTGAGGCTGCAGTGAAATGACTGGACAGAATCACTGTAGTCGTAAATAACAGCTATTCTTAAAATGCATATCGTCGCTGTCCAAAGAAAAACAAGTATCTCCAAAATGGCAACTTTACAGGAGAGTCAATTTTAATGTAAGTCAATGGAACCAGACATCTTTTCAAGCACTTTTGGGCCATTTCTGTTGGTCCGTTCATCATGCAATTCTCACTCAGTGTAAACGGCAGCTGCTGTTTTCAAATGATGCATAAAAGTCAAAATGGACAAAAATGGAGATACTTGTTTTTCATTGGACAGCGACGATATGCAGTTTAGAATTGATTATTTAACATCAGCTTGAGTTCACTATATCTGATATGTATTTTCATGGGGTTCTGTGGCTTATGGGGGCTTTAAGCAACTGTCTGCATTTGTCATGTGCAAAAGGACCACCGCTGTTTGTTTGCATATTGTTTTATATGTGTTTTCATTATCAGAGCCATCTGTATGATCTTTGAACATTGAACTTTCAATATAGTATCAAAAGGGTTTTTGCTGTTCTGCTATCAAGGTTCTATATATAAATATCTACTGTATATATAACCATATACAACACATTCGCCATCAGTCTGAAGAGCCATTGCGCAATGCAAAGAGTCCATTAAGCATGCAAATGGTTCTTGGAGTCCAGATAACCAACCTGAAGCTCTTATTTTGGACTTCTTTGGGACGATCGACTTCACTGGAAACCAGATGTAGGTAACAGAGGGAGTGAATGTCAAGCAGCAAGATAGACGGATACAATCAGAGGGATCATGAGCCAGCCGATCAGAAGCTTGAAGATCCAGATTCTGGAAAAACGTTATCCCTACAGTCGTCAGGAGTCGCAAACAACTTGATGGCACTTGAACCGAGCACTGAAAATGGTTGAAAACACCAGAATGCCCCCAATCCAGGTAGGAGCCCACCAAGCCCAGGAGCATATTACTGAATGGGCCAGCTGTAGCTCAAAAATCACCCACAAGTCTGCAACTTTTAGAGTGGCTGATACATGATGGGGTAACCAATGGGCTTCATGGTGGGATGGATTAGAGGGGAAGACACTGCACCGATGTCTCTAGCCATAACAACCGAAATTTCCTGAGCCTGATCAATCGTGTGTGTGCGCAGTGATGAGTGATCCCTAAGCAAGTCTGTGGAATGCGTACGTCTCTGTTTGCTCCCATCTATCACTGTAGAGCTGCAGTGTAGTCAGTGTAATCTGAGTGTTAACAGGCAATAGGAACGCCTGACACACACATACACGCACACACACACACATGCACACACACACTGACACACACCCTACGAGACCTTTGGACCTGAAGAAAGTTGCTGGGTTACTGAATCAACAAGAGTGAGTAATTGTGAGAGAGAGAGAGAAAGAGAGAGACCCACCCTTTCTGAAAGAATTCCAAAACATCTCATGGCCTATATGTCTCTGAGTAAGGCTGTAAAGCACTTGGCATGGAGATCACGCAAACAATCAGCGGAGGTAAGCCATACTTCGTATTTGTATGCACAAGTTTGTTTGTAATATAAGTTATTAATAACATCTGCTCATGAACTAATAATCTAATTTAATCACTGAGATGTGAACAGAGTCATTCAGGGGGGTTGATGTGAAATGGTTCATTATTGAGAAACCACCGAATCAGATGTCTTTACAGTGGTGGTGATGGGAGCCAGGGGTCACCATGTCTAGAACTATGTCTAGAACACACATATAAGCATTGTATTTACTATCCAGAACCACCAGGGATCCTACATGTGTCTTGTGAGTCTGTATAGGTGGGTTTCCTGTTTACGAACATTACTGGGTGCATGCACAGCGAGGGGCATGTAACCCCTTTAGTAACTTAACCGGTCGCAAGATTGTAAAGTTAGCCAACTGTCAGAATCGACGCAGGTGTTTGTAATTTTTCATTGACTCAATCATAAAACGATTTCAGATTTGTATCTGTTTGTATATGTAAAATAATATGTAGATTATGCAGACAACAGTAGTTGACTGTCAATATGGGCTAGTCATTAGGTCTCTTTGAATGCTCCACTCAGTTTGCTATTCTCTAAATGTTTAGCCGACAGGAGCATTCCAAATGTCCTAATTCACATGTCCTATTCATTTCACAATATCATATTTGACAATATCAGGAGTAGTGATGTTATGTTCTATTGAACGTCTCTTTGGTAAGAACGAGGGGAGCCGAGCTGCACTTCAGAACTGTACTTTTTATCATTGTGCTCAAATTTCACTGCCTGCCTTAAATCCACTCCACTAAGACCACCTTCCTATTGGTGTCCTGTGATAATCCAGCCCATCCAGCTTGAATATTCTCACACAGTTCTTGTAGATTGTGCGGTAGGGGTGGAGGTGGAGTGACACCAGGCCTTCTGGACATGTGACAACAAACCGTTCATCTTGGTGCTGACCACGGTGCCTCCACACATGGATTCATTGGTCGTCTCCACCAAGACAAAAGTGGGACTTGTCACTGAAGATGAGCCGCTGATATTCTGAGTCACTCCATGACAGTCTGGTACGACACCACTGCAGTCTTTGGCGATGTTGACGTGGTGTTAAGGACAGTCGTCTTAACGGTCTGTGTGCATGTAGTCCTGCATTGTGCAGCCGTCTGCTAATGGTGTCGGCATGGAGGACATCACTGCTAGCTGAATGTCTGCAATCGCGGCTGTTGGGTCAGTCAGGTACAGCGATAAGACCCGTCCTTGCTTACGCCACATGCACGGCCGAGCGTGAAACTTGAATCATTTGCAACTATTGTGCAACTGTTCTTTTGATGATGAGTGTTTTAGAGGTGGAGATATGGCAGAAATATAATTCTGTGATACATCAAGAAATGTGGTATATCAGGATATGTACTGTTTCAGACTCTCATCAGTTGGAGCTGTTAAGTGTAAGACTGTAGAGTCTTTAAGATCACCAACAACATCCATTTAGGTGGATGTGTCTAAACTGCTGACTGGTACTGTATATAGAGAGGGAGAGCGAGAGAGGGACAAATAGAGAAAGAAAGAGACTAGCAATTGCCACAGCTGTCAGTGTCAGTGCAGCGTGGGCCGCACCTCAGAGAGACGGTGCCGATTGCAAAATCAATAGAACTAAATGAAAACGGTTCTCGCGCTCTTATGTTTGTGCACGAGGCCGCAAACATGGAAGCGACCTCTGAACTTCAGGGCTTTCACAGAGGGAGCATCAAAGTGGAGCTGGCCCGTCTCCAGGGTGATACTATCTCCACGGTAACAGGGCGGAAGGGGTTGCCCCTCCCTCCCTCTCTCTCTCTCTCCCCGTCTCTCTCTCTAAGGTGTGAGTGATTAAGCTTACATTAGGAGTCATTATCTGAGTGTTTGCTCACCTCCGTCCTAGTAAGTAAACATGAAGGCAACACAGGATACACAGCTTCTGGCACTCTTTAGCTTATTCATCAGATGCCCTGTCATATGCTCACATGACCCAACACAAACCTGCTTTCATATCTCACTACAATGGTTGTGCTCCTCAGTCCACCACTACCTTAGCTTGGGCGGGGTAGCATCAGCAGGGTTCTAGTTTGACGTGGTGTTTATACACTCAGTAAAGCCTTTCTAGTAAACCCGGACTCTTTGTAGGTCACAGAGATGGTTGACCATTGAATGGGAGGCTATGTAGCATCCTGCTACTGGCTTGTTCAGCAGTGTTTGTACCTACCGTCAAGGAGATTTGTCTGGTTAGAAGTCGAATTTGAATTTGAAGTTGAATTTCCCATTGAGTAGACTGGAGGACAATGGTGCTACTACAAACTCAAAGAAGAACCAAGTCTAGTTGTGTTAAAACAGGCAGCACCTCGAGGACTGGCGACAAAGATGGCGGAAATTAGTTAAAGCCAAGACAAAATAGATACTGCTCAGTGGCACGTTGGCTCTATCATGGGCAGACTGTCACCTTGTCCTCACTCTCTCTGGGTTGAAACAGATGGTCTCCCTCCATCATTGATGCGGTCTGATGCTGGCTAACTCTAGTGCCTGTTAGTTGACACTAGCAGTTAGTGTTCTCCTCCAAGTGTGTTGAGCTGTCCAAAGATCTTGGGTTAGCAGCAGTTTGAAATGATGTAACAGAGAAAGCACTTGATGCTTTCTGCCTACCAGCTTCAGAGAATCGTGCAATAGAGGCAGACTTAAATGGCTGGAAATCGGTCATGACTACCAGGTAAAACATGTGGGTGAAAATCCAACAAAAAGCTGAAACATAGTGCAGTGAGTCATCAAATGGTCACAGCCAAGATAAGGCGTTCCCATGAGCAACCAAGAGAAACACGGAATTTTTGTATGTCACTAAGATGGTTGACAATTGAGTGGCAGGCTGTTCACTACTGGTGAATGGCAGCATCCAACTGCTGGTTTGTCCAGCCATGGACTTGTGGGCGTCACAGTCATAGGTGTAAATGTGTTGCTTGTGCTATCATGTTCTGGGCTACTAGTGCAGTATTTGTACCTACCGTCAAGGAGATTTGTCTGGTTGGAAGCCTTTTTCTTTGCCAATCCATTTGGTGTCAGAAGTTGGATTGCCCCCCAGTAGACTGGAGGAGAATGACAATACCACAAATTCAAAAATGACTGGTGTAAAAAGGGGCAGCACAACGAGCACTAGCGACAAAGAAGGCAGAAGGACTGGCAGCAGAGCATGGGTTGAGGATGGCAAAAGAGGCGGCAGCGAGTCATCAAGTTGTCACAGCCAAGATAAGGAGTTCCTACATGGCGGGCATAGGGCTCAGTATATCTGCTCTGGCGCCATGAGGGAGAGGACAAGGCTCCAAGGGAGAACTGGCAGACTCACCATAGGAGCGCCAGACTCTGGGTATTAGTTGCACATCGAGTACTGGAGAAACGATGGCGGTAAGGCCCGGCAGCAGAACATGGTGGAAGGACAGTGAAAGAGCCGTCAAGTCGTCACACCCAACGTCAGGAGTTCCCCTGTGGGAAAGGAGGATGTAATGCTTAGTCTCTCTGCTCCAGCACCTTGAAGGGAGAGGATGCAGCTCTGAGGGAGGACTGGCAACACACGCAACCAAGAGGGACAGTGGACATCCTGATACCCAGAGGAGGGGTAGTCCCGGACTCTACCTGGACTCTTTGTAGGTCTCTGAGATGGTTGACCATTGAACTGTGTAGCATCCCACTACTGGTTCGTTCAGCAATGGACGCGTGGGAGGCATAGCTGGACTCACAGTGAAACAGACTTCAGTAAATAGACGTGGCTGTTTGCTTAGAAAGGAGTAAATGTGTTACTTGTGCTATTCTGTGCTGGGCTGCTGGTACCCACCATCAAGGATAGTCATCTTGTTAGAGGTGACCTGCCTGCAGGGTTGGGCAGTAATGCTATACATGTAACTGTATTCCGCCACAGTCCAATGAGGGAGTCCGGCTACCAGTAGAGATTCCTGAAGAATCCCCCTCTCCAGCAGCAGTTTGCAGTCTTTTATTGCCAGTTAAATTCCGCATCGAGTACAAAATTCTTCTTCTGACATATAAAGCTCTAAACGGCCTCGCTGCTTAGGAACTCAGTGAACTTATCCATGAACCCACATGTGAACTCGCAAGCTGCAGGCTCACAATTAGTACCTAGAATTAATGTTACAAGTTACATCAGGGGGCGGAGCCTTTTCATACAAAGTCTCCTAGCTTTGGAATAACCTTCCAGTCAGTGTTCGGGAGTCAGACACAGACCCAATCTTCAAGTCTAGGCTTAAAACCTACCTATTCAGTCGAGCCTTTGGTAATTAGTTTCCCTGCTAACTGCTAACACCATACAGTGCTCTCAGTCCTTCTGTCAGAGCTAACGGTCTGTGTGTTCTTCTTTGCCTGAGCTGAGCTATTGCCCAAAGTCTGTGGTCTGCTGCGGAGTTACTGCCCAAACTCTGTGGTCTGCTGCAGAGCTACTGCCCATCCTGTGCGCTCTGATGCCGCTGCTTCACCTGCCTCGGCTGGGTGCCACTGCCTGCCTGCATTGCTGACCAGTTTGTCTGCCATGGAGCTTCTTCAGGTCTAGTGCTGTGAGGGGGCTTCACCTGCATCCCCATCCGACGATCATGCTATTGAATCACAGACTAATCTACATAGACTAATTTCTTCCTCTGCCTCAAAAACACTCAACACTTCTCCTACTCTTTCTAATAGACTATCATTGTAGCCTTCCCTCTAACAGTTACTAACAGCTCTTATTCAGTATTGGCTTGCTCACTGGGGGTTTGGACCCGGGTTTTCTGTAAAGCTGCTTTGTGACAACATCAGTTTTAAAAGCCGCTATATATAAATTTGACTTGACTTTTATTTAGCCTATAGAAATTTCAGTAAGAACATTTAAGTGATTTTTACAGTCAGCACTGAGATCTGCAGAGATCTGAATCAGCTGTTTACTCTGGTTTAACATTAATGCATCATTAACCCTAAAGTGAGTGTCACTGTCGAACACGTGATTCCTTTCTTCAGCAGTTTTACCAGTGAAGGTGCAAAATGTTAATTATCATTATTTGTACTTAGTCAAATTAGTCACCCAGTCAGATGAAATTAATATCTTTTAAACTCGTAGGACTTGTTTGGCTGAAAACGCTAAGGTTGCTGAAAAGGGAGCGTCTCTAAATTACTTCACAAGCGCCAATACGACATATAATAGGCTCATGTACTCCTTTTAGCAGTCAGAACACATAAGATGATCAGTACGTTTTATTGACCGACTCTTTTTAATAACTATTGATGAGGTGGGTCAAAAGAAGATCTACCAGCTTGAGCTTTCAGTTGGGCAACCAACAGATGTTTAACAGATAAGCAGCAGGAGAGCAGTGTGGGTTTTAGTTGTTGAACTCAATGGACTGAATAACTCCACAGTTTTAGTCTCAGCGTACCAGGGAGACTCAAGAATAACAGGTTTTCAAATGTACAAATAGAGTTAGGATTTTCGCCACTGCTGGTAGACCTGTATGACCGTACGCTTCCATACACCTGCAGATTCAGCTACTTCCTTCACACTATGCCCAAATGCCTGCTTTCTCTGCCAGCCTGCTTTCTCAGCCGTTACACTAGCACTGGGTGAAGGTTTCTTCACTGTTCGTTCTGTAAAACACAAAAACGTGAGGAAACAAGGGTATCAGGTTGTGCTATAGTCCTGGAGTTTGCCTATAGAACTGCATCGGAACGTCCAGTATTTATCAGCATAGCACTGAACTGAAGTTTGTTAGGCACTGTGATCCTCTTTTTGGCCTGAAGAATGAATTACCTAAAGCTCCAAAATCTCTCAGCAGGCATAGCGGTTTGTAGTGGTGGTGATAGGAACCAGACGTCTGAGGGGTGATGAAATCAAGTGATGATGTATATCGTTGCTGTCCAATGAAAAAAACAACACGTATCTCCATTTTGGCTGATTTTTACTTTTATACATCATTTGAACACAGCAGCTGCTGTTTGCACTGTGTAAAAATTGAATGATGAATGGACCTACAGAAATGGCCCAA
>CM067480.1:3113187-3134848 GCA_034552555.1 Semaprochilodus insignis
TATATATATATATATATATATATATATATATATATATATATATATATTTCACAGTGAGAGCTATTTCAAGAATTCTTCTTTTTATTGGATTTATGGTCAATATCCAATATTTCCAAGTACATAACTGCAGATGCACAGATAAACATTTATGAAATATTGCAACATTTAATATATTCACTTTGATTAGCATTACAGAAATGTATTTTTGGTATAGGGGCAGACAAATGCTGTTTAGCGGTTTAACAATCTGCTCTTCTGGAGTGCAACAAACATATGATGAAATGTGGGTTTGAAACAGCATTCAATCTTCTAAGACCCAGGTCTACAGTGACCCTAGGCTGGACTAAGCAGTATAAAAAGATGGATGGAAGGAAATATTGAATAAAATATGACTGATATTGTGTTTGTTTTTTGTTTTGTTTGTTTGTTTTTTTTAAAAAAACACAAATAAATATCTACAATACTGTTATGATACTAATATAATAGATGTGTATGGAAAATATGGACACACACTCCTAACAATGTTCCTTCAGCTAACAATGACTGATGCCCACTTTGCGTGCATTCCTATTAGTATTAATTTGTTAAAAGCTTCACTCACATGCAATACTCCCTGAGTACTTCAGAGCATTCTGCTGTAATCTAGGACATCCCCCCCACCATTTACTCTATCACTGGTCTAGTCTAACAATCAGAGAGAGCTTCTAATAAGCAACTACCTTTCCCAACTCAGAGAGCTGTTTACTGGGTTAATGGTCCTCCTGAGGACTTCCAGCCTCTCATGATAATTATTTGTAGGCCCAACACAATACCAGTTCAGTCCAGGGAGAATCTGCTATCCTTAGATGACTTACAGGATCCACAAGAACAGAAAGACGTGCTCAGTGCTTTCAAGTTGCTGCATTATTACTTTGCAAGTCAATAAAACGTCTAGAATTGATTTTAGAAATGCACCTGTCAAAAATATCTGGACCAAACCAAAACAAAGGCCAGTAAAGCAGTCCATCCCAAGGCTGAAAACAGTGTAAATCAATCAGGGACACAGACAAAACATAAGAGATATAAACTAGTTAAGAAAAAAAAAAAATGAATGCACTGATAAGCTTAGCAATAGCAGCATGACCAGGCAGTTCATGGAAGAAGGGAATAAGGGGGGAATAACTGGAAAGTACTATCAGTCATGAAAAACTGTTTTGCTGATCAAGAATACCACCAAGGACAGCTACTATAGGGAAGAGAAGACTAGCCAACCTGTTGGGAGGAATCCCTTAACATCAATATGCTGGAAAAGGACTGCCTGGTGTATGTAAGTAAGTACAGATGTACAAATGTATTTGTGGAGCTGGGTGAATATATCACAATCAACAATCCTTCATTAAAGACTCACAAGTATAGATATAAATGCATTGTGATTTCCCCTGACATGACAAGTCAAAACTCTGAGAGCAAATACGTCCTGCATCAAGCAACACTTGATTTCCTGTGTGCTACATTATGGGCACACTGCATGTGACGCCACACAGCATGCAAAATGTACGTGAGAGTGTGAAATTGAGTCTTTCTGTAGCCATGTCCATATGAGGAACTTAATGTCTACGAAGTTTTCGCTATGAAAAGAAGAAATGTTTTTTTTCCAGAAAATGTTACGATCATAAATACAGATTCAACACCAGCAGTGACCCGTCCCAGTTCTCAGAGACTCTTAGAAGGTCACATTTTTACGCTAGCCCAGGTACGAGCTAGGGTCCAACAGATATTAAAAAAAATGAAGAGGGAAAAAAAAAAAAGGGTGGGCGATACTGTAGCAATTTCAGCAGTTAACAATTCTGCTAACCAATAATAATCAGGCTATATAAACTTTTACATTTGGCATTTTAACTTTATACTTTTCTAATCCTAAAAGACCAGCCGTAATATGTTGTAGACCAAAAGTTTTTCAAAGCTGCAACCAAAAAAACCTCCCAATAATACAGCGGGTCGCTAATGCATCAGCCAACTGATACATAACGTGGTTCCATACATAAACTGAAAAAACATCTGCCTACAGACGGCATCAGGAGACCCTCTGTTGGAGGAACACCAAGCTTCCCGTGCAGTATGCTGAGGTAGCCCTATCCTTCCTTCTCTGGACACTTAAAAGGGCTGGGTTTACCTTAAGTCCACTGGAACAAAAAACGATTCCTAAATGGCAGAACGAGCACCGCACCGAACAGTCCCTCTACAAGGTAAGATGACCTTAATACCAAAATGCTTTCAGAAAACTGGGCCCTGAGAAGAAACCAAAACGCAAGACATAGGCTCTACACAAGCGGTCACCAACCCTCCTCCTGCAGAGTTTAGTTCCAGCCTGTATCTAATATGCTGACCCCTCCCTGCCTAAAAAGAATGCATCTGACCATTAACTGATGCTGTCTGCAGTGATTAACTAGCCAGAGCAGGTGAAGCAGATTTGCAGGATGGTACATCTCCAGGACCAGGGCTGGCGAGTTTACCCTACACTGTCCCTTAGTGCTGGGCCGACATCTCATGGTTAAAAGTTAGAGACAAGCTCGTGTGCACACCAAAAAACTACATTTACTAATTGACTTCTTAGACTATTCGAACATCCCGACACATTCCTACACCCTGCTAAAGTTCCAGGACAGTTTAATGGACAGACCAGTAATAGAGAGAGGAACGTGTGACAGGGGGGGGGGGGGGGGTAACTCCCATGATGCAAAGCACACACATTCAGCTGTAAAACAAGCTGCCATGAACACAAATGGCTCATCACTTCTCTTAACTGATCTCATGACTGCTGACAGCAGCAGCAGCAGCAGGCTGAACAGAGGAATCTAAACCGCCAAACGCCTTAAAACTCACTGGACAGCACTTCACCATACAGCAGGATAAAGACCCTGCTAAATCAACTTCTACTTCAGCTGTAAAAAGGGGAGATCTCTTGACTGCCTTAATCAATCACTCGACCTGAACCCTACTGAGCAAGTATTTCACTTACAAGGGACTCCATGCGTGGCAGAACATTACCTGAGAACATACCCAACGTCTCGTGACATCTCTAGAAAGTCTTTCCAAAGAGGAGTAAACTTGATGACGCTATTTAATTTAAGTTAATGGTGTATCTAATCCTAGACAAAAAAAGAGCAGTCTTAGAGCAGACCTAACCTTTGTCCACTTAACTGGCCCTTGAAATGGGGGGGGGACTATGTATAAGAGGTGATGCAATGGTTCCAATGTGGTTCACCCAATAAATATCCTCCAATGTAGACAGCCTCCAATTAAACAAGACTTACCGAATGTGTTGAAAGGCATAGCCAATACAATAAGACTGTCCACTTACCCCAGACGGTGCTGAAATACTGTGCGACAGAATGAAAATTACTTCAACAAGTCTAGTCAACATAGTAGATACCAACAGAACTTTCTACTTACCACTTGATTGTGCTTTTTAGGTTGGGCTGGCTAACTGTACTGTCATCAATAAATATCGTCGAGCAAGAACTGTACTTTTTGGAGAGGGGACCGGGAGACACCTAACAGGGAAAACCAACCAGTAAGCACAAGTGCAGAGATTTCCCAAGGGGTCACTGAGTTTACTGGAAGTATATCCAACTGACTTACATGGTTTATATGATTGCTTTTCCTTTTATCCCGTACTGAAAGAAAAAGAGAGACATCTTAGTAATTCACAGATTCATGTTACTACATTAGGTGTACTGCTGGCAACCATCAGTAAACCACACCGAGATCTACCATGACATTATGTTTACGTGAAGAAACAGTTTGAGGAGAAACAAAGAAATGATGATGGTAAATGGTTTCACTATGTGCAAGTCATTTCAAGCCGTCCAAGTTGCCACTCACCATCTGTCTGCGACTTGCTGAGGAAGATGGTGCTAGCGCGGGCGTGATCTGACGGGTTGGACTCTAAAGCTAAATCTAAATCAGGAAGAAGAAGAAGGAAGACAAAAGAGACAACGTAAGATCAAACAGAAGGCATGTCAGAATTCCATTACAGTTCTGTCTGCTCGAACGATGTGTTTTAAAGAATGCTGGATAACAGGAGCATTCACAGTACATGAAATTTATACAACACAAAACCACAGACATTTAAGACATGTCACGCTGGGCACAAGGAACTCACTGTTTGGCACCAGACAAGAACACAGTCCCCCCCCCCCACACACTCTCCACAGCCCTCCTACTCTGGCATGCCAACCAGGAGGGGCGGGCTCATGCCACCCCGTACATGCGTAAAACATGCAGAAGTATGCACACAGGTATTACCAAAAGACATCCGCACAAACAGCCTTCAAGACGAGCTGGAAATAACAGGCCAATAACAAGCGCATCCTATTCAAGCTTCCATCAGTCCCCGTCAATCACAAGACTTACTACAGCATTCCTGTCCAGACGGCCTACATCGCTTGAACTTTTCAGCTCCACGTTTGTCCAAAGCCAGTTCCTAACTAAGGAGCTTATAGCTGGGCTCTGACTACGGGCTCAGCTTTGTTTTTAAGCAGTCCACAGTACAAGGATGAGGGCCACGCAAAAAAAGCAGGGGTGGCCATATAACATTATAAAGCAAGTTATATCCCAGTACACTTATCTGGGCACATCATGGATATTGCCAGCACTTAAAGAACAGACTGTACTACATGGGTTATTACAGAACACAGTATACTTTTATACCATTTAAGCAGATTTAGGGAGCACAATGTGTAAAAGGTTGAATAAAATTGAATCACACATTGAATAATATGAGCATATCTTTACATAAGAGCATATGGTCCTGTTTAACCGGATTTAGTGCAACACAGTCTGTACACACTGAATAAAAATCACTGTGTTCGCAACTTCTGATATTATTTAAATAGAGCCCCCCCGCCAGTTCCTACTCATCAGACATCTGGTAAAAAAAAAAAAATATATTGTAACATATTGTGCATCATAAAAACTTGCTGAAGCATTGCACAATATTATATTTTTGCCATATGTCCCACCACTTGAGGTACTGCATTATTGCATATCACCCAGCCGCACAAAAAAACAAAAACACTGTAGCATTTAGCTTCCATCTGCCCACAAAAACATACATGTTCTTATTTATCAATGCAGAGCTTCATAAGCATTATGTCATGGTGGAGAATGGGAACTTGGGTGCTGGAGCTGGCATAGAATTACAATGCATTTATCTATACTTGGGAGTCTTCAATGAAGGATTGTTGATCGGGATATATTATCCCTTTATTACAGAGGCACAATAAGGTTCTGGTCTACTCTACTTCAAAAGTATGTTGTTGCAATTTGATAGGTAAGGAACCTGATCTAACAGAGCAGTTAATTCAGAGGCTTTTATTTAGTTTGTGTCACAAAATGGCTATTTGACCAAGAATGATCCTAACTGCACCCTGAACGAGCTAAAATCATAGCCTATCCAACTATAAAGGAAGTCTTGTGCTTCTTTTATACAGTGACAGAAATCACTGTAGCACATACGCAATCGAGTCATTATTATGACCGCTTCCTACTTTCAACAGTGCACATGAAGGAAGTCATGTTTTTCGCGGCATTCTCTAGGCCCACTCATCCATGTGGAAGAGTGGAGTCTTAACCAACCTGGGTATGAGTCCATCCTTGCAGATCACGTACACCCATACATGCTGATTGTCTTCCCTGGGGCGGATGGAATCTTCCAGCAAGACAATGGGACATGCCACACGGCATGGTTGCTCTTCCAACCATGACCAAGACTTCCAAGTTCTACCCTGACCCGCTAATTCCACAGACTTGAATCCAACTGATCAACCTCGGTCCTGTGACAACCTACCAGGACCTTAGTGAGTCACTCCCAGCCCGTCTGGCTGCTGCCCGTGCTGGACATGGGGGTTACTCTGGACACTCTGGTCATAATAATGTGGCTCAACTGTGTAGATATCGCAAGACTGTAAATGCTGATACATTTCACTTCTGCCAATGTGGAAATACACACACCAAAACTCCTCTGGTATCAAATCTAAATGTATCAGCCGTGATACTTTCTAAAGCACTGAGCATCAGAAAAAGGGTGGGGGACACGCACCCAGTGTAAATGACACCCGTGGCTCTGGCATGGGTCTAGCACTGGCAATGAAAAACAGGCATACGCTACATGCTTAGGTGGGGCTGTAAGAAACTGGCAACTCAAATGGCTCAGTGAAGCCTAGTAATAAAGTGACACCGGCCGCGAGCCAAAGTTGTGCTAGGTTGTACAGTAAAGCCACAGCAGGAGGTCGCTTGACCCCTCAGAACCATGTCATATGAGCTGCTCAACTGGCAGAAGATGGAGTGCAGGTCCTTGATGGGACATTTATGACAGAGGAGAGATCCTGTAGCTTCTGCTTCCTGGGCTTCTTCAAAAATGTAACCAATGTCTAATGATACTAATATACCAGTACATACTATCACGTACAAGATTGTCTTTTACTTCCTAACAAACACATTGGTATATCATTGTGGAGACGATCCTAAATTTGCATGCTACAGTCTGTTTAAGCACTTGTTTGACTATTAGCTTAAAGCCAAGCCTGTGTTTTAATGAGGTTAACAGATGCCTCCTTTACCAGAACGGACGAGCAAAAGTACCAACAACTGCTTTTGAGCGGCCTACAGAGGGCATGTATATTGTGGAGACTGGACATCATACTGATTATCCCATCTAATACAGAGAGCGCCCTACAGANCATGTATATTGTGGAGACTGGACATCATACTGATTATCCCATCTAATGCACTGTCTGAAAGGTTTGCTAACGACCAGCACCAATTAACACCATACTCCAGCACTCCTGCACCCCAGTTCTAGTGCTGCAACACTATTACCCACTCTCACTCACTCATGTTCTAAACTGCTTTATCCTTCTAGGTCGTTGGGAGTGCTGGAGCTTATCCTAACGCTCACTGGGTGGAACACCGGAAACACCCTAAACAGGCTGCCAGTCCCTCAAAACGCAGACAGACACACACCTCTCTAGGGGGAAATTTTACATCTCCAATTCACCCAAGTAAGTCTGTAAGTCTTTGGACTGCGGGACGAAACCGGAGCATCCGGAGGAAAGACACGCAGACAAGGGGAGAAAATACACACTACACAGAAAGGATCCCGGACGCCCCAGCTGGAAATCGAACCCAGGTCCTTCTTGCCGCGAGGCGACAGCCGTCCACAACACAATTACAGTCACTCTCTTTGTCCAAAATATCACACGAAAACTGAAGTATGCCACCAGTACTGTAAATGAAAGCACAGGCAGAGTGCACCATTACTTAGCTATTACAGTGCAAGCTCTTGACTATTTTTCTAATAATGAGATGCCGTGAACTTCCCAAACTTGGTCTATAAATTAATCCAACAGATGGTGGTCCAAGAGGCTTATGCTTGTGGTGTGCATAGTACTGATTACTAACTGTATAGCTAGCTGGATAAGCCAAAGCTTGTTTCCGAAGAACATGTGCTGTCCAGGAGTGTGTACACATTCCTGGGACTGATTACGCAGGCAACTGCTGACAGTGGAGCGGAGCTTGAACTGCTGAGTGTGCAGTATGGATCAACTGAAGTGTGTTGACACTGAGCTTGGACTGGCATCATAACGGCACTGTGAAGCCTGTCTCAGCCTTCTGTTTAAAGCTAGGGGTGGGGACACGACTGAAATCTTACATCATGATACATGACGTGTGTTTTCACCACAGAAATATTGTTTTTTTTTTCCTGATTTTGGATGTTGGAATAGATAAAAAGGCCCTGCAGAGCCAAAAATACTACCAAATAACCTGACTACAATAATCATAAATTTTAAAATGTATGCAATGTAAAAATAAAAACAAAAAATAAAAAAAAAACCTGTACATTTCACACAATAAATCTAGTTAGACAGGACTAATTAGACATTCTGTTGTTCTGTGTTATTACTGATAGTGCTGTTTATGTAATTTACCACGAAAGCCTTATTAAAGCTGAACTACAACCCACTCTAAGAGCTCTTAACTGTTGCCAAATATCTCAGGCAGATCAGACCAGACCATCTGACCAGACCCCAGCAGTGGGGTAGGGTTACATGCACTCAAGTAAAGTTTGAAGTTTGGACAGATTCGTATGTCAGAGTGGGAGTGAGAGGATATTCATACCCACGTGCAAAAATGCTTGCGAGGAAAGCAAACCACTTTTACTCCATTTAATTGAAGTTTCTTTTCAGTATTCTACTTGAAGTTCCTAATTTATTGGGTTTAATTTCACTCTGCTGTGTTGGTTCAGCACATAGTCCACTCTACAGCTGCTCACATGTCTCACTTTGCAGCTTATTCATTGTATTTTTGACCAAAAGGAACCAAAAACAGAAGAATACAACCAACCAAACTTCCGTTCCTCTGCTGATAGATGCTGGATGTACTAAGACACCCCAGTACAGGTCTATATCTATGCTGTTGCTGTTTTACTGAAAAAATACCATTTTTACTTGAGTACTCTCCGGCTAGCCCCATTAAAAAGTGTCAAAAGGACGACAAAAGCATCAGATTTAACACCTTTGGATGCCCCTAAACCTATCAGTAGGATATCCACGCAGGTATTCACACCTGTTGGTGAACAGAGAAAGTAGAGTGGAGGTGATTATAGCATTATTGACTGCCAACAGGTCATGATGTCCACTGCAGGATGGGTTGCCGGCCTGCAACAGGCTTGCATTAGTGAAAACGCTGACCGTCTGCAGGCTGCATCCTAGCATAGCACGTCTGTTTGGTGTTTGCTTGCTAACTTTGTGGTTCCTAAGAAAACAAACAAGTGTAATTGCTAGCCCTTCAGGACAAATGTTTGAGAGAGTCAGTTTGTTTTCCTACTGAGCTAAAAATGCACAGTTTTCCATTCAACACAGAGTAAAAACATTTCCAAGGAAAACCCTCATTCGCAAAACAATTCAGTCCCTTACTTCAAACTATCTGGGGGGCTGGGGTGGGGGTGGGGGGGCAGGACCATCACGGTGTATCAGCATACTAAAAGCCCACATATAACCCTTAACGTCTTTGGTTCAGACGCCCAAGAGACAATCTTATGCTTAAGCTGTATTCTGCACAGGCAACTGTCCATTCAAACAGCACCCGTGGGTCAATCTCCTAGCAGCTGAGTGTGCTAAGCCGAGTTACACACTCCCATGTCAAAAATAACCCATGGGGTGGGGTGGGGGGGCTTTTGCAGAAAAAGACATGCCTCAGTGGCAAAGCATGAGAAAAACTTTAGGACCTATAAAAGCCATAGTAGGATTTATTTAAGCAATAAAATCCCACAGCATTTAAATCCAAGATTTACTTTTACCAGTATTACGATGCCCACCAAGACGATCTTTACCATATTCATGACTTTTGAGATTTGTATGCAAGCCTAGCACACCCCAGATTTTCCCACTTTCTTCCCAGTTCTGTGCCAATTTAAGGGGAATTCCAACAATTTTTCTTCTACATATCAGCATAATTAAATCAGTCAGAACCAATGACGGCTGTGGGGTCAGGAACCAGACGCCCAAAGAGTGTAAAGCCACAAAGCTCCATCACATATAATTACTGTCCTACATCAAAGTAGGCTTATGAGAACCTTTGAGTAGGCCCTAACCCCACCCTCTGATCCAATAAGAGAGCAAACAGATATACTGGGTACACCTATTACATAGTACAAATACTAATGTTCATTTGAAACCTGCCTACCTTCAATATTTGTATTTATTATTGTCTCAGTCCACCACAAACACTATGCTTTGGCTCCAAAAGCCAACACATTTGGACAACCGGCACTAAAAGATGACGACATGTCCTATACATTGATTCATAACAGATTTGAGAAATGAAAATGTTGTGTTTCTTAAACACATACAGGCCAGAGGACTGGAAACAAGGTACTACACAGCAATAGCATACACAGAAAACACATTTTCTGCAGATTTACTACCATCTACACTACATATAAAACTGTGTAGGTTCACTGGTAGTTATGGATAGCGAATAAAATGGGTGTATTTGCACTGTAGATACTGCAACCCCTGGTTCCCATCACCACCACTGTAGGAAGCTGTGAAACTCCCCTTTAATGCTGACAATTTCAGCTGATCCTCTCAGAGAGCGAGAGAGAGAGAGAGAGCGAGCGCGAGAGAGAGAGAGCGAGAGCAAACAAAAGTACAGCTGTCCCACCTTCAATGGAATGCCACAAATAGCACAGACGTTTGAAAGTCTCTGCCGGCCCCGCTGTGCATTCGCATTCCTTCAGTCTGGAAAAACTCAACAGGACAGCCTGGAATGCCCTCACTACCCAGATCTACAAGCAGCTGTAGCAGCAAACACCACATGGCTGGACAGCGTGTGCTTGGAGTCAATAAGACGACTCACGGTCGGAAAAGTGCTTGCACAGGATGCTTTTCCTAGCCGCTGTGAAGTTCCCCTCTCGGGGCAAAATAAACAGCAATAAAGCCTGCAAACAGCCCCAGAGGGGCCCCAGAGACACACCTACCCCTCACATTAACAGCTCTCCCAAAAAGTGGCTTGCAAACCGTAAATGCTTTCCCAGTACTGCAATTATTGTGGTCAGCAGTTGCAAGTGTGCAGCAGAACTCCCTCTGGTAACTGAAGAACTGCACCACACCTGTGCAGTCCTCAAGAGTAACCCGAAACGCAAGACGAGGAGCTCAGGGAACCGGATAAGAGAGTGTGGCATGTGCCTACCACTCAAGAGAATAAAAAACAAATAAGATGTATGTCCAAAAGTATCCAGACACCCTTCTAAACAGTCAACAGTGTGGCTTTATGTATGTATGTATTCATAAAGATGAACATGGTCATATTGCCCAGCCCTATGTAGGTAGGCACATAGAGCTGGGCAATATGAGTGTATTTATCGTTATGAATACACACACAAAATATGTACACATATTTATATATTATTTTCTATATTCTTATTGAGTATATCAGCAACACTTCCCACATCCTCCTTAGGCCTAATTAAATTTAGTGCAGAGCAGAATGTTTTTTTTCTGGTTTCAATTTTTCAGCTGTCAGACAAAAATCAATATTGAAACAAATTGTGTATTGCAAAGACTTCTTGAAGTGATATTACGCATGCCTACCTCTTTTTTTTAATCACCATGGAAAAGCAAAGTAATGGGACGCTCTGGGGCAGCCACACATGAGCTAAAGGTCACTATGCCCAATGTCAAGCGTCGGCTAGAGGGGTACAAAGTAGGGCTGAACGATTTGGGTAGAGTATCCAATTGTGACTTTCCTGATTGATATCAAGACTGTGATTTAAACGGTGATTGTGTTCTGTGAACTGAGGTCCAGGCCGGCTGTTTAGGTCAACAAGAACAGAGGATCCACTTTTCTGGGCTTCCGACTCCCTGCAGGTCAGACGTGCCAGTTAGCCATGTTTGTGGTGTCACAGTATATAGGTGTTTGGTTGCTTCTGATTAGCCTAACAGGCAGTCTGCAAGCTCTGATATTAGGTTCATGCTAGCCATTAAGGCTATGAATGAAACTGCAGCTCCTGGAATCTGAACATTTGCACTCTTTTAAAATCTTTCAGACCTACTTAAAAGCCCTCATCCCCTTCAGCACTGGCCTTTGCATGTGAAGGAGACCCATTCGAAGCTGTGGGATGAGCTGCAGTGATCCAGGCAGGATCATCCAACATCAGTCAGCACCAGACTACACTAACTAGACCTCCTGTGGCTGCATCCCAAACCCCGGCGGCAAGTGTTCCGACACCTAGTGGAAAGCCTTCTCAAAAAGAGTGGAGGCTACTACTGCAGGAAAGCTGTGTCCTGACCCCCTTGATTTCAGGAGAAGCTCCTGAGTAGAAGGATGTGAAGCCAAGCAACACTTACCGTCGGGCAGCTCCCTGTCACTGATGTGCTGCAGGTAGGGGCCGGTGTCGTCGCTCAAGTCCGTGTTTATTTGGTAGTCCTCCAGGCGATCTGCCTGCCGTGGAAGCTTTGGGCTCCCACTGGGAGACACGCAGCAGGATACTGTATTGCCCATGACACACTGCTCCCAATACCGTGGAAACTGTGTCAAATTCCTCTCTGGAAAAAAAAGGAGCCAGCACCAGGAGGAGTGGAACTGCTGCTCTCACTCACTCACTGGGACATGAGACAGGAATTGAAGTGGGCCCGCTTCCAGTGAATCAAATGAATCAAAAGCATAGGGCTAAAACGGACAAACTTCAGCTCCACACTGGGGAGATGGTCACCATTTAGCAGCCAGCTTGCTAGCTATAGCTAACATCAAGGAATTGCATTCCAGGCTATTTGAGGGTGTGCTCTCATTTGGACGCGCGAGAGAAGAGCTGCTGCTGCTACTCGAAATAAGCGGCTACCTAAAGCAGCTAGCTGGCTAGCTAAACCTTAGCTTACAGGACTTTTAGCGAAAAGTCTTAGTGTTTAATTTACTCTAACGTCGTTTCGTCCATGTAGGACCCCCTAAACAGTGTCAGCTGCCTACCTAGTTACCTATCCACTTATCCATTTTCATACAGCAGGTTATTCGAGACTGGCCGTCAGAGCCAACGTCCATTCACCCATGTCCTTCCGAAGCTAACGCAGCTAGCTAGCTAGCAAAGCTTGGGCGCATTGTGGCTAAAGCGGCGGAATTAAGTTAGCCTTAAAGCCAGCTAAGCCGTAGAGCAACTTCTGAGTGCCGGCGTCCTCTGGCCACTTCAGGGCATCGGAAGAGTCCCGTGTCCTAAACGAGCAGAGCCGTTAAGAGTTAAAGGTGCAGGCGGTTCCTAGCATCGGTGCGGCTCGAAGCCGGCCGCGTCTCCTCGGAACCGGTAACAGCAGGCAACTCGGCGCCCAGGCCGAGGCCCACCACAAAGCGGAGGCTCGTTCTTCCCTTCCGAATGAATAAACTCGTGACGATATAACCTCGACGAATCAACCACCAGCCCTTTTCTAATTCTCAGTTAAACTTCTCCTCCTTCAAGTCCTTCGAGGCTCCCCGTTATCCCCTCCTCCTCCTTTCCACCGGCCAGTGTCGCTATCCCATCTATTCCCACCGTCGCCATCAGCGCCCGCCCCTTTTTTAATTCCCTTATTTTTGATTGGCTGTGTAATCATAACAAAACCCAAATCCTCGAGGCTATTGGCTGCTAAAGCTGCCGCTCAACACGAAGTACTGAGGGGCTCGAAGTGAACCCGCCCATTTCACTCACGCCTGCCCTTTATATTGAATCAATATGTGAAAGGATAAACGTTTTAAATGGATTAGTCTATATTCAAATAACTTTCAAAACACCAATCATATAAAGAGGCTAGACATTATTATCAGAGGCCAGAATAAACAAATAAACAACATTATAAAATACTATATAATGCTAGAGAAACTACACTCATTGAGCCCTTTATTAGGAACACTGCCTTGTATCTACACAGACTGTCCATTTTACCAGCTCCACTTTGCATATAGGTCCATACTTAAAGTATGTAACTCTGCATACTTTGTTACCCAACCCCCCCCACCCCCCCACCCCCTCCTTTCACTCTGTTCTTCTATGGTCAGGACCCCCTACAGGATCCCCACAGAGCAGGTATTGTTTGGGTGGTGGATCATTCTCAGCACTGCAGTGGATCTGGACACCTCAGTGTCACTGCTGGACTGAGGATCATCCACCAACCTAAACTATACAGATGGCAGCGTCCTGTGGTGCAGCATCCTGTGACCACTGATGAAGGCCTAGAGGACGACCAACTCTGCACTGTGCAGCAGCAGATGAGCTCTCGTCTCTGACTGTACATCTACAAGGTGGACCAGCAAGGTAGGGGTGTCTAATAGAGTGGACAGTGAGTGGACTCAGTGTTTAAACACTCCAGCAGCAGCACTGCTGTGTCTGATCCACTCACACCAGCACAACATACACACCACCACCACGTCAGTGTCACTGCAGTGCTGAGAATGATCCATCACCCAAATGCTCTGTGGGGGTCTTGACTATGGAAGAACAGGGTAAAAAATTGCCCCCTAACAAAGTACGCAGAGAAACACTAATAGCAGGTTGTGCCACTCTTATCAGTAACAATTGCAATCAAACGTTTGTGGTAACTTTCGATGAGTCTTTTCTATCTCTGTAAAGGAATTTTGGCATCTGGAGTTCTATTGATTCCGCTACATTGGAGGGTTTTCCAGCATGAACCGCTCATCTTGCCACAACATCTCAATGGGATTCAAGTCAGGACTTTGACTCTGCAACTCCATAACTTTCATTTAGTCTCTTTTGAGGGTTCAGAGGTGGACTTGCTTGTGGATTTCGGAACATTGTCCCGCAGCATAACCCAACTGCACTTAAGTTTAGTTCCCAAACTGACGGGAGGACATTCTCCTTCATGATTTTCTGATGGAGAGCAGAATTCATGGTTCCATCAATAATGACAAACTGTCCAGGACCTGCAGAAGCAAAGCAGCCCCAGACCATCAAACTACCACCACCATGTTTCACTGCTGGTATGATGTTTTCTTCTGGAGGAATGCAGTGTTATCTTTACACCAGGTGTAGCCAGATCCATGTCTTCCAGAAAGTTCCACCTGTTTCTTATCAGTCCACAGAATATTATCCCAAGTCTTGGAGGTCATCTAGATGTTTTCTGGCAAACGTGAGATGAGCCTTAGTGTTCTTTTCAGTCAGCAGTGGTTTGCGCCCATGGATGTCATTTTGGAATCATGTTCCCTTGGGCTTGTGAGGTTGCTAACTGGACCCCAACGGACTGGCAACATGTGGCATGGTCCGATGAGTCACGGTACCATGGTTTGTGTGTGGTGCTATGAAGATAACATGAAGTCATTAAGGCACTGTGCAGGGTGGTGGTGGTTCCATACCGGTATGGGGTGTGTTCTAATGGCATGGGTTGGCTCCACTGGTCCACCTAAACACATCATTGACCGGTGCCCACTACATTTCACTGCTTGGTGACCATTTCCAGACATCCATGGACTTCATGTACCCCTACGATGATGGGTTAGTCCTGCAGAACAGTGCACTGTGACATTTGGCCCCACGTTGTCCAGCTTTGGTTCGAGGATCCTTTTGGAGAGTTCTGATGAATGGTGTAGCCTGCACGTTCACCTGACATGAGCCCAATTGAACTTGTTTGAACACTGATAATTCACCTTGCCGTGAGCACACTGGTCAGTGTTTAGCCTCACTTGCTTAGAACTTACACAGGTGTGGTTGTTCCCAAGCTGTCCTCTGAGGTAACACCACTTCATAATCAGTGTACATACTGCTATCCCATGACGTTTGGTATGTCAATGTATATTCAATGTATATTCAGTGTGTATATTCAAATAAAAGGATGCTAAAAATGGATGCTAACATTTATAAAGGGGCCATATTCTACATTTTTCCTCCGTTTGATCATTTTGTTCTCCTTAGTATCCCGATATCTTTTAGACTCTATTCCTTCTAATACAGGACGCAGGGACTCAGGCTGCAAGGCCCTGAGCACATCCCTGACCGCTGCCTGCCAGTTACAATAAGATGCTATGAAGAGGCCTCGACTGGCTCGGACGCACAGGACTGAATTAAGTTTCTATTTGTGTCCTAGATTCATGCGGATGGTGTGAAATATCATCTGGGATCAACTGCATCGATTCTCGGCATGGTGGACGGAGGTTGCCAGTTCTTCTCCCGCTGCCTCAGCAGGGCTGTTCATGCTGATTAATGGTGGCTGCTGTGTATCAGATCTGATTCTACAGAGCTGATAAAATAATCACACGGTCATGCTGGCTGACCGACATCCAAACATACTGTAGCTGTTGCAGAAGAACCTTGTAGATCTCCAATGTGAAAACTCCAGGTTACATTGTGTTAAAGTTCTGTGATGAAGGGAGCAGGAATGGTCCACTGAATGGTCCATCGCTTTTTTTTTTAGTCCAGGAATTGCTGTAATATTACTTTGGTGGTCATCTGTCCAACAGAGCTACACAACAAATCCAGCAGCACAAAATCATATGCAATAATAAGACACTACACTGAACGAAAAGGCACTGTGCTGCCAGTTTATTAGGTACACAGCAAAAAGTATGTGGACACTTGACCATCATGCATGGAGCTTGAGCTTGTTGGAGTCCTATTCCAAGTCCATAGACATCAACATAAAGCTCCACAAACTTGGAAGCACATGATTGTGATTCACATGATTCACATCACCCTTCACTAGAACTAAGAGGTCCAAACCTTGGCTCCAGCCCCAGGGCCCATTATCCCCCCTCTACCAAACTCATTACGCTATGGATTCCATTAGGCAGCACTCTCCTGGCATCCACCAGTCCCAGAATCATCCATTAGAATGCCAGGTGGTGACACATAATTCATCACCCCAGGGAACACATTCCCACTGCTCCAGAGTCCAGCGGTGACATGCTCCAGCTAATCCTTGCCGTTGCACATATTAGGTTTGTTTGCAGCTGCTCGGCCATGGAAACCCATGTCACAAGGCTCTGGACACAGAGCGTGGGCGGATGTTGCTTCCAGGGGCAATCTGGAACTCAGCTTTGTGAGTTTGCTTGGTCTACAGCTTTGTGGCTAAACTGTTGTTGCTCCTAGCTACGCTTCCATTTCATAATAATAGCACCTACAATTGACCGGGGCAGATCTAGAAGGACAGAATTTTCACAAACTGCAAAGGTGGCATATGATAGTGGCAAATTTAAAGTCAGGGAGTTCTTCGGTACAACACATACTAGCATCAATGTGTGCCCATGGACATTGCATGGCCATGCCTGTCGGAGATCAATAATTAGGAGGGGTGTCCACATAGGCTATGTTTGGCCATACAGTGGATCTTGTATGCCTACCATGTTCGAACTAGTAATACTGTTCCAACCACAGAACGACAGCACGCCCTCAGAAGTCTATGGAAGGTATAAGACTGGGCTAGCAAGCTAATTCACAAAAAAGTGCTACACTAGATGGCTAGTTTTGTCAATTGACAGCACCAGTGGTCAGTTAAGAAATGGTATGGACCACTGTAGGGCTGTTCGGCTGTTGTAATGACGCTTCCAACCGCCTGTAAATTAGGACGTAACGATGCAGTTGTGCAGTGTCCTTTAAGTACTGCTGATATCCAGAATAAGCTCAAATACTTCATACGCCAGTAGTGTCTCTCAGTATGGCATCGGGCCGTCAGACATCTTGGCATGGAGCTGTAGAGGTTCCTAATGGAGTCCTGTGATAATCCATCCCATGCAGCTTGAATATTCTCACACAGTTCCTGCAGATGGTGCGGTAGGGGTGGAGGTGGAGAGACACCAGGCCTTCTGGACGTGTGGCGTGTGACAACAAACCGTTCATCTCGCCGCTGACCACTGTGTCTCCACCAAGACAAAAGCGGGACTCATCACCGAAGATGACCCGCTGCCATTCTGAGTCACTCCATGACAGTCTGGCACGACACCATTGCAGTCTTTGGTGACGTTGATGTGGTGCTAGGGGCAGTGGTGCATGTAGTCCTGTGTGGTGCAGCCGTCTGCCAATGGTGCTGGCACTACCAGGATGACTCATGGAGGGCATCACTGCTCGCTGAATGTCTGCAGTCATGGCTGTTGGGTCAGTCAGGTACAGCGATAAGGCTTACGTCACTTGAAACTTCAATCATTCGCATGTCTCACAATGTCAAACCTACCTGCCCAGTTTCAGTCCTGTCAGTTGATTCCTTCTGGGTGCAGCTATGTCTGCAACTATTCTTTTGACAATGAGTGAAGTATCGAGCCCAGAAGCCAATTCATGATTGTAACAGTCCGTCCTCCCGTATGTTCACAGAGCGGCCTAATAAAAAGAAATACTTCCAGTGAGACCGTTCCCTTCAGCTTTATCTGCAAGGATGGAACAAATTCTCCCACGGAGCGAGAGGATCCCAGTCACAGGCTCGAGAGTGGAGTGCTCACCTGTCAGAAAATAATTGGTTTTTGCGGACGAGACCGGGTCTGAGGTGTTCCGTGTCAAATTGCATATGCTTGGAGGGCGCTCAACTCTGTACTGGAAAAGCCTGCTGGTGAGAGATTACCTCTCCAATTTGTGGGCGCTCTGGACTGACTGTACATACGGCATTGCAGACAGGCTGGGTTTCACCCCGTTGATAACTGTACATTCCGAGTTCAAGCAGGAACTTCATCGTAGCATTACAGAGATGTTCCTGTGAGAGCAACTTTTAATTCCTAACGCAGAGAAAGAAAAGCTCCGTTTCCTCCGAGGCTCTTTTGTGTGTGCTGTAATAAACCTATTCAGTGTGCTCAAATCAATCGCGGTTCTGGTTCTGATGGTGATGCTGCACAAAGAACAGGTACAAAGAATACTCACAAGAAGTACAACACTGACACATTACACATTACACAAGTTGGAGACCACCTCACCAAATAAACCCCAAACCCCCTCACCCAAAGTCTTCGGCTGGGCAGCAAGGGAGGACCCTTCGACAGCAGACTTGCCACCTTTATGACGGTTGGCACCAACACTAACAAGACCCATTTATACAGGTAACGCATTTACACATCCTTTAGACTTCAAAGGAACCTATTATACTTAGGTTCAACATTCTCATGGTCAAACTGTTATTTTTGGGCTCGTACTAGAACAGATTCACATCCTCAATCCTTCCAAAACAGTATTTTTCTTATACTGTACATCTCTACTCACCCTCTGTTAGAGCGCCTGTGCCTTTAAGCCACGCCTCCTGATGAGCCCAATACGCTCGCCTACTGTTCCGATTGGTCAACCACTACGGCAGCTGTTCTTACAATGGCATCGGTTTGAGCCAGAGTCCGACCCTAAAAGTCAGGTAGGTTGGGAGACTGGAAGATGATATTTGGTGGCAAGTTTTTACTGTTGTAGCGCTCTGTGTTGGGTGAGGGTGTGCCAATCTTGCCGGTAGGCGGGGAGTACGGACTGTGTTACGAGATGACATCACCTTGCAACAGAAAAATTCAATCATCTTCAACGCTGCTTATCTTTCTGCGTCGCCGGGGGGGCCGGAGCCTATCCCCGCGCACCCTGGGCAGAAGTCAGGAAACACCATGGACAGGCCATCAGACCACTGCAGGGCAGACACACACACGTTCACACCCAGGGGGGCCAAATTAGCATCTCCAGAAGAACGCAGATGCCCCAGCCAGGAATCGAACCCAGGCCCTTCTTGCTGTGAGGAGGGAACAGCACCACCCACTGTGAAACAAAGGCCTGTAATTCCCACAAGGCGTTTCAGGCAGCTGAGAAAAGTGGTTTCATGCTCTGGCAAGTACTTTGGGCCACATGAGTTCGCAGAACCTTTACATGCACTAACATCCACATAACACATCAAAATGAAAACCGGAAAAGTACAGGAAGTCCCCCTTACAGTCTCTCATAATGCAAGTCTGGCACTTCCCAAGGTGCATGGAATTACACATTTCCACCAGAAGGTGCTCTAGATCTTACACACAGTGCAGTTTTAAATAACATGGGGTCTAACGCATAGCTACGCAGTCTCATTTTGAGACGGGGTAAAAGTAGTAGCAGCATGTGAGTGCACTTACACGCCTCCTCTATGTACGTCATAAATATGGATATTTTGGATTAGAATTTCAATGACCATATTGGAGGCACACAAAGAATAAGGCCACACCGGTTTCCACACATGTCTTTTTTATGAAATAGCTGCCAAAAATGCAACAGTCATGGTAGACTAAGGACATATATTTGTACCTTCTATTTACGTGTTGATGCATCAAATACAAAGACATCAAATCCATATCCATTGTGACATAATGCAAAAAATAATAACCATAATAATATTATTAATAATAATAACAATAATAATAATAACCATAGAGATATCAAAGTTAAAAATGATATACAAAAACTTAAGTTTAAACATGCCATAATGCCAAAGAGATATTAATATCCGTAATACAGAGGATGCTATTCCTTTCAGTTGCTTAGCATGAAGCAAAAGGAAAACAAAAAGAATTCCACGATTAGCTCAACGGATCTGGACAAATCGGACAAACGGGAGAAATGCCAGAGGAATACAACTCGGTGAGGAGAAGTGCTTTGACCGGGTTTGGAATCACTGCTTTCGTGATGCTTAATGGAAACAACTGCAAACCAAATGAATTTGAGCCCACCGTAAAGGTCTGGTTGTGCAAGGATGGGAATTGCTATGGCAGCAAGAGCAGCTAGAGACAGTTTTCCAGCCTTGTTTTCAGCCATGGTGGGTTCCAGAAAAATCTCTTTGTGGAACTGAGGGAATTAAGGCTGTTACACACGGAGCGAGACGTGAAACTGCACGCGATATGTGAAATATTCGGACACGGAGCAAAGCGCAAAAAGTTGTAGTTGTTGGGACACAGCCAATAAGTAACGGCTGAGTGAGTTTCAATCGCTTCGCATCGGTCAAACCGAGGGCGAATTAAAAAAGGCTTTTTGCCCGTGTGCAAAATTGCGTTTGGTGTGCAAGATGTTATCAGTCATACACTTGAACTTGGAAAAAAACATCATTTATGGACATCTGAATAAATCGCATAGAAAATCTCGCTCGGTGTATAAAGGCCTGTGATGCAGGGCTGGGTAAGCGAGGGCCGGAGTCCAGCGCAGTGTTAGCATCTTCCCTGCTTTCGCACACCTGCCATACCTGGTAATTAACTGGGGAGCTGAATCAGGTGTGCTTAAGCAGGAAACCCACCAAACTGTCCGGGAATTCAGGCCCTCTAGGCCTGGAGTTCCCGAGTCCTCCTTAAAAGAAATAATCCCATCTCTTGTTTAGCACCTCCAACCAGCCAACCAGCAAGCAGAGTCATATTCTAGGAGAAGAATATATACGCCCCACTATTTCTGAAGGGTGCATGGAAAGCGAAGCAACTCGTGCTGTGAAAAAAAATGGTGGTCATGCCAGATCAATGGCACCAGATCCAGATGACCACTGCTGGCCGGAAAGCAAGGCTATGTCCTGTGAATAAAACGCAGTCATTAGTCAAACGCAAATAAAATAAAATAATAATAATAATAATAATAATGTACATGGCTAGAATCATTTCCTATAGATAATTCATTTATAAATGCCTTATATGCTCTAAATCTCTTTTCATACAGTTATATCCTTTATAAGGCATCAAAAGCAAATTCAACAACATTTTTCATGGTATAAACGTGAGTTAAAAAACAAACAAAAAATAACACAAACATTTGACACCAAATGTTAGTAACAGTCAGACAAATATAGGTCAAAATCTGACACTTCAGGGGGGTAAAAAAAAAATCTTTTTTCTCTCCATTCCTCTGAAAGATACCATGATTCTGGCCGACTCTGTGACTTGCATTGACATTTCGATAACATGTAAACGGCCCGGCCGAGCTGCTCTTAAAATATATCTCTGATTTTCTCTGCTTGGCCGTCTCTAAACCCACATGGTAACAACAACAAAAACCAGTACTTCTCACTTTCCCAGCAAACCTGGCGATAACCTGGAGGTTAAAAAAGGGGACTGGAGTTAAAGAGTTATCCATCGCAAGTCCTAGAACGCCGTCAGCCAATTTCTGGGTAATGACATGATCCGCCGGTGCTGATGAGATTTTGGCCATGGGGGTGCAAGTCCCTGCATGTTTCTCGTGTTGGTTCAGGCAGTCCAAAGT
>CM067480.1:3135348-3162034 GCA_034552555.1 Semaprochilodus insignis
AACCATAATGACATCAGTGGGCGTGTCAGTTGTTGAGCAAAGAGAATGCAACAATGGCGACACCCAGTGGTCTGCTGAAGAACCTCTTCTACTCTGTCTTATCTCCAGTAGTTGATCCATGTTTGCTTTCTGGATATAAACAAACACCTGGAATAACAGCACAAACACTCACAGGTAATCCATACGCTCCACCGTCTTGGTACTACTGTTTACTACCCTCTGTTGACGCTGATGTCGTTTCCTTGGTCATTCATTGATTCCAATGAAAACTGGTGCAAAACGCTGGCTGGTTCCCGGAATAGTGCCAAGGTTCTACAAAACCTGAACCAGTTCAAGAACCAGGTTTCTTTTGGTTGAAAAGGGCTACTAGAACCCTTTTGATCATACCAAAAAAGGGTATATGTATACAATGTTTCATAGGGTATAATGAACTCTTAGAGAATACCTTTTCAAGGTTTAAAGAACCCTTGAGAACCAGTTTGAACAACATACAGATCATTTAAAGTTTAACCCCTAAGTGGGTATAGAACCTTAACTTTCAAGGGTTCTTTAGTAAAGATAACGGTGAAATACAGGAGTGTGACAACTCAAAGTGCCATTTCAGTGTATAAATGGCTCTTTGTATGGTTCAATGCTCTTCTCTATGATAAAAAAAACAACTTGTTGTTCTATATAGTACTTTGACAGCACTCTACATCTACATCACTTCATTGAAAGGTTTTTAAGAAACAGGTTTTCCATCATAGAGAAGAACCATTTAACCAGGCAAAGAACCATACATGCATTCAATACATGCATTTAAATGAACATTCATGGTTGTACAAAGGCTTTAATTCGTTTTGACAACCTTCAAGGGTTCTTTAGAATATACAGCTCCGGAAATAAATAAGAGACCACTCCAGTTTCTTCTTAAATCAGCATCTCCACATGTACAGCAGGTTCTTAGTGAGGAACAGAAGGTTGGGTTCTAGCTTTACTGGCAAATACAGTGAGCGTCTGGTTCATAAGAACAAGGTCAAGCAGCAAACACACAGGACAACACAGCTACAGACTGGCAGAGGGCCAAAACCACTCTCTACTGACCGTGATGAGCGCCACCTCATTCCAATGTCACTTAACCACCGTAAGATGACCTCAAGTGACCTACAGAAAGACTGGCGAGCGGTGGCTGGGGTGAAATGTACAGCGAGCATGGTTCAAAAAACAGGCTTCTGGAGGGTCATTAGTGATTTTCTAAATAAACAGATCTAAATACAATATTTGATCTGGAATTTGGGAGACGTGTTTCCAGTAGTGTATAGAATCAAACAGAACTGCTAATTTTGGTCAAACACAAACCCAGAAACTGTACAACTAGAGAAACTGATCATTTTGAGGTGGTCTCTTCAATTTTTCCAGAGCTGTAGAGTTGTTCTTTATAACACCACAGTTCTTTGACTTGTAACAATAGTAGAACCCGTCCAGTGCTATCTACAGCCCTTTACTTGCTTTTGAGAAACAGGTTTTCCATCATAGAAAAGAACCATTCAACCAGGCAAAGAACCATACATGCATTCAATACAAGCATTCAAATAAGTATTTATGCTCTACATGCATGACTAAAGAACCCTTGATTTATCCTTCTTCAGTGTTTAAAGAACCTCTCAGTTGAAGGTTCTTTAGGAAGACATTTTTTATAGACGATTTACAAGAGTGTGAAGAACCTTTTCAAAGGAAAACTCAGGTGTAGGTTCACTGCTGGTTTAGGACAGTAAATAAATGGCTATAGGTAGAGATTGTGACCCCTGGTTCCATTTACCACCCCGGTAATGAAATCAGACTCACTACAGTGAACCAATTCATATCAAACCACCCTGAATGACTATATTTCCATCTTAGCGATTGAGTTATGGGGATGTTTGAGTGGAATTCCTCAAGCATGTTGCATTGTTATCTGTGACTGAAACTGCAATTGGATTTGGTATGTACTGGACAAGTTTCTGGATGTAGGCCACATCAATGTTCAACCACTCTTGCATCAAAGAATTGGTCAGTTGGTCCAGATTTGGTGGATGCCTTCCCCGATGTTTTACTCCAATCAGTCACATTTGCAGCCCTGTGAATGCGAGAATTGTCATCTTGGAATACAGGGATAGGAATGTTGTGTTCCAAGGTAAGAAGGTATGATGAGCTGAAGGCAAAACCTGGCAGCTCAGTGTAGGCACTGTGGTTCACTTTTACAGAAGCAAAGAACCCAATTCCGCATAATTAAAACACCCCCAGAACATCACAGAGGGGACTCATTTTTTGCCCAGGGGGCTTACAACGGCCCAGCACAGTCTAGAGCTGAAGCTTGGGGTCAGACAGGGCCGTGGTCTTGGAAGTATCACCTGGCGAAGAACACTGCCACTGCCCTGAGGTTTGAGGTCAGCACATCGAATAAAGCCAGCTTGTAGGGATTCGGGACGTGTACTCCATGTTTAACAGTGGGTTTTGGGAGTGATCCAGAATAAAGCATTCATACGGCTGTGCAAAAATGCAAGACCATTAGTATTCTCTGATGAGATGCGGCGGGTTATGCTCCGCTAGCTTCATCTGGGCCCATCCGAAGCTATTTGGATCATGGCAGTTAATCTGTATCAATGCCAGCAGCACAATTTAATTGTGCTCTATGTCTATGGAAGAATTGACCCAGAAACCAGCATGTGAGAGCCTGTATCTCGGAATCGACACTCAACAGCTATTTTTACACCGCAGCAGACAGCAGAGAAAGGAGGGGGGTAGAAGACCTGAGCAAACATTGAGGTAGAAGTTATTTCAGACTGAAATCAGGGCTAGGCTGAATCCCAGCCTCAGAGGGTCCACTCCCAGAGCCACCTGATGTATATTCATTAAACAAAAGGACTAACACACAGAGAAGTAGTTGCTGGAATTGAATTAAACTCTATACACAGTCGAGTCACATTATTATGACCATCTGCTAATATCCAGAGTATCCGGCGTCTAGACGGGCTGGGAGTGACTCAGGAAGGTCCTGGTATGTTGTCACAGGTATCTGGAGCTATGCTCACTGCAGTGCACGGATGCAGCTCCATTTATGGAACAAGCTGCACGTTCCGGGAGCAATAATAAATCAGTCCAGGAGCTGGACAAACACAGAATGGAATCCCTGTTCATAAAAAAAAGGTTTTCTCTTGGTTTCTGCTGGTGTCCAATAGTCCTGGGACTGAATCCAGATTGATATTGTCCTAATGAGATCTAAAGGTGTCCTACAGGAAAGTAGTGGACAAGTGAAACTGAGGGTAACTAGAAATCCAATAAACTCTAAACCTAATGGTTCTAATGGTCTTTTTTCCAGCAGGGATGAACATCCTGACGAATAGGAGTGAAAGTGTTCTTCTGAAACTACTCAGAAAGTCCCTCACACTTGTACAGATACATACAGCATAACGCTTTAAGTAATTCCTCTTTTATTGAACCCGGCAACAGGGAAGAACCACCACCAGTGCTGCTAGAGTGCCCGAGATAGCAGCCAGGTCACTTCTAGCCACATCCTTCCACTTAACAGTAGGCACCAACACTGCACTACTACTCTACAGCCCAGAACAGAATAGCACGAGTAACACCTGTACACGTCTTTAAGCTAACAATAACAACTTGTTTACCATAAAAATCACCCCTAACACGAACGCAGCGTTCCACGCATGGCCACTTTACGTGGCTATGCCTCCCATGGCACTGTGAACCAGTAGCAGGTTGCTGAATACGCCACCCACACCACCCCAACCCCACTTTAAGGAGAGCCAGCCAGGTGACCTCACAGAGTCCCTGGGGTAAATAGGGGTACTGCCTCCAACCAGCACCTGACTCTTCGCACCAGGGATTCCGGAATGTCCACTGTCTTCTCTTGGGGTTGCGCGCCGCCCCTCAGGATTCTTTTGCCAGCTCCTCTAGCAGCAGAGCACACAGGCGAGGACATGCGGGAGGCATGTGCCACCCCCGTTCCACCACCAGCCTGATGCATCACTGGAGGGTCGTGGCTAACCCCAGCAGGCTGCCATGCTGGTCTGCCAGCAGGTCCTTGCCCAATGCCATACAATACTCCTGCAGGGCTATGCCGCTGGTCCTAACTGCATGCCATTTATGTAAAAATATGGGCAATATTTATTGAGCTACCCATACAGAAGTAGTGCCTCTCAACATGGCATCGGGCCACCATGTCTGCGATTAGGTTCCTAATGGTGTCCTGTGATAATCCACCCCATGCAGCCACTGAATCACTCCATGACAGTCTGGCCCGACACCATTGCAGTCTTTGGTGATGCTGATGTGGTGTTAAGAACAGTCATCGTAACGATCTGCGTGCTTGTAGTCCTGCGTGGTGCAGCCATCTGTCAATGGTGCTGGCACTAACAGGATGACTCATGGAGGACATCACTGCTCGGTGAATGTCTGCAATCGTGGCTGTTGGGTCAGTCAGGTACAGCGATAAGGAACATAAAGAGTGCTAACCACAGAGGATGCTAACTGCAGCACAACACAGGGTCTGTAGAGATCGGGTGACTGCTTGTGGCTTTATTGTATATACAGTATAAGCTCTATGGAGGTTAATTATAGTCTGCCTACTACATCAACACAGCTGTACATCTGTATGCTAGATAGATAGATAGATAGATACTTTATTGATCCCGAGGGAAATTTAGCAGCCAGTAGCAGTTACACAAAACAGCACAGTTAAACATTAAAACAAATACAAAAAACAGGGTTGTGCAGTATGAAAAAACCTAAATGGGTAGCAGTATTGTTAACTGTAAACTATAAACTATACATAGTACAGGTCACTATGGATAAATATATAAATATCTCACCTCGCAAGGAGGCAAGAAACGTATACAAGAAAATAGAAAAAATAGCTGTAGACCTGTAGAAAGACAATAGTAATAAATAAATGTGCATGAATGTGCAGAGGGCGCAGTTATCAGCAGAAAATGACTGAATTAACATAAATAAATAAACATGTGCATATATTGGTATTTAAGTAAAGTGGAGTGTCCATGGGTTTAGATGTACAGTATATATAGTAAAGTGTCCAGAGTGTCCAGGAGTTTAGATGTACAGTATATACAGTAAAGTGTAAAGTGCAAATAAATAAACCTATGATTAAACAGAGAAATTAGTCCTCGGCTGTCCTCTTCCCTCTTCCAGCCCCGCGGGGAAGAGTTGAAGAGCCTGATGGCTCTCGGGACAAAGGATCTCCGGAGTCTGTCTGTGGAGCAGCTCTGTGACAGCAGCCTGCCACTGAACTTGCTCCTTTTGTCCATGATGATGGTGTGCAGTGGGTGTCCATCATCATCCATAATGGACAGCAGTTTGTGGAGTGTCCTCCTCTCCGCCACCTTCACCACAGAGTCCAGCTCCACACCAACAACTGTCCCTGCTCGCCTGACCAGCTTGTCCAGGCGCATCTCGTCTCTCTTCTTGATGCTTCCTCCCCAGCACACCACAGCATAGAAGAAACAGCTGGACATGGAAATGGGCATAGGAATGAGTTAGGCTTATGTACACTTTCTATTCATTTGTTAAGGTTGTCATACTGGAATCATCATAAAAACCTAAAAATGCATGTATAATTTCACTTCTAGCCATTTAAGCCCCTTCCTGTTGAAGTCTTGACCACATTGAGCGACAAAACCCACCAGACAGTAAGTATAGAAGCCTGGCTTGTGAGACAAGGCTGAACCAGAAATTGGGCTTTGGACTAGGATTGGTGGAAGAAGCTGATTGGTGGGTGAGTGATGGAAAGGGACATCCTCTGCCCAGAGCAGAGGTCAGCAAATCCAGAGGCCTGGAATCTGAAGGCCTGAACATGCACACTGTTCAGCTTAATAAAAATTCTCCTATGGCACACGCATGCATTTGTGTCCAGATATATATATGTATTTATGTACATATCCACCAGCCTTATCACCCCTGGGGGGTGTAAGTGGGTTCCTGCCTGCTACTTGAACAACAGCATGTTTATGTCCTGTGCTCTGTATAGACATGAATTCGTTCCGCCGCCCCTGTGGCTTTGACCTTGTAACGGATGTGTCATTCACGTCACGAACGCTTCGACCTGGAGGGATCGGAATAGTAAATTTTTTTGCCATTCTCTCAGCAAGGCTTGCCCGAAACTCCCCCTGACATTATGTCTCCATGCAGGTGACAGAACTGTCAAATATTCCTCGGAATGTACCACACATACACAGATGACTAAAAACCCAAGATATCTGAAAAATGAAACCACCATACATTACAGTGCAAAAATGCATGAAGAAAAAGACTGCAGGGAAATAACGGAGAGCAAATGGGACACGGGACAGGGAACGACACTTAGTCTGAGTCTAACGCTGCTTGTAAGCGGTCTCAGTTGCACTGGAAGAACAAGGAAGCACCAAATGAACACTCTTCAGAGTCAGATGATGATGTTGGTGGATGCATCAATGTCTTTGGTGCAGCATCAACCGGTCCGGTAATTGAATTTGCTGAATGTGCAATTGTCAAGTTGCATGGAAATTACTTTGCAGGAAGCTCGCAACATGCAACTAGTTGCATGGCAATATGACACCATCGTTACCTGATCAGAACTGGAAGCCCGATTTGGGTTACACAACTGCAGTATGTGTACGTCATTTCCGGTTCCGTTTAAAACTTGGTGGGTAGGTTTGACCATAGGGAGACATGCAAATGAATGCCCTCATGCCCTCCATGGGTCATCCTGTTAGTGCCAGCACCACTGGCACTATTGGCTGCAGGATGCAGGACTACATCCATGCAGACCGTTACAAGGACTGTCCTTAACACCACGTCAACGTCACCAAAGACTGCAATGGTGATGTGCCAGACTGTCATGGAGTGACTCAGAATGGCAGCGGGTCATCTTCAGTGACGAGTCCCACTTTTGTCTTGGTGGAGATGACCAACGAATCCGTGTGGGGAGACACCGTGGTCAGCGCCAAGATGAACGGTTTGTTGTCATGTGTCACACATCCAGAAGGCCTGGCGTCACTCCACCTCCACCCCTACCACACCATCTGCAGGAACTGTGTGAGAATATTCAAGCTGCATGGGATGGATTATCACAGGACACCATTAGGAACCTCTACAGCTCTATGCCGAGACATCTGGCATGTTGCGTTAGCAAACATGGTGGCTCGACTTCATACTGAGAGACACTACTTCTGTATGTGTAGCTCAATAAATATTGATCATATCAGTATAAATTTATCATCATTTATTGTTCCTGGTAACCTTTATCTTCCTTCCCAATAAAAGTTTCCCCCACCAAGTTTCATTCCTATTGGTTGATTCTTTCTGGGTACAACTATTTGTGCAACCATTCTTTTGACCATGAGTGTATGAGGCGGTCTTGTGTGATGGCGGACTTGGCCAAAACAGTGCTTGTTTTAACATCTCTAACAGGACCTGTTATAGCTTTACCCATAAATATACAGTCACTCCTACACTATATTGAAGAGCAGAGTTGTTATAATGCACTACAGAGGTCACTGCTATATCCAGCACTCCCATGTCACAGAGGCTGCGTCCCAAACCTCACACTACAGCACTAAATAGTGTGTAAAGTAATGCAGCAAAGTTAAAAGTGCATTACCTAGTGTGTGTATGTATTGTGTATATGTGGAGTCGGTGTGTTTCTTGTGTATACTGTGTAGAGTGTATATCGTACGGTGTCTGTATGTATTGTGTATATGTGGAGTCGGTGTGTATATGGTGTATACTGTGTAGAGTGTATATTGTACAGTGTGTGTATGTATTGTGTATATGTGGAGTCGTTGTGTATATTGTGGACTGTCAGACACACAGAAACTGCCGAAACCAAATTCCTTGAGTGTGTCATACTTGGCCAATAAACCTGATTCTGATTCTGATTCATAACCTACTGTGTTGATATGCTATCTGTGACCGCACTACCTTCCACATGAACCACATGAATGTGCATGCTAGATGTGGGATCCTCCTCAGAGCAGACCACCACCTGACTTGCACTTGAAATGCAGCTAACAAGTATCAGTTGCAGCGTTCGAAACCCAGATTACTTCCTGTAATTGGTTTGTGGGGTTTGTAAGTACTGCACGAGCAAAACGGCGCCTAGAGCAGGTGGGCTGGTGACCTATTAGCGAGCGAGCGCTCCTCCATGCTGATTGGGTTTTAATTACAGCAGCTTTGCCTGACACTTTGCCAATAATTGGAAATATTCAGCCCCCCTTCGCCTGCTTCGGGTCCGCCGCGGAGGAATACATTAGAGTCAACAATGGAAAGGAGAGGAATGTGACCTTCAAAGCGGAGACAGACTGAATTTTTTAGCACGTTCATTTATTCCGAGTCTCAGACAGTTCATATTTCTGGAGATCCGTTCCAGACGGGATGTCGGACCGGGCAAATGTCTGGTGCTGTTTGACTTTCCGTTTGTTGTCATACTGAGCACAGCTCTTTCTGTGGCATCTATGCATTCGCATGCAAAAGTTTGGGTGCTCCGGGTCAAGTTGTCATGTCTTACATGACGTTTTTATCGCTTAAGCATGGAATTATTCTGCAAACAATAATGCACAATTTCTATTTATTGTATAACATAAACAGCATTTTGCCCAGCCAGCTGTTTATGGTTTATTTGTTCAATTCAGGAAATGAATAAATTTTGCATTAAAACATGCAGCAGTGTGTTTCTCCGACGTCAGCCGTGTGATTGGTCAGGGGAATGCTTACAGAAGCAGTGCCTAAGATTAGGACCGCCCAGTTTACATGGAGAGGACACTCATTGTTGAGAGAATAGCTGCACCCAGAAGGAAGTATGGGATTGCAATGGTATTGGGAATGATGATAACTTTAGACTGATATGGATAATATTTATTGAGCTACACATACAGAAGTAGTGTATCTCAGCATGGTGTTGGGCCGCCATGCTTGCTAACGCAACATGCCAGACGTCTCGGCATGGAGTTGTAGAGGTTCCTAATGGTGTCCTGTGATAATCCATCCCATGCAGCTTGAATATCCTCACACAGTTCCTGCAGATGGTGCGGTAGGGGTGGAGGTGGAGTGACACCAGGCCTTCTGGACGTGTGATGCATGACGCGTGACAACAAACCATTCTTCTTGGCGCTGACCGCGGTGCCTCCACACACGGATTCGTTGGTCGTCTCCACCAAGACAAAAGCGGGACTCGTCACTGAAGATGACCCGCTGTCATTCTGAGTCACTCCATGACAGTCTGGCACGACACCATTGCAGTCTTTGGTGATGTTGATGTGGTGTTAAGGGCAGTCGTCGTAACAGTCTGCGTGCATGTAGTCCTGCATCATGCAGCCTTCTGCCAATGGTGCTGGCACTAGCAGGATGACTCATGGAGGGCAGCACTGCTCGCTGAATGTCCACAGTCATTGCTGTTGGGTCAGTCAGGTACAGCGATAAGGCCCGTCCTTGCTGACATCACATACACGGCTGAGCGTGAAACTTGAGTCATTCCCATGTCTCACAATGTCAAAGCTACCCACCAAATTTCATTCCTTTCGGGCGATTCCTTATGGGTGCAGCTATTTGTGCAACACTTCTTTTGACGATGAGTGAATATAGTGAGCCAAAGGAACAAGATCAACTTCATTAGAAAGTTTCCTGGGGCTTTAAGACCATCTGGTCCTATGCTTCTGCCCAGCTACAAGGTGGGTGGTCTGCCATCAAGCACGTTTAAAATATCTAGATGCAAATATCAGGAGATAAAAACTGAAATTCTGATCTCAGACCCTAATGTCTTCAGTGCGTAGCAGTGTGTGGTCTTGATGTTCCGGTACATTCAGAGAAGTCTGTATTTTCACTTCATGTCATTTTACCAAGGGCACCCAAAGTTCTGCACACGGTGGCAACTGTTAAATACAAGCCTCCGTACCGCAGGGATCTTCTGAATGACACTAACAGCTCAGCATATGGCACATTACTGCGCAGTTTGTCTATTATTACTGTTGCGATGGGTAGCGGATTATGAATATATTACGGAAACGGCGTGCCATATGGACCGCATATATCCACGGCGTTCCACTCGCACCATCCAGTTAATCATTGTTCATCTTTAATTGGAAGCAAACAGTGGCGCGTCCCGCCTCACATCTTAAGGCTCTGATTTTGTTAGGGGCTTAAAGGACTGTGTACCCGACGATATTCCTTTTGCCAATTTGATACACGATATGCTACATCAAATAACAGTCTCCTAAAATCTCCCAGTGATGGAAGTCTTAATCCGATTCATTACCTTCCCCTCTCCCTCACTCTGCTAATGCACACTTAGCGCTGTGGCGAAATTCAATCAAAACTGCTTTAACGTCATCCCGGAGCTGTGTTCAACCCGAGGTTTAGTGCAGATACTGCTAACCATCCAGCAGAAACCATTTCGGTGGACGGTGATGTCAATGAGCAGGGATACTGTTTAGTGGGGGGGGTGATTTTTATATGATAGGAGAAAATGTTGGTCATTTGAAAGTGCTTTGCTGGATTCAGCCCAGAATCGCAACATCAGCGCTTTAAACATGAACTACCAGATAAAAATTAAGTATATTGTAACGTACTAGAAATATACTGAAATATCAGCAAGAACATTTTAGGCACATTATTGATTTGTGTGCTAAATACAACTGCAATACATATATATATATATATATATATATGTTACAGCTGTAATAATTACAAGCACATTTTTCCTCAGTAGTACTTCAGTGTATTTAATATAACTATATATGTACTTTATATAACTATACTTCCTATATATAACTATATAATTATGCTAAAAATTAAGTATATTCTAATGTAGAAATATACTGTAATATCAGCAAGAACATTTTAGGCACATTGTTGATTTGTGTGTTAAATACAAGTGCAATATATATATATATATATATAAAAAAATATATATATATATACACCAAGCAAGCACGAAGGTTAACCATGAACACCTGGGAAGGGGCGGAGCTACAAACTAGGGACAGGTGAGGGGCATGACAAGAGGGCGGAGACAGGAGGAGCTATAAACCAAAACAAACAGAAGCACATGGGACAGGACAACAAAAGCCACATGGAAGTGATAAGAGACAACAGAGACAAACAGGGGCAAGACAAGACAAGACAGGAAATGACATACATATATATCACAACTGTAATAATTACAAGTACATTTTACCTCCAGTAGCACTTCAGTGTGCTTAATAGAACTATGTAACTATACGTCCTACATATAACTATATAATTATACTAAAAATTAAGTATATTCTAATGTAGAAATATACTTTAATATCAGCAAAAACATTTTAGGCACATTATTGATTTGTGTGGTATATACATATATATCTTGTGGCAGGAGTGGAGTTGATTCACTGCCATTCCCTCTAGAAGTGGGCACGTGCACCATGCCCTTATAAACTGGCCCTCTCTCCAGTGTGAGGGAAGGGAAGACGTGTGGCTTCCATGTCACACACGGGTGCAAGCCAGAGAGAGACTGAGGGGTGAAGTACCACAGAGAGGGTGTTTGTGTGTGCACTGGGTGTTTGTGTGTGTGTCTTTGGGTCTCATTGAGGTTTTCCTGGTCTGTTATTTTATGGTTATATATATATATTTCAAATTTCAACTGCAATAATTACAGTACCTCAGTACTACAAATGTACTTTAATGTATACTTAACTATATAGAAGTGAATCTTAGTGGTGTCTCAAAACAGTGTATTTTTATTTTAATAGCACTAATGATGATATTTAGCATACTAGGTACATATAAGTTACTAAGTTAGTATATTGAAAATAGTAATCACAACACTACTAATACTAATCACAAGTACAAGGAAGTGCCCTAAGTATACTTAAATTAAATATACTTTAGAGACATTTCTTTTTTCTCCTGGGCTACTATGCATCATTTTGGGGGAATCTGTGATATTAAAATGTAAAAAAAAAAAAAAAAAGTTTCTCCGCTCTGTTTGTTGTTGTTTCTCGTCCAGTCCAGTCCAATCAATCAAGAAATCTTTCTTATTATGTATCACTCTTATCATGAACAAATTGGGCCACTTCAGTCACCATGTAAATTCTGTTGGGATGAATAACTCTAAAGTCTTTTTTCCTGTAAACCTTTTAAAAAACCTTTTCTCCCTTGTTTTCCAAAAAATATATACATACATACATACATACATACATACATACATTATATACGTTNATGAACGCAAAAAATCCTCAAAATTAGAGCAATAAAACTGGTGAAGAAATTTGGGCCATATTTGGCAATAATACCATTCTCACTATCATTCTCACTACATTGGCAAATAATTTGGCCTGTTTTAAACATGTTTCTTAAAATAAGCAGAATTATCTGCCAGTCAAGTGAGATAATCTGTGTTGCTATAATCACTTAAAACAAGTAAACAGTGTCTAGAAATATGCTCAGGCCAATGTTTGTGCCATGTTTGTTTACACACACATCAAAGAAGATTTATGTCATTGATTTCTGTTTTTTATTTTTGTTTGTTATTTCATTTATCTACTATCCCAACTTATTTGGAACTGTGTTTGTAAATTGCTGCACAATGCAAAAAATGATATCTTGGTATGTAAAATCAAAGTAAGTAAAATGATCTTAAATCTTAAAAGGCTCATTTGGAGACTGTCTTGAGCTCATTAAAGATTGTTTAACTTATTTCCAAATGTTTTTCTTGATCATAGTAATTTTAGTAAGTCTGTTTTTTAATTTGATTTGTTTCAAGCGTATTTCTTAAAATCAGCAGAATTATCCGCATAAATAGTCAGAAAATTGGTCATTTTGTAATAAGTTAAATGATCTAAAAATTAGATGAAAACAATCTCAAAATATAAGACATATTAACTGGAGTTAAGATACCTTGCCATATTAGGCATATTGTAAAGTCTTTCGGATTTATTCCGGGCATTCCTATTGAGGGACCAACTGGGTAAAATGGTTTACTACAGCGCCACCCTGAGGCAGACCAGCACTGCATCTCTAATTATACCCCAGACCAAAGCTCGCCAACTTCCTCTGGGTGAAGCAGCTAAACATAACAGCATAATGTCATAATACGTTTATTTTCAGCCCCTCCCCCACCCCCAGGAGATTAATTAGGGGGGTCCTAGACACCCCGAGGCCCACCTGTATTTCACACCTTGATTACCTGTAACCAGCGCGTGAAATACCCCCTGGGATGTGGGTGGTCCTTTCTTGGCTGGCTGCTAATTCACTTGCTAAACTGGCGCTAATGCTAACTTCAGGGGCAGCAAAAATGTTTGGATTAACAGTCCTTCTCCTGAAATGCTCTTTTCCAGGTTCCTACTCTTGGGAAACTGAGCGAGGTGTCAGGTTTACAACATGATGCGGGACACTGTAAAGTTTTTCAGAGGTATCCTGAGCATAGCTATGGTCGCTAGGCTATGAAGGACCAGCCAGGTGAACCAATCTGCTACAGCGCCACCCTGAGGGAAGAAGTGCTGCATCTCTAGTTAGTTAAGAATACCAAAGACTGACGTTTGCTGACTGTGGGTGAAGCAGTTGAACACTGACAATGTATTTGTATTTGAGCCTCTAGTTTTTCCAATATAGACAGCATAATGACATAAGTTTATTTTCAGGGATCCTTCAGCATTTTGACGCAGGACTACCTGCACACAGACCGTTACGACAGCTGCCCTTAACACCACGTCAACATCGCAAAATGGTGTGATGCCAGACTGTCATGGAGAGACTCAGAATGACAGCGGGTCATCTTCAGTGACGAGTCCCGCTTTTGTCTTGGTGGACACGATCAACAAATCCGTGTGTGGAGGCACCACGGTCAGAACCAAGATAAACGGTCTGGTGTCACTTCACCTCCACCCCTACCGCACCATCTGCAGGAACTGTGGGAGAATATTCAAGCTGCATGGGATGGATTATCACAGGACACCATTAGGAAGCTAATAGGATGGAGGCCCAATGCCACGTTGAGAGACACTACTTCTGTATGTGTAGCTCAATAAATATTGATCATATCAGTCTAAAGTTATCATCATTTATTGTTCCTGGTGACCTTTATCTTCCTTCCCAATAGCACTGCAATCCCACACCTCCTTCTGGGTGCAGCTGTTCTTATGATGATGAGTGTATATATTTATGAGTACATTTAATGTACTAGAAATGTGCTTTAGCATGTACTTAAGTAGGTCCAAGTGAATCTTAGTGGTGTCTCAAAATAGTACAGTTAAGTGCAATTAGTTTTTTTTTTCATATAGCATATTAATATAATAATGATTATATTTAGCATACAAAGAACATAATTAGTATATTGGAAATATTACACTTTCAGTACATTAATCATGAGTGCAAGGAAGTATACCAAGTATACTTATATTAACTTATACTATACTTATATTACAGTATACTTCAGTGTTATGTTTTCCTCTTGGGGCACGATGGGAAGAATTGCTAGACAGCTGGTGTAGGATAACCATTTTGTGCTGTGAGAAGTTTAATAAGTGGAGAAATGTACTTATTATTTTGCACAAAAGCATGATAAGAAGTAAATGAGGGTGAATCCTCACTGTCAAACAAGAGAAAGTATAAAGAGGGAAAACGAATCTGAGACAGGCACTGACGCAACAACAGCAAACCTGACTGCCACGGTAAGTTCTAGGAGAGAGAAGAGTGGTGAGTGTCGGTCAGATGCAATACATGACCTCACCACTCGAGGTTACACACTGTTCCTTTAATATGTTGTGGCTGTCCAATGAAAAACATGTATCTCCATTTTTGTTGATTTTGACTTTTATGCATCATTTGGTCACTTGAGTTGCTGTTTACATTGTGTGAAATTTTCATGATGAATGGACCAACAGAAATGGCCCAAAATTGCGTGGAAATAAGTCTGGTTCCATTGACTTACATTATAATTAAATTGGGTTTTTGGCCTCTCCTGTAAAGTTACTATTTTCTTTTTTGGACAGCAACAATATGAAAAGTGCTCATTAGCAGAGTCTTGTATCTTGAACCCTCAATGCAGTGGATGGCACGCTTTTCATGGAACGACTCCAAACTATTAAAATGCATTGTTAAGACGTTCAGAAACACAAAGAAGAAAGAAGTACAGGCTTGGTGAGGGATGTGGTATCTAGAGGAACAGATTAGTATGCTAGACAGACGGATCATACAAAGAAAGATATATCATAATACTGTGTGATGCCGTATGTAGATATAGAAGCTGGTACGGTACGAGCTTAAACCACAGATTATAGCCCAGCAGGTAAATAGCATGCGGGATGAAGGATCATCTGGATCTGTTTTTCTTAGAGACGTGTAGCCGAAACCTGGGATCTGGGGACAGGAACGTATAGTGAATCAGATAAGAAGTGTCTGCTTTATTTGAAGGGGAATTCCACCAAATCTTCTAAAGTGTATGCATACTTTATGATAGTGGACAAAATCATTCAGAGTGGTTTGGTGTGAAATGGTCTGATCTAGAGAAAATGACCAATTATAATAAATAAAATAACCACAATAATAAAATAGCCAATATGTGTCTGTGTGGGTTTCCTTCCATAGTACAAAGACAAGTAGTGTGTAGTATACAGTATGCGACCAACTTGAAGATCTGTAGTGTACTGGAGATCCCCGGATGGTGTTCTACTCCAGTCAGAGGTTCTAGTATCCAGGGGGAGCTATCTTCATGCACTGCACCCTCACCAGCTCTCAGCCTGCTTCAGCCAGAGAAAATGGCGGCAGCTAACACTGGGTAGCAAAACGCAGCCAACTCTGAGTATAAATGTGGGTGTAGTGATTGTAGTGGGGTATGTGTTCATCAGAATGAGCCTCAGAAAGTTAAAATATACAGGTTTGAAGATTATAAAAAGATAAACTCGCTTTAGAGGTTCAGTTTTAGAGCCAGACAGCCGAGGGCAGCTAACAGCTAGGCTAAACGTGTTTCAGGAGGACTGAGCAGTGTTAGCAGCAGCTAGCTCTAAACAGTGGAGACATTAATAACAGCTCTGAGGTAAATGTGGGTGTAGTGATTGTAGTGGGGTGTGTGTTTTCATCAGAATGAGCCTCAGAAAGTTAAAATATACAGGTCTGAAGATTAATAAAAGATGAACTCGCTTTAGAGGATCAGTTTTAGAGTGAAATAGCCGAGCGTAGCTAACAGCTAGGCTAAACCTATTTCAAGTGAACTGAGCAGCGTTAGCAGCAGCTAGCTCTAAACAGTGGATACAGTAATAACAGCTCTGAGGTAAATGTGGGTGTAGTGATTGTAGTGGGGTGTGTTTTCATCAGAATGAGCCTCAGAAAGTTAAAATATACACGTCTGAAGATTAATAAAAGATGAACTCGCTTTAGAGGATCAGTTTTAGAGCCAGACAGCCGAGGGCAGCTAACTTATACCAAATATTGACATAACTGCTGCTAAAAACAATGTTCAATGTTCATCTTAAAAAAAAAAAATGGACATAACTGCACTTTACTACTCCCTCAGTGTATTTATTGTTTGCTGTTTTGTATATTGTAAATTGTCTTGTAAATCTATTTTATTTATTGTTCTGTGTAGCACCTTGGTCCTGGAGGAACGCTGTTTTGTTTCACTGTGTACTGTACACCACTGTATATGGTTGAAATGACAATAAAAAACTACTTGACTTGACTTGACTTGACTTGAACAGCTAGGCTAAACGTGTTTCAGGAGGACTGAGCAGTGTTAGCAGCAGCTAGCTCTAAACAGTGGATACAGTAATAACAGCTCTGAGGTAAATGTGGGGTGCTGAAGGGCAGAAGGCAGGATACACCCTGGACAGGTCACCAGTCCATTGCAGGGCAGAACAAGACACACACACACTCACACCTAGGGGACAATTTAGCATCTCCAATCAGCCTGACTGCATGTCTTTGGACTGGAGGAAACCCACACAGACACAGGGAGAACATGCAAACTCCACACAGAGAGGGCCCCGGACACCCCGCCTGGGAATCGAACCCAGGGCCTTCAAAAACAGATCAGCCAAATTTCTGGCAGTTTAAAAAGGAACAACGTCCCTCCACCAGGGATCGGAAGGATTTCACACTCTACAGGGCACAGTATCATCAACAGATTCAGGAAGTTTAAAGAGATCTCTGGGCTTAAAGAAAAGGCTGAAATAAGTCTGGCTCCATTGACTTACATTAAAATGAAATGAGGTTCCTGTCCTCTCCTGTAAAGTTGCCAGTTCGGAGATACTTGTTCTCTGGACAGCGATGATATAGTGTCTGTTTTTTCAAACTATTTGGATAACAAAATTCACTCTGTAAAAGAGGAGGCTCCACATGTTTGTTCCAGTTCAACCTGTCAACAAACCGGAAACCCATTTGTATTCATCCCCCGTTTCTATATGTTGGTCTTTTCTAGTTGTATTAGGCCCTATATGTTCTATATTAAGTCAGTGAATATCTCAGTCTTAAATTGTTTATAATCAGATGTGGGTTGTCACGGCAGTTGACAAAACTGTTTTCCAAGTGTGCGGTGACGTCCCTCATCTCCCGGCAGAGGACTAATCAAAGCTCATCAGCAAATGTGATCAGATGCCTTCCTGGGAGCAAGCTGCTACAACTGGCAGAGACATTTATTCATAAAGAGCTCTCAGAGGTCCCTTGCTGCTACAGCTCCTGTCAGATTCTTAAAAATCACACATCACACAAACATAGTTGTATATATATATATACACACACAAACACATATATACACATATACATATTCTCTGTACACTTTATTACCCTGTTCTTCAATGATCAGGACCCCCACAGGACCACCACAGAGTTGGTGGTGCATCATTCTCAGCACTGCAGTGACACACTGACATGGTGGTGGTGTGTTAGTGTGTGTTGTGCTGGTGTGAGTGGATCCACCAACCAAAACTATCCAGCCAACAGCATCCTTTGGGCAGTATCCTGTGGGCAGCGTCCTGTGACCACTGATGAAGGACTAGAGGATGACCAACACTGCACTGTGCAGCAGCAGATGAGCTATCGTCTCTGACTGTACATCTACAAGGTGGACCAGGAGTGTCTAATGTGGACTGAGTGGACTGTGAGTGGACACAATGTTTAAACACTCCAGCAGCAGCACTATATATATATAAATATACACACACACACACACACACACACAATATACTCTATATATGGATTGTGCACATAGGAAATGAGGAAATGCTCATTTGAGTCATCTCAAACATGTACATGAACGTTTTATCCACCACAGAAGGCAAATCCCTGGAAATGCTTAATTAGAGCACTATTAATGGGCGAGCAGCAGTCTATCTGTATTGTGCAGGAAAGGAGCTCCATCCTGGGCATATCCGCTGCCAGCAGCAGCAGCAGCAGCATCAGCGGTGGCTGTGGTTCCGAGCTTGGGGAGGTGGCGGTAATCTGTTTCCAGTGGCAGTGCTTGTAGACACTGCCTGATGCCACGATAGCAACCTTAATCTGCCTCCGACAGCCCGCCACAGATCTGACAGCCCATACTGATTTTTCTCTTACGTAAAAGGCAATAGATAGGGGGCTGTCTGAGAGCAGGCCACGCTGAATTACTATGCCACGTCCATCGGCCTCCCACTCTTCACTCCTGGCCTGGAGATACTTCCCTGGGCCACTGATAAAGCACCATCTTAACGCTGGACTCTGGAGTACACCACAGATTGGCTTCCACACTGCCTGAACCCAAGGCCTTTAGTTCAGTTAGTATTCTTAAAGGAACACCCCAGTCTAAAACTAGGACTCATGCTCAATATAATATAGCCCAGCATTGCATCCCACAGCCTCATCAGTTTGGCACAATTCAGAGTTTGGCTATGCTAAACTCTCACTACGATACCCAGCATGTATTATGCAAACATGCCATACGACCATTGGGAATAATCCAAGGAGCAATAAAGAAGTCCACTAATGATCAAACAACATCTCACCCTTACAATTTAGCTCCAGATCCTGCCCAAAAAAATCAGCATGGAACGCATGTTGATCCATGCTGGTTTAACGGGTCAGTGCCGGTATAGTGCTGGTCTAGTACAGGTTTAGCTGGTCATCCAGCTTGGTCATGCTGGCTGACTAGCATACCAGTGTAAAGACACAATATATGCTGGTTTTGGTAGTAACCAGCCATGCTGGTCTTCGCTGGTTTTACCAGAAAGGGAGAGCTAGCTTCTAAGCACCCCAAATCTTCAACATACATCAACAGAAGTGCATTTTCCAGCCCATAAAATGGATTATCTCAGTATTAGCACAGTCACTGATCATTGCAGCTAACAGTGATCTCAAGTTTGGTAATATTAATAATATGCTATTAATATTTGATAATACTAACTTTGCATTATGGAAAACCTTTCAGTCTGAAGAACAGAATGATGTGCTAAAAGCAGGAAATGCAGTGTCTACAAGAAAGAGGCTAAACAACTGAATCAGTTGGCTATCAAGTAGTTGGATAGCAAGTATGCTAGCTAGTGCACTAGCTAATTTAACTGAAGTTGTCATCTAGCTGATCTTCTACTAAATTACAGATAACTTCCCTTTAAAGTGCCCTAAAAAGCAAGATTAGCTTTTATGCTAGCTGACTAGCATGCTTGCTTTACACACTGGAGACTTCTGTTCAAGCGGTTTTGCCTCTTTTCAATAAAACCCATTTACAGCGTTTGGCACTTTAGCGTTCATGCTAGTCAGCTAGCATGCTTGCTTTACACACTGGACACTCCTGTACAAGACATTTAATACTAATACTAACTAGTTATATGTAGCATGTAGTATAGTTACAAGTGTCAAAATTGAGTATACTCCAAAAGACACAATGCAAAATTAGAAACAATTGAATTATGAGACACTATCGTCCCACAATACAAACGGAAAGGGGCAGAGCTTCTCACGTCTGGAAAAATTTGAAAAAATGGCTGCGGTGGAAGTAGGACCGTAAGTGCATGGCCTATAAATGTGAGTTCAATCCAAATCTATCAGAACAGCCTATGAAAAATGAATATGTTCTACTTAATAATGCATTCATTTGTTAGAAACTTGTTAGGAAACCTAACCAGAAAACCAAAGCAGACTTCAAAGTCCAGTTTGGTATGATGTGCATCGTCGTAGCAGCGGTTCATCACCTCCTGTTAGCATAAACAGTGTGGTAATATCATGTGTACTAGCCTATTGTGTGTACTATTAAGATTAGTACATAGTATATACCGGGTAGACGAGCCGGTTAACTCACTGAGTAGCGATGGGATAAGCTGGAGGCGGGGCCAAGAGGGGGACTCCTCAATAATTATTTAGGGTCTACTATGAACTATCCTGTAACTAGTAATTGAATGGGTCAAAAAACAAGTTTAAGAGGTTAAAACCTCTGTGTTTACATTCAGTCTGCTTTACATTTGGTAGAATGTTTCAAACTGGACATTCTGGTAAACAGAGCTGATAGTCCTGCGGTCACATGATTGCGATCTCTCAAAGCAAACAAGGATGAAAACCTGCTGGATCCTGAGCCAGTTGCAGGGTCGCCCCTCTGTTTTCCACTGCTCACCCGCGAGGCATTGCAGGGATGCAGGTCGTCTCTCCTGTGTCGGTGGTGGAAAATGGAGATGGCACGGGTGCAGGTAAACAGTCATTATCGTGGTATGCGCGCAGCGCTCCCCTGTGGGTTACGGAGACTTAGCGCAGGAAATAGCCTCCGTGTCGCTACATATGCAGCAGAGAACGGCGAACAGGCTTGCGCATTACCTCGGCATGCGATGAGCAGTCTGGAGGAAAAGAGGAGAAAAGGGAGCGTAATTGCATCTGACAAGATCCCCCCTCCTCCACCACTTCGCTACCTTTCACTCTGCAATCTGTCCCGGGCTATGTGGCTGGTGATGCTTGAGTTGCAGGTGGGGGGTTAGGGTAAGCCCCATGTGCAGAATGGAAGGAGAGAGAAGAGGGCGGAGGAAGAGACATGTCCCCCCCCACCCCCTTTATCGAGTGTGCCTCAGCACAACAACACATTTCCAGGCGGGGGGGCCTCCTCAGCCATCTGTGGGACTGGGAGGGGCACGGGGGCCACCCGTCCCAGACCTGGCACAAACTGGCAGTCAGGACACAGGCTGAAATCAACTTTGCTGATGTTAATTCACATCCTCACCCAATACTGCTACCACTTTGGCTGTGTTGACCTCTGACCGGCGGCCATTCATAGCACCAAAGCGCTAATTTTAGCAGTGTATAGGCACATTCCAATTATCCACATATTTTTTTGTTTTTCACTGTGTCGCACTATATACCCTTAGAAATATATAATTATGTGACATTTATGTGTTGTTACTGTTCATGGCTAGTGAGTTAGCTTGCTAACTGCACCAACATTTACGTTTATGGCATTTAGCTGACGCTTCTATCCAGAGCGACTTACAAGGCTAATCATATCACAGGTAGGCTAACACAGTGTTAGGTTGTTTTACCCAAACCTAGCTCCTGTTGGTGTAGCGCAGTATAGTCACCCACACCAGGAACAGAGCCCCGGTCTCCCACATGGGTGGTAGCACCCTGGCAGGTAGTGGTGTTCTCCTTCGTGCTACACCAACCACCAACATGGTTTCTTCATCACTGGTTTACCCGTCCAGGCTTGGTCACGAGCACTTTGCAAAGTCACATAAGCTGCAAAAGTCTGATTGCAGCTCTCTAGGCTAGTCAAGAAAACTGATTAAAACTAATTATCTGGGAAGCATCAGCCAGGCATTGCATAGATTAGATGACTCTAATATTCTGTAGCACAGCATTAGCATCTCTCGGCATAATTCATTTGACAGAATTTGTGATTTTGTATGTGTTTCATGTTTCTCGTGTTCTCATCTGCGTTTTCTCACTACAAAAACCAGCATGCATTACCTAAGTATGTTATACAACCAGAATAATTTATATTTACATTATTTAGCAGATGCTGTTAGCGACTCACAAATCAATCTTTTTTGCACAGGTAGGCGAAGGTAGTTTTAGGAGTCTTGCCCAAGGACCCTTATTGGCATGGTGTAGGGTGCTAGTGGAGGTGGAGGTTTTACTCACTATGTTATACCAAACCAGAATCCCTGTAGTGTCAACCACTCTTGACTGGTAGCCTAGCCACTAGATAACAAAATACAAACTAAATACAACCAAGCTAGTGTTAGCGTACCTTGATTGTCAGACAAAATAGTAAAGAAAACATTGATACAGGCTGTATTTGAAATGGTACACTACTATACTGCATACTGCATACTACAGTAGTATGTACTGCATACTGTATACGCCCCCTGTGTGTAGTATGTAGTACAGTAACAAGTTCTGACCTACAGTGTAGTATACTAATACAGTCACATGACCAGTTACCTCACATTTACCTCAGAGCTGTTATTACTGTATCCACTGTTTAGAGCTAGCTGCTGCTAACGCTGCTCAGTTCACTTGGAATTCGTTTAGCCTAGCTGTTAGCTACCCTCGGCTATTTCACTCTAAAACTGTTTATTAATCTTCAGACCTGTATATTTTAACTTTCTGAGGTGCATTCTGATGAAAACATACCCCACTACAATCACTACACCCACATTTATACTCAGAGTTGGCTGCGTTTTGCTCCCCAGTGTTGAGAGCAGGCTGAGAGCTGGTGAGGGTGCAGTGCATGAAGTATATTAGAACATCTGACTGGAGTACAACACCATTTGGGGATCTCCAGTACATTACAGATTTAAAATTTGGTCCCATACTGCATACTACACACTACATACTACTTTTAAGCAGATTTAGTTTGCGAGCAGTAGGCTATGTAGTATGCCATTTCGAAAATACTCACTCGTCTTTATTCAACACAATGGTAACAATTTTAGCCAAACTGAGAAAAAGTGACAAGGGTTTAGCTGGTTGTCCTCCTCATCTGACTACAATACTTAGTATACATTTCCAAATATGTCCTACAAACTTTGGGGCCCACCACACCCACAGCAATAAAGCAAACCTGCTGCTAGCATAGCCACTGCTGTAGCCACTAGCAGTAGAAGTAAGTTAGCATGGATGTTTACAGATGCAGTGATTGCTTCAAATTAGCATTTTGGCCAAATTATCTCTTTTTATGGTTATTTGCATACATACAAGTGTGAGCATTGCAAGCAAATGAACACTTAAAGGCTTAACTGTCTCAGGAGGCCTAAGACTTCAAAGCACCGTAGTGGTGGGGAAAGGCAGTGCGGTAAACAGAAGCGCACATGCGGGTTTGAATGCAGAGTGCTGGTGAAAGGGGAGGAAGGAGGTCGCTGTTTGTTTACGAACAGCTCATCCGAGGCTCAACCTCTGCGACATCTTTGTTTTTGGCAGGCGCCGCGGTGTGGCGGAGGGGTTCAAAACCTCATGCCAAGCGCCAGCACGTCTGGGCGGGGCCTCCCGCTCCCACTGCCCCTCCTGATTCAGATGTCATTTGTGTATTCTCCCTGGATCAAAGGCAGGTCACGTTAATTAGCGGATTTCACACTCCTCTGCCGTCAAACACCCTCCCCCCCGCAAAACGCTCAGATGCGATGTCACCGAGCCATGAGACATGTTAATCGCCAGGAGACGCCTCTGTATAGAGGCCCGGCCAATCACCCGGCTTTGCCAGAGGTCGCGGGCCAAGGTTGTAGTTGGGATTCCAGATGAGTGTGCCCTCTAGGACCCTTTTTGTCTATGCCTCTAATTGACCACTGCAAACATTTTGTGTGGACTAAGTGTGCTTTGTGCTGGTGTTGCCTCTTTTATCCGTCAAAGTGAAGCCAAAGCCATTTCCACGGTCAGTAGTAGTTCCTCTGTTCTCTCTGTTCCACCTGAGCCTAATCCTGCTAGAACTGTACACCTCATTCCGTCCAACTGGCTGACCCCCTCGGGTTTGTTGAGAATGAGGTTTGAAAGTGTCTTTTTGATCCACACCTGGGGTTCGACTCCGCCAGTCCGTCTGGGAAGGCCGTCACCATTTCTGGAGACCGGCCCAAGGCGCTGAAGTGCGGGGAACACTTCAAGAGCGTCTCGCTCAGTCCAATCTTCTTGGCTGAGAGCACACATGAGTGTCTTCTTGCGTGTGTCGATCCCCCGCCACTTGGTGTGGTGTTAATCGCTCAGTATTAGCGCCACGTCGCGTCCCATGCATAAACAATCAGGACAAGGGCGAAATAGAGGACACGCCGGCGCTCCTATGACACACAGACCCCCTTAGCAACATGTAGCAGCTTTGGGGCTGAGGCAGATATGATGAGAAATCTGGAATGCATGCTGATTTGTGGCCTAAAGAACCATCTTGGAACCTTCAGCCGAGAGGAACAGTTCCTCGCCAGTGCTTGGTTTAGCATAGACACAAATACTGAATTCTACTGAATGTGACATGGGGGTTTATGCACATTCCTTTAACCCCAATCAACCAATGTCCTGCGTGACACCTCAAGTTTGGGAAGGGTACTTTAAAAATGGCATTACTGGGAATCTTTGAATCTACAACCTCGGTTCCAAAAAAGTTGGGATGCTGTGGGAAATGTAAATGGATGTAAATAAAAACAGAATGCAAGGATTTGCAAACCTCACAGACTCATATTTTATTCACAATAGAACATAGAACACATATCAGATTTAACGATTTACCATGTCTTGAAAATTATTAACATCGATAGAACTTGATGGCAGCAACAGACCTCAATAAAGTTGGGACAGAGCCATGTCTACCATTATGGAGCATTCCGTCTTATTTTAACCACAGTCTGTAAATGTCTGGGAATGAGGAGGCCAATTGCTGGAGTTCTGGGAGAAGTAAATGTGAAGCCATGCCGTTGTGATGGATGCAATATGTGGTTTAGCATTGTCTTGCTGAAATATGCAAGGCCTTCCCTGAAAGAGGCTGGATGTCTGGATGGGAGCATATGTTGTTCTAAAACCTCTCTATACTGTTCACCATTGATTGTGCCTTTCCAGGTGTGTAAGCTGCCCATGCCCTAAGCACTAATGCAGCCCCACACCATCAGAGATGTACTGTAGGCTTTTGAACTGTGCGCTGATAACATACTGGATGGCCCCTCTCTTCTCGAGTCCGCAGGACACGGCAAAATTCTAATTCTCTGATTCTCTGATTCATCTGACAACAGTTTTCCATTTTGCCCCAGTCCATTTTAAATGAGCTTAGGCCCAGAGAAGACGGCGGCGTTTCTGGATCGTGTTGACCTATGGCTTCTTTTTTGCCGGGTACAGCCTTAACTTGCATTTCTGGATCGCACGCCAAACTGTGTTCACAGACAATGATTTCTGGAAGTGTTCCTGAGTCCATGCGGTACAGAAAAAAAAAATGTTTTTAATGAAGTATGTGTTCTATGTTCCATTGTGAACAAAATATGGGTCTATGAGTTTTGCAAATCATTGCATTCTAGTTTTATTTATGTTTATTTACATTTTATATAGTGTGTAAAACTGACCAATCAGGGATTTTTTTTCCCTCCATGGTATCGTGGTCTCTCTATGGCTGAGCTCTGCTATTGGTTAGGTCTTGAAGAGCTGAAGACATAATAACAAAACATCAAAGGAATCAACCAATCACGTTTTGAATTCCAATAGGCAGAACCAATTTTGGGCAAAACCCGTAGCTCTATTCCTTATGGAAGTCCTGGGCACGTCACTGACTTTGAATAGAGGCGGCAGCCTAATCAATGGCCTGTCGGAAACGGAAACAGCAGTGGCAGCTTTATACCAGAGCTCTCTATTGAAAGAGTCACTGTGAAAGTGCTTCAAGGTAAATATATGCTAATATGTCTGTCACAGGCTTCAAGTGAAACATGGAACGTCTTTTAGAAGCATCAGATATCCATGTTTAATCTAGAACAGCCTTTTTCGAATTTCCTGTGCCACCTTAAATGGTGCAGCAATTACCTTCCGGTGCCTTAGGGTGTCTGAACACTAGACAGTGCAAGGACAGGGTGGTAGACACATATGCAGATTTTGTCCATCGAGATGGGATGTACATGGCTGGAGCAGGGGCAGAGTTTGTAGCAACTGACGAAGCAGTATTCAAAGATGCACTATGCCACAATCCTTTTTGGATTGTATCCGTCTTCTGCCTGTGCCCATCCGCATTTCTATTGGTTAATGTGCCTCCACGTCAGAATCCGTTGTCTGGAATTCGTTTGTAGCGATGGAGCGGCTGACCAGATGCTTGCAGACGGACAGTTTGCGACTCTTGCAGCTTGCCACCGCAAGGAGAGGCACAAAGGCTGCTGTTAACCAAAGTACCAAAACCAAAGCAGTCATAACAGAGTAGGGTGTGACAAAGCTGAAACCAGAAAGACAAGTAAAAGTCAAAAAACTAACCGACCAGCAACCAAGCTAGAGGGTAGCTCACTAATGCTAACCTAGAAGACTTTGAAAAGACTCTGAAAAGACATTTAATAGACTAAAGTCTGACACCCTCTCACATCTATAGACAAGTCACAGAGTTTTAGTCACAGACTAGTCACAGGCTATGATTTTGCAAAGACTGGGAATCTTGCAGAGTCACTATTTACAAGACTGCAACTAGATTTTGAGATTATTTCCCATCATGTTCGCTGGTAGGCTAAATGTAAACACTGTAGCCCCGTTCGGGAGTGTTTTAGCTAGCTAGCTAGTTAGCTTTAGCATAGCATAACTACCCTTCGTT
>CM067480.1:3162354-3194582 GCA_034552555.1 Semaprochilodus insignis
TTGGAAATTTGTCGGCGACAGTAAAATTGCTTGAAAATCGTTTGGTGTAAGGTCAGCATAATTGAGAGTCAAAGGAGCGATCAGACCAAAGAACTCACAGAATACAAAGAGACTGCTTGATGTGCAATATTGCAAAGTGACGAAACAAACACTGGTGTGTATGTACAGAGATTTAATAATGAACAGGTGGTGTGAATCCGTATTCAGAAGACGAGGAACGGGAAGGTAGTTCAGTGATTGGCCGATGGAGGACAGGGCGTGATGTTGACACCATAAGAGGATCATGGAAGGTGTAGTTTTTGGAGTCAGAGGCAGGAGGACAGCTTTGAACTTTGGCGTGCCTTTTCCCTGCGTACAGGTACGTTTCTAGTCCAACAGAGCTAACGCAGCCTTCTAACTGAACTACTGTATATAGGAGGACCCTGTTTCTGATGCTGCATCAGCCTCTAGTGTGTAGGCACCCTAACCAGAATGCAACTGCTGCATTGTTTAAGGTGGAACCAAAAATTCTGTAACTAACTTCAGCTTCATCCGAAAGTCTGCATGCAGATCGCTGTGAGCTTATCTCTAACAAACTATTAGAATCCTACATATAGCTGAGCCTTTGGTAATTAGTTTCCCTGCTAACTGCTAACACCATATAGTGCTCTCAGTCCTTCTGTCAGAGCTAACGGTCTGTGTGTTCTTCTTTGCCCGAGCCAAGCTGCTGCCCAAACTCTGTGGTCTGCTGCGGAGCTACTGCCCATCCTGTGCGCTCTGATGCCATTGCTTCACGTGCCTCGGCTGGGTGCCACTGCCTGCCTGCATTGCTGACTAGTTTGCCTACCGTGGAGCTTCTTCTTGTCTTGTGCTGTGAGGGGGCTTAACCTGCATCCTGCGCGCCCATCTGATGATCCTGCTATTGAATCACAGACTAATCAGACATGTCTCCTCTGTCTCAAAAACGCTCAACACTTCTCCTAAAACACTCCACACTTCTCCTACTCTTTCTTATAGACTACCGTAGTCTACCGTATCGTAGTCTTCTATCAAACAGTTACTAACAGCTCTTATTCAGTATTGCCTATAACTATAAATGCTGATCCTTTCTGTGTTTGTTGCTATCCAGGGTCGACCTGAAGAGGATGGGTTCCCGTTTTGAGTCTTGGTTCCTTTTAAGATTTCTTCCTCTTGCTCTAAGGGTGTTTTCCTTGCCACTGTTGCCTTTGGCTTGTTCATTGGGGGCTTGGACCTGGACTTTCTGTAAAGCTGCTTTGTGACAACATCTGTTGTAGAAAGTGCATATATATATATAAATACATTTTGACTATAGGCACGCTAGCAGAAGTTAGCATAATCGTGTGGTGGGTTTTTTCCTCAGGCACTGACCAAGGCTTGATATTTATGGCCTAAACTGAAGGCTGAACTCTAATAGTCATGGTCCACCGTTGCATAAGTATAATCTGGTTCATTTTCTTTTTGATTCATTCAAAATATCTCAGTTGATCTCCATTTTTCTGGCCGGATAACCAGTAGGGGGCCACGTCCGGTAGCTTGACGTGCCAAAACAGAGAGCAAATCTTGACCCCCCCAACCCCCCTTAGTTTTTACCTGTATTCTGACTGCTGACTGTGACTGTAGCAGAAAGAAGTCAGTTTTTCATCGACTTATTATAACTCAAGTCTGAGCATGGTATAATATGTCACTCTGGCAGGTTTATAGACCCCAACCGTGCTATATTAGTCCGAAAGCGAAAATATGCTTTTGTCATACTTCCACGGTGGAAGAAACCCCGCCATTGCTGGAATCAGCTGCTTGCCCCGGGAATTCCCTGCATCTGCCTTGTAAAAGCATTACATGGCAAGTCTCCCTTCTGTGGCCTCACCCCTTCCAGATCTGTGTTCTTCAATGTCAAGTTTAATCCAATTAGCACTGCAGCCACCCACTTCAGATGTTGCTAGATCAACTTAAAACAAGTCTTCAAAGACATCACGTCAGGTCTGCAATTAATAAGATCCTCCGGTTGAGGTGCTTTAATCTTTATCGACCTCCTCTCGTTTTGATGCGATTCACAAATTTGCTCCAAATCGATGCCCAAATCAATAGAGCGACTCAGGTCGGTCTGCTCGTGGCGTAGGTGTCAGAAGCCGTCCAGTGCTAATCCGTGAAATGCACCATCCAGGGGCGCGCAAAATAATAAGAGAGCTGAGGTGGTGGATTCTCAGCCCCAGCGCATCCAAGAGAAAGAAGCTCCGCTGGGATCCCGAAAGCCGGCAAAGCCGGAATTCCCTAGGAAGCTGCGATTCCTCCCGGACCCGGATAACCTTCCTGTCAGAGTTGGGGCGCCCTGCAACTTCATTAGGCCTTCATCTCCATACGGCTGCTGCAGGAGGGGCGCGAACCTCCCAGCTACCCGGCCCCTGCTCCAGGTGTATCAGCACGGCAATTAAGGGAGGCAATTAGAGCCCATTCACTTCTCCAGGCTACTGGCGAGAGATAAGCTGTAAGCCCAGACTTAATTGGATCATTGTCTCCGTTAAAACAGAAGATGGTGGAGGGGAAACAAAGGAAGAAATCGAGCGAGATAAGTCCTCACGTACAGGCGGGCAGAAGGGTTGCTCATTCTCGTCTCAGATGAGATGAAGGCCCAGGCACTTTAGTGTTCAGAGCTGTTTCTTGACTTTGACCTCGTTGCAACTGCGACCCAAAGGGGTGCATTGTGTGTGATGCAATAATCCACGGTTGCAATACATGACTATTAGCGTTAGGCCTTTAGCTTCTACAAAGCTGTGGGACACAGAAATTTGATGTTTGTAAAAGACATTCCATATGTTTTATCTGAAGGACTAGACATTAACATACTGTTGAGTGTGTAAGTAGTGTGTTGGTGTACAGTAACTCAGTAAGTGTAATGCGTTAGTGTACTGTAAGTAGTGTGTTGGTGTACAGTAACTCAGTAAGTGTAATGCGTTAGTGTGCTGTAAGTAGCGTGTCGGTGTACGGTAACTTGGTAAGTGTAATGCGTTAGTGTACTGTAAGTAGCGTGTTGGTGTACAGCAACTCAGTAAGTGTAATGCATTAGTGTACTGTAAGTAGTGTGTTGGTGTACGGTAACTCAATAAGTGTAACGCGTTAGTGTACTGTAAGTAGCGTGTCGGTGTACGGTAACTCAGTAAGTGTAATGCGTTAGTGTACTATAGTAGTGTGTCGGTGTACAGTAACTCAGTAAGTGTAATGCNATGCGTTAGTGTACTATAGTAGTGTGTCGGTGTACAGTAACTCAGTAAGTGTAATGCATTAGTGTACTGTAAGTAGTGTGTTGGTGTACGGTAACTCAGTAAGTGTAACGCGTTACTGTACTGTAAGTAGTGTGTTGATGTACGGTAACTCGGTAAGTGTAACGCGTTAGTGTACTGTAAGTAGTGTGTTGGTGTACAGTAACTCAGTAAGTGTAATGCGTTAGTGTACTGTAAGTAGTGTGTCGGTGTACGGTAACTCAGTAAGTGTAATGCGTTAGTGTACTGTAAGTAGTGTGTCCGTGTACGGTAACTCGGTAAGTGTAATGCGTTAGTGTGCTGTAAGTAGTGTGTCGGTGTACAGTAACTCGGTAAGTGTAACGCGTTAGTGTACTGTAAGTAGTGTGTCGGTGCACAGTAACTCAGTAAGTGTAACGCGTTAGTGTACTGTAAGTAGCGTGTCGGTGCACAGTAACTCGGTAAGTGTAATGCGTTAGTGTACTGTAAGTAGCGTGTCGGTGTACGGTAACTCGGTAAGTGTAATGCGTTAGTGTACTGTAAGTAGTGTGTCGGTGTACGGTAACTCGGTAAGTGTAATGCGTTAGTGTACTGTAAGTAGTGTGTTGGTATACGGTAACTCGGTAAGTGTAATGCGTTAGTGTGCTGTAAGTAGTGTTTTGTCTTGCTATCCCAGTGTCCTTTACCTTGGCAATGCCATGAATTTGGGAGTGGAGCTTCTGAAGGAGCATGCTGTTGCGATGAATGATCAACAATTTAATCTCCTTGAAATGAGAATATTACTCTAACACTTGCACGGTTAGAATGCATCAAGTATGCTGATTATATTAAATTAAAATTAAATAATTAAAAATTGCAGACATCACAGAAGGCCTTGGGGGTTGCAAGCAAAAGAGACGCGTTATGTGGGTTACAATAATGACAGTAATCATTCCTCGCTGGAATGACTCAGCCAGCCAGGACACACATTAGTGATATATTGGTGCTATTTTTAGAGCCCTGGACTGTTTTGTTATTTGGAGTCCTCGCTCGTTAGGTAACAATGGAAAACCTGATTATGGACTGACATCGCATTGAACTCCCCACTCTGTAGTGTCTGGAGTCTCATGCTCATAGTGAAGCAGTCTGAAATAACATTGTGTCAGCTGCGCTGGCGATTAGATAACGGAATCGTTTTGTCTTCGTCTGTCCCGTCCTCTGCCCTTGTGAAATTTCCTCAATGAGATCCCAGTGTTCCTTTTGTTTTGCCTATAGGCCTATGTAGATCCTAACATTGTCTTGTTTGCAGTAGCGGTGAATGGGACGTGTTAGTCAGTGCAGAGTCATCTGAGGCCTTAACGGGCTCTAGGAAGTGCAGCTGGGTAAAGTGGGTGTGGGTACGCGTATGTGTGTAGAAACCAGGCCAACTGTCATAAAAGCGCTGGCGGTCAGAGTTGATGGTCTGTCATGGTGACTCTTGCCCGTTCCGCAGCCGTGTGATAACATACGAAAGCCTCTCGGAGGCCACTCCAGGGGCATCTGTCTGGGCGTATTGGGCCTACATTTGTCTGCATCCCTGCTGGATGCTTCCCATTTCCTTCATCCACATAATGCGCTCCTGTCGCTGTGGGAGATTTCCTGTGGTGCTTGTTGCTGGAATGCGGAAAGCGGCAGTTCTTTCTGCAAGGCACTCATCTTCGTATTGCAATCTTATTGCTCTTACATTTCTGGTTTGACATAGTGTTCTAATGCTATACCTTCCTGCAGTGAATACAGCTAGGCCTTCAGTTCTGGCTGTAAATGTCTAAATTGGTCAAAAAAATGATAACAATGCTAATACTAATTTCGCTAGCACCCATATGGGATTCAAGTAGTATGTTAGCGCTAAGATAACACCAGTGCACGTGAAATACCTTGCCTCCTACCTTGCTGGTTCACCTTGTAGATGTACAGTCAGAGACGATAGCTCATCTGCTGCTGCACAGTGCAGTGTTGGCCATCCTCTAGCCCTTTATCAGTGGTCACAGGACGCTGCCCACAGGATGCTGGCCTCAGGACACTGCCCACAGGACGCTGGCCACAGGATGCTGGCCTCAGGACACTGCCCACAGGATGCTGGTCACAGGATGCTGGCCTCAGGACACTGCCCACAGGATGCTGCCCACAGGACGCTGCTGGCTGGATAGTTTTGGTTGGTGGACGATTCTCCGTCCAGCAGAGACACTGAGGTGTCCAGCAGCACTGGTGTGTCTGATCCGCTCACACCAGGACAAAACACACTAACACACCACCACCACGTCACATACACATACACACTAGTATTTGGTTGCATATTTGATTATTTGATATTTTTAATTTTTTTTACATTATTATTTTTATTATAAAACATAAAATGCATTTATAAATGTATTTATAAAAATAAATGATATGTATTCTGTATCTTGAAACGTCTTGGGTGTAACTTATCATTATGGTCAAGACTGTGTCTATAGACATGCCTTAAATACATGTTTCTTAAGACATGCCTCAAGATGTCTTCATAAGTGTGTCTTCAGATGGGTCTTAAGATATCTCAAGATGCAGTGATAGCAGGGTATGGAGTGCTCCTATACGGTCAGTGGAGCTGATAAAACATACAAAGAATGCAGATACAAGGAGGTGTACTGGATGAGGAGCCCGGGTGGTGAATGTTATCCTCTATGTAGGAGTTACAGCGTGTATTCATAGTTCGTGATGTACCTTCAACTTCCAGAAGACGTGGTTCCACCCATTCAAAACATAGTTATCTCAGTAGTTAATCTGGTGTTTAAGGCCTTTGGTTCAGCCTTCAGTTCAGTTTTCCACTGTGAATTTCAAGAATTGAACACTTTTTATTGCCAGCCAAAACTTGAAATAGAAATAAACATCATTAGGCCTTTTCTGAAGGCCTAGAGAGCTGTTCCCCTCTGCTCTCCTATAGTAGTTTGGGCCAACCATCAGGGCCTTCAGGGCCTTCTGTGAAGGCCCAGTATGTTTGAGAAATAAGAATAAAAATACACTTATTATCCAAAGAATAGCTGCACCCAGAAGGAGTGATCAATATTTATTGAGCTACACATACAGAAGTAGTGTCTCTCAGTATGGTGTCGGGCCACCATGTTTGCTAACCCAACATGCCAGACATCTCAGCATGGAGTTGTAGAGGATCCTAATGGTGTCCTGTGATAATCCATCCCATGCAGTTTGAATATTCTCACACAGTTCCTGCAGATGCAGTAGTGGTGGAGGTGGAGTGACACCAGGCCTTCTGGACGTGTGACACGTGACAACAAACCGTTTATCTTGGCGCTGACCACAGTGCCTCCACACGCGGATTTGCTGGTCTTCTCCACCAAGACAAAATCGGGACTTGTCACTGAAGATGACCCGCTGCCATTCTGAGTTACTCCATTGCCTTTGTCTTTGTCTTTGGTGATGTTGACGTGGTGTTAAAGACAGTCGTCTTAACAGTCTGCGTGCATGTAGTCCTGCGTTGTGGAACCGTCTGCCAATGGAGCTGGCACTAGTTCAGCATTTTCAAGCCAGCAAGTAGGAGCGCTACCCTTGGCTAACTGGTTCGGTACAACGTTAAAGGTTGTTCTCTTAGGACTGATTACTGCTGGCATGACTGCTAGATACGTTTTAATATTACATCCTGAAGGATTGCTAAACTACACAGTCAGGTCACATTATTATGACCACTTCCTACTTTCGATGGCGGCAGCGTGTAACTCATGAAGGAGTTCTCTGGGCCCACTCGTCCATGTGAAAGGCACTCTCAACCGATTTGGCTATGAATCCGTCCTTGCAGATCAACGTACACTCATACATACTGATTGTCTTACCTGGGGCGAATGGGACCTTCCAGCAAGACAATGAGACATGTGACATGGCTAGAAGTGTCCAACATTGGTTGGAAGAGCATGGCCAAGACCTCTAATTGCCCAGGCTTGAACCCAACTGAGAATCAGTGGGACCACCTCGATTGTCGTGTTTGCTTTGTGGATCCTCCCCCATTGCAGCCTCCAGCAGCTGTGGGATGCACGGCACTGCAGGCTCTAGATATCTGTGACAACCTACCAGGACCTTACTGAGTCACTCCCAGCCCGTTTAGCTGCTGTCTGTGCTGCGCACAGCAGTTACTCTGGATATTAGCAGGTGGTCATAATAATGTGACTCGACTATGGTAGTAATGACAGTTGTTAGAGTAGTTCTTTGTGTGTAACTTCACATTCTAGATGATGTGACATTTGGTCATCGTTAAAATGCAGTGGTTTAAGTCGTAGCTACATTGTGACACTGTGTAAAATGGAGGCAGCTTGGTTTTCTGTGTTGTAGACGTTTGTCATTTCTTTCTGTCAATTTTCTGCGATGCATTGACCAGTCAGAGCTTCATTCTCCTAGCTGCAGTTCAAGCAAGACTAGCTCCCTGTAGTTAGCTTGTTTGCCCCTTTGTAATGAGTTGTGAGCAGAAGCTGTGCCTCGAATTTCCCCACTGACGTACAAAAATCCTTTAGCATCACTAATTATATGGTGGAATGGGTTTATCCAGACTGAGTGGTTTATTGATTCTACTATACAAGGTCATTCCTGATTCCTCTTCCGTGTTCCTCCCGTGTTCTAGCGTTAAAAAAAAAAGACTGGAGTCAAGGTAAAGACATCACATCCATCTAAAAAAGTGTATTTACTGCAGTACTTCACCTTTTTGAGACACCGGTCTTGAGTCATTTTGATTGTATGTTTGGGCTCATTGTCTTGTTGAAACATCCATCTTTTTTCCAGGTTTCATTTCTTGGCCAATGGAACAGGAAAGGGTCTTCCCCCAAACTGCTCCCACAAAGACGGAAGCTCTGACTGTGACTGAAACGTACCTAATAGCAGGTAATACCTCCACGATCACCAATAACGGCTGTGATTGGATTTGGCATGGACTGGACAAGTTTCTGGATGTAGGCCACATCAATGTTCAGACACTCGTCCATCAAAGAACTGTACAGTTGGGCCAGATTTGGTGGATGCCTTCCCTGGCACTATTCCGAGGAGAATTCCCTGTAGACTGGGATTTTAGCCACTGCCATATGTTTCCAATACCTGCAGATTCAGCTACTTCCTTCAGGCTATGGTCTTTGGTGCGCCCAAATGCAGTCACTCCTTTTAGCCAATCATTAATATCTGCTTTGGAGCCACATGGAACGAGACATTCCCTGCTCTGTAGCACCTCTTCCCAATCTATGAATCCCGTCACTCACACCCCGCAGGTATTTATAGCCCCATCATCCCCGTCGAGCACCATCTGCAGGAGCCTGAAGATACTACCATCTTAAACACACAAGGTGACTATTTTTTTGTCTGGTGAGCTTAATTGTATGTGTATGCTGTAGCATTAGCATCACCCTGTAGAGTTACTAAGGAGGCCAAACCCTGAAAAACAGCCCCAGACCAATACCCCACCTCCACCAAACTTAACTGCTGGTATCATACACTCCAGTATGTAACGTTCTCCCAGCATCCACCAAACCCACGGTATTCCATCAGGCTGCTAGTCAAGTGATTCCAGTGGTGGCATGCTTTACGCCACTTCGGCCGACGCCTGGCATTGCACATATCTTGTGTGAAGCTGCTCAGCCATGGAAACCCATTTCATGAAGCAGTTCTTGTGCTGAAGTTGCTTCCAGGGGCAGTTTGGAACTCTGGAGTGAGTTCACGTCACATGTCCAGAAGGCCTGGTGTCACTCCACCTCCACCTCCACCCCTACTGCACGATCTGCAGGAACTGTGTGAGAATATTCAAGCCGCATTGGACGGATTGCAGACGGACAAAGTGTCTGAACGCTTGTTTTCCTTCATGGTGAACTAAGTAAGCAGCAAAAGAGGCTCTAGCTGAGCTACCGTATTACAAAACCATAAATGCCTCAGTCAAGCAAAATTCGGAGGACAGGCTTCTGTCTATAAAAGGAAATGCTGCAGAGCTGGCGAACCGTTCGCCGTGTGTGGCACGCACGTGTTTTTGCTGCTGCCAGTTGGTGCGAAGAACAGAGCTACAACTCATGCCCTCCAATCCACACCTGTGGTCAGAACAATGCACAAAGACCTTGAGTAAAAGGAAACACCAGAGTTCGTCACAGCCATTGAGAGTGTTTGTATGTGTGTGTCACTCTGGGCTTCCTTTTCCTCTCCCCTCTCGGGCCTGATAACACAGAGGAAAAACACAGGATGAAAGACAAGACAGCCTGCCTCTCTCTCTCTCTCTCTCTTTTGCTCTCTCCCTCCTTTTTTCCTTCACGCATTTCTTGCCGTGAGGCTGGAGACGATGCTGAATGGAAGACAAAGGGACTTTGTTCCTCCCAGAACTTTCGAATCAGCCACTTGCACAGCCGAGCAGGCTCCCTTCTGAAAGAAAACGAGCCTTGAGCTACACATGTGCAGGCCCCGCTCTACGATTCTGCACAAAACCCGTCCTTTTTTGTGTTTTCCATTATTCAGCGAGCGTGAAAACCAAAGTCTCGCAAAGGTTCTCGCCTTGTGCAAGTATTTGCAGGGGATGTTTACTTACGAGTGCAAAGGGGGGGGAGGTGGGAATCAGTTCCTTTCAAGTTTCGTCTTCAAAGGCCGGCCTAACATTTGAAACCTGACACGGAGAGGAATTAACGGGCTCGCTCGTTTTGGAGCCAACCGCAGGTGTACAGATTCCTCTCGAAAGGAAAATCACCCTGGATGGAAAAGCTGCATTCCGGTTTTTGCAAAGCAGACGCTGCGTATAATTTTGACCCAAGAGTTTTGCATAGGACAAGCAGGTGATTGGCCCTATTGGAGGGTTAGGGGTGGTGTCTGGCCGGCCTCCCCCTGAAAGTACAATAGTTTAGCTACATGAAATTCCATCCTTGGGCCACATTTGACCCTTTTCATGCAAAAAGAACCCTGGACCTCTTCATCTTCATCTGGTTACGTTTAGGCTTTGTAGAACATTGGTGCTAGTCAGGGAACCAGCCTGCGTTTGCACCAGTGTTTATTGGAATCAAGGAATGTGGAAGAATACTTATCCTAAAAGCAAGCATGAAAACTACCAGTGATAAGAAGATGTAGAAGTCTTTAGCACACCACTGCATGCTCTTTGTGGGTGTCGCCATTGTTTCCTTCTCCTTCCTATGCAACTGACACACCCATAGATGTTGTCCTGCTTTGTGTTGAAGAACCTACTGCTCTTTGGTTCTAGCTGGGAATGAACTTTTCAGATTCCGAATGTATTTAGTTTTGGTGGAAATGCACCGTATGGTTCGAAATTTGTTGCCCAGAAACCAGAGCGGAACTTGTTCCACGTCGGTCGTAAGGGGATAATGGTAAAATAGTTGAATCCCATTATTTGAAAGTCATTGTGTCTCAAAGTCTGTAAATCACTGTTTCTATAAACATTAGTGAGAGAATGGGTCGCTCTTAGGAGCTCAGTGAATTCCAGCATGGTACCATGATGGGATGCCACCTGTGCAACAAGTCCAGTCATGCACTTTCCTCACTACTAAATATTCCACAGTCAACTGTCAGTGGGATTATAACAAAGTGGAAGCGATTGGGAACGACAGCAAGCCACGGAAAATGACAGAGCGGAGTCAGCGGATGCTGAGGAGCATGGTGCGCAGATGTCACCAACTTTCTTCAGAGTCAATCACTATAGAGCTCCAAACTTCATGTGGCCTTCAGATTAGCTCAAGTGGAGAGCTTCATGGAATGGGTTTCCATGGCCGAGCAGCTGCAGCCAAACCTTACATCACCAAGAGCAATGCAAAGCGTCAAATGCAGTGGCATAAAGCATGTCACCACTGGAGACGTGTTCTCTGGAGTGACCACTCACGCTTCTCCGTCTGGCAATCGATGGACGAGTCTGGGTTTGGCGGCTGCCAGCAGAATGGTACTTGTCTGACTGCATCGTGCCGAGTGTAAAGTTTGGTGGAGGGGGGATTATGGTGTGGGGTTGTTTTTCAGGAGGTGGGCTTGGCTCCTTAGTTCCAGTGAAAGGAACTCTTAAAGCTTCAGCAGACCAAGAGACTCTGGACAATTTCATGCTCCCAACTTTGTGGGAACAGTTTGGGGACGACCCCTTCCTGTTCCAACATGACTGCACACCAGTGCACAAAGCAAGGTCCATAAAGACATGGAGGAGCGAGTTTGGTGTGGAAGAACCTGACTGGCCTGCACAAAGTCCTGACCTCAACCCGACAGAACACCTTTGGGCTGAATTAGAGCAGAGACTGTGAGCCAGGCCGTCTCGTCCAACATCAGTGTCTGGTCTCACAAATGTGCTTCTGGAAGAATGGTCAGAAATTCCCATAAACACATTCCTAAACCTTGTGGAAAGCCTTCCCAGAAGAGTTGGAGCTGTTATAGCTGCAAAGGGTGGGCCGACACCATATTAAACCCTATGGATCCCTATGGAGCGAATACTTTTGGCAATACAGTGTTATCTCAGTTTTTTTGATTTTTACTTTTAAGCATCATTTGAACACAGCAGCTGCTGTTTGCACTGTGTATTAATTTCATGATTAAAAGTCTTTTTTTTTGCGACATGCCAAGTACAAACCAGCCTTGAACCTCCAAGCAGTGGGCTGGTTTCTAAACCCGTCACCCTATTTCACTGCTAAGAGGCTAAGTTGGCTAGATATGGTAGGTTTGATGTTATTTACCTATGTGATTAGATGTTTCACCGCGTCTGCTACTGGATGTAAATGTGCACTGCATAATATATGGGATGAACTTTATTAATAGCTATATGAGTAGTTCTATCAGTTCTATCAGTAGCTGAGCTCTTTTATACCAAACGTATCTAGAGATATATTATGAGATGATTATAAAGTTCTTTGAACTGGACGTACTGATTATCTCCTAAACAGAAAATATGGCCCCCCTTAACAATAAGTCCCACAGCCTTCACGAGAGAGAAGTCCCCTGGAATAGGAGTAAGCAGGCATCTGGAGAAGGAGGAACATTTCATACAGCCATACTTTTGAATCTGGGTCATATACATTGGCCAAATGCGCCGCATCCTCTTTGCACTATTTAAAAGGAACATTTATCGGCAACTGAGCCGACGATAAGGTCCATCAGCAGCTTTGGAGATAAAGCTGCAATGATCTGAGCATGTGGAATGACAGCTACTGCACGGAATGACGGAGCCCATGCCGAGATGGTGGGGACGGAGAGATGGAGAGGCGAGAGAAACAAGAGGCTGGGCTTTGAGATAAGCCTTCTCGAAGCTCCTCAGAAGTGCATGTGTTTACCCTGAATAATTTAAGGGGCGACACTCCAGCTACCGTCTGATAAAGACGCCCAGTGACAGGAACGTGTCCCGGCAATCAGGAGATAGCGATACAAGCACCGCTATTGACTACTCACGTCTCGCTAGTGTGGCTAGTCAGCAGCGCCAGAAATGGGATCAGGATAGAGGATTTCATCCGGTTTAGTCAAACTGTTCTGATACAATCGGTACCGCTCTATTAGGGGTATAGAAAGACATGATGAGGGTCAATGAGGTCTGTTGCTTGAGTTACACACATGAAAGAGCTTCTTGAAGGCTAAGCAGAAATAAAACCGCCACTCCATCTGAGCAGAACCTGTATTTCAAAGTGTATCCAAGAAGGCTACCTACGAAATGCATGCATGGGCTTTGAATAAAGCAATATGTGCATATTAATAGGAGCTTATATCATAATTTTAATGTTGATATAAGATGGCTTATAAGGTATGAATGATATTGTGTTGCCATAAGAGTCCTTAAGAAGAACACCTACATATGGACTTCATAACACTTGCAAAAGCCTTGAATAACTCATTTATAAAGCAATGGCTGAACATTAATAAACAGCTTAAAACAGTAATTGCATGTTGACCTGAGATGGATTAGAAAGAATCCTTAAACTAAAATGACACATACATAGGTGGTCTTGCTTAAATACACTCATCACCAAAGAGTAGCTGCACCCAGAAGGAATCAACCGACAGGAATGAAACTTGGCGGGTAGGTTTAACATTGTGAGACATGCACATGATTCAAGTTTCACACTCGGCCGCACATGTGACGTAAGCAAGGGCAGGCCTTATCACTGTACCTGACTGACCCAAGAGCCACGATTGCAGACATTCAGCAAGCAGTGATACTCTTCATGAGTCATCCTGTTAGTGCCAGCACCATTGGCAGACGGCTGCACAACGCAGGACTACATGCCCGCAGGCTGTTACGACGACTGTCCTTAACACCACGTCAACATAGCCATAGACTGCAATGGTGTAGTACCAGACTGTCGTGGAGTGACTCAGAATGGCAGCGGGTCATCTTCAGTGACGAGTCCCGCTTTTGTCTTGGTGGAGATGAACGGTTTGTTGTCACGCGTCACACGTCCAGAAGACCTGGTGTCCCTCCACCTCCACCCCTACCACACCATCTGCAGGAGCTGTGTGAGAATATTCAAGCTGCATGGGATGGATTATCACAGGACACCATTAGGAACCTCTACAGCTCCATGCTGAGACGTCTGGCATGTTGGGTTAGCAAACATGGTGGGCCGACGACATACTGAGAGACACTACTTCTGTATGTGTAGCTCAGTAAATATTGATCATATCAGTCTAAATGTATCATCATTTATTGTTCCTGTTGACTTTTATCTTCCTTCCCAATAGCACTGCAATCTCACACTTCAGTCTGGGTGCAGCTATTCTTCTGATGATGAGTTTAGTAGCGCTTTGCAAAGCAATGGGCAACCATCATTACCCTTGTATATCTTTTTACTGTTATATCACCCCGCCCTAGTTACAGCTTTCATTTATGTGTATCAGTGCGGAGCCCTTCGAAAGCTCCCCTTTATTGGGCTAGCCAACACGTTAGAAGATTTCAAGCCTAATTTCAGCTGCAGAATCGCTACTGATTTCTCAGTAGGGGACAGTTCTCAGCTGGTGGTATTAGTTGTTAGGGTTTCCCACTGGCCAGCAAAGAACACAATGGGACCAAAAAGGTTTTATGGTCTACCAGTGGCATGCATCGAATGGGACCACAAGGCTCAGAAACTAAAGGAACTTCAGTGTTCCTTAAGGAAACAAGACAAGAAACGTGCAGTAAAAAGAGCGTGGGCAGGAAGCGTGTGTGTGTGTGTGTGTGGTGTTGGGAGCGGGGGTTTGTGTGCAGGAAGGAGCAGGCCAAAAATAAAGGTTAAGGGTTCCACGTCTTGACTAACCCTTGAGCTACTGTCAGTGAGAGATAAGTTTTTAGAGGAGTGTATTGTTTAGCGCTCTTCACCCTCCACTGTAATTGCCTCTCTTATCGAGTTAAAGCTGTCCGGACACGCTAAGAAGATTTGCCTAAAGCTCTCAGAGCAGGTGACCCCTGGGTAACCTCTAACCCTGCTGAGCCTTGACCTTTGGCAGTTCAGTAAACACCTGCACACTTGGATCGAACGCTGATGCGCCTGCACCTGGAAGATATCGTGCTCACTGCTCTCCGATCGCAAGGAGGACTCTTACTCTGTGCTGTGGAATCGACTGCTTGGCTGTTAATCACCGGCTCGATTGAGGTCATAATCGACTTCGTTTGGAAGTGGCGGATGAGGTCCACCAGGAAACTGTAGGCTGAAATTGCAATCAGGAGGTATTTGTCCGGACGTGGCTGCATCTCAATTACCGATATAAAGGCTGTCCTGACTAATGTATTCAGAGTCGTCTTCACAAGATTGGGCCTCGTTGGGTATACCATGCTATAGACCAGTTTTGTGGGGGCGGAGCTAATTGACTAATTCATTCACTGATGATTCATCTCTGATGTGGGCTTCTTATTTGAATTCCCATTCCACCTTAAAAAGTCCTGCAGCTGCCAGTGAGTGTCGCTCACGTGCAGTTGCCCACATGCAGTTGCCCATGTGCAGTTGCCCATGTGGAGCTGCCCACTTGCAGTTGCCCACATGCAGTTGCCCTTGATCATTAAGGTGGAACGGGAAATTAAGGTTCATCTCTATTTTCAGTATGGGTCTCAACTACAGTTAGCAAACTGGGCCTGTATCACTTGAGTTACAGGTATAAACTCAGGTGTAATATATGTAGATGTGAATGAGCTCATGCGTTAGCTTTCCCCATTCTCCTGATCCCCCACTCCAGCATTGAGGAAGACCACGGATGTGGGTTTCTTTCAGAAGCATTGTCCTTATTAAGCGCTAAATTGAGTGTCTCACACAATCGTGAGTGTTGGGTCAGTCAGGTACAGTGATAAGGCCCGTCCTTGCTTACGTCACATGCACGGTCGAGCATGAAACTTGAATCATTTGCATGTCTCACGATGTTAAACCTACCCACCAAGTTTCATTCCCGTCGGTTGATTCCTTCTGGGTGCAGCAATTCTTTTTTTTTTTAAACTAACCAGATTTTGAGTAAAGCTGCTTTGTGGCAATGTCTGTTGTAAAAGCTGCTATATGAATAAACCTTGGCTTGACCTGACTGGCTTTCTGTAGGGCATGAGGTCAAAGTTTTGATTTATACACAATAAGTGTGGAAATGGAACAGAATAGGCTTCTATACATACATATACTGACAATGTGTTGGGTCAAAATATAGACGTATGCCCCCAACAGAGCAAATCACTGCATATATACGTGTGTGGATTTTGACCTTGACTACTCCATTGTGTTTTTGTCCACACGGTTTGTGTGACCACAATGCCGGTATAGACCTTTTCCATGCACTGTGTATTGTGGGTAATAAACGAAGAGCCCGCATGACCTCCATTGAAATTCAAATGCGGCTAAATCTGCATTTAAGCACCTTTTGGAGAAGACTGTCTTTTCACACAAACGCGCCAACCTCGCATTTCGTGCTCGGCTGCCAATGTAATCCACTCCTATTCTCCTTAATAATAGAAATTAGCAGGCCGCATTTGCAGGTCTCAGGTCCAGTTGGCAAACTCCGCTCCGCTAAGCCGCCTCTCGGGGCTGCTAGGCTAAACAGGCAGAGCTGTGCACTAAGTTGCTAAGCTAATTAAGCTGCAGGTTAATCTGCTGCTGGATGGGGTTCTTATTGTGTGTTGTAGAGCACCTGAGGTTGGTGTAGGTTGGGTGGGCACAGGAGCTTGGTTCACGAAGCCTAAAAAAAGCGACTGTGGTAACGTAGACGACTATTTTTAGGGCGTGTTTAAGGAGATCCATTTCCATAATTCTTCACCGAGTATTTAGAGAACACGCCTGTTGTTTTTCCTTCTCGTGTCCGTTTCCTGCTGGATGCTTCAGTGACTGAAACATTATTTCAGCGTTTAGACATAGCAGCAGGTTTCTCTCTACACAGTTGCACTTGAGTTTCCTTCCTGCTATTCTTGGAAAGAGGTCACAATGGACAACACGGCTTCACGTTGTTTCTTCTCCAGCAGGATACCGTATATCCTGAGAATGTTTTCACACTTTCCTCTGTGCTCCTAAATCTGAAATGCATCTCCCTACTTGAAACGTACCTGATAGCGTGTAATACCTCCACGAGCACAGACACCAGGTTGATTGGATTTGGCATGTACTGGACACGTTTCTGGATGTAGGCCACGTCAATGTTCAGACACTCTTGCATCAATAAATTGAGCAGTTGGGCCAGATTTGGTGGATGCCTTCCCTGGCCCAATTCTGAGGAGTGTTTCCTGTAGACTGGGATTTTAGCCACTGCTGGTAGACCTGAATGACCATATGCTTCCATACACCTGCAGATTCAGCTACTTCCTTCACACTATGGTCTTTGGCACTCCCAAATGCAGTCAGGTCAAGTCAAGTGGCTTTTATTGTCATTCCAGCTCTGTACAAGTACACAGTGAGATGAAATTATGTTTTTTCCAGGACAAGGGTGCCACATGGAACAAAACGAGAACAAAAAACAATACAGCACAGACAAAAACAATACAGTACAGGACAGACTGCAGAAAGTGCAACGTGCAAGACAGTACAATAAATACAATAAATATGATTCAGTTCTGAGTAGAGGTAATGAGTGTAAGGTGCATAGATATTTAACAGGTAGGTATTGGTAATAAGGTACATAGAAATTGAACATGCTGTGACGTCACTCCTTTCAGCCATTATTAACATCTGTATGGAGCCATTTACCACACATGGAACAAGACATTCACTGCACAATACCACCCCTTCCCAATCTATGAATTCCATTGTACAGCCCACAGGGATTTATAGCCCTATCGAACTCATGCAACACCATCCGCAGGAGCCTGAAGTTATTACCACCTTAAACAAGCAAGGTGGCTATATTTTTTTGTCCAGGGATCTTAGATGTGGCCACTACTTTCCTATCTACACTCATTGTCCATTTTATCAGCTCCACTTACCATATAGGGGCTTACAGACTGTAGTCCATCTGCTTCTCTGCATACTTTGCTAATCCCCTTTCACCCTGTTCTTCAATGGGCAGGACCCCCACATGACTACACAAAGCAGGTATTATTTGGGTGGTAGGTCATCCTCATACACGGCAGTGACAATGATGTGGTGGTGGTGCGTTAGTGTGGGTGCTATGAATACATCAGACACAGCAGTGCTGTGTCCACTCTCTGTCCACTCTATTAAACACTCCTACACCTTACAGCTGTAAAATCAGAGACAGCAGCTCATCTGTTGCTGCAGAGTTTGTGTTGGTCCACTTCTCGTCCTTCAGGATCCCGCGATGCAGCCTACAGGAAGCTGTTGCCTGGATATTTTCTCAGAGGAACTACATTCTTTAAGAGTTCCACTTATGTGGTTTTATAACCTGTCATAATTCTTTTCCACATGACCATATTCCAATAGTTTTTACCCCCTGTGATTAGGGCTGGATTAGGGGTATGTTAGGAGTTAGGTTGAGATTAGATTAGATTAGAGGTATGTAAGGAGTTTGGTTGATATTAGATTAGATTAGATTAGATTAGGGTTATGTTAGGAGTTGGGTTGAGATTAGATTAGATTAGAGGTATGTAAGGAATTTGGTTGAGATTAGATTAGATTCAGAAGTCAGAACTGGGAAAATAGATAGGACAGTCACAGGGACAACGCTTGGAATTGCAAACAGTGTTTGGTAAAACTTTGCAATGTGTGTGTGTGTGTGTGAGAGCGGTTTAAAAACAGGTGTGTGTAAATGATGACAGGTGACGCTAATCAAAACTCGGGCGACCTAGACCGTGACTGATTGGATGACTGGGGACATGTGGGTGTGACATCATCAGGTAGTGCACTCTGGGGAATGGAGTCCGGGAGATCGGCGGTGTCAGTGAGACCCAGAGACAGGCGTGACATAGGGATGGGTAAAAATTAGATTAGGGTTATGTTAGAAGTTTGGTTGAAATTCGATTAGATTAGATTAGGGTTAAAATAGGGTTGGGTAAAGATTATGTTAGGGTTATGTTAGGAGTTTTGTTGAGATTAGATTAGGGTTATGTTAGGAGTTGGGTTGAGATTAGATTAGGGGTATGTAAGGAGTTGGGTTGAGATTAGATTAGGGTCAGGTTGCTATAATGCAGCTCAAAGAAAAATGAACTAATACACCTGTTAAATTGTGGACCTCAAAAGAAAATGTTACCGGATTATCAAGTGGCTGGTGTCATCAACACCCAAACAAACCTTTGAACGCTTTTCCCCAATTAGAAGCCCACAGGTTAGGGTTAGGGTTAGTTAGGGTTCGGGTTACCACTTCCACATACTAAATGCACAATTAGAACCAATCAGTTCTGTTTGATTTCTACTCCATTTAGTACTCAGTAATATTCATTTTGTGCACCCTGTGAAAATGCTCTGAAGTGGAGCAGTACTGTCTGTGCTGGAATGCACATTAAATGTGTGGTGCATATGTTCATTAAACCAGCCCATTTCCCCTTGTTTCCTGTTTCCGGTTCACCAGGAAGGAGAGCATTTCCTGCCCTGGGCCTGTGCTCTTTAGCCCCGCCCCCTGAAGAGGCCATCATCTCCGCTGTAGTAAATATTATTCTCCTGATTCTTCCTCTGTTTAGCGTGGACCACCCTCGGACTGAAACAGCGTTTACCCTGCTATTGTCTCAGCGTATGCTCGCTGTGTCTACACCACAAACTCAGATTGAATCAGTGTCATAACAAAGCCTCATGACTCTGGCATGGTAACGTTACAGCTGTAAGGTGGTGTAAGCGCTCGATTAGGGGCTCCTCTGGCCAGTCGCTTCATTAAGCACGCCTCTTTGTATCTACACTAAGAGTCCATTTTATCAGCTCTACGTTCCGTATAGGAGCACTGTGTAGTTCTACAGTTACAGACTGTAGTTCATGTGTTACTCTGTATAATTTGGTATCCTGTTCTTCAGTGGTCAGGACCCCCAGTGTTAGTGGTTGGGTTGAGATTAGATTAGGGGTATGTTAGGAGTTGAGTTGAGATCAGATTAGATTAGGGTTAAATTAGGTTGTGTTAAGGTTTGTGTTGAGATTAGACAAGATTATGGTTATGTAAGGGGTTGGGTTGAGAATGGATTGGCGTATGTTAGGAGTTGGGTTGAGATTATACAAGAGTTATGTTAGGGGTTGAGATGAAATTATGGTTATGTTAGAGGTTGGGCTGAGATTAGATTAGGGTATGTTAGGAGTTGGGTTGAGATTAGATTAGGGTGTGTTAGGAGTTGGGTTGAGATTAGATTAGGGTATGTTAGGGGTTGGGTTGAGATTAGATTAGGGAATGTTAGGAGTTTGGTTGAGATTAGATTAGGGTATGTTAGGAGTTTGGTTGAGATTAGATTAGGGTATGTTAGGGGTTGGGGTGAGGTTAGATTAGGGTTATGTTAGAAGTTTGGTTGAGATTAGATTAGGGTATGTTAGGGGTTGGGTTGAGATTAGATTAGGGTATGTTAGGGGTTGGGTTGAGATTAGATTAGGGAATGTTAGGAGTTTGGTTGAGATTAGATTAGGGTATGTTAGGAGTTTGGTTGAGATTAGATTAGGGTATGTTAGGGGTTGGGGTGAGGTTAGATTAGGGTTATGTTAGAAGTTTGGTTGAGATTAGATTAGGGTATGTTAGGGGTTGGGTTGAGATTAGATTAGGGTATGTTAGGAGTTGGGTTGAGATTAGATTAGGGTATGTTAGGGGTTGGGTTGAGATTAGATTAGGGAATGTTAGGAGTTTGGTTGAGATTAGATTAGGGTATGTTAGGAGTTTGGTTGAGATTAGATTAGGGTATGTTAGGGGTTGGGGTGAGATTAGATTAGGGTTATGTTAGAGGTTGGGCAAAGATTAGAGTAGGGTTATGTTAGGGTTTGTGTTGAGATTAGCCTAGATTAGGGTTTGGTTAGGGGATGGGTTAAAATAAGATTAGGATTGGGAAAGGCACTGGTTGAAATTAGATTAGGGTTATGTTAGGGCTTGGGTTAACATCCACAGCAAGAAGGGCTTGGGTTTGATTCCCTAGCCAGGTCCTTTCTGTGTGGAGTTTGCATGTGTCTGCTTTCACCCCAAAGACATGCAGTCGGCTGAGTTGGACATAATAAATTGCCTGTGTGAGAATGTGTGTGTCTGCTCTGTGATGGACTGGTGACCTGTCCAGGGTGTTTCCTGCTTTCCACCAAGTGAGCATCTGTAATGGATGCATGATGGGGCTATAAATACCTGTGGGGTGTGAGTGACGGGATCCATAGATTGGGAAGAGGTGGTACAGGGCAGTGAATGTCTCGTTCCATGTGAGGTAAATGGCACCAAAGCAGATGTTAATGATCGGCTAAAAGGAGTGACTGCATTCGGGCGTGCCAAAGACCATAGTGTGAAGGAAGTAGCTGAATCTGCAGGTGTATGGAAGCGTACGGTCATACGGGTCTACCAGCAGTGGCTAAAATCCCAGTCTACAGGGAATTCTCCTCGGAATTGGGTCAGAGAAGGCATCCACCAAATCTGGCCCAACACATTGATGTGGCCTGCATCCAGAAACTTGTCCAGTCCATGCCAAATCCAGTCACAGCTGTTATAGGTGCTCATGGAGGTATTACACGCTATTAGGTACATTTCAGCCTGACTAAGTTTAAGACTGTATTTGAGGAAATGGACACATTAGTATTAAAAGGCTTCACAGCTTTCTGCTTTGCCAAGCCATAAACCGGCCTCATTCATTTTCTTCACTGTTTTTTATTTATTTACTTATTTTTGGCTGGGAGATTTCTGCAGTCCCGCGAGACCCTCCTCGCGCATCTCCTTGGGTGTCGCTGCGACTCTGTAAATTACACCCTACATCTTCAGCCATCACCTGCTTAATTAAATGACCTTTTGTTAGTGAGCCTCGGGTACGGGAGGGGGGGTTAGCCCCATTACACCAATAATCGCATCAGCACCATTTTAATCAACACACTAATTTCGGCACGCGAGGGCACGGGGACGCGGCTCACGTTAATGAACGTCATGTGTCTGTCTGGGTAGCGTGTGTGCGTGTGGGTGGATGGGTTGGTTGTGTGGGGAGGGGGGTTGTTCTGTCAGAGCACTCCAGAGACTTCTGAAAAAGCTGAATTGGAAAGCCTTGACTTTGCACGTGGGCATGCTAAGATAGCAAACATGCCAAACAACAAGAAAGGCTGAAGCTGGTGACAGTACAGCTGCGGTGATGGATTTGGGTTGTTGAATATTTGCAGGGGTTAATGGCTGTTTACATATGTGCAACTATATGCACATACAGAAATAAAAATAGGCCACTGTATTTTTCATAGAGCGCCTGGAAGTTTTGGGTAGGGTTGTTTGTCTACAGGGGGGCAAACTTAAATATGGCACTTTTTCCAGGTTTTCATCCACAATGAAATGAGTTTAACACACTGGAAAAACTATTTTACATACAATATAAATATGCCACAACTTTTGGCTGAGAAAGTACACTATGTAGTTGAGTTAAAGTAGAGATCACCAAGGTATAATATTACTCCAGTAACAGTAGACGTTCCTCCTTTTAGACGTCCACTGGAGTAAAAGTACTAAAGTATGTACCTTCAAATGTACTTAAGTATGGAGAGTAACAGGAGCATGATTTATTATGGCTCTAATGTCCTATTATCATTTCTGGAACAAGACTCTTAATCAGCTCAGTGTAGGTGAAGAGACTCTAGTGTCTCTCAGTCCACCAGTCTTTAATAGAAGCTCATTAATTAGTCTGACACTGATGTCTATTCAAATGATCATGAGCACAGAACACTGAAGGAGAACAGGTTCCATTAGCTAGAACCAAGCTCTGTCCAACAGGTCAAAACAAGCTCAAAACAAAGTTACCGCTGTACCCTGATTGGTGGACTCGCTTCACACTTTTTTCGTTTGGACATGTTATGTCACATTTAACAAATTAGCTTCAGCTAAGCTGTGTGGAGCCTGGTTGCTTGACAAGCAAGAAAGGAAAGTGTTTGGCAGGGACGGTTAGATAAACCTGCAGATGGAGAAAATTGCAATTGGGATTCTGTCTATTGGCTGACAAGAGCCTATGTGCATATGGAGAAATTCAAATGGCAGTTTAGGCCTTATGTACTGTTGCACCCAGAAGGAATCAACCGACAGGAATGAAACTTGGTGGGTGGGTTTGACATCGTGAGATATGCTAATGGTTCAGGTTTCACGCTCGGCCACACATGTGACGTTAGTAAGGACGGGTCTTATCGCTGTACCTGACTGACCCAACAGCCACGATTGCAGACATTCAGCAAGCAGCGATGCCCTCCATGAGTCATCCTGGTAGTGCCAGCACCATTGGCAGACGGCTGCACAACACAGGACTAACACCACGTCAACACTGCCAAATGGTGCAACACTGCAATGGTGTCATGCCAGACTTTCATGGAGTGACTCAGAATGGTAGTGGGTCACCTTTAGTGACGAGTCCCACTTTTGTCTTGGTGGAGATGACCAACGAATCCGTGTGTGGAGGCACCGTGGTCAGCACCAAGATGAAAAGTTTGTTGTCATGCGTCACATGTCCAGAAGATCTGGTGTCACTCCGCCTCCGCCCCTACCGCACCATCTGCAGGAGCTGTGTGAGAATACTCAAGCTGCATGGGATGGATTATCACAGGACACCATTAGGAAACTCTACAACTCCATGCCGGCCCGAGCAAACATGGTGGCCGACGCCATACTGAGAGACACTACTTCTGTATGTGTAGCTCAATAAATATTGATCATATCAGTCTAAATGTATCATCATTTATTGTTCCTGGTAACCTTTATCTTCCTTCCCAATAGCACTGCAATCCCACACTTCCTAAAGTTGCAACTGTGATATTGTGGCTTAATTGGAAATTATAATTGAAAATACAGACCCTTAAAAAAGAACCTGCCAAAAGGGCTTTCTAAAGAACAGGGATCTTTGAATACAGTATGTACCTTGAATCTACAGTAGCTACTGGTCCTGGATTTTGTAATAACTGACATGTTAATGTAACTGGTGAACATGACTGTTAATGTACATATCATGTCCACGGTAAGCTCTGTGACCAGAAACTGGATTCAAAGTCTGGATTCAAAAGCTCTGTAGACTGTAGAAAAGAACCACTATGGAACTTTAGCACAGCAACGGCTAACAGTTGATCAGAGGAGGCAGGATGCTGCCAGGTACAATCAGCAATTCCACATTCCAAAAATATATTTTTAATAAGTACTGTTCATGTACTACACATGTGGAAAAACACCGTTTTATCTCATGTAGTTTCCGTCTATCAACCCAGTTGCTTAGTAACATACAACCGTGACTGCAATCTCAGCGAATGAGTTGGTTCAGGTTTGATTCAAGCTTCCAGTTCATGCCCATGCAGACCTCTATTTCCCTTGCTGCTCTGCTTTCTTCCTCAACCAAGAATTGAGTGTGGATAAATGTTAATTGGAAAACCGAGGTCTTCAAATCCAGACCTTGAATCCAATTTTACTTGTAGGTATGACAACTGCTAGTTACACCAACATGTCAGTTACTTACTAATGATTACAAACCTCAGGGCTGGAAACTGAACCAAAAGCAGTTCTGCTATAGCAGAGGTTTACAAATCCGGGCCTTAAATCCAGGAGGTTTGAGAGCTGCTGAGCTAAAGAAGCCTTTCAATTGATGGTTCCCTAAAATACCCTTTTGCAAGTCCTTATCCGGAGGCTTTGCTTCTATCACATCGCTCCAAGGAGCCTTTATTTCTGAGAGCATATAGAATATGAAGAGTACAACCTTCCAACACGAGTGGAAATAAGTGAAGTGAGGGATTTAATTTTCCAAATTGAACTGAGCCTTGGAGCCACTGTTGGAGCTTGACAGTGACATTGCACATTTCAATTACGACCATAAGCAACTATGACTCTGAATCAGTCCTCAGGGACCCCCATAGTCCATAGTTTTGCTTGATCCCAACTCCCCACACTTCAAAAAATATGAGCCATGGGTCCCTGAGAACTGGTTGGCGAACCACTGCCATCAAGAACCTTTCAATGGACAGTTCACAAGAACTGAAATCATTCATTTGGCAGCTTTTTCAACAATCCAAAAGTGATTCTTCTAGTTAGTGGTTCTAGTTCCAGTCATCACAAAAACATAAGACTGGAAACTGGGTTTAAGGCCTGGGATTTGAAGACCTCTGCCATGAAAGACCCACTTTTTGGTTCCCTAAAGCAGTGGTTCTCAAATCAGGGACCTCCAACAGGTCACACTTTTGCTGGATTCCCACTCCCCACACTTAGGAGTAGAAAATAAAGGTCGGGGATCCCAGATGACTGGGTTGGGAGCTACTGCTCCAAAGATCCTTTCAATGGACTCAACTGAAACCATTCAATTGGAAGCTTCTTTAGGAAACCAAAAGTGGTTCTCCTAAGGCAGGCAAAATACTTAAAGCAGTGATTCTGAATTTTGGTCCTCCCATAGTCCACATTTAAGAGTAGACGAAAAACATTGACTTGAGATCCCTGAGGAGGTTTGATAGCCACTGAGCTAAAGAACCTTTCAAGCTCTCTGAAAAATTTCATTCCCAACTACTCAGCTGGAAGCTTCTCATCTACCACATCGCTGGAAGGAACCCTTGTAGGAACCTTTATTTCTGAGAGCATATAGAATAAGAAGAGAACAGTGCAACCTTCCAACACAAGTGGAAATAAGTCAAGTGGGGGATTTAATTTTCCAAATTGAGCTGAGCCTTGGAGCCACTGTTGGAGCTTGACAGTGATATTGCACATTTCAGTTATGACCATAAGCAACTATGACTTTGAATTAGTCCTCAGGGGCCCCCATAGTCCACATTCTTGCTTGACCCCAACTCCCCATCTATTAAATAATATGAGCCATGGGTCCCAGAGAACTGGTTGGCGAACCACTGCTGTCAAGAACCTTTCAATGGACGGTTCTCAACTGAAGAACTCCAGAAGTCCATTTGACAGCTTCTTTAACAAACCCGAAGTGGCTCTTTTATAGGCTAGGTTTTCAAATACAGGCTTTCAGTCCAGTTTCTGGTCCAGGTTTTCGCTATGACTTATAGGTATGGCAATCAGCCAATAAGCTACATCAGCAGACCAGTTATCACAAAATACAAGACTGCAAACTGGATTTAAGGCCTGGACTTGAAGACCTCTGTCATGAAAGAACCACTTTTGGTTCCCTAAAGCAGTGGTTCTCCAATCAGTCCTCACAACCTCTGAAAGGCCACACTTTTGCTTGATCCCAACTCTGCACCCTTAGAAGTAGAAAATACAGGTCAGGAGTCCCTAATGTCTGGGTTGGGAGCTACTGCTCCAAAGATCCTTTCAATGAACTCAACTGAAACCATTCAATTGGAAGCTTCTTTAGGAAACCAAAAGTGGTTCTCCTAAGGCAGGCAAAATACCTTTGGTTCCCTAAAGCAGTGATTCTGAATTTTGGTCCTCCCATAGTCCACATTTAAGAGTAGACAAAAAAGATTGACTGGAGATCCCTGAGGAGGTTTGACAGCCACTGAGCTAAAGAACCTTTCAATGGATAGCTCCCTGAAAAATTCCATTCCCAACTACTCAACTGGAAGCTTCTCTTCTACCACATCGCTGGAAGGGACCCTTGTAGGAACCTTTATTTCTGAGAGCATATAGAATAAGAAGAGAACAGTGCAACCTTCCAACACAAGTGGAAATAAGTCAAGTGGGGGATTTAATTTTCCAAATTGAGCTGAGCCTTGGAGCCACTGTTGGAGCTTGACAGTGACATTGCACATTTCAATTACGACCATAAGCAACTATGACTCTGAATCAGTCCTCAGGGACCCCCATAGTCCATAGTTTTGCTTGATCCCAACTCCCCACACTTCAAAAAATATGAGCCATGGGTCCCTGAGAACTGGTTGGCGAACCACTGCCATCAAGAACCTTTCNAGCCACTGAGCTAAAGAACCTTTCAATGGATAGCTCCCTGAAAAATTCCATTCCCAACTACTCAACTGGAAGCTTCTCTTCTACCACATCGCTGGAAGGGACCCTTGTAGGAACCTTTATTTCTGAGAGCATATAGAATAAGAAGAGAACAGTGCAACCTTCCAACACAAGTGGAAATAAGTCAAGTGGGGGATTTAATTTTCCAAATTGAGCTGAGCCTTGGAGCCACTGTTGGAGCTTGACAGTGACATTGCACATTTCAATTACGACCATAAGCAACTATGACTGAGGGGGGAAAAAAATGGCTCAGTGGAAGACATTAACAGGACAGGAGTGCTGTAGAATCACCCGTTTCCTCCTCATAATTACTCTCTAATTAGCCATTAGTTATTTGATTACCCCTTTTAATCTGTAAGTCATGGGCATGGGTTTTGTAAATGGGGGCTTAGTCGCTGGTGAACTGGTTACGGCTTTAATTAAGGGTACAAGACGCACAGAGTGTCCCTGAGAGGGGGTCGTAGCTATTCATGGAGGGTCTCTGATTTGTAATAAAGTGCAAAATATCACCACCAGTACAGAAGCAGTAGTAGCGGCGCTCTGCTATTGTGAAGGCTGGTGTGTGGGATCTTTCGGAATAAGGCACCGTCGGGCACAAAGAAAGCCATTAATAGGAGCTATAAAGACAGCCATTGTTGCAGCGTGTTCCTCTTTGCGGGAGAGAGGAATAAAAAAAAAAGGCAGATAATTTTGTATCAGCCCAAGTTTGGTAGCAAAAGACCAGTGAAAAGACTTTGAGTCCCACAGATTTCCAATATTTGATTTTCCAGATATAGCAAATCAAAAAGGAGAAGAACAGGAAAACCAAGGAACCGAATTTGAAACCTGGTCCAGGTTTGTGCCCTCACTTCAAGGTGTGACAAAAGGTGACCAATCAGCTACACTGACAGACCAGTTATCACAAAATAGAAAAAGACCAAGACTACAGACTGGATTGAAGGTCTGGATTTGGAGACCTCTGCCACTTTGGGTTCCCTAAAGCAATGGTTCTCAAATCAGTCCTCAGGACCTCCAACAGGCCACACTTTTGCCCGATCCCAACTGCCCACACATCAAAAATAAGGGCCTGGAGTCCCCGAGAACTGGTTTGTGGAACCCTACCATAAAAAAATCTTTCACTTATAGGTATCACAATCAGCCAATCAGCTACATTGACAGACCAGTTATCACAAACTACAAGACTGCAAACTGGATTTAAGGTCTGGATTTGGAGACCTCCGCCATAAAAGAACCCTCTGCTGCAAATCAGTCTTCAGGACCTGCAACAGGCCACACTTTTGTTCCATCCCAACACACCACACATCAAAAATAAAGGCGTGGGAACCCCGAGAACTGGTTTGTGGAACCCTACCATAAACAAATCTTTCACTTATAGGTATGACAATCAGCCAATCAGCTACATCGACAGACCAATTATCACAAAATACAAGACTGCAAACTGAACCTCTGCCATAAAAGAACCCTCTGCTGGTTCCCTAAAGCAGTGGTTCTCAAATCAGTCCTCAGGACCTCCAACAGGCCACACTTTTGCTCGATCCCAACTGCTCACACATCAAAAATAAGGGCCTGGGGTCCCCTAGAACTGGTTTGAGGACCACTGCCATACGCAATATTTCAATGGACAGTAGAATCAAAGACAGGCAGATCAGTTTGTATCAGCCCAAGTTTGGTAGCAAAAGACCCATGAAAAGACCCAAGAGAGCCACGGATTTCCGTCCCAGACAAACAGAAGGCCAAGGCGTTCAGGTTCTACCATTTATTACACATATTACATTCTTAAATAAAAATGCTCCACTGAACAGTTCTTGCATAGATATCTTACAATACCAATTTAAAAAAGAATTATGAAACAGACCAGTAACAAAAATAAATTTTATCTTCTTCCTTAATAAAGAACATTACCATACTAACATTATATCATACAAATAATAATATTTTAAACACTTTATACAGCAAATCAAAAAAGGAGAAGAACGGAAAAACCAAGGAACCGAATTTGAAGGAACCAAAAAAAAAAAAAACTGGAAAAGAAAGAAAAAGAAACGTAGAGGAAGTGAGCGTGAAGGTAGCGGTAGGGGTGAAGGGCGGTTGTGGTGTGGGTAGGATGAGGATGAAGGTGTGTGGATGGTGGATGAGGGTGAGGTGGGGGGCCCTGCTCTAGCTAGAAACTACATCCTGTACAAATGGCGTGAGTTGTCGTTGTCCTGCCACCGTGGACGCGCGTGAAAGATGGCATATACTGAACTCCCTTTCATATTTCCCCATGCAACCTGCGCTAAGCTGGTGCCGACGTTGGCCGGGCCCCCTGGAGGAGGGCGGTGTCGGCGTCGCCGGCGTCGGCGGAGGAAAGTGGCCGAAAAGAAAAGCACCTGTTAGAGGACGTGAAGCGTGTCAGCTGAGGTCTGTCGTTGCCTTGAGTTGCTCCCTGCTTAGTGGACTGCCTGGGACGTTCACAAGTCTCTGGTCACTGTCTCTGGACAGTCGGAAACACGGTACGCTCGGCGTAGAAGCGAAGGTTTTTTTGTCTGTGTGTTTTTTTTTTTTTTTAAAGGAGCTCTAGGAGCTGATCTGGGAGCAGCTGGCGGCGGTCCCGCTGATGCAGGGTGGGACAGACGAGAGAGGAGAGAGAGAGAGGAATGTTGAGGGTTTGGGGGTTGAGGGGGTGTGAGACATAGGAAAGGAAAGGTGTGGTGAGTCCTGTATATACTGACACATCGAGTTCGGACAAGCACAGCAGACAGAGACTGACTCCAAGATGCACTCTGCGACCGCAGGACATGAGCCTAATAAGTCATTTTGGTGTCATGTGGTTTTGTTTATGATGAAGCAGTAAACAGTGTCAAATGAACTCCACTGGGGTTCCATTACGGACCCCTATACTTCCACGTGGTTACATCCTCAGCCCTTTTCACCTTTCCAGCTTGCCACTACAGCAGGAAACATACAGTCGCTGTTAAGCCGTGTTATTCCAGGTGATCCGGGTGCATCTCTATTGGTCCATTCATCATTCAATTTTGAATTTTTTGTTTTTTGGAAACTCTTCACTTTTGTGCACCCTTCTGTTGTTTTTACTCTTCCATCTTTCTACTTCTGTTCATGGTCTCAATTTTCAATATCAAGAACAACTTTAATAGTTTAATAGTCCTTAATAGTTGCCTAATAATTTGCCCTTGAAAAGGCTTTGTCAATCGGTTGCAGTGACAAATCTGCTTTTACAAAATCTGGCTATAGTATTTCATAACTCCTGGTCATGTATTGGACAGCTGGCTTGCATTAATGGTGCTTCAACAAATGAAGTCCAAGCAACTAGCATGTGCACCATGTTTTGGCGGTGTATGCTACCAGTCGGCTACTCGTGGAATTATGCAGTCCAACTTAAAAATCCCTCCAAAATGGAACTTCACAGGAGGATAAAACAGCTTTTTGGGGCAATTCTATTGGTCCGTCCGTCATGAATATTCACTAAACTGAAAGGGGAATAAAGGGCTTTTCTATGTGTGACAAAAATTATATAAAATTAAATTAGAGGTGGAGATACGGAGAAATATAATACTGTGGTACATCAAGAGTATATGTGGTATATCAGGTCTCATCAGTTGGCGCTGTTAAGTGTAAGTCTGTAGAGTCTTTAAGATCACCAACAGCATCCATTTAATTGGGGGTGTCTAAACTTTTGACTGGTAGTGTATATGTTGAGAATACTACAAAATCTACACTACTATAGCTCTTATTAATATCTCATGGGTGGATCAATTTGACTTCAGGTTACAGGTGTGTCCTCCCAACCGAAGGTCTTCCTAAGACATCGGCCTCACTGAACATGCTCGTGATCATTTGGACCACTAGAAGTAGACAATGCAACCGACTTCTAAGACTCAACTTTGGAGGCATGGAAAAACATCCCAGCGGATTTCTCTAAAAGACCCCAAAAGCTGTGGAAGCTGTGATAAAGGTAAAGGGTGGACATAACAAAAAAAAATTCCTGCTATATTGAATATTGATGACTTAATAACTTGGATGGTGGTCCCTAACTTTTGTCCTTTTGTACTCTAGTCCCAGGATAGTGGGTTTTACCATTGGAATTGCCTTAAGAACACCTTAGAAGTCGATTCGATTGCTTAAAATCTGAAATGCAAATACGTGAAACTGATGGAAGTGGCAACCCGTAAATGTGAAAGAAGGCCTACTGGGCTCATGTATCACCACCGTCATGCCAAAACCTTGGAGCTCTATTGTTTTACGGCCTTTATGCCATTTATAAATGGCACCCGGACCTGCGTACACCTCACGGCACACGAGCCAATAGAAATAGTCAGAAATGATGTGATTTGGTTACGACAGTGGCGCTACACTTTCCAGGAGTTGATTTGACACTGATGACCTTATTGCATAATAGGTAAACACATACTTTCCTGACTACTGCCTCTTGTACTAATGCCAGATTATCCAATCAGGCAATCCTAAAATGTTCCATTCACTGACTTTCCTGTTCTACTCCGATCAGCCAAAAGACCAGCTCATGTGCTCCTGTGAGAGGTACATCTGGAAGCAAGTCACGACAAAGTGGACAATCGACAGTGGTGCGGATTAACAGACTAAGCTACTGTAGCAGTACACACAAAGTGCGTATGGTATGTATTGAAATGGTTCTGTTTAAAGTTCTGCTCAAACTAAGCAACGGAACACCTACAATCTGCGAGTAAGAGGTGCTAGAGTCGACCGAGATCGCTTGCCTGTTCCGTCGTTCCAATCTGTGCGTTAATAGGCGTGCCCGGAAGTTCAGCTTCAGCCTCAATATGTAACAGTTGGGTGGGGGGTGGAGTTTGTTTCACTGGGAGGTGGCTTCGGGATGCTAGCCATTCCCTCTTTTCTCGGGATAAATAAATAAATAGACACTTGATGCAGTCGGTTTGCCAACTGCGGCTGAAACCCAGTCCGAATAATAGGGAATTTGATTGCTTTGATTACTTGGGGGGTGGGGGGGGTGGCGTTGGGCATCGCCATGGATTTGCTGAAATACGGACAACATTCAAGTGGACTCGACAGGCAATTACGACCTTCCGAAGACTCTCTCTCTCTCTCTCTCTTTTTTTTTCTTCTTTTTTTTCTTTTTTTTTTACCTCCAACATCCTTCAGAAAGATTAAACTCCACGGTAATATATGCAATGTACTAAAACCAGTGCGACTACTTCGCTGCTGCTGCTGCTGCTGCTGCTGCACTGCTACTCTCAAAAGAATAAAAGAAACCAAATAATCAAATCAATCACCCTCGGCTTGGCAAACAAACCGGCATGACTATATTACAAGCACACATACCCAAAAGACCATGGCAATGGTCACACGCTGATGCTCAGGGAAAGAAATTCAATGGGCTTGGGCTTCGGGGATGGGGGGGGGGGGATAGCATCTCTTTTAAGTGGTCAAACAAAGCTTAAAAAAGTAAGAAAAGCAAACGAGCAAAATTATCCTCTTTCTCTCGCTCATTTCTTAAAACACCCAGCAGTTCACTTGCAAATCTTTGGGCAAAGTGTGAGCGTGTGAGTAGTTGATGTTTTTTCCCGGCAGCTGATTGTGCATTGATCACTGCTGTCATTACTGTAGTGTAGGAGAGAGGAGGTGTAG
>CM067480.1:3213694-3256158 GCA_034552555.1 Semaprochilodus insignis
TTCCATTATTTCCGCTAAACTGCCTGCACTCGTTCTGTTGCTCCTCGGAGAGTAGCACATGCAATAAACAGGCCGTGGTCGTTTTGACTGTTTCACACAGGCCTGGCGAATAGCGGGTCCGAGCATCGTCTCCTGCTTTGTGTCTTTATTGGATTTGCCTGTCCTTGAGCTCCTCCGGTTTATGAAATCAGTGGTAAACAATATTCCCAACGTGTACTCTTATATGTACGCAAATGGGTGGAACAGGACAGGAACCCTCCCTTGCTCTGTCATTTGCAAAGTGGCGGGGCCGCAGGTGTGAGACAGCAAACGTTTCACGCTGCACTCTGGGTAATTGGCCAGAGACCCCCATACCCCCACCACAACCGCCTGACTATTCCATGCACCATCTCCCTCCTTTTGCCATGGCCCCCTTCTCATCTCTCTCGAACCGTCTCTCTCCCTCTCTCTCTTTCTCTCTTTCTCTTTTAGACAGGCAGGCTTGGACCTGCAACCACGGCAACCGCAACGCCAGCCAATTATAACTTGGGGAGGCACGGATGCATGATGGAGTCGCCTAGCAACCGGTCAGAGAGAGAGAGAGAGAGAGAGAGAGTAAAGTGAGGGTGCAGTTGCAGTATGCAACGGAGGGACACTCTGCAGCACCAGCCAATTATTGTTCGCTTTAGATGAGAGTGATGTAGTTGCCTGGCAACCCAAACCTACAGAGGGGAGTGGGGGTGGGCCGCTGGACCCTTGGACGAGCTGGAGGACGAGCGCTGGTTGGATTGGCACACTGTAGCCGTTAACTGGTGTCCAGAGCTGCAAATAATCAGCCTATTAGTGCCTTTCTTCTGCCCCCGATAACGGTTTCCTAGCAACTTACCCCAAACCCCCACCCTCCCCCCCCTCCTAATCAACAGCCCCCCACTGCACTCCCACCAGTGGCCTAGGTGCATATGCCACCGTTAATTACATTGCTTCAGTCAACTGGAGATAGAGGGAGTGAGCCACTATGATCTCTGAGGTTTGAGTTTCAGCTGCTATCCAATTACAGGGCCTGCTTTTCCTTCCCTCTCGCGGTTTCGTCCGGCGCATGCTGCCCATTCCAGAACCATTCCTTAGACCCCCCCCCCCAACCCACCTTCCCCTCGTATTCAATTCGAGGAGATAAATCATTGACTTTGCATTGTAGCATTGTTGACAAAGCCTAGCAAGGCCTTCGCCATCTCCGAGTAGGCTTCCCTGCAGTAAGTCCTGCAGTAATCTTAATCTCTCTGTGTCGGTAATCTATTGAAATAATAACCGAAGAAAGAGGATTAAGCTAATTACATCACGGAATCCGGCTTGTAATGAACATATCGGGTGCTGAGCTAGCACAGAGCAGCGTGTCTTCGGGCTTTTTATTTTCTCTATTCCTTTTCCCCCTGCCATTGCTTGTTTTTCCCCCCTTCCAACACTTTCTCTCTCACCGCTCCTCAAAAGCAAGAGCGCTGCCCGTGCGCTAGCATCAGTGCGAGAGTGATTAGCATCGCTACCGCTCGCGGGAACCTGCCGAGTCAACAGCCGGCCTCAGGAGCCAGATTAGCCGCAGCGAGGCCATCATCGCAGCAGGACTCAGGGCTACGGCCGAGCGCAACTCACTCCCAGGGTTCAGCAAGAGGGCAGCGGCAGTGGCTCCAGAGGTGGACGTGGCTGAATTAGCCGAGGAATGAGATTTAGTCCAGCCGCTCTATCAATCATCTGGCAATTACAGTGCACGCTGACAGGTTTTGAATGGTGCTGCTGCTGGAGACTGAGGTGGGAAAGGAGACCGTAGTATGCTGGGCACTGTTGCTGAGATACACCTTGCTGCACTAAATCCCTGAAGATCTACACTGTGGTACACCTGATTTAGCATGTATCTCTTCATTACTAAGCTCTCTCACTTCCAAACAGGGTAACTGAAATTGGCATTCCTAAAGGAGGCCATTAAAATTGACCCCGTGACTTGACACTTGACAGACACGGCTATCCAGGGTGACTTACAATGGCAGGTAAACGTAGCATTAGAAATCAAGGACAGTATAGCAGTGGCATTCCTGCCTGGAAGGGGAATCAAACCTTCACTCTTCCGTATGCAGGGCAATGGTGTTATCTACCATGCTTTGGTCTTACCTGTGTGCGTCCTCTGGTGTGCCTTCAAATGGGAGCTCTTTGTGTAAACCTTCCTGCAGCCATTGAACTGGCAGCGATGGACCCTCTTCTTGTTCTCCGGAATGTCGCTGACCCCCGCTGACCCCATGCCTCCCTCTCCGTCACTCTGCGCACCCCGGCTGGGTGGCGAGGGTAGCGAGTGTGTTGCCACTAGCTTGGCTGCGCCCAAACCCACTTTCTTGGCTACCAGCTTAAGCGTGAGCGTGCCGTCTGCTGTGGCGCTCAGAGTCTGCGTGGGCTTGACAAGGTGCCGACCCAGCTCGGGGGAGGAGGGCGGCGTGAGGGAGGTGACGGCGCTCAGCTGTGCTGGGTTCACACCCCCGCTACCATCTTTTCCCCCTGCATCTGCAGGCTTCCCACTCGCTGGGGCTTGGAGGCTCTTGGGTAGGGACACAAGCAGTGGTGGTGGCGGGCTAGGCTGGTCAGCTAGGCCGGGCAGCAGTGGGTCCATGAGGTCCTCATCACTGTCCCTTTTCATGAATGCCGGCGTCAGGAGGCAGTCCAGCTCCTCGTCAAAGAGGTCGGAGAACCTCTTGGGCTCTGTCTGAAGGTACCGCTCCAGCTCTAGACACGTCTGTTGGGAAGAGAAGGAGGAACATGGTCAAACATGGGTAACTGTAGTAATCTCCAACCTCACAATGATTGTAGATGACATCATGACATCGGTACAAGTCAACTGTCCAGTGGGGCAGGTCTCAGGAACCAGGACTGGCATCCCTGCCATGGAAGAGCCTCTTTGGTTCTTTAGGGAACCATTTCTATTAATGAGATGTTCAGTAGCATCGACGGCATAATTCAAAGAAGGTATTATGCCACCTTTTCATGAAGGGCATAGTAGTGATCAGTAGTTATCCCACTGGCATGGCATTAACTTCGCAATTCCTGATAAACGTCCCAGAAATTCCCAACTCCTGGATACTCACTACATTGCACAGTTTCAAGCATTACTTACACTAGCACATCAGCTAATCATCAAACCCTTCAAACGTCCCCTCACATGATTTAGGCTAGAGAGCTGTTTAAACGGTGCAGGCCAGTGGGTCCACAGGACTTGAGCGGTTTAAGGGCGAGGGATCCTTACGCCTCACACTGGCTTGTTTGCCTGTTAAGCCAAGAAGCTCACACTGGCGCACAACTTCCAAGAAGAAAAAAATCTTCATCTTCAGCTTCAAACGTCCGTTAGCTTGCTTTCAAGATAATACCCATTTGCCAAGCGTCAAAGCATCCTAATCCTGCACACGGATTAATTGTTCATTTGCGGGAGCGCAGTGGAAGCCAAAGCAGGAGGCTAGGTTGGACGCAGTCAATGGTATTGTAGCATAACAGAGTAAAGAAGTACTGGTACCCACAGCTGAAGCTGCTGTAAAGCCTCCTGGCGCATTAACACCTTGCCTGTCAAACTAGCGTGCGCCGGTGCAGTTGGCTTCACCGGGAGTGTCAACAAGCACACCTGCCGGAGAGAGGTCAGCGCAGCGAGTGATCGATCACAGCTGCGGGGCGGCTTCTACCGAGCCGTGACCCGCTCTGCCCTCGCCGCATCTCTCTGGGAGAGAAAATAAAACATCCCAGGAATTTTCATTACTCTTGCTAAGCGGGACGGGGAGATATTTACCCATGCAGGTTATGCTGCTTTCGGATCGGTCAGCTCGCTCCACGCTATTGCGCCGGAAAGGAGCTCCTTGCTTACGAAAATAAACCTTTAGCCTTTCTTTGTGCAGGGGGATTCATTAAAGTGAGAAATAACTCGGTAAACAAAGAGAGAGAGAGAGAGAGAGAGAGAGAGAGAGAGAGAGCAAAAGAGGGCGAGAGAGAGAGTGAGTGTCTATGGCTCACTGACTGCCTAGTCAGCAGTTCCTTTTCTAACAGTCTAACAATATTGTTCTCCAGTCACAGTGGCCAGTTTGGATATTAAAGTGTTCCGTTCCGCATGTTGCAGTAAAAGCACTTTGGCAGCGAGGTCGCCGGAGCACTATGGGGATGGTGCTAGCGGCAGGGGAGGTGGGGGTGGGGGGGCACCCTTCTGGCTCATTCCTTCATGTCATCAGGGCAAATTACAGCAGTGGCGACTCCATTCTCTTAACATCAGAAACATGACAGAACGCATCTACGGCTTAGGCTCACGCTTCCCATTCTCTCCCGCAAATAAATAAGGGGCCTCTGCAAATTTTCCCTAGCGTCTGCGGCGTGCCGATAAGCTGCGCTTTTCATTTCGCTAAAAAAAAAAGAGATTTTTTTTTCCTGCTTTATTCCAACAGGGAAACATTTGCATATGAACATAAATCAAAGGGTTTTTCTTGGAGGTTTCAAACTAAACCTGCTGATAAGCAGCGCTAAAATGTAATACGGCGAATAAAAAGTCTTTCGCACTGCAGACGGGAAGGCCTTCGGCTAGCCTCTTGTCCGCACTATTGATAGGACTCAATATGTCTTCGAGTGACGCGAGGTTTTGTAATGGAACATCAAACATGTTGGTGGAGAAAAAAAGACATCCTAAAGCGCTGAATCCCTCTTAAACGCAGAATTCCTGGCACAGCAGAAAAAAAAAAACAGCAATTGTTGCAATTAAACACTAACGGCTGTTCGGCTGGTTGAATTCAAGTATCACTACAGCACTTCTTCTGACGTACGGCGGTTCAGGCTGCAGGTCTCGTGCTACGCCAAGTCTTTGTGCAGACAGATACTAGGCATTCGGTTCGGGCCATAAATGTCAAAACTCAATCAAACAGCCAAGTGATAATGCTAATTTCTGCTAGCGTCTTTAGGTGAATTCTAGCTCAGCAGCACTAAGCTATCGCTGGTGCACATGAACACATTAAACACATTAAAAGGAAGCCTACAATAGACATTAACCTGTACATACAGTAGGTGTTGCAGTTTTGCCTTAAAGAACCCTGACATAGAGCTACCACTGTTGAGAACACAGAATGTAGCAGTCAGTTACATATCTAGAACTTCCAGAAGGCCTAAAGTGTGGCTTGCTACCTTTTATCTCTCACCCAACGGAAAAGTTCAATTGGCCGCTTGTATTTACACAAAAAAAGAGTCACCTTGCATGTTTAAGGTGGTAGTAACTTCAGGCTCCTGCAGATGGCGCTGCACGAGAATGATGGGGCTATAAATACCTGTTGGGGTGTGAGTGACGGGATCCATAGATGGAGACGAGGTGGTGCAGTGCAGTGAATGTCTCGTTCCATGTGTGGAAAATGGCTCCAAAGCAAAGTAATTGCATTTGGGCATGCCAAAGACCATAGTGTGAAGGAAGCAGCTGACGGTCATACGGGTCTACCAGCAGTGGCTAAAATCCCAGTCTACAGGGAATTCTCCTTGGAATTGTGCCAGGGAAGGCATCCACCAAATCTGGCCCAACTACGCAGTTCTTTGATGGAAGAGTGTCTGAACATTGATGTGTCCTACATCCAGAAACTTGTCCAGTCCATTCCAAATCCAGTCACAGCTGTTATTGGTGCTGGTGGAGGTATTACATGCTGTCAGGTACGTTTCAGTCACAGGTGACTCATTTTTTGTTTGGTGAGCTTAGTATTACTACAGTAGTGATGAGCTTAGTATTACTAGGCCTAGAAGGCCCTGAGGACCTAAAGCTAACTTAGCTAATGTCCCCCACCCAGGCTAGGCTTCGTCATGCATGCATCTGACAACATACACACACTCCATTTCACACATAGGCCCTTTCTAACCATATAGCCATCCTGCACATCATGAAACCACCCAGTGTTGAGAAGTAGAGCTGGGACGGCTGTATGAGGCTGCTTCAAACTACCTGGCAGGTGCATGAATTATCCATGTGGACTGAGGATAAGCAGTCTTTTATCTGTGTGTTACAGAGCGAGACGTTCTGCAGAAGACAGGAATTCTGTATTAGAGGAAGCTCACTTTGCCTATGCATTTGGTAGGGCCTTGCTGCATTCGCGGATGCTTCAAGGACGCAGGCGAGTCATCGTTGATGAGAACACAGGGAGATGTGAATACTTGATACTGGAACAACTTCCTGTAACAAGCCATGCGGTCGTAAGACAAACCTGAGAACAGCATATATTTATCGGAGCAACTCTGCGATGGGGATACTTTACAAATGAGGCCGCGGCCAAATCAGTTCTGCTTGGATACTCTGTGCATACTCTTGGACGTGCGGGCATTTTAGACAGTCCGCAAACACTTCTTTTGTTACACATAGTGTTATTCTGTATATCATCTGTTACAGCATATGTTTATATTACATAGTGTCTGATCTACTTACTCATTTGAACAGCTACCTACATAATGGTGTATAATATATTAATATTAGAGCTGACAAAATTCTACACTTGGCAGATATTTATATCCAGAGTGAGTTTTGACCATGATACACAGGTAGGTATACTGTTGGGTGCTTGCCCGGGCATGGGATCAAACCCAAGTCTGCAGCATGGAGTTACCCACTACACTATACCATCCACAAATCCAGAGCATGCCTTCATCTTTAGCCTTCATCTGATGTCGGATTTGAACCCACGCCTCACGTGAAACCCTGACACCTTGGTATACAACCTTCAGTGTGGATGCATAGACCACTCAGCCCTTCTGGTATGTTCTAACAATTATATGGTCAATCTGTTATATTAGCAGCTTTGTCTGATTTACTCTTGATTGCCAATCAATTATCCAAGCCATATCGCCCCCATTGCCGATTCCATTTCCTAGCTAGGTCCCCATGGCAAGCTGCTACTAAGCTGGGAAGGCAAAGTGTAGCACAAACTTCCTTCTTTTCAAACTGCCTACGTGCATTGTTGGACAGACTCATCCAGTGAGAGAACGGTGAATTGTGCTTTCACTTCCAGCTATGGATAGGTGTGGCAACACCTGAGAATGGAATTGTGAGTGCAGGACCAGTGCTTTGATGGTTGCACCACTCGTGCATCAATGTGCAAGCTTGTGAACTCCTTTTGATAGATTCTCAGAATTATGTGATTTGTGCGGGTGTTTTGTGAGATGCTGTAATTCCAAAGTTCCATGGAATTCCATGGAATAGAATGGAATTGAGAGCATAAGGCAAATGCTTGGTGTGTTGCACCAGTGGTAAGCCCCTGTTATTGGGGGCTAATTGTTGCAGCCTATTAAATAACCACTTGCATCAAAGCGCAAGCTTGTGAACTCTTTTTTGACAAGTATAATTATGCAATTTGTGCAGGTGTAAGATGCTGCACTTCCAGATTTCCTTATGGTATCTATCTATCTATCTATCTATCTATCTATCTATCTATCTATCTAACTATCTACCTATCTATGTGCAGTCGCTGCTCATCTTCGGCTGGACTGCTGCTAAAAGCGAGCCCCCTGACTCTCCGCATCTAGCCGAGCAGCATCAATAATGTATGTGGACCAGGGGGGCGGGTGGGGGTGCGGAGGGGGGATTCATACGTAGCGCTAAAAAGCGATGTCAGACAAAAGGAGAGATAGAGAGAGGAGCGAGAGAGAGAGCATCGCAAAACTGTTATTAGCGAACGCGGCTCGGGTCCAAAACTAGACACAAAGGGAAAATTACCGCCAATCTCCGAGTCAGTTCCTCTCTCTGTCTCCGCTCCCTGCGTGGATAATAAAGTCAGAACATTATCTAAACTAATGCGTTTATATCTCCGCCTGCATCTAGCAAAACTGTGGGCTTTTTTTCTCTCTCTCTCTCTCGCTCCCTCTCTTCCCTTCCTCACCCCCTCTATTTTTGGGTTGAAACTATGATTTTTTTTTTCCACCCCACATACAAATAGGTTTTAATTAAAGTGCTTTGGCTTTCATCAGATGCCGTTTGAAGCTCTACCTCACGATGAAAAAAATGATCTCTCTCTCTCTCTCTCTCTCTCTCCTGCTCACTCTCTCTCTCTCTTTCCTTCCCAACACAGCATGCGTTGATGACTAATTAGCCACTCAAACGACCCAGCAAAGAGAGGCTCTTTATTCAGCTAATTTGCTGATGGGAAGCCTTAAGCGTGTGTACGCTCGCATTGCCTACGTGTTTGCATGGGTAAAACGGAACAGTAACTAACAGCTACCCCCCTGACTTTCCGTTGCTTCGAAAAATAAACCCCCTTTTTGCTTTTTTTGGGGGGGGGGGGGGGGGTGGGGTTTGTACTGTGCACTCCAAGAAGGCTTCCCCAAGGCACAACAAGCCAGAGCACCCGGCTCCAGCAATTCTGCACGGAAAATGGTGCAGGCTACGGACGTTTTCAATGAGCCGGGAGGAAATCTGCCATCTTCTCCCCTTCCCCTGCAGCGCCCATAACAATAACCCACGGTGCCGTCCATCCGCTACAGCTATTATCACTCATGCTCTGTGCAGATCATAACCATCCCGCTGTAAAATTGGGACTCTGTCCTTGATTCATCTCGGAGAAGGATTTTTCCCTTGTTTGCACAAGAGCAAGGCCCCAGCTTCTTCTCCGTTCATTCATTTGTTTAGGGGTGATATATATATATATATATATATATATATATGTGTGTGTGTATGTGTGTGTTTTTGGCCGAGCAGCCTGCGGTGGCTGCTGCTGCTGCACCATTAGCTCCGTAACGACACCACAATTACAGAAGGAACCCTGTGAGAGCCATTGTGCCAAGTGGCATGAGCGTACCATCAACCGCAGGAAGCATTTCAAATCTCTACTGCCCATACGGGCCTCCCCCAAGGTCCTATCCCATCCATACTGAGAGAGAGAGAGAGCGAGAGAGAGAGAGAGAGAGAGAGACACGCTCCCAGTCAGAGGTAGATCCTATCTGTCCCGATGACATTTAAACCGTCATCACAGCAGGATGAACATCAGAGTCATCTGAGGCCCACGCCGTCACGGATAGGATTTCACGGATTTGTTCGCCTTTTCAGCTCTCCGTCCGCACCCTAGGCCCACTCCCCTCTCTCTCTAGCAGGGCCCAGAGACCAGGGCTGTCAGTTTTGGCCTGCTGTTCGGAGTGTGGCAGTGAGTAATGTTGGGAAGGCAGACGGGGGGGTGGGTGGGGTGGGGTGGCTACTTCGTCTTAGACAACAGCTGACACACACTGAGACCTGAGCCTCCTCACTCCATACACTGTCATCTGCCCATCCCCCTCCACGTCCAAGCCCCAGGGTTCCTGACATTTAGAGGATACAGTTACAGCATGAGGCAGAGCACACTTAGTGATTTACTGTGTGCTTCTGTGCAGCATGTTTGTGTGAGAAAGTGTGTGCGTATTTATTTTGGCAAGTGTGTGTGTGAGTGTGTGTACGTGCATGCGCTCTTTGGTGGGCCGATTGAAAAGTGGTCATAAAACCAATGAACTGGAGTTTCTAACAGGCTGGATTTCCCAACAAAAGGCCCAACAAAAGCATGAAAAAGCACCTCAATAAAACGCTTAATGGACAATAAATAGAAAGGCACTTATGTGAAAAGTCAACAAGCATCAGCTCGGTACCGTGCTCAGTGGCCAGAGCCGATTCCCTTTGATCTCGCCAGTGATTCCTCCCATCAAAAGAAAGCCTCTGAAATGAAAGACTCCTTCTATCCGAATCGCTCTTCTCACAAAGGGGATTTCACCACCTTTTTTGTGGGCAGGGAAACGCGCTCGCTGATCGTCCAGTCTTTTTTCATGAACCGTCACTACCGCTAAACTGCAACATGCCAACAACAAATGGCTCTGGGAGCCCACAACCACTCTTGACGGCCCCCCCAAAAAACAAAACCTCCGTGTGCAGTTCACACGTAGGTGCAAACAAGAGAGGCTAACATCTCAACAAACCTCAAGTTCCTTTCTTTGTGCCTGATCCCGAACCGAGTTATTTGTTGTTGAGCATTTGCCGATACCAAGTAGTTCCACACAGCAAAACACATTTGCCCCAACCTCCTGACAGCGCATTCCACTGCCCCCCATTATAACTTGGACATTATAACTTGGGGTGACTGTGGTGTGGCGCAGCAGATAACACCACTACCCACCAGGGTTCGATTCCCAGTCTGGGTGACTATGCTGTGCTACACTAATTAGGGCCCCTGGGCAAGACTCCTAACACTACGCTGGCCTACCTGTAATACCATTACCCTTGTAAGTCGCTCTGGATAAGGCTGGCAGCTAAACGCCATAAAGGTAAATCTAACATAGACTAAAAGAGTGGCACAAACAAACTGTGCATTGGCCCTAACAAAAGGATCAGGCCTGGTTTGGGCTTAAAATGGCCCAATGCTGGCCCAAAGCTGACCCAATGATTGGCAGCCCTTCAAAACGGACATCCCTAACCTTGACGTTTAGGAGCAATCCTAAGGCAACCCTTTTTCAGCAACCTCTGTGGACTGCAGTTCGGACGCCTTGCCGCAGCCTCCGGCCCCACAGCCCCCTCCTATGAAATTTTAATCAGTGGCCTATGATGGAGTGAGTCCACTCAGACTCTCCTGCTGTGTAATAGCCCTCCTCTCTGCCTGGCTCTGCACCTGTGTCACCCCCTCCCTACCTCCTCCCTGCCTGTCCGTACAGTAGTCCTACTCTCACTCTTTCTTTTATGGCCCAACAATGGACACACATACAAACACACACACACATGCACACACACACACACACACACACACACACACTGTATATACACACACACAATAGCACAGCAAGGCAATTGGCACCCGGGTACTGCTCGTACTCCCTTTTCTACCCTACTCCAGCCTCCACATGCTCAGCCTAATAACCATGGGTTATAAAACAAATGAATGGAGGAGATCCATGTGGAAGAAAAATGCTAACAGCTGTTAGCAGGGACAGGACAGATATGCACTTTTAATTTGAGTGGATAATTTAATCCCGTTTCCTTTGGCCCTTGGCCACCGAGACAGGGCTGCCACACACACACAACAACTGGCTGGGTCTTTTTGTCAAGTCTCGGGTTTTGCCCTCTGACATGTGGCATTTGTCTACAGCAGAGACGGGAAAAAAAGAGATGCTGAGGTTCATTTCTTTGCGGAGCATTTAAACAGAGCGAAAGCGAGCAATGCAAGAGACTTTGAGCAGTCAAGATTCAAAGCTCCACTCACAACTGACGTGCCTATGAATTTGTAAAAATGTACAGCTAATATCAGATAAGAACCCTGCCTCGCTCCATCAGATGTTCCTGGGTGACGTGCTAATGGCTGCCTGACACAGATCTCCTCTCCCTTCAGAAAGAAGCTGAGATTTGTAATCTGGAAAGTGCAAATCTCTGTGGTCTGCTGCGGAGCTACTGCCCATCCTGTGCGCTCAGATGCCGCTGCTTCATCTGCCTCGGCTGGGTGCCACTGCCTTCCTGCTGACCAGTTTGCCTACGATGAAGCTTCTGCTTGTCTTGCGCTGGGAGAGAGATTCACATGCATCCCGCGTGCCCATCCGGCGATCGTGCTATTTAATCACAGACAAATTGGACATTTCTTCCTCTGCCTCAAAAAACACTCAACACTTCTCCTATTCATTGCCTATCACTGTTTGTTGCTATTCGGGGTCGACCTGAAGAGGATGGGTTCCCCTTTTGAGTCTTGGTTCCTCTCGAGGTTTCTTCCTCTTGCTCAGAGGAAGTTTTTCCTTGCCACTGTTGATTTTGGCTTGCTCATTGGGGGCTTGGACCTGGGCAAATTCTGAGCAAATTCTCAGTGGTAGGAAGGCAAGAAGGGACTCAACTCAGTCAGTGCAACGCACACGAACGGGTTAATGCGGAATCTCCACTGCATAGCTGGAAGTTCACACCACCGAGATTGTGGGGAAGAGAAATAAAAGGCCAATTGCTCACAGAGGACAGATCCCTATTAGCAAGTTGGCCGGCCCAGACACACAGTGACTGATGGGCGACTGCAGACAGCCCTCAGGCCGTCCCTGCCCTGTTGCCTCGACGTCCTCGGCGCCAGATTTTTCGGAGCATCTCTCCGCGAGCGCAAACTCGGCACCTGATTTCTCCGAGGGGAGGAAAAGAGGCAGACTGTACGTGGTTCCAGTCCTGCATTTACATATGCGTTTCATTATTGTTGCGGTTGCCTGGTTACCGGGTGATAGTTAAATCCCTTGTGTCTATCTGCAAAAGCAACTCCTACAGCACATGAGCCAGGCAGCCGACACAAACTGAAAACCAAATTTCAGGGGGCTTACGTAGCCAAAGAATGTGACCTTGAAATGCTTGTGGACTTGTAATCGAGAGCTTGAAAATTTAAACAGGAGGACAGGAGTAAAACCTCACTCACTGGGAACATCATGCTTGGATTTGGAGGTGTGTGTATATATATACATATATATATATATATATATATATATTTTTTTTTTTTTTTATTTTTTTATTTTTTTTTTTTTATATATATATATATATAAATGCACCCAATAGGAAGTGTCAGATTGCAGGGCTGTTGGGAAGGAAGATAAAGCTTACCAGGAACAATAAATGATGATACATTTAGACTGATATGGGCAACATTTATTGAGCTACACATACAGAAGTAGTGTCTCTCAGTATGGCGTCAGGCCGCCATGTTTGTTAACACACCATGCCAGACGTCTCGGCATGGAGTTGTAGATGTTCCTAATGGTGTCCTGTGATAATCCATCCCATGCAGCTTGAACACAGTTCCTGCAGATTGTGCGGTAGGGGTGGAGGTGGACTGACACCAGGCACGCGTGATGCGTGACAAAACATTTATCTTGGCGCTGACCACGGTGCCTCCACACACTGATTCATTGGCCTTCTCCGCCAAGACAAAAGTGGGACTGAAGATGACCCGCTGCCATTCTGAGTCACTCCATTACAGTCTGGCACGACACCATGGCGAAGTTGGGCAGTCTGCGTGCAAATAGTCCTGCGTCGTGCAGCCGTCTGCCAATGGTGCTGGCACTAACAGGATGACTCATGGAGGACATCACTGCTCCCTGAATGTCTGCAGTCATTGGGTCATTCAGGTACACCGATAAGGCCAGTCTTTGCTTATGTCACATGCACGGCTGAGTATGAAACTTGAATCAATTGCATGTCTCACGATGTCAAACCTACCCACCAAGTTTCAATCCTGTCGGTTGATTCCTTCTGGGTGCAGCTATTTGTACAACTACTCTGAACTGTTATTAACTGTTGTATCTTTGGGATGTTGCAAGTGTGCTTTTTTGCCAGTACAGAGCACAGACAACAGCTTAACCATGACCCTTGGCTCTGCAGAAAACAGAGAATCAATACACAGCATGCATGGCCAAGCTGCTTACATGTGGCAGGTCTCATGTTCTCAACAGGGTTTTTCTTTTTTTCCCCCCGTATGGAATGCTCTCTGGCTGCCAAACCTGTGAGTGAGAGCGTCTGAGTCATCTGTTATGTAATGACTAACACGCTTAATATGAAGATGCTGGCTGCAATTTAAACCATGTCAGGAGTACCTGGGTACCTGATTTGACCTTGCTCAAATATGTGCTTAGGGTAATTGAAGCACTGGACCAATACCAGTACTTCTAAGAGAAGGTCTCTTTTGAGATAAATTTCTTTCTGTGACAGCCAAACTGACGGAACTAGATAAGTAAAGAACCAACAGCTTTAGGAAACTGACTGCAGAATGTCTCAGGTGACTTTCCAGTCGAGCAAGCAGTCCGGCAATTTAGAGGTTATGGGTCACTTTGTAAAGTGGGTGATGTCGACCGGAATGTCATGTTCTAGCATTCCCTATCAGTCTTCTAGTCAGACAGTCAGCCTTTGTTTGTCTAACGCCAGTTGTCATTTTCCTGATGTTCCTTTGCATAGCGTCGCTGTCCAAAGGAAAACAAGTATCTCCAAAAAGGCAACTTTACAGGAGAGAGCAAAAACCTAGTTGAATTTGAATGTCAGTCAATGGAACCAGACTTTTTTCCGAGCAGTTTTGAGCCATTTCTGTTGGTTCATTCCCTATGAAATTTGCACCCAATGTAAACGGCAGCTGCTGTGTTCAAATGATGCCTCAAAATCGACCAAAATTTAGATACATGTTTTTCTTTGGACAGTGTCGATATATTACGGTGCCTGTTCACAGCTTTGTTCCCAGCTGTTCACAAAGGCTTGTGACCTCACTGAGAACTGTGGCGAGACCTCTTCAAAGCAGGTCTGATGGGAAAACTTCCATAGGCCGGCGGGCGCTCGAGAAACACAGAGTAAACATGATCCTCCTAAATGCTTTCCCTGAAAGGCTAAGCCAGGCTTTGGGTCTGAGATTATTGTAAACTAGACACACTCATTACTGTGTATCAATATTTACCCTCTTCCACAACGCTAATTACATGTTCGTGGCGTAACGCGATTTGCCAGTTTACGACAAATTCATTATTCCGTCGTCCTGCGCGGAACCTCCGTTCCCTATTGTGCCGCAACCAAGGCCGTGCCGTGAGATTGGGCCTCTCTGGCACTGCAGCAGCTGAACTGTAGCTCTCTCTTCCTCTTCCTTTCTGCGTCTCCGGCTGGCGAGTGCAGGCCAGCTCCTCTGGGAGACGAGAGGAAACAGACAGATAGAGCCTCGGCCAGAGACGAGCACAACAGTCCCTGCAGCTGTTTCCATGGCAGCCACATTGTTGGGCTCCGAAATTCCGAAAAGATCCGAGAGGTGCATGGGATCCGGTCTTTGTTGGTTTTGTTTGCCACAAGCACCAACCGCATACAGTAAAAGAGGCAACTGTAGAGCATCCCGGAATCTTCATGGAACCCAAAAACGGCGGAATCATCATACCTTTCCGACCACAGAGCGCTTTCATGAACCTGACTGCTTGCAGTGAGTGCAAATCTGAACCAAACCTCAGGACCCCATTACTTACCACCAGCACTGCTCCTCCCTTCCTGTTTCCATTATCAACTGACAACCAAAACGGTGCGACCACATAAGCACTTAGGTTAACAGTATTTCACCTACGCCTACAATGCATGAGACAGCGCACGGTTATTTCATTCGGGTTACGTAAGAGAGAATGTCGAGTTACGACTCCCTCAAGATTATGGATGGGAACCATCAAGCAATCCGCAGCCAAAGGGCCATTTCTGTAGAAGGGATCCCTTGTCAGAGCCTTTTTGCCCTGAAAGGAAGTGAGGAAACAGGAAAACATTCATTAGGACGGAGGTGCAGAAGTTGTGCATGAGCTGATCCGTGTTGACAGCCCTTGGCAGAACATTAGGGCCCCCGTTCGGGTTCACGACATAACAGAGACAGGTTTATTATGACATGAATTCTCCTGAGGCCGGCCACCTAAGGAGAAGAAAACACCTTCGCTTAGCTCTAGAACACTGACGTGCCGGCCGAAGGAGTCATCGTAAACAAGTCTAGAAGGGCTTCATTAAGCCTTATTTCTCCATGGACGCATGGCTCGTTTCTCTACATATGTCTGGCGGACGTACATGTAATGAGCAACAAAGAGCAGTGCTGACCGTGCATGGTAATTAGCGGGTTTTATCTGGACCGCACACCCTTGGTGGTAAGGATTACTGCCAAGATGTACGTCCATGCTAACGAAGACCAGCTTATAGCTGGAAGCCCTCATTTAAGGAACTGAGGCATGACGTGCTAAGGAAATTGGCTGCTGATTTGCACTAAAGACTATGCACGGTATAGACCTGGGCACTGTTCCTCCATTCCCCAATGGAGTCGTGCACTGTGCTAACTTTGTTTCCACAGCAGAGAGTCAATAGTTTGATATGAGACCGCATTCTAGTTAGGGGCCAACAGTCGTTCAGTACAGCAGCGGTTAACTTGGAGCAGAAGAATCAATGATCTGAGTCAGGCTCTGAAAAGCATTCAGCGTTAATCTGTAGCTCCAGCCATGCCTCAACGGGTCAATGTCATAGTCCCTGTCTGGACCGAGCTGGCAATGCTGATCACTATTATGGCTTACGACAACTTGAAGCTGAAGTTGGGAGATAGCGGGTCGTGATGGCTGTTCTAAGGGACACCTTCGCTTATTTGGCGCCGCCACTGGAGAACCGTGCCTGCCAACCCCACCATCTGTATCCAGATACACAAGGAGACTCTAAGCTTGACATTGTGCAGCTGCAGCTAATGAATACATCCATTTAAAGGAGGAGGAGGAGGCGGACCCCGTGCCAATCAGCCTTTGGGTGCCACTGAGTGCTATTTATGTGTAGACCAACACTGGCTTCGCTCGCAGAATGATGCCAAATGTGTACGGCAGAGGTCACAGAGGGGACAAAAGGGCTGTGAGCGAAAAGAAAAAGGCATGGACCCTCACTGCCCCCCCACCACCATCACTACCCTCCCGCCCAGTCATTTTCTTTATCAGCAAATGTTTGTAGAAGAGACAATACCCCCTTGATCCAGTCCCAAACCAACACAGGTCCCATTAACCCTCACCCCAAATCCAGTCAAACACTCTTGACTCTGGGAGGGGGACGAGGCCACAGATGAACTTGTTTTGGGGACAGGGGACAGAGATTACCCTGTGTGCACTTCTGCCTTCAAGGCAACAGTGGAGGGTTTAAAGGGTACATAAACGCCATTCAGCTGTCTACAGTAGCCCAAACATTCGAATGTTTCTTAGGAGCCATTCAAACATAACCAGCTTTTGTTTGGGATCAAATTCCATCCCTTTTGGCTAGCGAAGAATTAGCATAATGACTGGTGAATGAATAAATTAAATGATACATTTAAAGAAACCGGGGAATAATGGCTATAATACGTGTGACAAATTGACAGCACTGAGTTATAAATGCAAATGCATTATGCCCAGTAAGCGGAGTGGGGTGCACTGGGCAATAAGAAGGAGGAGGCTCGGGCGACGGCAAAGACATGCCAAATGTAGGGTAATCCCACCAACAAAGGCTTGTGAGACAGCGGGCTGGTGAGAGTCGGGCTGAGCTCTGGAGAAGGGATCCCTGTCTTCCCTTAACTGGATTTGGGGAACGAGCTGCTGTTTATCTGTGTACGGGTCGGCTAATGGCTGCCGGCTGCCGGCACTGGGGTAATCTAATCAGGATACAGCGATTTACATTAAATCGCTCAAGCGGGATTATTCCCCGTCAGAAGCCGATTGAAAGGGGACACTTTTAAATGGGGTTAACAGCTTGTTATAAGATTGGGGAGACTAAGTGAGGGATACTGGTGTGTGAGTGTGTGTGCGGGAGCGGGGGGAGTCCTATTGTGCCACACTACAGGCTAATCTTCATTACACAATGCCAAGAGATTGGCGCTCGGGCGGGGGATACAACACCGGAAGACAAAAGGAGACAAGAGGGGAGAGAGTAGGGAGACAAAGGGAGATGGGCAACAAAGAGAGTTGGAGGCGGGGGCTGACAGTGGGGCTTTTTGTCTCATAAGATGGATGGTCCTCTGGGCCTTGTGTGGAGAGCTCCAGTTACATACACAGGGGTATAGGCAAGTGATCTGACTATCAGGCCAAGTTCTTTGAGGGAGTCAGTGTCAACTACAGAGACATTCTAAGGGCTAGCCGAGCTCCTGAGAGACACTGGGACAGACAGGGAAAAGTGAAAGTGGCCTAAAGTACTGCATGTAGCCAAATATGTAAGGCACTGTCAAAGTAAACCAATGCCCACCATCCCAAAGCAGAGTCTCAAACTCCACTTTTGGATAGGCCTGAACAGTTCAAACACACATAGCCCTTAACTAGTGAGTTGAACCAGGTGCAGGGAAGTCACCAAACTGTGCTGGATCCCAGCCTTCCAGCACTTCGAGACTTCGGATTGAAGTGTAGCTACAATCCCAGCTGATCTCTCAGTAGACAAAACAGAGGAAGTTTAGAGGAGCACTTCCTTTCTCTGTTTTATCTCTGTCTATTCGATTCATCCATTTGCCACCCCTTACATCTGAGACCACAGATCCCAATTCTCTCCCTCTCTTCCTCTTTCAGAGGTTCCGGGCTGTTGTCCAAAGCATACCTCGGCACTTTTGCACTACGAGCGGGAAGCCACATGGAGAGAGGCTAAAATTACTGAACGGTGAGGGGGAGGTGGTAGAGTTACCTTGTTCTGAGTTATGTCAGAGCAATGTGCCCCGTCAGCTCGGGTCACCATGCCTGTACATCTTAGCCTGTCCTATGAAGCCCTCCCAGAAGTGCCTCTTACGTCTTATCGGTCAAGGATTCCTGCATGCCCCTTCTATACCCAGTGCAAGCAGGAGGCCTGCAAGTAGCGAACTGCAGTAGGGACTGCAGATCCAACGATGAAGCAGCAAGGCAGAACTGAAGGGCCCAGTCTTGCATGTTCATCTGGCTCATTTACTCTTGTCTGACAATTATATACAGCTCTGTTTGAGCCACAAGAAAGAGAACAATCAAGTCTTTCTCTGTTAGTGCATTTCCTTGAGATGATTTCACCCTGACCGACGTGAGAAGCCCTAAAAACTGCAATCACACTTGCGCTAAATATAACTGTGTGTGATCCTTTGTACCCAGCCCACAGGATGTGACCAACCGAGACTGTGTGACAACAGTGACATAGAGGCCCTAGTATAGAGGAAACACATTCCATGTATGTGAGCTTACTTCCTGTCCCATTCGACCCACGACGGGAACTCAGTCTGGCCTGCCCGGCAGGAAACGGGACAGGAAATTACACAGGTAGAAGGCAGGCCTCCGTGCCTGGCTGCAGATACTACGTCCGTGCCTTGACTCAGAGCTTAGAAAACAGGTTATGCAATGCTACTTGGCCTCCATGCACGGGTTGCAATCCTACTGATAAGAACGATCACACACAAAAGCACATTCCAGGCTAGGGTCACAGTGGACCAGTGTGGGCACGCTACCCAAGGTAGGAGGAGGCGCGAGTGGGGGGTTACGGAGAGCTACGTCATCCTATCCAATCTCTTTTTCGAGACTCCGGATAAGCCAGCAGTGATGGACAAAGGCAGTTAAGATAACAGGAATTCAAGCACCCCCCCACCCCCCCGCGTCCCTCCCATGTTCGGGCCCTCATCCAATCTTGCAGCACTGCCGCCAAAAAGCCTGCCTTTGTGCCACGGGGATTTTTCACGCACGAAAGGCTCCAAAACAAAACCAAGAACGCCGATTTTGCAAAGCCGCTTAAAAAAAAAAAATTAAACAACTTGCGCAAGCCCCTCTTCAAGGGCCCACCTCCAAGAGATAGGAGAGGGCTGGCGGGGTTCTGTTTTGCGTGATAACCGCAGACCATGCTGGTCCAACCCAATTTCTCAGCACCAGGTTAGGCAAGGCAGTTAATTGCTGTGGCTCACTTAAGAACACGTAAATGGCTTTTTCATCCCTGACTCTGTCCTCTTTATAATTATCTTGCAGAGTGGTAATTACACAGAGCCAGCTCAGCCAGTATTTTATGGGACAACAAACGCCTTTGCTTTTTTCCCCGGCCTCTATTTTCCCCCTTTGCGCTTACGTCAAAGGATGGGTAAACATGGGCACTTTGGGATAAATGAAGCCCTTGAAAACCAGGTGCATGGACTGGGTGCAAAAAAAGAAACCAATATGGTCAAATATTAGCAGGAGTGATGAGGCTGTTGTCTGTCATAAATAGTGCGAATTGAAGTGCGTAATTGTGTTTTGACAAGTGAAATGAAACAGCAAAGGCAATTTCGCACAATGCATTATAGAACTGCTGTGAGCAGTTCCCATTTCGAGCTGTGAGCGAGCAACCTGATCTTGGTTTTCCAACTCATTACGACTTGCTGACCAAACGCCAGGCACAAATCCCTGAACGTGTAGATCCCGACTCCTTACAAATCCTTAAAACCCAAAATTGAAAACATACATGTGGACAGAGCTTCCTCCGGTTCCGCTCCTGCAATGACGTGCCTGCAACGCTGAACCGGGTGCCGCGGTTTTGTTGTGACGTGTCAATCTGCACATGCTGTCCTTTCCTCTCGTGATATCAGTCTATCTCATCTCTCAAACACCAGACACAATGCCCTGCCACTCAGACAGCCGCCACCGAGGGAGGGAGCGAGGGCGGTGGGAGGAGGGAAACGGTCATCGCAAGCCACAAACTCACAACCAGGGACTTTAAACAATACATGGCAACCGTGCCTCGGTTTTGGGTGATGCCCAAAGCGTGGGTGAAACCAATGTGTTTTGCTGTCTCGGAAACAATGGTGCTTTCACAGCCCACCTGGTCCACCAAAACACACATGCAAATAAAGCAACCCTCGGTTTGCACAGCGACTTGCGTGCGCTTCTTCCACACGAAGGAAGGGAAGAACGTTCCGTCTAGTCTTCCTCTTCCAATGTCTTTGTCACTCATGCATACACTCATCCACAGAACTTCTTCCTGCATAGTCTCGATGAAAGAATGACCTCATCTTCCCTTTCACTGCCACCCCCCCCACCCACCCCCCAGTTTCCAAACGCGTGCACACACACACATACACACCAGAGCAGCCAGGCTGAGAGTGAGGTCACCTGAGATGGCAAAGGCTCCACCCTCCCACTGACTCACTCCCACGCAGCCTTTTACAGCGAAGGCACTTTGAACCCAATTACCAGCATCTGACACGGCCGCTACAGTGACATAAAAGGGAACCTAACTGGGACTTGATGAATGCTTTTGCAGTCCATTAATTCCTGACTACAATGGAAGCCGCAGAAAAGCAGACCTTTGCCAGGAGTGCGCTGCAAAGGTAGGCCACGGGAGCCGGGGATGTTTCTACAGCCAGCCATGTGGAACTCTTCTCCTCTGTTTCTTTCCTTCTTTTCTTTTTTCTTTTTTTTGCCCCTCCAGCATTGCCTTGCTTACCCGAGGTGGTCCAACCTGTTTAGTGTATAAATAACACCCGGCTGGGAGCTGAGCTTTTTGAAGCTGCCGCGCTCCCCATCAGGACGGGCTGGTGCGGCAGGTGCCCCTGCTGCCATCACACCTGTCCGCACCGCAGGGGGCCCCATGGCATAGCCCTGATGCACTCCCTCCAAAACTCCTCCCTTTCTGCCTTTCCCCGGTGCACCACAAGGTCGCAAAGGCAGCAATGACGGCATGGTTACTAGGAAGAATGCAGACCAGGACCAGTCGGAAGCATTACCTCATCATTTTTAACTGGAATCCACAGTGTGGACGGGACTGTAGCGGCGCGGAGCAACTCTTAGCGCTTTAGTGGTACAGCCAGTGATCTCATCCTGCATACAGAAGAGTGGAGATGAGTCACTGGCGCTCTCTGTGGAGAATGAAGCTGTTGACCTGTCTGTGGATAGCCTAAGAGAGGGAGAGAGAGCTCCGGCTGGTGTGAGTATGTGCGTGGGGATGGAAGTAGACTGAGAAAAAAAAAAAAAAACGAAGGGAGAAATTCAGTCTAGAGCAGCAGCCCATGCTTAAAAGCGCACTGCTTGCTCCAGTGAACCCGAGAAAGGGGAAAAGTACTCAATACCCGTTCCTTAAAGTGCATCAGTGATGGGTGTGTGTGTGTGTGTGTGTGTGTGGTTGGGGGGGGGGGGTGCTTGGCTCTCTCATTCTCCTTCACACACACATGCACACAGAATCTCTTTGGACTATACACGCAACTCGCATGCCTGTGTGCGCACACTTGAGCTTGCAAACACGCACACACATACCCACCCACCCATCCAGACGCACACTGGCACTTGCACACCGACAGCCCCCATTCCGACAGAGCCTGGCCATTCCCTTAGGTATTCCCGGCAACATCGTGGATTAAAATAGCTGACGACCCACATAGCTCCGTACTGGCTCAGCCTCCCCTTCAGAGGAGACAGACTTTGCACTCCATGCACCGCCACCAACGCGCCCGCCCGTACCTTCCTGATCATAATTACCTTTTCGTCCCATTTCTAAAGCAGATGGTGCATGTTCTATCACACCACTCCAATCCAGGTGACTAGCACGGAAAGATACTTTCCAAATCAGTCGCTACGAGCCTTCCCACAAGGAAATGTGACGGATTTGAGTTGATAGGTTTCATTTTTGCCTAGCACGTAGCATGGCGGGCAAAACAAAGGAAAGAAGCTGAACGTCTCAACGAGCAGGACAAATTCCCAAGGTCGGCAAGTCCCCGCATGTGACCCATTTAACAGCGCCGTACACAAACCCTAATGGCTGAGTGGAACATGTCCACCCCATGCCCTAAAAGAAAGCACTTGCCAGCCTTCCTGGTACATAACCTTCAGGACAGGCTAACGTTTAGCCAGAACGCGGACATGTGCTCAGGAAGAAGTCTGGGGAGCGTCTTAAGGGGTTAGGGGGTTACTGGCACAGCCTGCTGCTCCAAAAAAAGGCTAAACATTTGGCTGCTAACTGCCTAAATAGCTTTTGCGGTCACGGGCATGGGAAAAAAGGAGCTTTAATTTGTTGCATGGGAAGGGAAGGAAAGAACTTTTCATTAATTTTTATGGCTTAGCTTAAACACACTTCCCTCCTTTTTTGCACCGTGCATCTTTTATGAATGGCCCTTCTGTGGGAAGTTAATGTCAAATAGGAAAAACCTCCTGGCACGTGGCTGCTCTTCTGATACTGACGTGAGGTCACGGTAAAGGATGCAGAACTCCTCGTTTGTCTTTTTATATTTCCCCGGCAAAGTGGATCAGAGGAGAACAGGTGGGTCTCGCAGCGGAACGGCACGCAGACGCTCCGAGGGGAGACAGCAGTGATGGTGAATCCGTAGCCAGAGCTATATCAGGCATACAGTATGCCACCTGGCACAGCCCAGAATGCGACAAGCTAGGGAGCGCTTAAAATAAAGAGCACAGACATAGAAAAAAAAAAACCACCCCATCAACACAGTGCTCCTTGGCCATGACCAGGGGCCATACCCACAGTAGTGGCGAAAGGCCGGATGGATAATAGGCGGTCAGGAGGCTGGCACCTGTCTATATGGCAGGGGTGAACTTTGGGTAGCGGACTGAGGTGCAGATATTGAAACCTTGAGTACCTGGAGTTGAGAAACCTGGAGTTTGTTCCCTAAAACCTATTAAGCTTTCAAATGGGCAATTTGCAATTAAAACACTTCTCTTAAGAGCGGTTAAGGTAGTCAAGCATGCTAATTAAACACTCAGACTACCCCACAGGAAGCAATACACAGCTTTGTCTGCTGATATCAACTTGCTGCCCGTGAACGCCCCGGGTTGCTGGGATCGGACTCCAACAACACATCGCATGGTGGAGATCAGGGCCATCTCTAATATCTCTGTCTCCATGGGGAATGGTGTGTTGAGGTGGGAATTAGCATAGCGAGAAAACTAGCATACAGGTTTCACAGGCATTCATTTTGGCTAGTCTACAACTACTGAACAAATGTCCAAACCTAAAAAAATGCTGAGTAAAAAATGTACCAACATGCACTTTTAGTCCAAGCTGTTGGCAAAAAAGCAGGGTAATTAAACCTACATCAAACCTGCCGTCCACGCAGCAGACAGACCGAGCGCTAAACTGTCCTACTCGCTTTCACATAGAATTGCATACGTTGCAGGAAACATCCTGCTCTTGGTTTGACCACAACCATATGGTGTGGTTATGCACAGCAAAACTGTTTTTTGCTGTACTTCAGCACTGCAGTTGCCCCAGCACAGACTACGGTATATATTAGCTGACTAGTCACCTAGTTTATGCAGAGAGATGCAGGTTTATAGTGGAGGAATTCCACCAGTATTCCAGCATTCCAATTTAACCGTTCAGGTCGCAGAACAGTGTAATGGTTCAATGGTTCATTGTAGAGAAATGTACTGAGATTTCTTTAAAGTGGTGGTGAAGGGAACCACGAGTCAGGTCCACAACATCAATCTAGCCATTTTGTTTTGGACCCAGTGTGGTCCTGTCCCGGAAAAGGATGGCATGCCCCTTCCAAGTAAGAGGAGAGGATCTGCCCCAGGTGGAGAAGTTTTGATATATCGGGGTCTTGTTCACGAGTGATGGGAATAGGGACTGTGAGATCAGGTTGGGACAGGTGGCAGCAGTACTGGTCACTGTACCGGACTGTACTGGTGAAGACGGAGTTGAGCCGTAAGGCACAGCTCTCTGTTTACCAATCAGTCTACATCCCCACTCTCACCTGTGGTCATGAGCTTTGGGTGATGACCGAAATGAGATCACATCATCCCAGGACCCGCTGGAGGGACTATATCTCCAAGCTGTCCTGGGAATGGCTTGGTATACCCCAGAATGAGCTGGAGGAAGTCGCAGGGACAGGGACATCAAGGCTTCTTTGCTTTCCCTACTACAACCGTAACCCTAGCTAGATTAAGCAGATGGATGGATGGATGGATTTAGGCTCCTACACCACCAGTGAACCTATATGTGTCTTCTGAGTTTACAGTAGTTGTAAATCTCCAAATCAATAGATGTTCTTTGGGGACTATTGTGCCTTAATACACCTTGAATGGACCTCACTGCTATAGATGGTACAGTAATACGTTTCAGGCCACAGTCCTATGGGAACGCTGGAGCCAAAGAATGGCTCGGGCAGAGCATTTGCCACCACTTCATGCAATAGCTTTCTGTGAGGGCGCTTTTCATGGCATAAACCATGTCAGACATCTGGTTCCTGCCACTGCCACTGTGAATGATTCTGACTTGACCAGTTCCGGTTTCATTTTGCATTAATTTTGAATTCAAGAACTCCTCCTCAGCTGCCGGGAAGCACCGCAAGTGATATGGACGGGCTTGAACTCGGCAAGCAGAACCTCCCTCTCGATAGTGAAACCAACTTCCCTCCAACTGTGTTTTCAACCCTGCTGTTGGCACCCGAATGGGGAAGTCCCACCTCCAGGACTGTACTCAAAAGACACGTCCTGGAAGACCAACATCAAAAGACAACCACATCTCAGCGCGGGACCTGCTCTGCTCACTAGGGCAAAGTGCGGCATGTGTGTAGCATTCTGCTAAGCCAGCGCCGGGTTGCAGACGTGCACGGAAAGAGCTTCGGGACCCGGTGCCAAGGGGGCATCTGCCCTTTTTATTTTCACTCCATCCCTTTAGTGGGTAGAGCTGTTAGAGGTAGGCGGAAAGCTCTGTGAAGGGGCGACGCATGCCAACCCTGCCTGCAGCAGCGGGGAGAGACAGAGAGAGAGAGAGAGAGAGTGGAATGAGTAGAAATGAGCAAGTCGAGCGTAACCCAGCTCCGACACAATGGGAGTCTGGAGAGTAGCCAGGTCACGCGGCCACCAGAGACACAGAGGCAGAGCATATGCAAATACGCGCGCACACACCAGTACAAACAAATGATCACACACTGCAGCTTTTGAAAACCTGAGGGGAAACGAACTATGCCCCAGTGAAACGACATCCCTGTCCTACCAGTCGCTTACACATATTACTCCAGGACAAGAACGTCTCCCCATATTCCAGAAGCCACTAACAGTCTCGTGTGTAGGTCTGTTTACAGCCAGGCCATGCATGCAGCTTTGACATTTGGTTGGTCTCTCTCTGTTTGCTTTCCCTTTCGCTTTCAGGGTCTATTCCGGGCCACGGGAACAGCCCCAAAGGCAATTCTGCCCTTGATGGAAAAGTACCTGTTGTTCCCAGAGTGTTTGTGTTGCTGAATGTGCGGGCAGTGTTGTGTCTGATGCCTATTCATCATACCTCGCTGCTACCAAAACAAACAGATGAGCTCACCGCTCCTGCCTGGCAGCCATACAACAGGCATTTGGTGATCCAGGCCGGAGCGGCTGCCCTGTTAGCACATGTGCGCTCGCTTAAACGCACACATTCACAAAAGGCCTTCAGGTTTTGTTTCCAGGAGCTGATTCATCTGAACACTCACGCCGTTTTTGGGTTTTTGTCGGGCCTCTATCTGGACGAACCCCTAGAAGGCTGGAGGTATCACTGCCGCTCTGCTGTACTATTTACATGTAATAATAAAATGACATTGCCTATTACATAATGAATTGTATTTGCATCTGTTTTACATTCTGCATAGGGAAAGACGAACAGAGCTGCACGCCTACATGATCAACGTTATCGTGGCTGTAGGTGAGTTGGATATGGATATTCTGGTCCTCGTGGTCTGAAAAATAGGCCCTTATTTACAGACAAAAAGTTTTAAAACGTCACAACATTTATCAGTTCAAGTATTTGCCAGGAATATCGCAATTAGACATTTACACTAGGTCGGCACAATATTGGGTTTGACATCGTGAGACATGCAAATGATTCAGGTTTCACACTGAGCCGTGAATGTGGCGTAAGCAAGGACGGGCCTTATCGCTGTACCTGACTGACCCAACAGCTACGATGGCAAACATTCATGAGCAGTGATGCCCTTCACGACACAGGACTACATCAACGCAGACCGTTACCATGACCGCCCTTAACACCATGTCAGTGTCACCAAAGACTGCAATGGTGTCGTGCCAGACTGTCATGGAGTGACTCAGAATGGCAGCGGGTCATCTTCAGTAATGAGTTCCGCTTTTGTCTTGGTGGAGACGACCAACGAATCCATGTGTGGAGGCACCGTGGTCAGCACCAAGATGAACGGTTTGTTGTCACATGTCCAGAAGGTCTGGTGTCACTCCACCTCCAACCCTACTGCACCATCTGCAGGAACTGTGCGATACCGAAACAATATATTGTGTAGCCCCAATTTACGCCAAGTTGTTCAGGCCTAACACTGTATGCACATGAGTGACACCTCAACTTATTTTGGTTTGCTTTGATGTCAGTAACAAGAATATGGGGGGAAGGTAAAGGAAGTTTTCTCTTCCCACCAAAGAAGTTCATGCCAACAAGGTAGTAACAAAATGTCTCCTACTTACAAAAACAAATAGCAATAGAAAGCTCACACTGCACACTTTGAATGGACTTTCACTGCAAATCTCAATGAAATATGATTGCAAACTCCTCTGATCACCTACAGCTGAGTTGGTGGGCGATCAGTTATACACGTAGCTTCTAAACTCTGGAAGAGCATTCCAGAGAACACTAGGAATGCAAGCCCATTAGGTGTTTTAAAATGCATATAGAAAACAAATTTCTTATTGAAAGAAAACGCATACTGAAACGGCAACTTCACAGGACAGAGCAAAAACTAAGCTAATTTCAATGTAAGTGCATGGAACCGGACTTTTTACCAAATGATTTTGGGCCATTTCTGTTGGTCCATTCGTCATGAAATTTTCAACAAGTGTAAACAGCAGCTGCTGTGTTCAAATGATGCATACAAGTAAAAATGGACAACAATGGAGATACATGCAATTTGAAATATTGTAACTGAAATGTAAAGTGCCATATAAATAAAGCTTTAATTCCTAATATAGGAAATTAATATATATGTAACTGGGGCTTTCTTTGAACCTGCCTCAAACCATGTGCATAGATACTTGTGTGTAATAATGATAATGTAGTGAATATTAGTTTAGTGAATATTCATGATGGACAGACCAATAGAATTGCTGCAAACCTGCTTGGAAATAAACCTTGTTCTATCAGCCTCCACTGCAGGTTAAGAAAGCTGTTTCATCCTCCTGCAAAGGTCCATTTTTGAGGTTTTTAAGGTGGACTGCATAATTCCATGAGTGCTATTTTAGAGTTTGATGTCTTCACTTATATTCTGAAGCATTAAGCTACAAACACAGAGAATCTTCTATGAGTAGCCCTGTCTAAACTTTTGAGTGGTAATAGTCTGACAACTGATTACAGATTCATCTTCAAATATCACTTAAGGTGGAAAATGTTGGTATCATTCTGGTTTATCATTTAAATGCACTGTATAATGAATATATGCATATCCAGTAACAGAGGAAACGTTAAGTTCATGTTGTGCCATGTTCCTGAGAATTACCCTGCTGCAGTGTAGGTCTACCTGAACTCTATATCATTGCTGTGCATACAGAAACGAGTATCTGCAAAATGGCTACTTTACAAGAGAGGCCAAAAACCTCATTTAATTCTAATGTAAGTCAATGGAACCAGACTTTTCCCCAAGCATTTTGGGCCATTTCTGTCGGTCCATTCATCATGAAATTCTCACACAAGGTAAACGGCAGCTCATGTGATCAAACAATGCATAAAAGTAAAAATCAACCGAAATATAGATACATGTTTTTCATTGGACAGTGACCATATATAGATATAGTTAAGCTTATACATGTGAGTCTAACCAAACGTCCACTGTGTCCAGTGTCTAGACAACATCATTGCAGGTGCCTGAAAAACAAAGGCCGCATGCTGTTGTCCCTCTGGTGCTGCAATTTTCAAGCCGAACGATAAGGCGCCCTCCATCCCCTGCCATTACCATCTCTGGAAAATGAGCAGCGGCGGCCTTTTTCGCTCTCTGCACATTCTGTGTCTGGACGCGAGGAGGGAATTTCCAGCAGGTCGAGCGGAGGAGAATGGTGTGGGAGGTTGTGCCACCCCTCCCCAACTGTAGTAGGAGCAGTTGAATAAACATAAGCTCTCTGCTCCATGCTGAGATGCCCTTCACATCTTCACATGACTCTTCTCTCGCGCTCTCTCTCTCTCTCTTTCTCCCCTTTCCTTCACTCCCTCTTTCTTTAGCTGTTTTGACAGTCTGCGCTGCTACTTATAGCTGGTTAGGAATACCAAAAATATCATTATCTATTATTCATCACCAACTCTCTCCTAGCCTATGTTAAACACGCTAGGCTGGAATACAGAGAGGCGGGTTTGCTGCGGAAAAGCCGAAGCCGGCGCCACATGGAAATGGCAAGACGTTTCGTCGGAACGCCTCGGCGTGAATTTTGCCGTCTTTTAAAGAGTGGCAAAAGAGGCAAAATATGCCATCAAGCTGTCCGTCAGTCTGAGTGTACTTGTGTATGTGTGTGTGTGTGTGGGCACTTGCACTTAGAGAAAAATGGCTGGTTCCTTGCAGGCTGTTAATCAAACACTTGAGTGGCTAAGCTGCCTCTCCATCGGGCTGAGGGGACGACGGGCCTCATGCATAAAGATGCATTCCGCATTCTCATCTTTCTCTGTCTTTTTCCCTCTCGCTCTCTCTTTCCCTCTCTCCCTCTCTCTCTCTCTCTCTTTCGGCTTCTCCTTCTGCCGATGCCCCTCCGCTGCTCCTCCTCTCCGCGGGCTAACAGACACTTGAGAAGCGGTCAGACAAATGACCCCCGCCACCTCACCACTCCTCCACCCTCTTCTCAATCGCGGCCCCTGAGAAGCTCTTGATCTCCCGATAACAAGGCTGCATCCATCAGCGCTCCAACAGGTGAGGGGATAATTAGGCCGTCGGCGCCTGTCCGCGGCTTAAGAAGCACCCCGAGTGAGAGGATGAAGGTGGGCGTGTTTCGTTTAGGGCTTAATTGACCTTCCATTGTCCGTCCTTCGCAATGCAAAACAAGGGAGAGTGTGTGAATCATAACCAGAAGCAAGCTCATCATGCTCTCGCTTGCAATCACTTAATTTCTCCGTAAATACCCACCCACCCCCACCCACAGCAGTCGGGGCAGCTGGGGAGACATCTCAGTGTTCCTGGCTCGTCTAACCTGCTATCGGAGTAGGCATGTACGTCGCTGAGTGATATGTACTCCTGCCAGGCTGCTTCTTGCTACAAGCCAAAGGCAGAGTTTCTCAACCTGTGGGCTGTGGACTACCAGCGGGCCATGAGGCAACCTCTAGGGGTATATGGCCCTGTACCCGGGTGGAGGCAGTAGCTTGTAGTGGGCCGGAAACATCATATATCATATATAACCATATTAATGCTATATTAAGTATATTAATATAACTATTATGTACATTAGTCCTCTGGTGGGCCGCTACGCTTTGTAGTTATTATCAGGTGGGCTGAAAAGGTTGAGAACCCCTGGTTTAGGGCACCCAAGCAAACAATATGTGCTCTTGTGAATCAACTGATTCATGAATCAGTACTAGGAATTATTAATAATTCCTCTCCTGTCCTTGCTTACAAACGCAGGAATGGGAATGGTGGCTGCTTCCCACTATTAGGATGTCACAGGACCCCCAGACTGAATCATCAAGTGTCCTATAGTAGGTATGGCACTGAGCTGGCGGAGCGGCATGAAGCTTCGTAGATGTAATCCTGACTGTAATTCTGATTCAGAGCCTAGTGAGCATTTGAATAGCCTTGCCTATGGAGTCATTCGGCCTTACTGTTTAACATCCTTGCCTGCCTCGTGAGTCAGGCTGTGGTTTACTTGTGCCTGCTCTCATGCCTTTATATGGTCCTGTTTTACCTTCAAACCTACCGCCAGGTTCTTATGTTCCATGGCTTTGTTGCACCCCCACACTTATCCCAGTGAAGAGACCGGCTGACAAGCTTAATATCTGCGCTGATACTCTGTTAATATTAAGATTTAAGACAAATTAGTATGAATTCCCTTTCGTCCTTAATATTACCGATTAAGGCCTTTTACAGTTGCCAAATACACTTTCCAATTCCCTTCCCAGCACACAAAATATCCCTCTTAATGGTTGTTTTCTCTCCATTCTCCATAGGAAACGCTAATTATCCTCTCAGTTTCTCAATCTAGCAAGCTCGTGCTGCAAGAAGACCCGCACACTGCCAATTTGATGCCTACTTTGATCTACCTCTAGCAGAGAAGATAAATTATAGAGCAATTGGCAAATTTCATGGCAGGAGATATTTGGTAAACAGCATTGTGTGTGATGGGCGAGGTCCTGGTGTCCGCTTCAAAACACATGCAACGTCGCGGACGCGATTTCACACCGTTGAATGACTGAATTATGATCGAGAGACGATCTTCTCCGACTGAACGGATTTCCTCAGCTAATTCAATCCGAAGTCGCCCATTCTTTTGGTGCAGCTGGCTGTTTACAAGCTTGGGAAGAAAAAAAAAAACACAGCACAAAATTGCATGCTTCTGTAAGAAGTAGCGTGTGTAAGCAAGGCGCATGTTCGAAAACAACACGAATGCGCAAGTAGAAGGTCCCCCCACCGCCCGCTCCCTCACTTCAAAGGAGACCTGGTGCAGCCCTGCACATGAAAGACCCTGCTGCCTCATGCCAGAGTCTAATTACTGTCAGCTGTCTGGGGGCTGACTGATCTGCTCCGGTTGGGTCTCAGAGCAAGATAGTGAGAGACGGAGAGAGTCCCAGCTTTGCTTCAGCTGGGTCCTACTGTACCCCTTTACTGTACCTAGGGCTGAGGCAGATGAGCAAGGGAAGCAGAGGAGGGGGAGGTGATGCAGATGTCCACCGCTTTCACTATAATCCCAGCCCATGAGTCAGTGAATGGAGGCTACAGTCCAACCAGACTATGTTGATTTTGCCCTTTCTGCTCTGTGGCAGAGGGAGCATCCAGGAAATGCCTGCTACAATGGCTTGGCTTTCTGATGTCACACTGATAAATCCCAGTGGGTGACTCAACACTGTCTGGCTGAGGCTGATTCCTGGTAACAGAAGGGCTGATACCACTGGCCTGATAAGGGGTCAATTAAAAGTTGCAAGCTAGACAATGGGAGAAAGCATTTCCTCGGGGTTTCCAGAGGTACAGTAGTACAGAAGCAAAGTTGCGGCATGCAAGAGACAGTGCTAAACCTAAACCCGGTCCTAAACCTACTCCGGCTAGAACACATTCATTCAAAAGATGCTTCTTGTCCATGATGCAGATTTCAGGATCTGAGGCAAGTGAACCACCTGGACAAATAGACTGCAAACAATACCCTCAGTTGGCCTACTTTAAAAACTAAGGATTTCTTATGTAGTAAACTTGAAAGTAAGTGACCGCACTGTCCATGACCCATGCCACTGAGGTCAAAGCTGTAGAAGTGGAGGCCAGAAAGCTATGAGGCATTGGCCAAGAGTTGACTCTGTGGCAGTGGATTTACGAGGCTGAACATGAAACTTCAGGAGTCCTCACGTTTTCTTACATATCTGAACACAAACAAGAAGCTATGTTATCAGTTCAAAAGAGGAACCAGAAAAACTGGTTAGCGGTTAGGTGGTGCAGTGGCCTCCGTGCAACCCAAGGTCAGTCGGAAGCAAAACCAGAGCAAGCTGTGATTACGAACATGTTCTAAAGCGGAGTGGGAAACAGCTGGAGCAAACAGTCGCCTTAGTCCGAGTGCGGCAAAAGAATGGACTCCCAACAGACACAAAAAACAAAGCACAGAGGGGAACAGCGTCCCCAGCTCTAAAACCGTCCAGGTGTTTCCACTCTTTCCACGCCTCCATCTCTAATACGGAGGGATTCGGCAAGGCTTTCTCTCAGGGCCTGCAGTTCACCAGCCTGGCAGCTCTGTCTGGCTGTAATCCTGGAGCTTTTCCAGCAGCAGAGTAGGCCGGGAGCCAGTTGAGAGATTGGGCTTGAGCGTTCTCCGTGCCCTTGGCGGATACTCTGTGAGAAACCAGCTGCGCTCCTCGGAGAATTATATAACGTGCATTTCGGCCACTCATTGCTGACAGTAAATGGGAGCGTCTTCAGCTGGATTGAGCTCAACACGGCCAGTGGAGGAATAAAGTCTGGGATGAGGTGTAACGCAGGCCGTTGCCTAGGCCCTCAACCAGAGGAGGATGAGGGGGAAGCTAGAGTAGAGTGGGTTGGGGAGGGGGCGGAGAGGCTGCAGTGGGACAGGCGGGGGCTTCGTAAGGCTTCAGAAACACAGAAACGTAGCCTCCATCAGAACTCCATCTGAATCCATTTTTAATGGTATCGGGTGCTCTCACACTCCCTCCCCCCCTGCTGCCACCGTTCCGAAAGTTACTGGGCTATGAAATGTGAAAAACTGCAGCACAGAATATGCATGCAGTGTGATTCATTATCTTGTCAAACTTGGCTACTCTGGGACAGGCAGAGCTCCCTGGATGCGAGCCGGTGCTGCCGTCACCTCGAATGGCTGCCTGCAGCCTTTCTCTCGGGGTAGCATGATCCTGGTCTGAGACAGCCCAGTTACACTGGCTGCAACGTGTCCCTCTGACTTAGGCATCTGACCTGCACAGTTGCACTATTGGAAGGCTTTCTCTGGAGGTTTCTCTAAGGGCTTCACGCTTGGACACACCGAAACCCCCTCAGCCAGATCAGGTCCCTCTGAAGCACACCTACGGAAGGTGTTAATGGAACAGACGGTCAAACCAGAGAAGCCACCAAGTTTCGAGTCTATCACCGCAGTCTTTCTGGGATTTTCATGACAAGCGCGTCTGCTGGCTTTCGAGAGTCGCTTGGTTTCGCAAGAGCTCTGATTCCGAGCTTAAAATAATGCGCTCTGAAACAAAAGCAGATAGGGCGGATATTTCAAATTCCTGGCTTTCCTAAAATAGGCACTCTTCTAAACAGAAACACAGGGAATGAAAGCAACGAGGCAAATTTGAGAGACAGGTCTGCCAGGCATGGTAGACAAAGAGACACAGAATGACCCATTTTCACGGCGGCCACTAAAGAGGGAAAAAAAAAGAAGAGGTCGGTCGTCTGAGGAGGGCGAACTAACAGAGGCGCACTTGCACGTGGTGCCCTGGATCATAGAGGACAGATGGACAGACACTAACAAACACCCCCACCCCCCTCCCCTACAGACACCCACCCACAATCAGTCTCTCAGGTGATCTTTGCTAATTGGCTCGGCTACCTCACTCGCTTCTAATGGTGTTGTTTACCACCACAGACTGATTCCCCAGGCTTCTCCACCTGCTCCGACCGCCTCTAGCGTGGAGCCGAGAGGGCCTCTCTGGGTGGTGCTACTAAGGGAGGGGAACGAGAGACAACAGGGGCCCCCTTGTTGCACAAACAGCCGCTCTCTGAATTAACCTTCCTCGTGGGTCACTGCAGAAATAATCCCTCCCTTCTCTGTCAAGAAAAAAAAGATGCCGGCATGCTGTAATTACACCACACCGTGTCTTTCGCTGCCTCTTCCCTTCGCTCTCCTCCTGGCAGTGAGGGATGGTGTCTTTGTTCAAAGAAGAGGGGAGGTGGATGGTGATGGTGGTGGTGGTGGTGGTAGGGAGGGGGGGTGCAGTGCCAGCGGGCCCTGAGAGAACTTTATCACGACTGGGTGACGAAACCCTCCCGATCTCCCGGTGCTCCATCCTGCTTTCTTTTTCCCCCTCCACGCAGCCCAGCCCAGCCCTGGCCCCTGCCGGAGCACTGAAACTCAATTCGCCCATATCGCGTCCATTAAGGTCTGATTCATGCGCTGCTCGCTCAGGGCCGAGAGTGCCCATCCATCTTGTCCCCAGGATGAAGGGTGCTGTTTCCCTTCCTCGGGCAGATCTGGGGCTACACTATCAAACCATCGCTGCCAGTAAAAGCATCAGACTTTTAACAGCGCTGCCGTTCAACAGCCACCCTCTTTTATTCACCTGTCAGCCCGGCAAGGCCCCACTCTTCATCCTCTTCTGCTATTAAATAGGACTTTCATTGTTGGCACTTCCCAAAACATTCTCTCTCACACTGAAGCCTGGTCATGGGCCCTGCCAACAGTGCGAAAGCATGTCAACAGAGATGAGTACAGGGTCATGTCTTCTTATCAGGCACTGCAAGGCCGATCCACTCTACACACTTGCTCAGGCTTTGTAAAGGTAAACACTCTCCTTCTGCTTCTTGCACTAAGCTGTGGGTGGTGTAGAGCAACCAGGTACACCGTGCAAGCTTGATAACTGTCCAGATTTAATCTGCAGCTGACCTGTACTATCACATCATCAAACACAACCCAGGGAATCAGAAGGACTATCTGTGATATAACAGGCGCACCAGCGATGGCCTTCTGTTCAAACGGATGCAAAGCAGCAGGCAAAAACTGTGATCCCATGTGTGCTTGCGCAGCTAATTGACTTCACCACACGCACACATACACCACAACCTATTGTCTCATTACAGCATCTATCTATCGTTTGATATGTCAGAGATGTGAGGCGATGTAGTCCAGGCTGGTCTGGCTAATTATGAGGGGATGTAACAATAAGCCTAGTCCACGGTTTCATGCCATTCACGATACTGGCTTCCATGGATTCTTACGGTACTTCAACTACAGATTTAACTACAGTCATACTGTTGCACAGCCTGAGCTGGGAGGTCTTAAAGAGCTGCTAATCGTTAGCCAACTTTGCTCATTTGCCATCAGCCAGCGCAAATGCAATGGACTGCACCGGGAATTGCATGCAATATCACCATGCCTTGTTGCACCATCCAAAACTAGCACCAAAAATTAGGCCCCCTCCACCAGATCCAAGCAAGGTTCCCTAGCCTGCCTGCAGCCTGAGCACGTGCACGTGCATTGAGCTCCTTATGGAGGGAGACCAGGAAAAGGAAAACCCTATAAACGTCCAGACAGACTTCGAGGTTAAAGTTTAGAGGATGGTGGGGTGAGTGATTGGGGTGGGGGGTGGGGGGGAGTGCAGTATTTACATACAGTAGCACATATGGAACAAAAACAGGAATGCAGGCGTGCGTGCGTGCGTGCGCGCGCGTACGTACGTGCGTGCGAGCGAGCCAGCGAGCCCACCGTAGCGTTACAACAACCACGCAGCATATACAAGCATGTGACTCGAGACAATTTGCCCATCTCCGAGAGAACTACTTCCAAATGCACGGCACGCAACAGACCAGAGCTTAAAGTGCTCGCGCGTGCTAATAAAAATACGAGCGTGCTTGTCACAGGGACGCCGACTCCAGGCGTGCGCGTGCCACCGCGCGTGCTTTAGCGAGCAGAGCGTGCGAATGAATGAACGCGCATTTTTTTTTTTGCTTATTTGTTTTTACTGTTTTAAAAAGCAAACGCGCGATTTGCCATGTTTTGCAGCCCGAGCAGGGGTCATTTGACCATAACTGCCCCCCCCCCCGTCTCACCCCCCTCCCTCCTACTCCTCTTCCTCTTCCTCCTCTCCTTCCTCCTGGTGGAGATAGCTAAGGCTAATGCATAATGCATTAGGAGCGGGAGCTGCTCCTCATACCGACGGGGGCTGGAAAACAAGCAAGCAAGGCTGACAGCTGCAGATACATTATTTAATGACGGGTCTCTGGTTATTAAGTCAAACGCGCGCCTGAATTAGCCAAGCCAGGCAAAGAAAAAAAAAACACCACCAGCAGAAAGCCAGGCGTGGATTCAGACAGAGGGGGAGTCGCTCCGGAGGTCCAACTTGACTTCAACTAAGCAGCCAACGCGAGGGCACACTTGATAGGAAAACAACACACACAGCACCAGCGTCCGTAAGCCAGCTCGGAGGCTTTACGCGTGGCTGCTTTACGCACGGCCACTCCATTTCACTTTTCCGCTCACTTCCGTTTCATCCAACCCATGAAATAAACACATAAGCGAATGAGGGGATACACGAATCTAGTTAGACCATATAACGCAGGCACCAAAGCGAACTCACCTGCTGCCAGTTCTCCTCCAGCGAGGGGAGCGCCGAGAAGTAGCCGGTGTCGTGCACGAGCTGAAGTTCCTGAAAGATACTGTAATTCGCCAACACGTCCATCCTCGAAGCTCGCAAACCAGATATTTTATTTGTTTGTTTGTTTGTGTGTTTGTTTGTTTGTTTTTGCTGGTGATCCTCAGCGCGAGACCAGAAGAAAAAGAAAGAAGGGGGAAAAAAGCAGCCCAACAATAATAATAATAATAATAATTTAAAAATATGTATATACACATAAACAACAACAAGTCTTCAGATCCGTCCTCCTGGAAGTGCAGCAGAGTGATGCAAAAAAATGCGCGCAAAAATAAAACCCCTCCAAAAAATTACGCAGAGGAGAAACAAGAAGATGGATGGAGAGAAAAAGGGAAAAGGGGAATACGCTGTCAAAAAATGTAGCCTCACTTTTCCTGCAATCCCGCGCTCAGCCCCGGAGTGGGATGCAAAAGAGTGGCGACGAGAAGCGGCCACCTAGATCCTCATCTCTCGCTGCCTCTCGCTCGCGCTCTCGCACTCGCTCTCTCTCTCTCTCTCTCTCTCTCTCAGAGTAAATCCAGGTATAGTCTCTCTGCTGAGCCTCAGCAGATCGAGTTAGTGTGTGGAGCCGGGGAGGTGGTGGGGGTAGCGGGTAGAGGGGGGTGTGTAGAGAGAGAGTAGAGCTGAGGGGACTCTCAGGGGGTGGGTGGAGCGTCGAGTTGAGTCCGTGGGCGTGGCCGGCTGTCAGTCAATTCCGTGCGTGACCATATAAGGCAAATAGGGCTGATGATCTCACTGGCGTCCAATTAAGGCGGCGCTAAAGCGGCTCCCGGGGGCGTGGCCAGGGCGGGACGTGGCCAGGGATTGGCTGCCCGCGCCTGTCACTCCGGCCGTAGATGGCAGTGAAAGGTGAGCTATTTTTAGAGAGGTATATAACAGCCTCGACACGCTGGACTCGGACACACGGGCTGAGAGAAGGCGAGGAGGAGGAGAGGGAAAGTTGTGTCTCCTGTTATGGTCATTATTAGGAATATTGGAGCTGGGGAAAAAATGGGGAAAACAGTGATGCGTCTCTCACTTGAGGCCGTCTGGTTTTGCTGCGTCAGGGTTCAGTGGAGTTGAGAAAGGAAGTGAAGAGAAAGGATGGTGAATGTCATGAAAGCACCTACATCAGCCCTGAGCATGAGGAGTAAACAGCAGCACAGCTGAACAGTGGTAGCTAATGGACCATAGTGCTGGTGGGGATGGAGCTGGCACTGCGAGCACATATAGCTTCATTAACTCATGTTACATAATTGGTCGTATTGATTCCTCACATTGATCTGGCTATTGGTTTGTAATGGACAATTCCAAACCCGACGACACCCATAGGCCACAATAAAGCCGAGGGTCAATACTGCCTAAACTTTAATGACTTTGCGCAAACCTTAAGGCCATGATGAGGAATTTATGAAGGTGTAAAAGCACAAAAACATACAACACATCAGCACAGCCTTACGGTACATGTCCACTCACCTTTTCGCCTCACCGCATCCTATTCATTTCTATGGAGAGAGCTGCCGCATGTGGACAATGCGTGACGGGTTGCATCACGTTGAGAGCAGCCTTGCTGTGCGACGAAAAAGTTCAGCAGATTGCAACTTCATGCAAATTAATATGGCCGCTGTGCTGTATCCAGCCAATCGGGCAACAGTAGCTTGCTACTTCATACGTGAAGGTACCGTGGTCAGCGGCAACTTGAACGGTTTGTTGTCACACGCCATATCTCCAGAAGGCCTGGTGTCACTCCACCTCCACCCCTACCACACCATCTGCAGGAACTGTGTGAGAATATTCAAGCTGCATGGGATGGATTATCACAGGACACCATTAGGAACCTCTACAACTCCATGCCAAGACATTCATTTACAGTGTTACAGGAGCCTATCCCAGCATTCACTGGGCGAAAGGCAGGAAACACCCTGGACAGGCCACTAGTCCACTGACCTATTGGCATTCTCCAATTCACCTGGCTGCATGACTTTGGACTGTGGGAGGCAACCGGAGCACCCGCAGAAAACCCACCCAGACACGGGGGGGACATGCAAACTCCACACAGAAAGGAGCCGGGACACCCCAGCCGGGGCCCTTCTGCTGTGAGGCAACAGGGCTACCCACCGCACTACCCGACAGAGAATCAATACCTGCCATATATCCTTAATGACTTTGCAGAAACCATTAAAGAACAAAACATAGGAGCATGCAGCCATGGCGTTTATGCTCAGAACGTGTCACACCGCAGATGCCTGTTCCTCCCAATAGAGCTGTCAAACCCCTTTAAATCAGGAATAAGGTTTTAGAGTCCAGTGTCTACAATGAACTTGGCACGTGTCGAAGGTCTTGTCAGGATACGTTGCCTAACGCAGAAAATATAGCTCGACAAAGAGGGTTTCCAAGCCAGCTCTCTGCTTCACGCATGCCTGTGTGATTATATAGGCCAGTCATATAGGCGCAGTGTGATGCCACATATCTCACTTCAATCTGACTAACAGATACAGACATTCAGTAAAACTAGGCCAAGTACTCTCTTTCTCTTTCTCTCTCTCTCTCTCTCTTTTTATAAAGACCACTCTAAACTCTGCAATCTCTCACAACAACGTGCTGGTGTCTCCCCTTGTCATTACTTTGAGCCCCAAGAAAGAAGCTTCCGCTTAATGTCAATTAACAGTATAGGGCAAAGCCATTAATATCGTCTATGGATGGTGGAGGTAAGAAAACATCTGTCGTTTAATTAGCCTGCAGATCTGATCGGCGTAGGAAATGTTGCGTTCAGTCACTTCGATGACAGTTTCTAATTGGCCAACCTTAAAGGGGAACCGCTTTGATTTTTTCATTATTATTATTTTGGCATAATTCAGTTGTGGAGATGTAAACAAAGTCATTTGGAGTGATTTAATGCTAAATGGCGCATAGTAGGGAAGCGGCTGATAGAGTCACCGTTTAAGTCTTATACACTGTCATTGCCTTGATTTCACAATATTTAACCCTCGTTTTTTCATAGTAGTATACTGTAGTCATCTTTTTCTTCCATAATCAATTCATCTTCAGATATATTCTGTAATAACACAGGAAATAAAAAGTATGGCCCAGTGTCACTCCACCTCCACCACTACCGCACATTCTACACAAACTACGTGAGAATGTTTAAGCTGCATGGGATTGGATTATGACAGGACACCTTTAGGAGCCTCATATCTGGCATGTTGTGGCCTGATGCCATACTGAGAGACACTACTTCTGTATGTGTAGCTCAATAAATATTGATCATATCAGTCTAAATGTATCATCATTTATTGTTCCTGGTAACCTTTATCTTCCTTCCCAATAGCACTGCAACCCCACACCTCCTTCTGGGTGCAGCTGTTCTTTTGATGATGAGTGTAAATATACAACTCTACACAATGTAAAGTTTACAGGCATGTAAGTTATTGGTATGCTTCTTAAAACTTTCTTAACTTTAATGTACATTAATGTAAAATTAATCAGCATCCTACTGGCCCATTCTACATGATTTTTTTGCTTGCTGTTTTTTAAATGTTTTTTTTTAGCTTTAGTTTTCAATTACTGTCAAAATCAGAAATGGAGATACGTTTTGTGTTTTTGTTGGACTGTGATGGTATTACTGTTGAGCTGTACCACACATTATTATGTCATATGACAACAACTGAAAGTTGAAGAGACATGACCATTTAAATTATATAGTAATGCATTTGAATGAATTTTGGTGTGTTAAAGAGTTTAAAGCCTTGCATGCACTTCCACCTACTTATCTGTCCACTCTTTTACATCCTTATGCTCCATCACGCATCAAGCTAAGGTCCTCTTACTCTGGTCTTCTGGCTGTTTCTAGGTTCAAGCTTTCCTCTACGGGTGGCAAGTCTTTTAGTGTTGCTGCCCCCACCCTGTGGAACTCCTAACCTTTATCTATACGCTCTTCTCCCTCTCTTTCCATCTTTGTCAGAATACTTTCATGCTGTATGAATTTGTCCCCGCTCCCATTAAATTCTAAAGTGTCCTTGGCTGTGTTAAAGGCACTTGTAAGTGTAACTTCTTCTTCGTCTTTTTCTTAATATGATGATGATGATGATGATGATTATTATTATTGTTGTTGTTGTTATTATTGTTATTATTATTATTATTATTATTATTATTATTATTATTGTAATATTAACAAAAAGTATCAACACTGTAGTATTGCCAAAAAGTATTTTGTTAGTGACAAACATCAGTTGTTATTTACTGGTATACAAGTTTGCTCATGCTAATAAGCATAACAGGTTAATATGTGTTTTTCATGTGTAAAATTGCCAGATTTACAGCTATAAATATACAGGAGCTTATTTTAATTGCAGCTTATCACAGTAAGTGTACGGCGGAATACAGGTGCAGTAATCTTGTGCTCCAGTTGACTGTGAAGGTGTATTTTACTGTGATTTAGTGTATGTGGTACAGTAGTTTACTGTGAAAGTAATTCAGCATGTTGTTTTACTGTAGTTTTATAGTGATTTTGTTTATACTGGTTGCTATTTTGCCTATTTTGCAGGAATTAATCATTAAAAAAAAGACTTTTTAGGTCTCAAAACTGTACAACAGTGTCGCAGACATCAGGCAGCATATCGCCACTGTCAGAACAGACCCTTAGATCTCTAAAAGGTAACTTGATAGAAAAAGGAAAGTTTGGGAGTTGAATGGAACTAGAATCTTTTTTAATGACATTTTGGGCCGTTTCTATTGGTCCTTTCACAGTGCTGGAAGTGGGCAGGTTCTTACCAGTATGTAGTATCAGCACTCTTTGGTGTACTATCTGCCCGTGGCCTGTGTTATATCTGATTCAGGTCCTCTGCTGCGTTCACTGCACTGAAACCGACAGCAAGCAACACTGGAACTACGGGGAGCGGACACCCTCAAAAAAGGCTCTACAGGCCGCACGCATTTTTCACCATCTGCTCAGATTAAAAATGATATATCTCACCAAATCTTGATTATGCCATGTTTACATCTCATGTTTATCACACTAAGCAAATAAATAAGTAAATAAGAATTACTATATTTATAATAAACATGGTTTCATTGAATAACTTCAGATATTAGTTCATTTACATCTGAGTTCTGCACACAGCTGACTGGAAAAGAGACATGCACACAGATAATATACAGAATCTTACAGATATTACCTTATTAAATGATTATATACTTATTATTACAATGTAATTAACAATTAAATGACTAGTTTTGCAAATGGCCATCCCTTTGAATGAATACATTTATGCTGTTAAGATCAGTGGTACATTCAGAATGTAATAGTTATTTGCTGATACTGGCCAATATACATGCCGACATGTGAGTGCAGACACTTGGTTAGCTCTGTCCATTCATCGCAAAACATCTGCATGCTGGTATTTAATCATTTCATATAATAACTTCCAGTGAGGGAGATTTTTGTGGCATGGAGCTCTGTAGACGTCTGGTTCCCATCACCACCACTGTGAAAAACTAAACTGAATTTAGTAGCATCACTCTTAAGCGACTTTGTTCTAAGAAGGCAATTTTGAAAAGCTGGTGAACTTTCCCTCTCCATAGGCTTCCATGTATGGGACTGATAGCAGAACCAGGTTCCCATAAAGAGCTAATACTTGAGCTTGGCTGTTTGAAACATAGCTTGTTGTTCTTGCGATGGTTCCTGACTCTCTCAGAGTTCACCACCCACGACTGCATCCACCTTTATGTTTAGGATGTAATGCATGTTATAAGCAGCGGGTGCACACAAAAGAGAGAGACGTGACCAAACGTGAATTTAACCAGCTTTTAATTAGTCCCCCCTTATGACAAAGTGGCTGTCCTGTGAAAACGGTGGTCCGGCTTTGCAGCAGGATGGAGTGTTTTAGTGGTGGCGAGTAATTGAGTTTGTATGTGTGTTGTGCTTCTTCTCTCTCGCTCCGGTCTCCCCAGGGACGCGGGGCTTTGTCTCAGCGGAGTCCGGGGGCAGATGGTTGCTAGATTGGCTGTTTCAGGACATTTTCCCTATTGATTTTTACAGGTCTTTCTGCCAGTGAGAATTAGCCGGAGTGGGGGTTGGTAGTGGACACATTCGGGAGGCGGGGGGTGGGGGGGT
>CM067480.1:3256238-3274619 GCA_034552555.1 Semaprochilodus insignis
GTGGGGGGGTGCATTGTTCTTCGAGGCTACATTAGCTCCTCTCTCTCTCTCTCTCTTTCTCTCTGACAGAAACATGCATTAGAAGATACCAGCTGTTTGCAGCTGGGTTCCTGTAGCCGAGGGCTTTCTCGGTGCTGCGGAGGCGCACATAGTCGGAGGGGGGGTCAGATGTCGTGGGAGAAGCAGCTGCGTCTGGCTTTAGCTTTGCTTGCTAGCATGAGCAGACGAGGAAGCAGGCGAGGGGAACAGATTTGGTGGGGGGGGCAGGTGTGCGAGTGTATGTGTGCAGCGCGGCAGGTTAAGGGCAGGTGCGAGTGCACCACAGCTGGACGGCTGCCTCTGCTCCGTCTCCCACCGCTAACCCTCTGTCCCACTGTGTCTGGAACAGCTGGGCCTTGCTGCGTCTGGCCCTGGCTCTAGCCCTGGCCTGGCTGGACCCTACACCTCACAAACTGGGCCATGGAGGCATCACATACTCGCAGCTGTGTGATCTGTAGCTACACACTTCTGATCTTCTATTAGATTATGACTTCTTGCATAGATCAGAGGTCCGGTTTGCGGACACCGTGACGTATGGTCAAAAACGTACCCTGATCAAAATGATGTAGCAGCTTTCTGTTGGATCACAGGATTAAACTCAGTTTCAGCTCGAGTCATTTCAGATACAACTTGCCATGACACTGTAATGGACGGTATCTTTTAGTGCCTTGAGGTTTAGTATTAGCTAGAAAGCAGTTAGCCTAGCGCACTCTATAGGACTGCATCTGCCTACTCCTCTCCTACAGCGGTGCCGCAATACTATCTAGAGTAAGATTTTCACTTTGGAAGACTAGAAGCCCTATCTTCTGATGATGCGTCTTAAAGGTGGGAGGAGCTTTAGTAAAACTACAGGCACTTTGGAGAAGGTAGTGGAGGGCATGCTGTTTGAATGATATTTTCCATTAGCTGGCTGATGCAGAAGGAAGCCAGGGTGTTAAATATAATTTCTGTATTTATTGGTTGCATTAGTAATTAGCAACACTGGCCAGTCAGAGATTCTGTATCACTGTGGTGGGATTCCCAGCGGTTGTATGATGTATTTGCGATGCCAAATTCAGAGGGATGGGAATTGATGGACTTAATTCCAAGAGTCAGTTCTACATTATAATTTTCTCAATTTTGGATTTAAAAAACCAGTCACATTAAAGCTAGCGCTCCAAATTAGCTAGCAAGATACCAACGTACTAGCATTAAACAGCAAAGGCTGTTTGATTTTGGCAAAGTCTGATTCCGATTTCAGAGGGATAAGTATTGATGGATTCTATTCCGAGAGTCAATTCTATCCCAAAATTCTTGATTTCAAAAACCAGTCACATTAAAGCTAGCGCTCCAAATTAGCTAGCAAGATACCAACGTACCAGCATTAAACAGCAAAGGCTGATTTGATTTCGGCTGATTCCGTCTGATTCCGATTTCAGAGGGATAAGTATTGATGGATTCAGTTCCGAGAGTCAATTCTATCCCAAAATGATTAATTAAGATAAATTCTTGAAACAGAAAAGGCTGTTTAATTCAGGCAAAGTCAGATTCCAATTTCAGTAGGATGGGAATTGATGAATTCAGTTCTAAGGGTCAGTTCTATGCAGTAACTTTCTCAATTCTTGATTGCAAAAACCAGTCACATTACTAGCTAGTCACACGGCTGAAATAAACAGTGCAGACCAGTATGCATTCCAAGCTGACCTATGCTGGTTTAATCTGATATAGTCCCATCCTGGTGATGGTTTACCCAGTCACCCAGCTTGTTCCAAACACAACATTTGCTGGTTTTGTTGTTGGCCTTGTTGATCGATGCCATGTTTTTTTAGCAGGGTGGCTAGCTACATGGTGTAGATCACAGACTTAATATCCTAAATATGTGATCTACGCCAGGTAACTAGCTCTCTAGTAAGCTACATTGTTATGCTAGTATGAGTTTTGATTTTGGTTGCTCAATTTCAAGGACCAACTCCACACAATCACTTTCTCAGTGCTTGATTTCAGAAACCAGCCACACAGCTAGCTTCCCGAATTAGCTAGCCAGCTATCTAGATACTTGATGCATGTCCCAGACTTAATGTCATTACTCTGTAGTTGAACATTGCAGTTAAACTTGCAGTTTAATTAGCTAGCAAATCAATTTGAAGAGCAAATGCCAAAATAAACTGACTGACTAGCAGGGGCTAAATTTGTACTCCCAGCCTTATTAGCCATGTAGGCTGAAGAGTTATATTTGAAACCATGCAAGCATGAGATGAAAACAAAGGATAGGCTATGAAAGACAACTTCAGTTGATGACAAGAGCCCAAATGAGAACGAGGCTAAGGTTGTGCCTGTTATTAATATATCACCACTGGCACGAACAGGTTGAGCTGCGCCAAGACTCGCCTTGGTGGTAATGACGATCCTGCATATGTCAATAAGATTAGCTCGAATGTTAAGAAGAACAGAAACTGCACAAAGGAGCTGAGATGAAGCATCACCTACAATCAGCTCAAGGCGTGCGTGGCAGATAATCCTGCATTATGTGCTCTTTAATTAGCCGCGCGGGCCGTTGTTGTTTATCCCCCCTCGTGCGCTAAGGGTGACATCATCATGTGAATTCTGGCTTCGCATGGATAGCCATGGTAACTGATCTGTTTGCGTAAACACACAGCTCTCTCTCTGTTTTGCTCTCCCCCTCCCCCCTTCCACCCGGTGGGACCATGAGGGACTCGACACAGGCCCTGGCAGCGCCCGGATTGTTCAACCACTGCACCCCACTGCCTCACACAGGGGGAAAAGCCTGGCAGCCTGGCGCCACTTCTGCCTCTCTCATCCCCCCTTCCCCCCTCCTTGTCCTCAGGCTTATTCCCTTAGCAGGCTTACTTGAAGACCCAGAAGGCCCAGAAGGCCCTCTTACCAGGGATGGGCATGCTAACCATTCTTAGCTAAGTATTCATGTTCGTAAATAAGCAGTATTTAAACATCCCAAAGATACAATATTTAATATTGTTATAATGAAAAGTCAGGTTTAACGCATTGGGTAAGTGGAGAAAGTAAGGAGGAAAGCAGGGGTCGCCATGTCTACAACTCAAATATAGCCATTTTATTTACTGTCCAAAACCACCATGAATCTACACCAGGCCTGGCATCAGTGGGTCATTTAGTGGGGTGACTAATGATCATGCCCCACTAAACGACCCTCTTATCCCAGCCTTGCTACTTTTTGTAAGCTAACAAGGCAAAAACTTGTGATGGAAACAAACGGAAGTTTCTGCCACTTGAAGAATACACTATCTCATAATTATGACTTACTATCTCATAATTATGACTTAGCATCTCAATTATTATGACTTACCTGCTTATAATCATAACTTACTATCTCATAAGTATGACTTAGCATCTCAATTATGTCTTAGCATCTCATAATTATGACTTACTATATCATAATTATGACTTACTATCTCATAATTATGANATCTCATAATTATGACTTACTATATCATAATTATGACTTACTATCTCATAATTATGACTTAGCATCTCGTAATTATGACTTACTATCTCATAATTATGACTTAAGTGGCGGAAATGGGCTTCTACACCTAATAGCGTGTAGCGTGGACTGGACAAGTTTCTGGATGTAGGCCACATCAATGTTCAGACACTCTTGCATCAAAGAATTGCACAGTTGGGCCAGATTTGGTGGATGCCTTCCCTGGCACAATTCTGAGGAGAATTCCCTGTAGACTGGGATTTTAGCCACTGCTGGTAGACCCGTATGACCGTACGCTTCCATGCACCTGCAGATTCAGCTACTTCCTTCACACTATGGTCTTTGGCATGCCCAAATGCAGTCACTCCTTTTAGCCAATCATTATCATCTGCTTTGGAACAGGACTGCACACTGCTCTGTAGCACCTCTTCTCAATCTATGAATCCTGTCACTCACACCCCGCAGGTATTATAGCCCTATCATTCCCGTGCAGCGCCATCTGCAAGAGCCTTAAGTTACTACACGCATTGGTGACTGCTTTTCTGTTTGGTGAGCTTCCATGCCTCCCTCCAACCAGCCCTCCAACTGCTCCTCGGATGTCCCATTTATGCATGATGGTGCTAAGGCTGATGTACACGTAGCACATAAGTTTTAGGCCAAAATCAGCCTAAATCTCAGACCCTTTTGTGTAAGAACTGTCTGTGAAGGAAACTTTAAAGGCAGGAAACACTTCAGATGTCTGGTTCCTATCACCACCACTGTGAACAATTCTAACTTCGGTTTCTCTACTATGGAGCCTTGCACATCAAACCACTCTCAGTGATTCATCCTACTAATCTAATTACACAGATACTTTAAAATATTCATGGACTTCCCCTTTAACTCAAGACCCTGTGTCAGCTGCTTGTCTTCCGGCTGATCTTGTGGTTCCATGTTCGGCCAAAAGTTACAAGATAAGGAACGCTGTATTTGAAGCACTCCAAATGATTTGCATATCTCATTAAGTAAACGACTACTGAGTACGAGTTCAGATAGCCATACATTTGAATCACCACGCCCACCTCCCCCCTCCTCTTACCCAAACATCCAGTCAGCATGCTCCTCCTGCCTGGCTTCCGTCGCTCACATCATCACAGACTGCCCTCCTCCCTCTGTTTTCCATGACCTTAGCTCACACCCGGCGTCTCCGACATCCTTTTAAGAGGCTTCACACAGCGGGCGCCTGCGGCTCCGGGAAGGCAGGGAAGAGCGTGAAGTTGCACGTGGCAGATCTATCACACACATGTTGAGTGTTGAGAGAGAGAGAGAGACAGAGAGAGAGGGAAGAGAGAGAGAGTGCAAAAAGGGTGTTAGAATGGGAATTATTTTTAGAGGTGATGAGGATCGGTTTCTTCCCCAATTCACAAACACGGTGCAGCACCACTTTCAGCACTCTCAGGAAGGCCTGGATAGATGTCGATGACGCATGTAACCCCATCAACTCAAGGCTTATTATTCAGTTATTGATCTTAAAGGGGACGTATTATGTAAAAGTCATTTCATCAATGCTCGTGCTTATATATTGGGGTATCTGGAGTGCTGGCCAACCCACAAACTATGAAATAAGACCGGTGTTTTTCAACCCTGGTCCTGGAGGCACCATGCCCTGGACATTTTAGTGGATTCCCTGCTTTAACACATACCCTGTAGCTCTGAAAGATGAATCAGGTGTGCTGGGAACAGGAAATGCATTGAATTGTGCAGGGCAGGTTGCCTCCAGGACCAGGGTTGAGAAACACTGCCTAGATCAGTAACACTTGGGATTCTATGAACCCTTTAGATTGAGTTCCCCTTGGTACGTCAATTGGGGAACTCATTTCAATAACACCTCCCAACTCCCAACTCCATCCTAGTGAAACCTATCCTAACCTATGTGAAAGGGTGCCATTTCTTTCTCACTGCTAGCATTATGTGGAAGCTAAGAGCTAAGCTCAAGACCCGCTCTGTTGTTGGCTGCACCTGTAAGTGTGAGCTGAACACTTTGTGTCTGACATGATGCTGAAGTCAGCTTCTTGTTTGAATTTTCCCATTCCACCTTAAATGGGGTAGCAGTTGGTGCCTCAAGCTATGTGTGCAACTTCTAATTCAAAGGTTCCCATTCCACCTTTAACGGTGTATGCTTGTGCCTCACACTACTTGACTGACTTCTTATTCAAATTTTCCCATTCCACCTCAAATGGTGTAATAGTTATGCTGGTGCCTTAGGTTGACTGACTTGACTGACTTTTTTTCCTCCAAATGTTCCCATTCCACCTTAAGTGGTGTAGCAGTTATGCTGGCACCTCAGTCTACTTATCCAGCTTCTTATTCGAATTTTCCCATTCCACCTTAAATAGTATAGCAGTTATGCTGGTGCCTCAGCATACTTGTCTGGCTTCTTATTTGAATTTTCCTATTCCACCTTAATGGTGTAGCAGTTATACTGGTATCTCAAGCTGCCTGTCCGGCTTCTTATTCGAATTTTCCTGTTCCACCTTAAACGATGCTGAAGTTATATAGCCAAACCAAGAGCATCATGCAAGACAGAATATAGCCATGGTCGAGACTGATAGCTGCAAGCAAAGCTTCTTATAGTTTGTCCACATGGACACCTGGAATAACAGCTTCAATTTGGCTGGAATGGACTTTCCATATTTACTATTCCATATCCAGCCAGAGAAAATGGCGGCGGGTAACACTGGGGAGCAAAACGCAGCCAACTCCGAGTATAAATGTGGGTGTAGTGATTGTAGTGGGGTATGTTTTCCTCAGAATGAGCCTCAGAAAGTAAAAATATACAGGTCTGAAGATTAATACAAGATGAACTCGCTTAGAGGTATAGTTTTAGAGTGAAATAGCCGAGGGTTGCTAACAGCTAGGCTAAAGGTATTTAAAGTGAACTGAGCAGTGTTAGCAGCAGCTAGCTGTAAACAGTGGATACAGTAATAACAGCTCTGAGGTAAATGTGGGTGTAGTGATTGTAGTGGGGTATGTTTTCATCAGAATGAGCCTCAGAAAGTAAAAATATACACGTCTGAAGATTAATAAAAGATGAACTCGCTGTAGAGGATCAGTTTTAGAGTGAAATAGCCGAGGGTAGCTAGCAGCTAGGCTAAAGGTATTTAAAGTGAACTGAGCAGCGTTAGCAGCAGCTAGCTCTAAACAGTGGATACAGTAATAACAGCTCTGAGGTAAATGTGAGGTAACTGGTCATGTGACTGTATTAGTATACTACACTGTAGGTCAGAACTTGTTACTGTACTACATACTACACACAGGGGGCGTATACAGTGTACAGTACATACTACTGTAGTATGCAGTATGCAGTATAGTGGTGTGCCTTTTCAAATACTGCCAATCACCGCACTGTACCACCTCTTCTCAATCCATGAATCCCGTTGCACACTCCGCAGGTATTTATAGCCCCATCATCCTGGTGCAGCGCCATCTGCAGGACCCTGAAGTTACTACCACCTTAAACACCCAAGGTGATTATTTCTTTGTCCGGGGAGCTTATTTTAGGCCTTTAAGGATGTATTATCCATGAAATGCTTTAGTTCCCACAACAAAACTGGTGTGTTAGTTACGTAGTTATGAGAGTGAGGTTTGTAGAAACCCACATGCAGTGCACACCCCTATGGCTTAAGCGGTTAAGGATCCGGAACTTTTATTTCGGTCCAGACAACATTCTTTTTGGCGCTAAAGTGAGTGATGTGGCAGAGAGAGGGGCTGGAGGGGGATGTGTAAGGAGGGGATTGGAGCATGAGATCATAGGAGTCACACTGAGGTAGGAATGAAATTATATCACAAGTGGGAATTGTCCCAATTAGGTTGGACTGGAGTGCCGCCACAGAGATGAAAACGTCCACTCGCATTAGAGCGCTCCTCTCACAGGCGAGCGAGGAGACTTTCTCTTCCTCTTTCTACCTCTCTGGCTCCTTCGTTTGTATCCCTCTCTTGTGTTGACATGACCCGGACCCTTAAGAAGCAGCAGAGGACACCTTTTATAGGGGCAGGGGGGGTCAGTGCGAACGCACAGAGGAGAGATAGAGGACGGAAACTGAGAGAGATCAGAAAAGCCCCAACCCTTATTATCGTCACCACCCATTTCTTTGGGCTCCCACCAAAGCATGAACGAAGGTCTTTTTTTCCCGATTTGAAACCCTTAAAAGAACAGAATGATTAATTTAGCACAAGGAGCGATGATCTGAATGATAAAGGGAATACATTTATCCTCACTCTTTCATCTAACGCCTTCCTCAGTGTGAGGGAGCAGCCAGGAAGGCAGAGGCGCGATCGCAATTAAACGTGGCGCAGAGGCTTGCCATAACTCGGTGGCGAGCTGTTCTTCCCTGTTCCCCATCACGCTCACCTCCTCCTCTTGCTCCTCCGCCTCAGGAAGCGTTTGTATTAGTGATGTCCGACTAGTGAACGAATCGTTCTTTTGAAGCAGCTTTCAATAAATCACTCGGAATTGCTTCACAGTCTGGCAGGTCGGACCTTCTGTTGGAGAGCCGGGTGTTCCGTTGTTCCGTAACGTAATGTCGTGGAATTATGTGATATTCAACTTAGCATTAATAACGTTAAACTTAATGAACCCTTGAATCCTGAGTGCCGCTCCTCCTCTAAAACAAGGTCTTACAAGCCGCTTGTTTTATTAAAACCACCTCCTTCTATCTACACCACTCACTGTCCATGTTATCACCTCCACTTACCCACTTACACTTCATAGTTCTACAAATAGAGTGTCCACTCTATTAGACACTCCTACCTTGCTGGTCCACCTTGTAGATGTACAGTCAGAGACGGTAGCTCATCTGCTCCTGAAGAGTTTGTGCTGGTCATCCTCTAGTCCTTCATCAGTGGTCACAGGATGATGCCCACAGGACTCTGGCCACAGGACTCTGGCCACAGGACGCTGCCCACAGGACACTGTTGGCTGGATAGTTTTGGTTGGTGGACGATTCTCAGCCCAGTGGTGACACTGAGGTGTCCAGCAACACTACTGTGTCTGATCCACTCACACCAGCACAAAACACACTAACACACCACCACCACGTCAGTGTCACTGCACTGCTGAGAATGAACCACCACCCACATAATACCTGCTGTGTGGGGGTCCTGTGGGGGTCTTGACCATTGAAGAACAGGGTAACAAAGTATGCAAGAAACAGAAGGACTACAGTCTGTAACTGTAGAACTACAACAAAGTATGTTAAGTAGAGCTGGTGCACAGTAAGTGTAAATACAAGGAGTTGTACCTAACATATATAACATTAAGTGTATATAGATATAGATAGATAGATAGATAGATAGATAGATAAATATCGGACCAGACATTTCGTGTGCAGCACAGTTGGTTCTCTGTAGGGCTGTGGGGTAGTTGTGGCAGTGTTAGTGTCTAACATGTTTGGAAGATGTGACTGTTTGCCAAGACATCATACTGGTGTCAGAAGCCTGGCCGCCTCCCAGCAGACTGGTGGAGAATGGTGCTACCTTAAGCTTAAAGACATGTGGTGGAGAAGAATGTGGTCAGCCAGAGACAAAAGGAGCATGGTAGGGCTGCAGGCAGTGAGGCCCAGCAGTGGAGCCTGACTGGAGGACAGCAGCTGGCAAGGACCTGACTGTCCAGTAGCATGAGGACTGGCGCTGCAAGTCATGAAGGGGTTCGCTGGTATAGTCAAGAGGATGCAGCCCTCAGTCACTGTGCTCTGGCACGTAGGGGTACAGGACACAGTCCCAAGGGAGGACCGGTGGCATGCACAGGCATGAGCACAAGCCCACAGTCACATATGAGCCTATGTTCACCACACCCAACACCAAGCATCAGCTTGAGGGGTAGCAGTGGAGCAGTGGCACTCTGTTGTCTGGAGTGACGGACCTCCATTCAGTACCTTTAGTATGACCTGGAGTGATTCAAAATGGATCATCCAACATCAGTACCTGACCTACTTAAAGTTGTTGTGGATGAATGCAGTCAAATCCTCACAGCAATGTTCCAACATCTACGATGCCCACCCCCCACCACCCCAGCCTACACTGCTCCCTAAAAGTATGCCCCTCCTCTCCTTTTGGAGAGCTAGCAAAACAGGATGACACGCTGCTAGTGCCGGGTTATCCGAAGTTATCCCATCCCGAGAGCGTGTGCTGGATGCAGGGGGACACAGACACGCTCTCTCTGGGCTAAGCCTGTTTGGGACGGGGGACGACGGGGGTTTTTCCGTGGTGACTGGGCTGTAATCTCATTAGTATGCTCTGAGGCCCAGGCACAGTCCAGGCTACGCTCTGCGCTCAAGGCATTATGGGGGAGTGGAGAGTGGGCCGCCCGGCCGCGGCATCACATCCATCCATTTGACACATCTGGAGCTCCTGCCGAAGCGTTCTCTCTTCATTGCCTCTATCTCTGCCTCTCCTGTACTACACTCTGTTCTTCTGCTCTGTTCTGCGTTCACACTTTCCGCTGCTTATCCTCTTCATCTCTTTCTGCATTACTACATTCTCACTGCTATCCTTCTCTTCTATTTGCTGTTTGTTCTTCTTCTTTTCTTTTCCTCGCTCTGGAATCGCACCCTGGTGTGTTGCTCTCTTTATTCTGCCTCTTTTTCCACTCTGCTGCCCTCCTCTGTCTGTCCCTCTGAATGGATTTGGGCACATGGTGGGTTTGTGTGAGTACCTGCTTAAACATGCAGATGTGTAATCTGTGTTTCTCCTGTTACTCTCTGTCTGTCTGTCTGTCTCTCTCTCTCTCTCTTTCTCTGTTTCTCCTGTTTCCCTCTCTCTCTCTCTCCCTCCCTGTTTTTCCTGTCCCCCCTCTCTCTCTGTCTTTCTCTCTCTCTATCTCCCTGTCTCTCTCTGTGTCTGCCTCTCTCTTTGTCTCACCCCACTGCATTATGCATTATGCATCTCTTCTTTATCTTTCTTTCTTTCTTTCACCCTTTCTTATTATTAATTTCTTTCTGTCTTTGTCTTTCTGTCATTTGCTCTCTCTCTCTCTCTCTCTCTCCCTCTCTCTCTCTCTTTCTTTCTTTAATTCACCCTTTCCTTTATTCACCCTTTCTTTCTTTCTTTCTTTCTTTCTTTCTTTCTTTCTTTCTTTCCATCCTCCCCTCTTTTTTCTTTCCTCCTCCCTTCCTTTTTTCCTTTTTTCCTGTCTTTTGTTTTGTTAGTTCTTTTTTCTTTCTTTCTTTGCTTCTACTTTGCTATAACTCACTTACTATGTTCCTGTGGATTGAGTTAAGTTTACCTGAGCACCAGGAGTCTTCTCTCTCTCTCACTCATTCACTCACTCATTCTCTCTCTCTCTCTCTCTCTCTCTCTCTCTCTCTCTCTCTCACACACACACACACACATGCACACACACACACACACATGCATGCGCGTGCACACACACACACCTATGCAGATGGAAGAGTATATCACGCATATGTTCCTCCAGCAGAGAGGAGGTGGCAGTAATTGCCTCTCCACTAGTCTCCTCGTCTTATCTCCACATGGCTGAGCGGAGAGTAAATATTTTAAAAGGGGGCCAAAGGCAGCGTCGGCGGTGTCTCATAAGACCCCCAGCCCACCATCCAGAGGCAATGCGGGGGGAAAAGGCCCTATCTGGCAATATGTGTTTGTGTGGGGAGGGGATTTCTTCCCTGCACTTTAAGGGGCTCATAACTGCATCACACTCTTTTTACTACCCATTCATGGGGGTCTGGCATTACCAATGAGGTTATAGCCATGCCTCCAGATATGAGGCCTGACACTAGTCTCAAATTCTCACGCATTTCACAGCAATATGGTGCACATCCCCCTCTCTCCAAAGCCTACAGCCTTTACTCGCATAACACCGATATTGCAACCCCAGCCCCCTTCCACCAGTCATATTATTAATAATGGAGGGGAGGCAATATATCCACTTGCTATGGGAGGTATATGAGGTTAAGCATATTCCCTCACTAATTGTGCGTACGGATTTTAATAAAAGGCAAGCGTACGAGGCCCCTGTCACAGTAGCACTACTCTCGCAAACAGCGAGAAGCACACATCCCCTTTGGCTGTGAAGCAATAATAACGCTAGCAGTTAAGGCTGATATTTACATAGAATTAAAATGGATGGCTAGTGGCCCAGGAAGCCGTGAGCATTAATGTGTCCTGTAAAGCGTCCTCTTATCAGGCCTGCTGCGACTTTGTGTTCTACTGAAGCTTATGAAAGCCTTGCGAGGGCACTCAATTGTTCATTAGATGTTCTATGTGCTTGGTTCTTTGAATGTTCATATTTCAGTGTGGGCCTTTCTCATAGGTTTCTATTATGTTGGCATATAACGTATTGGTGGACAAAGCTGGGTCACCAAATATCTGTAGGACCTCATCATTACCTTTATGTACTAGCCCAATGAGTGTACCTATAGTATGTCATATGCCTACCCAGCCAGAAATGATTTGTTCTAAAAGCGTTCTGATAATATGCAGTGCAATGTTCCATTAATGTTTTCTTTTGGTTCCCAGAATGTTCTTTCTGAAGGCAGGAAAACGTTGTCGAACGGGTCTCAGTAACACTCATAAAACATTTTCCAAATGGTGTGCTAGATACATATATGTATATATACAGTATATCGACTAGTATCTCCTAATTGGCCACTTTACAGGAGAGGGCAAAAACCTAATTTAACCTTAAAGTCAATGGAACCAGACTTTTTTCCAAGCAGGTTTGGGCCATTTCTGTTGCTACATTTACCATGAAACTTTCACACAGTGTAAACAGCAGCTGCTGTGTTCAAAAGATGCATAAAAGATGCATCAACAAAAACGCAGATCCATGTTTTTTTATTTGGACAGCAACGATAGATATACTATGTGTGTTTAAGGTGGTAGTAACTTCAGGCTCCTGCAGATGGCGCTGCACAAGGATGATGGGGTTATAAATACCTGCGGGGTGTGAGTGACGGGATCCATAGATTGAGAAGAGGTGCTACAGTGCAGTGAATGTCTCGTTCCATGTGTGGAAAATGGCTCCAAAGCAGATGTTATTGATTGGCTAAAAGGAGTGACTGCATTTGGGCGTGCCAAAGACCATAGTGTGAAGGAAGTAGCTGAATCTGCAGGTGTATGGAAGCATACGGATATACGGGTCTACCAGCAGTGGCCAAAATCCCAGTCTACAGTGAATTCTCCTCGGAATTGGCCCAAATCTGGCCCAACTCCGCGATTGTTTAGTGCAGACAGAGTGTCTGAACATTGAAACATTGATGCGATCTACATCCAGAACCTTGTCCAGTCCATGCCACGCTATAAGACGCTATTAGGAACGTTTCAGGTGATTCATTTTTTGTCGGGTGAGCTTATATGTATATACACAGCATATATGTGTCTGTGTGTGTGTGTGTGTGTGTCAGGCCTGAGGCTTATATTGCATGCTGAGTGTGAGTTTATGCTTGTTTATTAGATCATGTATGTATGCAAGTGAGTGTATGTGTGTGTGGGAGTATGTCAGCTGGCTTTCCTGACATGCACACACACCCTCTCACACACACACACACACACAGACCCACACACACACACCCACACACACACACACACTCACCCCACATTGGCTGCAGGAGCCTGCGGCATGGTAGCAGTTTGAACCGGAGCCAGAGCTAAGCTGAGTGCTGGTGGACTGTCGCTTCAGCTTAAATCTGAACCTCTGATCAAAGGCTGCCCCCCTCCGAGTCGGACGCCTCTCCTCCTGCCAACCTTGACTCCTGACACCCGGACACCAGGCCACTGCAGACACAGACATCCACACGATATTTAATAGACGTAAGTGAGTATGTGTAATAATAATGTGGCCCATATGTATCTATATGTAAGAACCTACATGTAATAATAGCATGTGCCATATGTAATTTCTGTATAGGCTTTTATATGTCTATACCATGTGTGCATAATAAGTCTTTCCAACAAATGACTGTCCTCAAAATCTACAACACACACACACACACGCGCACTGGCCTGGCAGCAGCGTTGAGGAGGAAGAGCCAGGGCGACCGTGAGATAGCAGAGAGAGATAGAGAGGGACAGACCCAGCATTGATAGCCCCATTGAGACATATTCTTTATGAAGCCATAAAAAGAAAAGGCTACGGCCAGACTGTTCCTCCATTAGAATGACCTTCGTTTTGATGACCAGCCCTTGTCGGCAGGGCCTTTCTTTTTTACTGCTCAGGTAATGGCTGTTTATACATACACAGTATATATGGTCAATATAACCATGTAATTCCACATAACCATATAATTAGAATTAGGCTGGGCTGGTGTGTAATCCCTCCGGTGGGCCGGATTTTACAGCGTGATTGACAGCTCTGAATAAATCTTCTCATTGGGTGGACTCGCAGGAATTAATTACGAGGCAATTGTGTCTAACATATTAATTTGGGAAGATTATACAATACATTAACCAAGCGCTTATTAGACTCGGTATTATGCCCCATTTTCAGCCTCCAAATCAAATTGCGGCAAAGCCGTTTTTTTTCCGCCGCTCGCTAACAAAATAACGGCGGCGCGTCTCCCTCTCTCGCGGCCGGGGTTCCTCTCTTTTTTTTGCCTTTGTTTTGTGTTCTGAAGTGATTTGTCCAGGATTAGCTAGATTGCCCAGCTCTGCTCTGAACTACCATTAGAGGCTGGACCTATCCCATCACGCTTTGCTCCAGCTCAATCACACAGCGAGAGGCTCGTCACGTGACCCGCATGGACGGCATTAGATTTGTGTGTTTGACATAAAACAAATCGGAAATAAATGAATTCATAATTGCACGCAGGACCCACGCTGGGAGATGCGCTTTGCGTCAGTGATTAAATTAGGTTTTGTGGGGGGAGTGGAGTTGTTGTTGCTCCTGGTGTGTGTGTGTGTGTGTGTGTGTGTGTGTGTGTGTGTGTTTGTATAGCCATGTATTGAGCTCTTTGTAGGGACTGAATGGTGTGAGAACATTAGAAAACATGCAACCTTAAGACATTAAGGGAAAGCTAAAGGAAGTTTTGGGGTCAAAAGGACAGGAAAACAAACTTGAGTGATTGTGTGTGTTCAGATACTCGTGTTGTGGAGACCTGTTGTCCTTGTAATGTTGAGGGTAGGATAAGGTTGAGGCTAAGGTGTCTCTACAATCACACCGAAACAAACATAGACTTGGTACCATATGCTGTACTATATAAGCTGACTGGACCAAAACCGATTCACCTGTGACAGAAAAGTACCTAACAGCCTGTAATACCTCCACAAGCACAGCTGTGATTCCATTTGGCACATGGACTGGACCAGTTTCTGGATGTAGGCCACTTCAATGTTCAGACACTCTTGCACCAAAGAATTGCACAGTTGGGCCATATTTGGTGGATGCCTTCCCTGGCCCAATTCCGAGGAGAATTCCCTGTAGACTGGGATTTTAACCCCTGCTGGTAGACCCGTATTACCATATGCTTCCATACACCTGCAGATTAGGCTACTTCCTTCACACTATGGTCTTTGGCACGCCCAAATGCAGTCACTCCTTTTAGCCAATCATTAACATGGAACAAGACAATCACTGCACTGTACCACCTCTTTTCCATCTATGGCTCCCATCACTCACACCCCGCAGGTTTTTATAGCCCCATCGTCCTTGTGCAGCGCCATCTGCAGGAGCCTTAAATTACTACCACCTTAAACATGCAAGGTTGTGCCTGGTGAGCTTATATACTATAATATAAATTCATAGGCATTATACACACACACACATTAAATACATATGAGTATATATAATACCTATGAGTAATAAAATTATTTCCCATATGAGTTTTTCCTTCTTTTCTCCAGAATGCTAAAAGAAGTAAAGAGCTTCCATTTGGTTAGTAAGGTAAGGATTAGGGATACAGCTGTATTAGCTGCATGTTAATCAGGGAAGTACTGCTCTGAGGATCCCAGTCACATTTTAATGAATAGCAACATCCATGGTAATAACAGATCAGTGGGAGAACCCCTGTAAAGATAGTAATACAGTGTGTGTGTGTGAGAAAAGAAGGGCTTGCTAAGGATTTGTGTTGCACTGGGAAGTCCCCAGTGCCCAGGGAAAGCATGGCATGTTGCTCTAACAGGCTTGTCTTTCATTAGAAGGAGCTGTGTGGGTTGCTCCAGTAGCCAGGGTGTGTGTTCAGCACTGATGTACATGCGGGCGCGTGTGGGCGTTTGTGTGTGTGTGTGAGAGAGAGAGAGCAGCAGGGGCGCTGTCTGGTGTGTCTTCAGCTGCTGGAGGGCTTCCTCCGAGAGGTTTTAGAAATGATCATGGACTGTTTTTAAGCCTCACTGCAGGAGATGGGACACAGTGCTACGCTCAGCTTCTTCTTCAACACAATTTATCATTCCTATTACTGTAGTGCACTGAGGAATCGGCCATGGCTTTCAGCTCCAAAACCCACGCCCGATTACCCTGCCCCTATACTGACCTGTCCATGCTTTGTCCACAATGTGTTCTTTCATGGCAACTGCTGCGAAAGGCTTTACAGGACTTTGGCAAAAGCTGTAGCACAATAAACATCAGCCTGCTCAAATGTTTAGAGGAGCTACATTCAGCTGAGTGCAGTGTACTTCATAATCTTATTCCCAAAATTCCTAAATACCTTATCCAAATTCCTAAACATTCTATCCATTTCAAATAGGGTGCCCACACGTCCAGTTTTAGGCCGGACTCAACTCCCTCTCTTCAACTCCCAGTCCTCTGTCCGGCAAATTACCTGGACGGATGCATATTAGTCCTTTTTTTGCCTTGCATTTCATTGGCTTGACAAGGTCATGTGACATTGCTCGCCTACCGGCTACGCGCAGGTCAGCCCTCTAAATGCTAGTCAATTAGCAAGCTCCCGTCTGACTCACAAAGGTCAACCATTCCACCCAATTACGGGAGTAAAGCATCATTTACATGTTATATAGGTTTGATTATGATTTTAACTCTGTTCTAGTCTCGTGCCCGACCCCCTCACCCCTTATGATGTCCTCCTTTTGTGGGTGGGATGTCCTCCTTTTTGGGGTTATGAAAGTGGCCACCCTAGTTTCAGATGATATGTGAAAGCTCACAGTTTTAGCATAGATTTGATGAAGGTTTGTGCAAACGGGTTAATGTTAGCGTAGCGGTTGTTGTAGTTTCCTACCTAGTTTAGCTTAACTACAACATCTCAACAGTTCAGTTTTGCATAGTGTGGTTAACTGTGAATGCAACGTTATGCAGCAAAGCTAATAATGGCCCAATGTGAATAATGCCAATTTTGACTCATCAAGACTCATTTTCCATTAGGTTGCCACAGTGGCACAGCCAGAGTCTCATTTTCAGCAGGTCTGGGGGAGCCAGCTCGGAAGCATTATGTATCAGAGACATCAGACCCCATGTATCAGACCCCACGGAAAGGTATACACAGCGGCTCTGTGCTGGTCACTGCTGGTTTATGCTCGTCTGGTGCTGTTTTAGTTGGTCACCCTAACATGGTCATGTCGGTCGACAGCATACCAGCGTCAAAACACAGCATATGATAGACTTGGTGGGGATCAGCTTATGAACTCCTACTGCTGCTTACCAGCATACCAGCATCCCAAGCACAACATATGCTGGTCTATGCTGGTTTTTCTAGGGTAATGAGGATGACAAATTAGCCATATAAATGAACATTTTCAGGGTGATAAGATATGACTGCTGACTCTGAATTAACTGCCTAGTTAGTACAATAGCTTTCAGTGTACCACACTGGTAAAGTCTTATTAGCTACCAGTCTATCTTTTTCAGAAGTAGCACAAACGAAAACTTCGCTAGGCTACTTCACTAGCTAGGTAAGTAACAGCCGATGCAAATGGTTGTTTATGCTAGCAACAAGCACAGCTCAGCCACATTACCTCCATAGAATTCCAGAACCCACATAAGGAGAGGCTGGCCACTTCCGATTTCTCCCATTACACCAAAAAGATGACTACAAAACACTAAATAGTTGCATCCAGAAGGAATTAACCGACAGCAGTGAAACTTGGTGGGTAGGTTTGACATTGTGAGACATGCGAATGTTTCAAGTTTCACGCTTGGCCGCACATGTGGCGTAAGCAAGGAAGGGCCTGTGTACCTGACTGACCCAACAGACACAACTGCAAACATTCAGCGAGCAGTGATGCCCTCCATGAGTCATCCTGTTGGCGCCTGCACCATTGGCAGACGTGTATTTAGGGTGTATTTAAAGGCTTATATCATGCAACAACCTCTAAAATATTCCTGTATTTGATGTAATATGTAAACATGGTTTGATGCAATTTGTAAGTATCATTGAAGTTTCAAAACCTAGCATGCACTCCACAATCAGTACAGTCCACATATCAAAACTAAGCTCCAAAACCTGCTTATGAATGTTCGGCTATGTGCTCAAAGCGGGTAAAAGTGGCCCAAATCTGATTTTCTCATGCAATCAGATTTTGTTGTCAGGCTGCTCACAGTATCTTTCAAAAGAGAGCCATATCCAACATCAGTCTGAACAGCTCACGCTCCTAAACCGAACAATGCTTCACGTGGCACACTCACCCACTGGTGAACAATTCTGACTGCTGATGAACGTAGATATGCTCCCAGAAGGTATCAGTTTCATCTTCACCAGTTGGTTGCCAGCTGGGCTCATAACCCAGAATACGTTCGGGCTTGCCATAAAAGGGCACGTGATTCACTTCTTTGGTTCTCGTCCTTAGCTTCTCTAAACATTGCTTTCAGACTTTTTACTGTCTTTGAACATGGAGTGGTTGTGAACATGGAGTGGTGGTGAACATGGAGTGGTTGTGAATATGGAATGGTGGTGAACATGGAATGGTGGTGAACATGGAGTGGTTGTGAACATGGAATGGTGGTGAAC
>CM067480.1:3279491-3309527 GCA_034552555.1 Semaprochilodus insignis
TGAACATGGAGTGGTTGTGAATATGGAGTGGTTGTGAACATGGAGTGGTTGTGAATATGGAGTGGTTGTGAACATGGAGTGGTTGTGAATATGGAGTGGTTGTGAATATGGAATGGTGGTGAATATGGAGTGGTTGTGATTAGTGCTTTCTTTTTTTATTTAGTACGGAAGGTTCTTTGAAGTTTCAGGAGAGCAAAATTCTGATGAACGCTGAGTCAGACTGACGTAAAAGTTGCATACAATCCAGTCTGGCAATCGGGTCGCATTACTACCTATCGAATATGTGTCAGATTTTAGTACAACACAAGCTCCCCAGGCAAAAATGAGTCACCTCTGTGATGTTCTGGGGGTTGTTTGAATTACACGGAAATGGAAATTTGAACTACAGTGCCAACATTGGGCATTGTACTGCTGGACAACCAGGTTTTGCCTTTTGCTTATCATCTTACCGAGGAACATGACAACACAGGGCTGCAAATGTGACTGGCTGGCATGATGAACATTCAACAGCATTCACACATCTGGACTGGCCTGCAAAATCCCCTCATTTGAATCCTCTTGGAAATCTGTAGGACTACCTGGAACAACCAGTAAAGCGGCAGGGAAGGCATCTGGCCCGAGTGACCGATTGTTTGATGCAAGAGTGGCTCTTGCATATCATTCACCAACTCAACACTTATTAGGATTTCACTCTACTGAGCCCTTTGGGCTGATGTTTCTGTGCAATCAAAATTAGGCACTGGCCAAAAATACACTCATCAAAAGAATAGCTGCACCCAGAAGGAGGTGTGGGATTGTAGGGCTATTGGGAAGGAAGATGAAGGTTACCAGGAACAATAAATGATGATACATTTAGACTGATATGGGCAATATTTATTGAGCTACACATACAGAAGTAATGTCTCTCAGTATGGCGTCAGGCTGCCATGTGAGCTAACATGCTAACATGCCAAACGTCTCAGCATGGAGTTGTAGAGGTTCCTAATGGTGCCCTGTGATAATCCATCCCATGCAGCTTGAATATCCTTACACAGTTCCTGCAGATGGTGCGATAGGGGTGGAGGTGGAGTGACACCAGGCCTTATGGACATGTGACACGTGACAACAAACTGTTCATCTTGGAGCTGACCACGGTGCCTCTACACACAGACCTGTTGGTCGTCTCCCCCAAGACAAAAGCGGGACTCGTCACTGAAGATGACCCGCTGCCATTCTGAGTCAATGTATGACAGTCTGGCATGACACCATTGCAGTCTTTGGCCACGTTGATGTGGCGTTAAGGGCAGTCATCGTAACGGTCTGTGTGCATGTAGTCCTACGTCATGCAGCCATCTGCCAATGGTGCTGGTACTAATAGGATGACTCATGGAGGGCATGGAATGTGCAGAATCTACAGGTCCAGCTGCAACATCTGTGGGCAAACTTACTGCAGGATGCCATACGGAACCTGTATGCCTCCATGCCCAGCCGTACCTCATGTTGTATCCAGGCTAGAGGTGGCCCAACAGGATACTAGAGCCTACTTTCAATTGTACAGGTTTCCCTAATAAACTTCTCCTTTCGCTCCAATACTGTAATCACTTAACTATATCATCATTAATTTCACACATATACGGCTTCATTTCGTTCCAACAACACCTACCTGGTGCATAAAATGGCCATATATAAGTAAATTAAGGGGGCTGAAACCCATGCCAATATCAAAACCAGACCTCAAGTGGAAAAATGAAATGCCAGGAAAATGAAGCAATTGGGTTTATCCAGTATTGTATGCACATGAACTTCATTTTATAGCATTTGACTCTTTCTGAGCAGTCAGAAAGCTACAGCTACACCTCTGCATCACCGGCCCGACTCTAAGGCTAGCCCAACCTTGTAATAATTGCTTCAAAAGAATGTGGGATCCACACGTGGGCAGAGAACGGACAAGTCAATTCACGTTGCCTTCCGAAGAAGCTACATTGTGCCACATTATTCCTCCAAAGAATCGGCACCAGTGGAACAAAGGAAGCCTGGAGGGCTTGGGGTGTTGATCACATGATGTTCAGATCTAACCTGTCCTTTATCAGAAAACGCAAACCTGCTTCATAGCTTCGGGGTGGGCAGGATTGTCCTTTGAGCAAATAGCCCTGCACTTGGTTTGTGCACGGGTCGATAAGGCCTATATTTACTGAAGGAGAGGGGGGCCACAAATCATTCATAGACGGAGTTCATCAGAGCATTATAGATACACTGACCGATTCTCAGCTTGGGGGATTTGGGGGTTCAGTCATTTTCTCCCTTTTTCTCCCCAGGGGTGGCTGGAGAGGTCACAGGCTGCAGCCCAGAAAACAGATAGCAGCATGGATTTGGGATGGATAGAGGTGAGAGGGGTGGAGAGAGAGAGAGAGAGAGAGAGAGAGAGACGGTCCGAAAGTGCATTCTCAGCGGGGTCAGCATTAGTGCTGTGCTGGTGATTCCTGTGCCAAGAGCGAGAATAAACAGCAACAAAAAAAAAAGGGAAAACAGGAACAGTGGGAGAAGTGTGCACTGGGGGCCAAGGAGGACATCCATTTAAAGGGAATTAAGTGGGAATGAGGCAAAAAAAAGAAAAACAGATGGAGAGTAAGAGAAAGCAAGTCAAGAGTTCGACCCCTTTCTCCTCTGCAACGAGCCTCCCTTTCAAAGGTTAATTTGATGCTAATGTAGCCTATATTGTGGAGGTGATCATTATTTTTAGTACCTGCAATGAACCTCCCTTGCAGGCCAATCAAAGGCCGTAACCATTAAAAGCACATCAGTAATCCATCAAAGGTCCAGTCCATAAAGGGATCGATGGCGTTCTCCGGTAGAACATGCCCGATTGAGAAACTTCCAAAGGATCTTCGCACAACATGTGGCAGAGATTCTTTTTGATTCCCCTCATGCCTTCTTCTCCTTGTCCTCTTCGTTTGATGGACAGCTTTACTCCAGCTTCCACCTTTGGGACCTGCTCTGGCTGGGGAGGGGGGGACCAGGGGGTCAGGAGCTCAGGGATCGCTCGGTCAGCCAGAGAGCCATGGCAACTGCACGTAGCATTGTCAGCTGTCAGGTATCGACCCCGGGGAAGCTGTGGAGATGTGTTCGAAAGCAGCCCGAGCCGAAGCCCACGAGCGGCTCGGATCAAAGGAGCAGTCCATCAATATCATCCTCCTGTCAGCCCACAGGTAACTCCTCGCTAGCACATCTGAACTCACCCACTGATCACAGACAAAACCATTGTCAGCTCACATTTGAATCAACTCTAATTTTGGCACCATGCTCTGGAGCTCCGAGGTATTTGGAAGCATCAAGTGGCCGAGAGGAAAAAAAGAGACAGAATAGAAGAACTTCGGGAGGGGAAGCGTCGTCAATCAGTTCACACTTCCAGTATCCACCCCCCCAAAAAAAGGATGACAGGAGAGTGGATGACAGGTAAATACACTCATCATCAAAAGAACAGTTGCACAAATAGTTGCACCTAGAAGGAATCGACTGACAGGAATGAAACTTGGTGGGTAGGTTTGACATTGTGAGACATGCGAATGATTCATGTTTGCTTGCCACATGCATGTGACGCAACCAAGGATAGGCCTTATCACTGCACCTGTCTGACCCAACAGCCACGATTGCGGACATTCAGTGATGCACTCTATGAGTCATCCTGTTAGTGCTAGCACTATTGGCAGGTGGCTGCACCACGCAGGACTACATGCATGCAGACCGTTACGACGACTGTCCTTAACACCAAGTCAGACTGCAATGGTGTTGTGCCAGACTGTCATGGAGTGACTCAGAATGATAGCGGGTCATCTTCAGTGACGAGCCCCGCTTTTGTCTAGGTGGAGACGACCAATGAATCCGTGTGTGTAGGCACCATGGTCAGCACCAAGATAAATGGTTTGTTGTGACACGTCACACGTCCAGTTGGCCTGGAGTCACTCCACCTCCACCCCTACCGCACCATCTGCAGGAACTGTGTGAGAATATTCAAGCTGCATGGGATGGATTATCACAGGACACCATTAGGAACCTAATGGTGCTGACCATGGTGCCTCCACACACGGATTCGTTGGTCGTCTCCACCTAGACAAAAGCGGGACTCGTCACTGAACAACTCCATACCGAGACGTATGCATGTTAGCAAACCTGACGCCATACTTCTGTATGTATAGCTCAGTAAATATTGCCTAAATCTAAATTTATCTAATTTGATCATTTATTGTTCCTGGTTCCTTCCCAATAGCATTGCAATCCCACACTTCCTTCTGGGTGCAGCTGTTCTTTTGATGGTGAGTGAAATTTATACTCCTGACCAGATACTGGAATACCTTAATGCAATGCTCTTCCCCCGAAATGCTAATGCGGCTAACAGTGAACTAAAGCCAGAGGGGCCCAGGAGTGTGAATTCATTAGCATAATGCTTACTGGCCTTTACTAACTTCCATTTATTGTTGGCAGCACTAGCATTTTTGGCTGACTAACGCGGACGGAAAGCTGAAAACCTGATGAAAAAGTTATGACGATCCGTTCGCCCACCGTAAAGCGCTGCGGCTAACTCAAGCTGGTTTAATCACCTCCTTGACCCACATCCCACCTGCTATCCGCACGTTACACGAGTCGGTGGAGATGCGCTCGAACGCAGTCGGAGCGCCGCTCCCGGCATCGACCGCACACCGCCAGCGTCGATAATCCAGCTCAGTCCAGCCGAGAGCCTTTGGCATGGATCACCTCATCTGTACCCTCACAAATGAAGCAGACAAAGCCCCAGCTTTGTTCATCAGGGCTTGTTTTGTCTCATCCACAGTGACACTTACACATTTCTGCCATTTCTCAGGAACACTGCTGCTGTATTATTCATGAGCAAGCAAAATGATTATAGTCCTCCACGGTCATTTATGGGCTTGATAGGAGGGCAGGTTGCATAAGCTCGTCTTATTGCAGCAAGACACGTCCAGGTGTGAGGACGAACAAGTCTAGGATATCCTACCTATCCTATGTTTTAAAGCAGGTTCCAATAAAGCCCAGTTTGGCCGAATGCTAATTTCAGAAATTCAGTGCATGCACGAAATAACAGCGTGACAATGAATCATACTCATTGGCCACTTTATTGGAAACACCAGCAATATAGGGGCGCTTTGTAGGATCGGTCTGCTTGCATGTAGTCCTGCTTCATGCAGCCATCTGCCAATGGTGCTGGCGCTAACAGGATGACTTCATCGTAAGTCAGTCCTTTCGACGTATTGCCAACATCTCAGTTGCATACCAAGCATTCTTTGTTACTTCCTGTTACTGGTTACCTGTGTATGATCCTCTTTCATCTGTTGGTTTCACACCTGGCTTTGCCCATGTCTCCACATGAAACCCTTTTTCATCCCTTTTACATGTGCAGTGTTCAGCCACTCTCGGCCCAAAAAGGACTGTACAGTTGGGTTAGATTTGGTTGAAGCTTTTGGGGAATTTTACTGGTTGTTCCAGGTAGTCCCACATTTGCAAGAGGTTGAGGTCAAGGCTCTGTGCTGGCTACTGGAGCTCCTCCAAACCAAACTCATAAAACTATGTCTTCACAAGTAGTTGATTATAGTCTGCGCAGTGTGTAGAAACGTGATGGTATTGTTATAAGCTCACCAGACAAAGATGAGTCTCCTGTGACTGGAATGTACCTAATAGCATGTAATACCTCCACGAGCACCAATAACAGCAGTGATTGGATTGGGCACACAGACTGGACACATTTCTGGATGTAGGCCACATCAATGTTCAGACACTCTTGCATCAAATAATTGTTCAGTTGGGCCAGATTTGGTGGACGCCTTCCCTGGCTTTTTACCGGTTGTTCCAGGTAGTCCCACAGATTTCCAAGAGGATTCAAATCTGGGGATTTTGTGGGCCGGGCCAGATGTTTGAACACTCCCCTGAATGTTCATCATGCCAATCAGTTACATTTGCAGCCCTGTTAACGTCGGAATCTTGGAATACAGGAATAGGAACGTGATGTTCCACAGTAAGATGATGAGCAAAAGGCAAAACCTGGTTGCCCAGTAGCTCAATGTAGGCACTGTGGTTTACTGCCTCCTCAACCAAAGAACCCATTTCCAACTAATTAAAACACCCCCAGAACTTCACAAAGGGGACTTATAAGTACGGAGGGCTTATAAGAACTCAGCAAAAAACATAATGAAGTCTACATTTGTAGTAATTCAGAGGTTACATCAGAGCTCCTGGTCCAGTGGTATTAGAACCGCAATTTGCTGATTGTAATTGGTCAGTTAATGCAGGGACAGATTGTGTTCTTGTGAGCCCTCCTGTGCACCAGAATCTTTGGAGGCTCCTCTTTCTTAAAACAAGTTGTAATGCAAAAACAGAAGTATTCTTACACCCATGGAAGCGTATACACTAACATCTGCCAACATTAACATATAAATAGCAACCGAAATAGTCCATAAGCCAACACCAACTAACAGCAGAAAACGAGTCTGGAATGTATAAAGCCTTTTGTGCATTTTCGAGAGGAACTCGTTCACCTATTGTTTGCATCTGCACATGATTGTCCCATTTGAGCCACCTTTAAGTGCCTTTCCAGCCCTCTTCAAAGCTTTGTGGTCTGAGGCCGTACACAAAATGTTAGCATTAGTAACACATGCCACATTTAGGAACAAATGACCTGTTTAGATTTGTAGGCACCACTTAAGACGACCCTTATTAAGGGTTTGAAAGGTCTAAAATGAGTTTATTAATGCTTATTACATCATAATAAACATTATAAGAGTATTATTAAGCGGTTATAACAGATAATAAAAAGGACAACAAATGAGCGGTTGAGTTTGAATATTTGATGCAACTGACTGATTGAGAAGACAAAGAAAGGTCAGTAAACATCCAAATCTGAGATTTAGCACTATATCAATGAATGTGAGTTCACTATTAGGCAAACAATGAGGTGGTGTTACCCCTTTTATTTGTGCTTTGTAACTGCTTATTAATCATTTTAAGGCATCTATGTCCTAATTAATAACCCTTAATAATGCCTCTATTAACCCTTACACAAACCTTTATAATAATAATAATAATAATAATAGGTTATACTTATATAACGCCTTTCACATACCCAAGGACGCTTTACAATTGAAGGGGAAATATATTTATGAAATAAAAATAATAAAAATTATGGAGAATGAAAGTGTTCTGAAAAAAAGATAAGCTTTTAACTTGACTTTAAAAATTGAAAGAGGGGGAGAAGAGTGAATAGATGAAGGTAAGGAGTTCCAGAATGTGGGGGCAGCAACACTAAAGGACGTGCCACCCATATAGGAGAGCCTGAACCTAGGAACAGCCAGGAGGTTCTTAGGGTGGAACAGAAGGCTCGGTTCTAGCTTTACTGGCAGATACAGTGAGCGTCTGGTTCATAAGAACAAGGTCAAGCAGCAAACACACAGGACAACACAGCTACAGACTGGCAGAGGGCCAAAACCACTCTCGACTGACCGTGATGAGCACCACCTCATTCCAATGTCACTTAACCACCGTAAGATGACCTCAAGTGACCTACAGAAAGACTGGCGAGCGGTGGCTGGGGTGAAACGCACAGCGAGCATGGTTCAAAAAACTTCTGGAGGGTCATTAGTGATTTTCTAAATAAACAGATCTAAAATACAATATTTGATCTGGAGTTTGGGAGACGTGTTTCCAGTAGTGTATAGAATAAAACAGAACTGCTCATTTTGGTCCAACACAAACCCAGAAACTGTACAACTAGAGGAACTGATCATTTTGAGGAGGTCTCTTAAATTTTTCCAGAGCTGTACATCCAATGAACAGTGGTCCTGTGGTCAGAAATTGGCCACTAATGAAGAGCTAGAGGATGGCGGACACTAGCTGTGTGTGGGAACTACTGTCTACCATTGCCTTGTTGGCACACCTACAAGGTCTAATAAGGTTTAACGAGGTGACCAATACATGTACACAGTGTTTAAATACCCCATTCTCACCAGCAGAGCTTTCACTACAGAGCCACTTACCATGCCACCGCTGCTCGGTTTGGTACATTGTGCAGCAACAGATGCTGTACAGCCCGTAAAGCCCGTACAGGCACTTCTGACCAAATGGCCAATGAGTATGGGTATTCTGCTGTATGTTTATTACGCCAATGCACCCCAGCCAAACTTCAGGCAAATATACTATTAGGCCTCCATTATGTGTGGTTGGCTGACATTAGCATCTGTGATCTAGGTCTCGCTCAATCACGGGAAGTGTGTTGTAATCTTGGAGTGGAGTTATTGCTGTTCGCGTAAGAGCCGCTATCTAATCACCCAGTGTGTAATGCTCTCCCGACTGTTTATTTCAGGTCAACCCCATCTCCCCGCAGATCTGTAATGTCTGAAAGTTTCTAATTAACATGTTCCAGCATGTTGTTACGCTCCTTCATCGTGTTCTAATTTGCCTAATGTGATGATCTCCCATTTGTGTTTTGTGGGCAAGTTAATTGAATCGCTTTTGATGTGTTTATATTTTTAGGGCGAGAGACCTGCAGTTAGTTTCGTGGCGGAAGCCGGCACTAATTGCTAAATAAGAGCCAGTTAGCGTCAGCCGCTAATTCGGAGCAACGGAGAGCAAACAGGCAAAGCAGAAGGTGGCGGCAGCGGCAGCGGCAGCGGCAGCGGCGGCGGCGAGCGCAGGTAAAGGATCGAGAGGCAGAAAGGCAGCAGGGTGTCCGGCCTTCGGGTCAACTTTCTTTTCTCCATCTTGTGGAAAAAAGGCTTTGAATGGAAAATTAAAAACAGCAAAGCACGAGCTGTTCAGTGCTGGGAAGGTGTGTTGTCTTCCAGTGCAGTGGGGGGATTGTCTGACCCAGTTCGCCTCCTGCATTTGACCCTGATGTGCCTCTGCTTCTCGCCGCGCTACATAGCGAGTCTCGGCTCAGCCTCTGGCTCAGCAGGGCTGCCTCCATGCGGGGGCTTCTTCGGCAAGGCAAGCGAAATCCGGGGCTTATTTCTTCATTTCTTCATTTCACAATTCGCAGCCTTGTTGCAGGAAAAGGGGGCTTTCCGCCGCTCTCCCGCGGGGGCGTCTCCTAGCGCCTATGCTAATTTGCTGCTGTCGAGAGAAGTGGCTTTTTCGCGTCAGCCGCAACTCTTCCTCTACTTTTTCCTTGCCTTTTCCTCTTTGTTTTTTTTTTTTTTGGCTTTTTTCCCCAACTCGGTGCCATGAATACATTCATAAATAAATGCAGGGACCCTCCTCAAAACTAAAAATCCGGCTCCCCACCCTCCCTTAACTCCCCCTTGGTTTTCGCGCGCTGTTCTTTTTAAGTATGTCGACAGGCAGGGGAACGGGGACCGTGTCATTAGCATTGACATTAGCAGATGCCACCGCAAGCCTCAGAAGTACAAAGACTTCAGGGTTCAAAGCCACCCCTGCCTGGATAAACAGATTCCCAGGAAAAGGATGGAGTAAGAGAGCGAGAGAGAGAGAGCGAGAGAGCAGGCACACTGGGAAGAGATGTGTCCTGATCATGCACTACATCTCTCCTCGATCAGCAGTCGGCTTCCCTCTAGCATAGTCTTTGCTCATTTTGCTAACCCCCTCCACCCAGACCCTCACTGTAGCTTGTAGGGCCTACGCCTCGGCTTCCATTAGGATTCCGGATCTGCTTCCTAGTTACTTAATTTGCTCCAAGTGAGCGTCAGGGAGCATATGACGCGGGGTGGCGTGTGACGGAGAGCCATTTGATGAAATCTATGCGCCTGGGCTCACGTGCACCGTAGACTACATGCATGAGCTGTGGCTCCAATACTGCCGAGTTAATAAAGTGGCCCGCCTGCATTTCCACATGTGGCGTTTGTCGTGATTCAGCGGCTGATGAGAGATGATGAGGTGACAGGATTATAATGAGTGACTGGGACCTGGTGGTGGTGGGGGGGTGCTTTCCGCCGCAGCACACCGAATCTGTGAGATTGCACTCTAATGCGTGATTAGCCGTCCTTTATTTATTCCCCGCACTTAAATGCGTTTCGATAATCCAGTGTGAATTATTTATGGCACTAATCTCCGCATTTAGCCTCCCTGCTAATGCCATTTCACCTCTTGCTCTCGAAGACTCGTCCGGACAATTCGGAGAGGAAACAGAGGAAGGAGGAACAGGCGTGAAAAGGGAAGGGCTATGTACAAAATCAGCTGGCTAATAATAATGATGTTGGGCGCTAATCCCCTGGATTCTCTGCCTGGGCCGTAATGTGCTAGCAAGGCTAAAGGCGGAGCTGACGCTGGAGGCAGATGTGTCTGCCGGAGTCACCCCAGCTGCCCCCTCCATGGTCCAGTTTTAAATTAAGAGCATCTCTTTGTGGCAGTGGTAATTTGTGGTAATTAGACCTATTCGGGGGAGGTTAATCAGGGCTGACATGGGCAGATGAAAAGACGGGCTGAGAGGGCTGCTGACGCAGCTGCTCTACACTGCTGCAGTGCTGGCAATGGTGGAGGGGGGGTTCTGTGAGTTGGAGGGGTTTTCAGGTTCATCATATCTAGAGTAGTGGAGTGGGCAGAGGAGGGGTGACCTGGGGTTCTACGCCTGAGGCTAGCATAAGGATGAAACTGTCACTTTCGGGCTCCTGTACAACAGTGTTACGGACGCAAGGGCACATCTAGAGTTGACTGTTTCACCAGGATTACAAATCTTAGTCATGTTACAGAGGTACGGCTACAGTGCTCAAGTCTGGGCTCATTTCAGACTTGTCTTGGACTACTCAGCCAACAGTTACACTCATATTACACCCATCGTCAAAAGAATAGTTTCACAGATAGCTGCACCCAGAAGGAATCAATTGACAGGAACGAAACTTGGTTTGGTAGGTTTGACATTTTGAGACATGCAAATGATTCAAGAATGGGTCTTAGCGCTGTACCTGAGTGACCCAACAGCCACGACTCTGGACATTCAGCAAGCAGTGAGTCATCCTCCATGAGTCATCCTGTTCGTTTCGTACCAGCACCATTGGCAGACGGCTGCACGATGCAGGACTACATGCACGCAGACCGTTACAACGACTGTCCTTAACACCACGTCAACGTCACCAAAGACTGCAATGGTGTCGTGCCAGACTGTCATGGAGTGACTCAGAACGGCAGCTGGTCATCTTCGGTGACGAGTCCTGCTTTTGTCTTGGTGGAGATGAATCCGTGTGTGGAGGCACCGTGGTCATCACCAAGATGAACGGTTTGTTGTCTCACGTCCAGAAGGCCTGGTGTCACTCCACCTCCACCCCTACCGCACCATCTGCAGGAACCACATTACTGCTCTAGTTCCCCTTTCAGTTTAGTGAATATTCAGGATGGATAGGCCAATAGAATTGGTCCAAATTGTTTATAAATAAATCTTGCTCCAAGTTCCACGGCAGGTTAAGAAAGCTGTTTTATCCTCCTGTAAAGTTCCATTTTGGAGGTGTTTAAGGTGGACTGTATAATTCCATGAGTGTTATTTTATAGTTTGATGTCTTCACTTTTATTCTAAATTAAAGCATTAAGCTAAAGATAAAGACAACCTTCTATGAGTAACTGTGTCTAAACTTTTGACTGGTAGCTAGCTTACAGTGTCTAATACTGTTGCTGATCAGAGTTGAAATGGTTAATGCTGATAGGTATGGAGGCTGGAGTTTACAGCAGTTTGAACAGCACGTTTCCAAAATCCGATTTGATGGCTTTAACCCGTCTTAACTTGGTTTCTTAAAAAACAAGAGGCAGCTGATCCAAGCAGGTAAAATCACAAGAAGGGTTGCTGATGTGAGATGGATAGCATTTACTTGTTTTAGTTTAACTAATCAAATATGCTGATGTAAATTTGGTTAATATAAACGAACCATATAGGCTGTTACTTTTAAATCATATTTTCATGCCATTTTATTGGTTGCATTCATCCAGAGCAGGGACAGAACGCCTTTAAGGAGATGAACAGTAATTAAAGCCTGGTCTTGAGGACTGGGTTTGTCTCGCTCTCATCTGAACTTGGTCTTGACCTGGTTTCGTTCTTGTTTGGACTCTTGTTGTCATTACTCCACTTTGCTTTCATATGGACTCAGCTTTGACCTGGTCTCTCTCTCTCTTTCTCTCTCTCTCTCTCTTTTTTGGAAATGGTTTTGACTCTTTGTCTTGTTTTAATTGAGATTTGTCCTTGACCCAGTCTTGGTCTCATCTGAACTCAAGTCTTTACCTGTTCTCACACCCTTTGGACTTAGTCTTGACCCAGTCACTGTTTCATTTGGACTTAATCTTGACCCGGTCACCGTTTCATTTGGACTTAATCTTGACCCGGTCACCGTTTCATTTGGACTTAGTCTTGACCTGGTCTCACTTTCATTTGGTCTTAATTTAGACCCGGTCTCATTTTCAGTTGGATTCAGTGTTGACCTGGCCTCACTTTCATTTGGATTCAATGTTGACCTGGCCTCACTTTTATTTGATCTCAATCTTGACCCGGTCTAACTTTTATTTGGTCGTAATCTTGACACCGTCTCACTTTCATTGGGTCTTAATCTTGACCTGGTCTCATTTTCATTTGGACTTAGTCTTGACTCAACCTCACGTTCATTTGAATTGGTCTTGCTTTCATTTGACCCTTGCTTTTCGTCTTGACCCTGTCTCATTTTCATTTGGACTGGGTCTTGACTTGATCTTGGCCCCCATTAGGAATTAGCGCTCAGTCCCCTTGTATCAATCTCGTTTGTCTTGGACTCAACAAAAGTGGTCTTGACTACATCCCTGTACAGAACTGTAGTATTAGAAGTCTTGTCCTTGGACTTGGGAATGACACCCCAGTGTGGCATATGGAGGGCAGTGGTACACCTCACTACGCTATACCATCCACACAAGATTTCTGCTTCAGCTGTCAGTGCAGGACGTAAAACTGTGCAGCCTTATTTCAATACCACAAACTACTGGCAGTCATTCAAAGCTATAGCCATTTGTTTGCGTGTGCTATAGCAACTCTATTGATTAGCTCATTGAAAGTGCCTCAGAATGTAGTGGCCACCCAAACTAAACAGAGAACTGCATTAGACGGATGGTGAACTAAGAGTGAGACTGATGTGGTGCTGCAGATGTTTCTGAGCTCGAGCACTGAGGACTCAAATTGCTTATGTTTTGTGTAGGAATACTAAAGTGATGTCACAGTGTCCTGTTCCTGGCCCCACCCTGTCCTGTATCCTCATAAGTAGACCTGCATGCCTTCAAATCAAGGCACATTTTGCTTTGCACCGTTTCTTGTGTGTACATCTGACAAAGAGCATCCTAGTCTCTCCAGGATTAGCTCTGACTTTTAGCGTAGAATGGCTAACACAGGGTTGTAGCACGTTCCTAAGAGTGGTACTGTTGCTGTTGTTAATTATATTTCTGTTGAGCTGATGTTTATGTCATCATGATCACAAGTTATTAAAAGTGGTGCATGTCCGACTGTGTAATGATGGATGATGATGGTCATTTTTGGCATGCACACCATCATGCCACTTGTCAAGTATATTGAGCTCCTGTCCTTTTGTATTGCTCTCATACCCTCTCTCTCTCTCTCTCTCTCTCTCTCTTCGTAAGTTCCAGCATTTTTATGCATTTATTTCAAGTTGACTTCTGGCTTTTTCAGTGGACCAATGAAATATTTCACCTCATCCGCTTCCTGTAATTGGTCCGAAAGTCCAAGCCATCCAGAAAAGCGTTTTCACACCACATGCACCATGTTTCAGTTTGATCCACCTCTTTATTTGGTCTGACCAAATTTTGGTTCTTAGCTTCTTTGTTGACACTGATGACATATCCTTTGACGTTCCATGGTTCCAATAAAAGCTGGTGCAAACACAGACTGGTTCTTTGGAAGCCTGAATGGAACCAGTTCAAGAACTAGGGTTCTTTTGCTTGAAAAGGGTTAATAGTGGTCCAAGTCACCTTTCACACCTGCTATTTTGGTCAGGACCAAACTGAAAAGTCCGAAGGTCTGGACTAAACAGGGTAGGTGTGAAAGTACCCTCTGACTGTGTTCAGTGCTGGTCCAGGGTTAACTGGACCATATTTATAGTACTCATTACAAAGCAAAGCCCACTGATTCTAGTACTTCCAGTACTCCTCCACAGACTCAGAAGCCAGGTGTCCACCTATCATCTGGTGTTTTATTGGTCAGTGTGGCCAAGACCCATTTTATCAGGAATGGGGCAACTTCAAATGGGGATGCAAAAAAACCAGACTCACAAGGAACAAAGTGGCATGCTCTGAAGAACACAACTGTATCTAATTTACCAGCTACTAACCTCTACAAATAAAACTCCTCTGGATGCCATGAAACCCACAAACCTTCTTTAATCAAGCAACTACAAGATAAAGCCCTTACCCATGGGGGAAGGACCCTCACTGCCCAGAGGGCCTTGTAATTATGATGCAATAACAGGCAGCTGTCCCGGGAGTCCTTGAAGGTCAGTAAAAGTCCTATGCCATGGTGGGGTGGTGTTGCTCACGCAGCCGGCCCAAACAACTCTGTAGCTTCAGTGTAGGGATGCTAAAGCAGCCGAACACTACTAGTGTAGCAGGTCCAGACACATAGCTGAGCTATGGCATTGCTCAAGCAGCCTCGTAGCTCTGATATAGCATAACTCAGCTGGCTGGTCCAAGCAGCTTCATAGCTGTAGTGTAGCATATCTCATACAGCCAAGCCATACCAGTCCAGACAGCCTCAGAGCTGCAGGATAGTGTCACAGAGGCAGCCATATAGCTAGGATACAGAGTTGCTCATGCACCCAGTCTACGCAGCCTGATACCCATGGTGTGGTATTGCTTAGACGGCCTGCTGGAGAAGCCTCTAAGCCACAAGGGACAGTCATTCTGGGCTGCTATCTCAATGGATATGATGGCAGCCATATGGAAAATGAAAACAGCAGCCATATTGCACTGACGTACTTACACTGAAAAGCACAAATGCATGTGCACACGCATTCACACTCAACAACAACCCTCCACTACATCATGGCCCGTGCACAAAGAATGTTCTCAGCATGCAACCGACACAAACCTTATTGCCAGGTTAGTATGCAATAACAACAGACACTCCATAAACATCAGTGGGTGGAGCGGCCAAGGCTGAGACCACCACCTCCTTTATGTTTAATGTGTTGACCTGGTTCCTCGTCCCCATCGTAGCAAGGCAGGGCAGCCTGGGTGGCCTTATGGCACGCAGCCGTGTACACGGTTTATCAGTGACATAATGAGCAGCACGAGTCCCTCCTCTCTGCCGGCCTGCTGCGCCGAGAGATTCCATTACCAGGTAAACAGTATGGGTCATTTTGCTCCTTTATCAAGTGGTCCCTTCATAACAGCCCACCATTGTCCACAGCTCGGGCAAACAGCTGTTTGCTTATGTATTCATCTCCACGCCGTCCCGGGAGATGAATGCTGCAGGCTGTGTGCTAATGCATAGGTTCATAGTGTAAGACTCGCAATCAGCCTCTTGCCTGTGGTCCTGCTCCGAAACCGACTTCAGTCTGTCAATCAAATGCAGTAGGTAGATGATGGGCTTGTTTTGCTCGGACCCACCACTGTCAGCGGCGAGTTTCTTCGCACATGCCCATTTATAAATGAGGCTTGCAGCACCCGTGGCGACCTTTCCTTTTAGGGTGGAGAACGGAGATATAAGGCTATCCATCTCCGGGAGCATCACATCGCGCTCGGCTGATGAGGAACGTGCCTCCCCTCCTCCTACCCACACACTCCAAGGGGTCGTAAATATAACACCCGCCACCTCCCCCCTCCCGCAGACTGAGCATCTCTTTTGGGACACATCAGGATTGATCATGTACAACGGAGCAGCCTTTCCATCAGGTGTCTGAAAGCATATTCACACACCCATCATGGAGTCCGGGAGGGAGGTCTGCATGGGATTCATCTTCTCCCCATGTAGGAGCCAGCGTTGCTGTCACATAGGCATGTGATGAGCTTCGCAGTGACACATTGTGCTTATCACATATGGCACAGCTAATTGGGGCTTAGGGGGTTAGGCCTCCACACCAAGGAATGGAAAATGGTGGAACCATAGATTTGCTGGTTCACTCCTGGACTGGGTATTATAGACTCATCATTAAAAGAATAGCTACACCCAGAAGGAGGTGTGGGATTGCAGTGCTATTGGGAAGGAAGATAAAGGTTACCAGGAACAATAAATGATGATACATTTAGACTGATATGATCAATATTTATTGAGCTACACATACAGAAGTAGTGTCTCTCAGTATGGCGTTGGGTCACCAGGTTTGCTAACGCAACAAGCCAACTCGAGTTGTAGAGGTTCCTAATGATGTCCTGTGGTAATCCATCCCATGCAGCTTGAACATTGTCACACAGTTCTTGCAGATTGTGCAGTAGGGGTGGAGGTGGAGTGACACCAGGCCTGGACGCGTTACGTGTGATAACAAGCTGTTCATCTTGGCGCTGACCACGGTGCCTCCACACACAGATCTGTTGGTCGTCTCTGCCAAGACTAAAGTGGGACTCGTCGCTGCCGCTCTGAGTCACTCTATGACAGTCTGGCACGACACTTTTACAGTCTTTGGCAACACTGACATGGTGCTGGCACTAACAGGATGACTCATGGAGGCATCACTGCTTGCTGAATGTCTGTAATTGTGGCTGTTGGGTCAGTCAGGTACAGCGATAAGGCCCATCTTTGCATACATCACACACGTGGCTGAGCATGAAACTTGAATCATTCACATGTCTGCCAATGTCAAACCTACCCACCAAGTTTCATTCCTGTCGGTAGACTCCTTGTGGGTGCAACTGTTTGTGCAACTGTTCTTTTGATGATGAGTGTATATGGCCTAGTACAGGAGGTTGCAAGTTCAAATGTTCTTCCTTCTACCAAAGCTGCTGTGCCCTTAAGCGAGACACTTAACCCCATGTCGCTCCAGAGATAGTTGTAGCACAGCACCCTGGTTTGCTCAGCAAGGCAGCCATTAAACAGCAGAGACCTACTAGAGGCAAAGGCTTCTTTGTAGCTGCTTAAAAGAGCAAATCAGAATCTGATTTCCCCTCAAGCTTGTAATGGGTATGGAAGGAATAAGCCTGGGATATGGGGGAAGGGGCACAAGATGAACCGTAGATTTGTGTGATATCAAAACACCTCCGATACTAATTGTTGATAATAGTAACATACAGCATCAATTGGGAACAGATTTTGATTGTTTGATGATGCAGAGCCAGCACATGTACTGAACTGAGGGATGTCAGGAAATAGATTAACTACATTTTGGATTTGAGGGGAAACCAAACTGCGGTTAGCTGATGGAACAGACCCCTAAATTAGACAATACTCCACCAATTGTTGTTTATGTGTCCAAATGTTTTGCTTCTTTCATTTAAAACTGGATTAGTGAAGCTAAGAATGTTGAGACTGCAGTGACACATTGTGCTTATCACATATGGCACAGCTAATTGGGGTTTAAGGGGTTAGGTCTCCACACCAAGCAATGGAAACTGGTGCAACTAAAGATTTGCTGGTTCACTCCTGGACTGGGTATTATACACTCATCATCAAAAGAACAGCTGCACCCAGAAGGAAGTGCGGGATTGCAGTGCTGTTGGGAAGGAAGATAAAGGTTACCAGGAACAATAAATGATGATACATTTAGACTGATATGATCAATATTTATTGAGCTACACATACAGAAGTAGCGTCTCTCAGTATGGCGTCAGGCTGCCATGTTCGTGTGTGACGAGTGACAAGAAACCGTTCATCATGGCGCTGACCACAGTGCCTCCAGACATAGATTCGTTGGTAAAACTGGATTAGTGAGACTAAGGTTGTTGAGGCTGGTTGTCAATAGTCACCCAAATCATTTATGTAAATACGTCCCCCAAATGTCTCCTAATCTGCTCAAACTGCATCTATGTCTTCATGAAACTATTGCAGACTGGTTGATGTGGTTTAGGACACGGTACGACCGTATAATAACAGTAATTGCATTACTGCACCAACAGTAATGCAAAAGATCAGGTTATAAGGTCTGCAGATTGCAGCCAACATTTTTATATGATTATATGAGCAAGTTATACCCTGGTATCAATTCCTAATCTGTATATTGTCGCTGTCCAAAGAAAAAACAAGTATCTCCGAAATAGCAACTTTACAGGAGAGAGCAAGAACCTCAATTATAATGTAAGTCAATGGAACCAAGCAGTTTTCCAAGCAGCTTTTAGCAATTTCTGTTGGTCCATTCATCATGATATTTTTACACAATGTAAACAGCAGCTGTTGGGTTCAAATGATGCATAGACTTAAAAATCAACACAAATGTCCGTAGAGTGGAGTCTCGCCAGGGCCTGGACATGTGGAGCATGACAACAAACCATTCATCATGGCGCTGACCACGGTGCCTCCACACACGGATTTGTTGGTCGTCTCCACCAAAACAAAAATGGGACTCATCACTGAAGATGACTCGCTGCCATTCTCATGGCACTCCATGACAGTCTGGCACGACACCATTGTAGTCTTTGGTGATGGTGACGTGGTGTTAAGGGCAGTCATCGTAATGGTCTGCGTGCATGTAGTCCTGCGTTGTGCAGCCGTCTGCCAATGGTGCTGGCACTAACAGGATGACTCATGGAGGGCATCACTGCTCGCTGAATGTCTGTGGGTCAGTCAGATACAACGAGGAAGGAACTTGAGTCATTGGTATGTCTCACGATGTCAAACCTACCCACCAAGTTTCATTCCTGTTGGTTGATTCCTTCTGGGTGCAGCTATTCGTTTGATGATGAGTGCATGTTTCCAATTGGACAATGGCGATATGGTATTACAGTATGTAAACAGTGTTTCTGATATATACCCTGAATCTTTGGAGCGAACTGCACTGAACATGAGCTGCAAGCCAGCATTGTTTCAACAACGCATTCTATGAACAGAACAACTGAGGCAAATCTAGTGGAGATCTAAGAAATCATCCGAGGTCCAGAGAGGACTGCTGCAGTGTCGCATAGAAAACAGCAAAGTGAATCTGACACTTCCATTTTCGGCTTTGCTCTGTTGAATGTTTCTGTGGGTTTCTCAGTGCGCGTGCATTGACAGGCCCCAGTGCATTTTGATGTGTGTCCATGCTGTCAGCATTTGCCTTTGAGGTTCTGCGGTGGTTCCCTACAGTATCGCTAATGGACGATGCCAAAAACGAGGTAATTAGGGAAGCGAATAATGCTGCACTTAGACAACCGCTGGGGGTACACAGGAAGGAGGAGTGCATGAGAGTATGTATGTACTAATGGGAGCTGGGAGATGGGCGGGGGGGGGATGTTGCCACGCCGGGGCGAGAGTGGAAGCAGGATTAACAGAGCTGATTTAAAGGGATTAGCAAGTCCCACCGAATCCAACTAGCCGGCAGAACCCCCTGCCGCATGCTCCTCACCCCGTAATCCTTTTCAAGTGTGCCGCAGAATTGTGTCTGCCTATAATCTGCAGGATTCAATCGATGAGACCCAATACACTTGACAGACACCGAGCTGGAGGGATGGGGGGAGGAAAAACAATACGAGTAAAATGGTACTCATACAAAGCTGGATTACGGAAGGAACAAGTGTTCCACTGTTGCTCACGTTAAAGATGGACTCTCTGGAGACGCTAGCTCCTCCTCCGGAGCCACTATGCCTGAGCTTCTGTACGGTGGGGATGCGCTCTTCCTTGCTGCACTCTGGAAGGAGAAGCTACAGTGACTGCAAGATGGAACGTATCTCTGATTGCGTTCCCCTTCCCTTGCCTCATCCCCTCATGCTAGGAGGCAGGGCGAGGATCCATGCTAATGTCCGCCATCCATCACGAGGTTATTAAATGGCAATCGCCGCTTGCAAGAGGAGCTGCGATGTGATTGCAGCCACTTAGAAAACAAAGGGAACGTGCGGCCATCAAAAATAATGGGCCGGAGCTGCATATTCAGGATTACGAGCACAAAAGATACATTAGTGCTTCAAACAGTGCCGGGGAGGAGGCTGTTCTAGCTGCGCGAGCTAAGTGGCAAATTGAATTACATGAGCTTGTGGTGCTAGCAGCACCAGAGTGGCTCCTGGCACCACCTACTCTGCCACCCCCACACCCCCACCACCCACCAACCCTGTGGCCAGAGAAGAGATTTCAGAGGCTGGCGACTGGGTGGCTTATTAGACCAATGGAGTATCAGGTGTCTCTTTAATGTGATGGGCCGGAAGGACTGGTGGTGACTGCGATGACAGTGGTAATTATTTTGCTGGTATTCTAATGGGAGCTGGGCGGCACGGCAGCGGTAATTAAAGTCTGCCTGATGGATCCTGTGACTTCCTGCTCTGGGCAAGCTTAAGGGGAAACTGGAGAATAAGGACTATCTCCAGAGAGAGAGAGACAGAAAGAGAGAGAGGGACTTCCGCATGCCGGACCCTTAAATTACCCTGCATAGATAAGGCACCACCAGCAGTAGCTCATATACAGATATGGTGGGGCTCAGGAATTATCTTCAGTCTGTTCGGAGCGCTTCTCCCTGTTTGGTCTCCCATAAAATTCCGAATTTATCTTGGTGCAGGGGTTTCCACCTGTAATACTCATTAGTCATTTGCTCAGAAACTCTACCATGTAGGTGCACAGTGAACATCCAGGAGGGAACTCCAGAAAACACCAGGAGGTCCAAGTTTCTTTGCCAGACACAACGAGCTCTCCAGTAGGCACAAAGAACAACCAACGTTATTACTGTGGAAAGACTACATGGGATGAAGCCAATTCCAATGCACTCTGTGTAAACCCACACTCAAATACAGGCTTGCAATACTTTCACGGAGCATTCCTGTCAAAGGTAGCCGTTCTCGAAACTGTGTTGCATTGATAGGAACATTGATAGGAGTGGGCCATAAACATATTGATGGTGTATGTATCTCTGTGAGCTGAGAATCTCAGTCTGAGACTGTACTGCAGGGCACATCTCACACATTAACCCATAAGAGCCCACAGTGGGGTATGTATCACAAGCCGGCTGTAAAGTTCCTTATACAGCTTTATCCTTCACTTAAACACATGGAGTCCATGAGTGACATACAACGAGCATCCTGGATGCAGTCACATGACAGTTGGTGAACATATGACCTTATTTAGAAAATGGCAATGAGCTTGGTTGGTGCAACTAGAGACAAAGGCAGCTCATCTACAGGGGTTGGACAATGAAACTGAAACACCTGGTTTTAGACCACAATCATTTATTAGTATGGTGTAGGGCCTCCTCCTCCTTTTGCGGCCAATACAGCGTCAGTTCGTCTTGGGAATGACATATACAAGTCCTGCACAGTGGTCAGAGGGATTTTAAGCCATTCTTCTTGCAGGATAGTGGCCAGGTCACTACGTGATGCTGGTGGAGGAAAACGTCCTTCTTGGTGGTATGCTGACATTACCCTGGATACCGTGGCTCTTGATACATCACAAACACTTGCTGTCTTGGTCAAAGATGCGCCAGCAAGACGTGCACCAACAATTTGTCCTCTTTTGAACTCTGGTATGTCACCCATAATGTTGTGTGCATTGCAATATTTTGAGCAAAACTGTAAAACTGTGCTCTTACCTGCTAATTGAACCTTCACACTCTGCTCTTACTGGTGCAATGTGCAATTAATGAAGATTGGCCACCAGGCTGGTCCAATTTAGCCATGAAACCTCCCACACTAAAATGACGTTTCAGTGTTTCAGTTTCATTGTCCAACCCCTGTATATCTATAAGGTTCCAACCAATTTAAAAGCTCTAATGCTTTGAAAACATGTTCTATAATATATACACCCATATTCTATATTACATATACCCATTCTGATCCCATTTCCAGAACAACAATGATGGAACACAAGTTATGAAATGTTGCTGTTATGACATATGCTATTGTGACATATTTAGACCTTATAATACTTACAGAAGACGCCATGTGACCTCTTTGTCACAATATGACTGATCTTTTATGATCCTATAACTGATCCCTCATTATTTTCCCTTATGGGTTATGATGTAGCATCTACTGCTAGCGCCAAGTAGTTAATTTGCATCCAAAACTCTGTTTTAGTGTAGTAATAAGAACAACAAGTGATAACAGTAGTGCAAGCCTGGGTAAGAGACTGTGGCTCATCTATTTCCATGCTACACTTGTGTCAGTCATCCCCTAGCCCTTTATAGTAGGCAATTTCTGACCACAGAACCACTTCTAGCTAGACGATTTAGACTATTCTCAACACAGAAGTTATAGCAACCTCATACACATGTCCCAGCACCACAACACCACAACCATACTGTGACGCCGGAAGGACTAAGCAGACGCGCACAGATCTAAAAGCTATATCAGATTTATTGGGCCGGGTCAGTGATGGAATGAAGCAGAATAACGTTAATAGATAGATAGCTGCGAGGGAGTGAACATAACCGTCAGGGGCGAGACAAAGTCAAAACCAAAAGCCAAAGTCAAAAACCAAAAGAGGCAAACCAAATCAGCAATTAGAACAAAAAGGAGAGACAAAAACAGAAACCAAAAAACAAGCAAAGATCGAAAACCGAAGGGAAAAAAAAACAGAAATAAAACTCAATAAGCAAACGAGTTGACAATACCTTCCTAAGGATGAAGACAAATGAGGGAGCATATATACACAGACATGTAATGAGCAACAGGCGAATAGAATCAGTACTCTGGGGAGGAGGATCCGGAAGGCAGTTCATGATTGGTGGATTGTGAGCATGTGGTAATGACATCATGACCGGGTGCATGGTGGGAAATGTAGTTGACAGAGGCAGGAGGAGAGCCCGGAAGCATGACACATGCCCTTACCATGTCAGGTTCACTGTGATGCTGAGAGTGACCCACCACCATTAATAATAGCTGGCCATTGATGTAGTAACACTACACCTACATCTGCACCTGTAGGATATACTACACCTATCGTGTTTTTCAGGTGGTGTGTTGCCATAAATGTCTTCGCCAAGTCTGCTAACAATGAGCAAAAAGGCTAGGCTAGCCAGTTGTTGTTATGCAAATGAATCATGTTGACTGCTTCCTGAAAGCTTTCATTCATCATTAACTGTGTTAAGACCTATTGGAAGTAGTGAAGTATCCCTTTAAACGTGCGTGCTGTGAGGCTGGACTTCCCGTCAGGATGATGTGACTGGGTTATTGTTGGTTATTTTACACAATCAAATTTCCCCTTAAGCTATTACTAAAGAAATCAATCAGGCAGCAGGAGATGTGTTTCTATTTTTAGGTTCTACTTGGACTACCACAGCTGGCCTGGGTGGGTGCCTTTGATAGAATGGTGACACTTTGCTGTAGGGACAGTGCTCTGGAGGCTATCTGACCCCTGCATTTATATGGGCTTATATGGGCTGCTGTCATGAAGACTGCTTTTCTTAAATTTGACATCAAGCTGAGACCACATCTGCGTCATGCGATTTTGGGGTCAAATGACAGCAGGTTATAATAACTGACTGTGTAGGTTAGTGGATGTTACGTTGACATAATGCTGATGATAGCTTAAGTTTTTTAAATGGTGACATTACACTACACAGGCCAACCAGCCTGAAGTGGAAAGCTATAAGCTGCCGACAGGAAGGAAACTTGGTGGGTAGGTTTGACATCATGAGACATGCCAATGAGTCAAGTTTCATGCTCGGCCGCGCAAGGATGGGTCTTATCGCTGTACCTGACTGACTATATAAGGTTGTCCTATTGCGCGTGCTTTCCATTTCAACTCATGCTGTTGTGGTGAGAGCTCCAGGAAGGTGTTATCCACCAGATAGTGACTCAGAATGGCAATGGGTCATCTTCAGTGACGAGTCCTCAGTGAATCCGTGTGTGCAGGCACTGTGGTCAGCACCAAGATGAACGGTTTGTTGTCACGCGTCACATGTCCAGAAGGCCTGGTGTCACTCCACCTCCATCCCTACCGCACAATCTGCAGGAACTGTGTGAGAATATTCAAGCTGCATGGGATGGATTATCACAGGACACCATTAGGAACCTCTACAACTCCATCCTGAGACGTCTGGCATGTTGCGTTATCAACCATGGTGGCTTGACGCCATATTGAGAGACGCTACTTCTGTATCTGTAGGTCAATAAATATTGCCCATATCAGTCTAAACTGATCATCATTTATTGTTCCTGGTAACCTTTATCTTCCTTCCCAATAGCACTGCAGCTACCTCACTTCCTTCTGGGTGCAGCTACTGTTGTGATGAGGAGTGTAAGTCTCGTGGTCAGGTGTCCACAAACTTTTGGCCATGTAATGCAGATGTTAAGTGAACTTGGCATTAAAGTTGGCAAACCCCATCTCTAGGACAAATGATGTCTATTGGAATAAGTGTTTATGAATGTTTAACGAGGTCTATGTCAGTTATGATGAAGGGCTTATAGGTGTAGGTGTCGCCTAGCCTTATAAACAGTGCCCTACAGTGAAGTGCTACCAATATATTCAATATTCTGCTTGCCTTGACACTGATGCAATAAGGAGTCTGCACAATTTGCATAAATCTTGTTTGTGCCTATAACTCCAAGCTGAGGTTTTCCAAGTTTTAAAACTCCCCCCCAAACACCCCCCACCCCCACCTCCTTCTTGTTAACTGATTAAATTTTTAACCAGTGTGTATTGGGGCAGCGTTCCCTGTATATCTCTCCCTAAACAGCTGGTACACTGCATGTATTTCTTTAGGCTAGAAAATCGCATCGAGTTGGCATCTTTGAGAGGCTCCACCACACCTCTCCTGACTGCAGACAAACTGAGCTATGAGGTGTGAGTTTAATGATCTAAAGTTTCCTCTGCACTATTAGTTTTTAAATGCCACAACTTGCAAATTCTGCCCTTTGTGTCAGCAGCAGTATGAGAGTATATGCATTTGTGTGTGTGTGCGTGTGTGTGTGTGTGTGTGTGTGTGTATGTGTGAGTATGTGTGTGTGCAGACCGCAACTCCACTAGAATGGCAGCTCAGTCTGTTTTGAAAGGTGTTTTGGCTAGAAGGACGATTGCTTTGGCTCGTCCAAGATGGCCGCTCGTTGATCTCCTTTTCTCGCGGGTAATGAAATCAGAGCGGTGTCCAGCTTTTAGGCCTTCGTCTTCCGTTCGGTGGCCTCAAAACGTCGCATTATGCCACATCTTCCAGCATCCACACCTAATTCTGCAGAGAGGGGGAGCAATTTCAGGGCAGACCTGTCCGGTGGATGTGTCCCTGTGGCTGAAATTCTCTATCCCAGGCCTTTCCAGGAATTGGAGCCGAGTTGAAGATGAGGAGGGGGAAAAAAATGATGAAGGAATAATTTCCGAGTGAGCAGACAATGTCCTCAGCCGTGCGGCTCGAGAGCGTCACCTCTGACAGACTCGTCTTGGCCTCGGAAAACTCAGCAGCCACGTTGCTGTAACACGCTGGGGCTTTGTGAAAACATCCTGGGGAAAGAAAGAAATCAGTGTCTCTTTGATGGATTTATCTTCCCCCTGTCTGGAGCTCAAAAGGCCAGCGAGGAAGAGCTCCTGCCACTTTTCTTAAAGCATCGCCTGCATGGAGCCCTCCACCACTGTTAGGTAACGAACACTTATTTAAGCTCCACACATGCCGGGGCTCTGGAGTGAAGATCTTGGGCTGTGGGGCCGCTGCACAGGCAATTTGGATTAGAGTAGCTGGGTTTAAACCAAGTTTTATTATGACTGCTCAACCAAAGATACAGCAGGACCTTCATTGATTAGCATTCACAATGTGCAACGTCTTGTTACTGGGCTCTAAACTGCTTCAGCATAAGAAACACACATTGATGTTTTATGTCATCTACTTACACGCAAGACACTTTTTTGGGGCACTTTTCGTAAAAACATTGTTTGGTATTGAATTTGGGCTTTTTGGAAAGCTCTTTCCAGGGTCAACATGTATCTTCTGTTTTTATTTTTCCCAATTTTTCTTCCCAATTTAAGGTATTGCTAATAACTCAGGGAAAAACAACTATATTGAAGTATACTTAATGTAAGTTCACTCTCTATGCTTCCTTGCACTCATGATTAATATACTGAAAGTGTGCTATTTTTTAAATGCTCACTACACTGTAAAAGGTGTTTTGTTGGTCCAACCTAAAAAATTACTCGAATTTGTTACAAGCGAATAAATTAGGTTTATTCTGCCTAAAAAGAGAAATGAACGATTCTTTCAATCCACGTTAAGTAAAACATATTCAATGGCTTGCAACAAATTAGAGTCATTTTTTAGGTTGCACTTTTTGCAGGGTATGTACTTAGTATACTGAATATACTCATTAGTGCTCATTAATACTTAACTATACTATTTTGAGACAGTACTAAGATTTTGAGACAGCACTTAGATATACTTAAGTCCATATTAAAGTACATTTCTAGTACATTCAATTTATATTTAATTTTTACCTGGAAGTGCAAATACTTCTAAAAAGTGCAAATGACAGCAGTGAAACTTGGTGGGTAGATTTGACATTGTGAGACATACGAATGATTCAAGTTTCACACTCGGCTGTGCATGTGACGTAAGTAAGGATGAGCCATATCGCTGTACCTGACTGACTGTATAAGGTTCCATTCTGACTAGTGCTGTTGAAGAGTTCAAAAGCAATTTGAGCAGTTGGAAGAGCTCGTCACATTGTAGGGCTTTGTAGGGCTATACAATGAGTGTGTGCGTATGTATGTATATATATATATACACACACACACACACACACACACACACACACGCACAAACACACCATATTGCCAAAAGTATTCATCCACCCATCCAAATCATTGAATTCAGGTCTTCCAATCACTTCTATGGCCACAGGTATATAAAAGCAAGCACCCAGGCATGCAGACTGCTTCTACAGACATTAGTGAAAGAATGGGTCGCTCTCAGGAGCTCTAGCGTGGTACCGTGATAGGATGCCACCTGTGCAACAAGTTCAGTCGTGAAATTTCCTCCCTACTAAATCTTGCTCAACTTTGTGGGAACAGTTTGGGGATGGCCCCTGCCTGTTCTAACATGACTCTGCACCAGTACACAAAGCAAGATCCATAAAGACATAGATAAGCAGGTTTGGTGTGTAAGAACTTGACTGGCCTGCACAGAGTCCTGACCTCAACCCGATAGAACACCTTTGGGATGAATTAGAGCGGAGACTGCGAGCCAGGCCTTCTCGTCCAACATCAGTGTCTGACCTCACAAATGCACTTCTGGAAGAACTGTCAAAAATTCCCATAGACACATTCCTAAACCTTGTGGAAAGCCTTCCCAGAAGAGCTGAAGCTGTTATAGCTGCAAAGGGTGGTCCGACATCATATTACAGCCTATGAAATTAAAAAGGGATGTCAGTTAAGTTCATATGGGTGTGAAGGCAGACGAGTGAATACTTTTGGCAATATAGTGTATATATAAATAATGTGCTTGAAATGTACTTGCTGATATTAAAGTACACTTCTAGTGTATTAATATATACTTCAGTTTTACCTGGCTAGCTAGCTAGCTAAATCTCTCCATATCATGTCATGCTAGGAGGGTGAGGACTATTATGTGGTTTCGCTGTGAGATTACAGTACAAACAATTTTTTTTTCCAGCTGCCACTAACATCACTCTACAACTCAATACGCTGGGAAGCGAATTCTCACTGCCAGTTCTGTCACATCAGCTAATGGACCCCTATGTTGGCCTTACCCTGGGTGACTGCGGAAGAGGGGGGCCATCCAGTCTTTTGGACTCCCAGCTATGGATGACCATGGCCTCAAACTGACAATAAGGCCAATGCTTTCAGAAAACCAGTATCTTCTACTGATGTATTGTGACCTTCTCTTGGGATGGCATGCTCATGTTAGCATTTCCAAAGATGTGGATGGACAGATTTGTGTTTGGAAAAATTGGTGTTGCTTGAGAGATTTTATTGGGGAGGAAAGATTATGTTTTGTGAAATATACATGTAGACAAGGGATGAGACTCCGTATAGGAGGGTTTCATCAGCTCAGTAACTATTGGCAACTATTATGGCATATTATACTTTATGAATCCTACACTGGGAATATATGATTTTTCTACCTAATTATGCCCAGTCTGCAAGCAACACAGGCCAGTAGAGGGTTAGTTCCTTGTCCAGGAACCAAAAACATGCAGTACGTCTTAGAATTCGACCCTGGGGTCTTCCATTTGTAGGCTTACCTCTTCTAACACCAGGCTATCAGCCATCCTTAGCATCTACAGCACTGTGAATGAAGGGATATGTCTCCTACCCCATGATGTGTTCTGAAAAAATCTGTGACTGAAGCTCTAAATCAGTCCACATCATCAAGCAGAACCTGAACTATAGCCTAATACTAAAAAATATAAGTATCCCTTTTGATGGTACTGTGTAAGTTGATGCACACTTACATACCAAAGGTCGTGAGACAGCAGTACGTAAATTGGTTATGAAATGGCGTTACCTCAGGGGGTAACTTGGGAATGCCCACACCTGTATAAGTTGTGAGGTTTTATCTTGTGAGTGAGGTTGAAAACAGCATGAACGAGGCATGAAAGCAGGTACCGGAAGGAAGACATTGGTCCAATTCCATTGGTCTGACGAGTCACGGTACCAATTGTTTCGAGCTGATGGTATGATTCATATGTAGCACAAGCCCTATGAGGCCATGGACCCCAGTTGTCAACAAGGCACCAAGCAGGCTGGTGGTGGTTCTATACTGTTGTGGGTGTGTTCTTATAGCATGGGTTGGGTCCACTGGTCCACCAAAACATGTCACTGACCAATGCCCACTACATTTCACTGCTTAGTGACCATTTGCATTTACATGTACCCCCACAATGATGGGATATTCCAACAGGATAATGCACTGTGCCATCAAGCCCAAGTTACCCAGAATTGGTTTGAGGAGCATTCTGGAGAGTTCTGATGAATGGTGTGGCCTGAATATTCGCCCAACCCAGGCATTCCACTATTATGCCTCATTTGACCTCTGATAATTCATGTCACCTTGCCATGAGAATAAGGTGGCACCACTGCACAATCAGTTAACATACTGTTATATCATGTCTTTTATTACACTGTATTGCCAAAAGTATTTGCTTCACATGCATATGAACTTGAGTGACAACTTGAGTTCACTGGTGCGCAGTCATATTGGAACAGGAAAGTTTGGGAGCATGAGGGTTGGGTCTGCTGAAGCACTAAGAGTTCCTTTCACTGGAACTAAGGGGCCGAGCCCAACTCCTGAACAACACCCCCACACCATAATCCCCCCTCCACCAAACTTTACACTCGGCAAAATGCAGTTAGACAAGCACTGTTCTCCTGGCAACCGCCAAACCCAGACTCGTCCATCGTATAGCCCAGATGGAGAAGCATGATTCGTCACTCCAGAGAACACATATCCACTGCTCTAGAGTCCAGTGGCGGCGCTTTACAACCCCGGCATTCGACACTTTGCATTGTGCTTGGTGAAGTAAGGATTGGATGCAGCTGCTCGGCCATGGAAACCCATTCCATGAAGCTCTCTACTCACTGTTCCTGAGCTAATCTGAAGGTCACATGAAGTTTGGAGAAAAAAAAAAAAAAAAAAAAAAAAAAAAAAAAAAAAAAAAAACACTATGCGCCTCAGCATCCGCTGACTCCACTCTGTCATTTTACATGGCCTACCACTTTGTGGCCATGAGTTGCTGTCATTCCCAATCACCTCCACTTTGCTATAATACCACTGACAGTCGACTGTGGAATATTTAGTAGAGAGGAAATTTCACGACTGGGCTTGTTGCACAGGTGCCATCCTATCACGGTACCACGCTGGAATTCACTGAGCTCCTGAGAGTGACCCATTCTCTCACTAATGTGTATAGAAGCAGTCTGCATGTCTACAGGGGTTGGACAATGAAACTGAAACACCTGGTTTTAGACCACAATCATTTATTAGTATGGTGTAGGGCCTCCTCCTCCTTTTGCGGCCAATACAGCGTCAGTTCGTCTTGGGAATGACATATACAAGTCCTGCACAGTGGTCAGAGGGATTTTAAGCCATTCTTCTTGCAGGATAGTGG
>CM067480.1:3314366-3347881 GCA_034552555.1 Semaprochilodus insignis
CGCCAATCCTGTTCCCCACTTTGTAAGCCGCCGATGCTTCCCGCGTTGCTTCTGGGAGCTGGAAGTAGCAAAAAAAAAACCCTTCTGATTGGCCCTGGAGAAGAGAGAGAGACAGACAGAGAGAGACAAACAGAAGGGGAGCTGAGAGTTGTTTGAAGCTTTGCTTTTTGGGGAGGGGGAGTGGAGAGAAAGAGAAGGAGACAGAACGATGCAAGACAGCGAAGAACAGGGGCTCAGCTGCTCTCCCGAGGGTTGGCGGAGGATTTCGGGAAGGGAGAGGATGAGGGTGCCAGCTTGTCGGGAGTCAGGGAAAGGGAGAGAATGAGAGGACGAAAGAGAGAATGCGGCGTAGCCTTTGCCGTCACTGACTGGCAGCACAAATTGACGGAGTTCTGCCGCGGCCACGTTCTTTGTCCGAGGCTGAGATGAGTTTGTGTCCCACTCTCTCACGCTCCTATTAGGCAGCCTCCAGAGGAAGGGACTGAAGCACGTGCTTCAGGGAGAGAAGAGAGCTGGCGCAAAGCTCCATTTCCCACCATAACACAGCTGAAAGGCTTTACCTTAGATGTGCACAAGCAACAGCGCCTTCCACACTCCGGTACAACTGATGAATTATTTTCAGAGCTTCATAACTAGGCAATCGTTTAAAACAGGTGGTTTAGAGAATGAATAGAGTCTTCTATGCATATGCAACACGGGCTTAAGTGACAGCACATTACAACTGCTGTTTTCAAGGAAGTCTCTAATCCAATCATGCTTCAGATTTAACCAAATGCAGCACTAAGAGCAACGTAAAATACACTCACCGTCGAAAGAATAGTTGCACTATGCTATTGGAAAGGAAGATAAAGGTTACCAGGAACGATAAATGATGATAAATTTAGACTGATATGGGCAAAAAAAAAAATTTGAGCTGCACGTACAGAAGTAACATCTCTCAGTATGGTGTCGGGCCATCATGTTTGCTAACCCAACATGCCAGACGTCTCAGCATGGAGTTGTAGAGGTTCCTAATGGTGTCCTGTGATAATCCATCCCATGCAGCTTGAATATCCTCACACAGTTCCTGCAGATTGTGCAGTAGGGGTGGAGGTGGAGTGACACCAGGCCTTCTGGATGTGTGATGTGTGACAACAAACCGTTCATCTTGGCCCTGACCCAGGTGCCTCTACACACGGATTCGTTGGTCGTCTCCACCAAGACAAAAGCGGGACTCACCAGTGAAGATGACCTGCTATAATTCTGAGTCACTCCATGACAGTCTGGCACATCACCATTGCAGTCTTTGGTGACGCTGACATGGTGTTAAGGGCAGTCGTCATAATGGTCCGCGTGCATGTAGTCCTGTGTGGTGCTGCCATCTGCCAATGGTGCTGGATGGAGAAGAGGTGGTACAGTGCAGGGAATGTCTCGTTCCATGTGTGGAAAATGGCTCCAAAGCAGATGTTAATGATTGGCTAAAAGGAGTGACTGCATTTGGGCGTGCCAAAGACCATAGTGTGAAGGAAGTAGCTGAATCTGCAGGTGTATGGAAGCGTATGGTCATACGGATCTACCAGCAGTGGTTAAATCCCAGTCTACAGGAAATGCTCCTCGGAATTGTGCCAGGGAAGGCATCCACCAAATCTGGCCCAACTGTGGCTAAACATTAATGTGACCTCCGTCCAGAAACTTGAGTCCATGTGCCGAATTGAATCATAACTGTTATTCGTGCTGGAGATATTACTTGCTATTAGGTACATTTCAGTCACAGGTGACTCATTTTTTGTCAGATGAACAGAGTAGGATAATAAAGCTGTTTCAAATTTGGGTTTCAAATGTTTGGGTTTCTCAACAATATCAGGCTAAAGGGCAGTCTTTCGTTGGGTCACCCCCCGGCACCCATGATCCACACCTCCAAAAGATTCCTTAATACTATGACGTGCATCCTAACATGCAGTTTCACCATGCTCCTAGTTTGACCTCCCCACCGCCCAGTAAAGGCAAATGTGGTAGTCCATCTATTGATCACACGCGAAGGCCACCCATGTTTGTCGGACCCAGAAAATACAGCGCAAATTTCATTAAGGATGATGAACATTTTCCTCAGCAATCCTAATACCATTAGGCTGGACAGCTCCATCAAATTCAATCAGTGCAGAGTAATACCGTTTCCCAAACAAAGATTGTGCCATGCACTTTTGGTCAACACTGACCACTCCACAGCATGAAGGCCATTCAAAATCATTTTTGTGTGGTATCAGGGAACCGTCAAATCACTTAAATCAAAATCATATCAGCCTCCGCATGGCCTACTTCACTTTGGCATCTATCATGGTTCTTTACAAGACTGGCCGTAATTTAATTCCGTCAGAACTCTCAGAATCGAATGTCTAGGTGTGAGCAAACACTACTGACAGATGACTATTAGATTACACTGCTGCCATTCCACCATCGAAATCCACTGCAACCAATCCAAATCCTCTCCATTTGATCCCAAAGTGAGATTGACTGGTGTTTCCAGATGCCATTTCCAAACTCATGATGTCTTGAATAGAGACTAACTTTCCCCTTAAGACTCACATGGCCGGGAATTGCTTTGAGGCTGCGTGCTTCGCCTCCAGCAGTGATGTTCCTCTCCATGCCACGTCTATCGCTTTGTCAACCAAGCCTCACACTTCTGGTCAGGTTGGTTGCTCTTCCTCAATCTCCAGGGTCTCTCTTATCTCCCCTGGCTGATATAGGCAGGAAGCGCTAGCCTCTGTGATCCTATCTCTTCCTGTGTGCCGTGTGTCAGTGAGCCACCTAACCTCAGCATGTTGGAGTGATTGAGATCTGGAGCTGAGGGAGACTCGCGAATGAGGAATGTTATCACAGGGTGGGAGGGCAGATCCGCAATGCCTCAAATGTTTACCTGCAAGGTGACACTGCGATAAGACCCTCAGAGCTAAAGAGCAGCCATGTTGCCAGCCTCATCAATCTCCCATTGAACGTTATTACAGCTTATTGTATTAGAGTAGCTTTTAACAATTTGCGCTAGTTTGTCAACTAGTGATGTATAGTCGGGCACAAACGGGGACTGAAAGATTGAGTGGGCGCAGACCCGTGTAGAGTTCTGAACATGCTTGATGTCTTCTGTTGAGGACATAAATAATCAATCATAACTTGAAAGTCTCCTATTTATAAAGCATAAAGTCTATCAATTCCGCCAAACCTTTATCTCTTGAAACTTGTCCAGTCCATGCCAAATCCAATCACAGCTGTTCATGCTGGTGGAGGTATTACATGCTTTTAGGTACGTTTCAGCCACACAGTCACTTATTTTTTGTCCGGTGACCAGAGTAGGATAATCAAGCTGTTCCAAATATGTATGTTTGAGAGCATCAATATTTTCAACAATATTAGGCTAATGGACAGTCTTTGGTTGGGTCACCCCTGACACCCATGAGCCACACCTCCAATACCTATTTTCCACTAACAAAGTGCCAGTGCTCGTGTCCGTGCTGGTGCTGGTTCCCAGGCTCTACTGAACCTAGGGCTACAAGAGATTCCTTAATACTCTGACGTGCATCCTAACATGTACTTGCCCCATGTTCCTAGTATGACCTCCCCACCACCCGGTAATGGTAAATGTGGTGGTCTGTCTATTGATCACACGGGAAGGCCACCCATGTTTGTCGGACTCAGAAAGTACATCGCAAATTTCATTAAGGATGATGAACATTTTCATTCTTCTGTTGAGGACATAAATAATCAAACATAACTTGATACAATCCTGTTTATAAAGCATAAAGTCTATCAAGTCAGCCAAAACTTTTTTATCTCTTGATGTACATAGAAGCGCAAACGTCTAGTTGACAGGGACTTTTATAATTGGGAAATCAAGAAAGTTTAGTTAATCAGAAGCTGTTATCTGATCTTCTATGTTAATATCCTACTATCAACAACCGACTCCAAACCCAGACATCAATCCCACTTTTGTTCCCACTTGATATAGGCCGATTCTGCTACAGAACAAAAAGGAAAATCCTCTTGATTTTCCATAATTAGGGATAAGGCTGCGTTGGCAGGCTTAGTCTTTTATTTGTGCTTATCCGAATGCTCTTCGCTAAGTGGTGCCACCAGTCATGGCATTGTCAGCCCGGTGTCTCGTGGATGTCTCTATTGATTCGCGACCGGAATCCTGTTGTGTCCCCCAAGCAGATACATGCTGTTTTGGCTGTGATCAACTGGGGGGCTCCAAAATCTGGAGGGATAAAAGATGGCTGGAGGCAAGAGTAGGGAGAAAACAGGAGCGGTGAGTGGAAGAGAGAGGAGGAGGAAAAACGCATAAGCGTTTTTGAATTTTGCCTGGTTCAAGAAGGCTGCCGGATTTTCAACCCTCCCTTCCTCCCTCCCTCCCCTCTTACCCCATGTCGCCTTGACTTGGAAAAGAAATGTTTTTGGGATCACCTGCTGAGCGGAATCCGGGCTAGACAGAAGTCTGTTGTCGGTACTCGGGGGCAGTCTGCAAAATCTCGCTCCGGGGGACGTTTCGCACCAAATAGAAGTGGGGCGGTGTTCTGGTGGCAGGGAGAAGCCACGGGGGACTATGAGGACTCTGAAGTGTTAAAAGTGAAAGAGAATGGGAGATAAAAAAAACGAAAAAGTGGCGGCATCACCTGCTTGACCACTTCTCTACCCTTCACCCACTTGTCCTACTAACTTGCATGCACAGGTGTGCTAAAAACAGCCGTGTCTCGGAGCAGGCGCTGGGAAATGAGAGGGAAAAAAGAGACACTGCATGTAGTTGGGAACGGTGTGGGATTCCTGGAGGATCCTATTGAGCACTCTGCCTGCAGGTCCTGTACTTGCTCCCCTGCTGGGATGAGGGGGTCTAGGGCTGGCATGCATCCTACTCCCCCTTTCTTGCCCCCACTCCATCCAACAGACCTGGAGGGAGGGATGTACTCTTTGTGAATAATTGATCCCAATCCTGCTTGCAAGCGTGTAGCCGGGAAGAAGGAGGATGCAGCAAACATGGTACCGACAATGACCATCCATAAGAAAAGATAGTGACCCACCAGAGAGGCACAGAAGAGTTGATTCCCATGCTGCACTGCATTGATTGGTACCCGTGGGTAGCTAAATATGGGCTACAGAAGTGCTCTGGATTGCTGTAGTGTCAGTCCTGACTCTCCTGCCACTCTGCAGAGAAAATCAAGGTCAGCCCAGCCCACCCACCAGGTGATAAAAGGCCTGAACCTGCCCACTACTCAGCAGGATCCCCGGGCATGGATGGTAATCAGGTCTGCCATGCTCCCTATGTTTTTCCACCTTCTGCATGACCAGGATTTTGTAACCTCGCTGTTGTACATCTGTAAAATTAAATCTTCCTCATTTTGGTGAGAAGAGGAGGGAGAAAAAGAGCAGAAATGATTTTGCTGCGGAGGCCATTAATGAGTGCAGTGTTGAGATAGAAGGAGATTTGATGCAGAATGAGATATGGCATGTGGAACAGGAGAGTGTAATCAGATTACAGTATCAGCTCCTGCCAGGGAGGGAGGTGAGCCAACGCTACTGATGTGGATGACTAAGCTTCTATTCACCGGAGCAGACCGTCTCGCTGTGTGCTAAACAATGCTGAGGGAGTGTCAGCGCAGTTAGCTGTTAATTAAAGGTAGGCAGGCTGCGAGAAGCCGGCCTTGGCCGAGACAGAAGTGCAGTGGTTTTTTTTTCCACCCCCTTTTTTTATGTGGAAGTCGCTCAATGCTCAAGAACCAATGATGAAGTCTGTATGGCTGCCATTGTGCAGGTGAAGCCAGGTTTATGGAATGATTGGTGAGGCCACAGTGCGGAGTCTTTTGTGGGACGGTTGCAAAGGGCCAGACTTGACAAAGCAGCTTATTGGTGTTTCAGTTTCGATTCTGAGCTTTCCATTAATCTCCTCTTAAATACCCGAGCAGCTTTGGCTACCTATTTACACTTGGAGACGAATGACAAATTGAATCCATAAATCACCCAGGTAACATAATGATGCTGCTACATTAAGAGGAATGGCGTTCAAAGAGGGAGATGGATGGCGAGGTTGAGCGGTATTCAAAGTATGATCCGGCTAAAGGAGACATTGACGCTTGAGAAAATACACGTCGTTTATGTCGCCGTCAGTGAGGTGCACGCCAGCCTGCCTCGCGCTAAAAGCACAATAATGTCATTTCCATCCGTCACCTCTGAAATGAACCTGAGCTCAGTGGCGCGTGGGTCACTCTCTCTTAGCTGACCTGGCCTCATACAGGAGATGCTAGATTGCATTACCAACCCACTCATCGTGGAGAAAGCTCTCCGAATAATTCAATTGCAGGTGGAGTGTGGCGGCCATTCATCTGGCGAGAGGGGCGAGGGGGAGTGTCCACTAGTCATCCTGCAACACTGATTACGAGCATGGAGGCCATATCCCCCCCTTCCCCCTTAGACCCACTCGCATACAGCACTCGCAACTTTCCCCACCCCCAAACGATCCATCACTATCAGCGACAGGTTCCAGGTACAAACAGGCGAAAGATCACAATGTCATTTATTCAGCTTGTCCAACAGGAGCTGGGTAGGTGTGGTTAACATTGGGCCATTGTATCAGGCAGGTATTATAAACGGTGCAATGAAAACAAAAATGCCAAATTAACAATATTTTTCAGGGAAAGTTATTGAATAGGGTAGCTAGTGTAATTGAAGCCATATATCTGTGTGATATCATGGTAAAGTGATAAATGATATTTTCATTTTTTTTTAATCATTCACATTTTTTGTACATCAAACACAATGTACTACGGTTGCATGCAAGACATTGGCCCAGCTCTGGCCAAATTACAGATTTTGTGAATTCAAAGAAGTGAACACAACCTCTGATTACCTGACTAAAAATAAATAATTGTGGTGTCTGCAAAACATGACCTAACTCATTAGGCTGTGACTGGCTAGTTAGAATTAGTTATCCATGTGAAGAAGATCCATGATGCCTAGAAAACAGGGATGGTTATAAAGATATATGCTCACAATTCCCACTTTCTGAAAAGTCAATTAATGACAAGGGCAACTGTGGAAGTCAAGGCAAAATCTGAAAGACTAAGAAACCTCTCAGACAGAACTGTTCATATGCAGGCCAGAAAGGCAAAGCAAAACCCCCATATGACTGTGCAAGACCTACAGTATTGGTTTAACTGGTGTAGTGGGACACCTGGTACAGTGTTGCTTGCATAAACATGATCTGCACAGAGGAGTCCTCGGAACAAAAATGTATCTGCTACAAGTTATGTGAAGTATGTCAAGTCATGGGCATTTTGGAAACGAATGCTGTGGACTAATAAAGGAAAGTATAACTGTGTAATGTGGCAAAAGCCAACAAGATAACACATGTAGCTGACACATCAACCCACTGCCATGCACTTCTCAGCTCTTACTCATTCTGGACTAACATCATGCAAATGACTTGAGCAGCGGCCAATCAGATATTTTTGCTGTGTGGCTCAAAAATTAGCCTCGTATCCTTTTTAATCTAGACTCTGAAACTGATTTCTCTCTGACTTTGAAACTGAATATGGTGTACAGAAAGGAATATGGTGAAATACTGCAGACATTTATTAGACTTTGGGAAGGTATTCTTAGGACATACTTTATTAGAAAGGATACAAAATGAGGTTCCCTTAAAGTCTGGAACTGCTGCTGTCCTTGGAACAAAATCAACTAATATCTTTGGCTATTTTAATAACACTGCTACTTCATTCTGATTTATTTTCGTAGCATCAGGGATCGGAAACTAATCATTTGCATTTCTACGTATTCCGAACTGAAAAGACATTTTTTTTTGTTCCCACTCCTGGATTTCATGCGCCCTCTCCAGTTATTCCGATTGAAAAAGAAACGGTTTATGCCTATACAAACAAAATACTAATGTTATTGAGCTGTTAACCTCATTTTAAAGGTGTACTATCTACGTTTTGGGGATTCGTAGAGCTCTCTAATGCAGAAAGTGTTTTGGATTCCCTTCCTAAGTGGACGAGTCTCATTAAAAGAGTATTCAAAGAGAGCTCAGTCTCAACATGGGGATGGCTGCATCTTGTGAGGATGTTAGTGAATTACCTACACTCATCGTAAAAGAACTGCTGCACCTAGAAGGAGGTGTGGGATTGCAGTGCTATTGGGAAGGAAGATAAAGGTCACCAGGAACAATAAATGATGATACATTTAGACTGATATGGACAATATTTATTGAGCTACACATACAGAAGTAGTGTCTCTCAGTATGGTGTCAGGCCGGCATGTTTGCTAATGCATGGAGCTGGCATGGAGTTGTAGAGGTTCCTAATGGTGTCCTGTGATAATTCATTCCATGTAGCTTGAACATTCTCACACAGTTCCTGCAGATGATGCGTTAGGGGTGGAGGTGGAGTGACACCAGGCCTTCTGGACGTGTGGCGTGTGACAACAAACCGTTCATCTCGGCGCTGTCCATGGTGCCTCCACACACGGATTCATTGGTCGTCTCCACCAAGACAAAAGCGGGACTCGTCACTGAAGATGACCCGCTGCCATTCTGAGTCACTCCATGACAGTCTGGCACGACACCATTGCAGTCTTTGGTGACATTGACGTGGTGTTGAGGACAGTAGTCATAACAGTCGTCGTGCATGTAGTCCTAACAGGATGACTCTTGGAGGACATCACTGCTCGCTGAATGTCTGCAGTCGTGGTTGTTGGGTCAGTCAGGTACAGTGACAAGGCCCATCCTTGCTTACGTCACATGGACAGCCAAGTGTGAAACTTGAATCACTCTCATGTCTCACGATGTCAAAGTTTCAGTCCTGTCGTTCGATTCCTTCTAGGTGCAACTCTTTATACGACGGTTCTTTTGATGATGAGTGTCCTAATGTCATGCAGGATGCCGCATGGGCGGAAGAGGAAACATGCTAGCCATGAGACGGCCATTTTGGCTTGGCATCCTGTTCTCCATTCCTGCTCCGGTCCTGTTTTGTGATTGTCCAGCGGGACAGTGGAGAGGATATGCGTGAGGATGTGAGGACGAGCACCCACCCTCCTCCTTCTCCCCTTCTCTAACAGCGCTCCATTACTGGAGTCTTTTCGCCTGGCAGCAGCTGTGGAGCTGGGCGGCCTGCCATGCTCATATTGATCGGGCCTGAGCCCGCCTCCATTAGTGCCCCTGCCTGCCCCCTGAAGGAGGCAGACTGTCTGCGGGGAGCTATCACTGCCAATAAATTACCATACAGGCCCCGCCACAGGAACAGTGTGTCACAGCGCAGGGAACCACGTGCACCAACACCAACAAGCACCTAGCACCTGCAGGAGAGCACAGAACCACATCTAGGAGCTACTGAAAGCTAACGCTAATTGGCAGGAGCGCAGGGCAGATAGCGTCGAGCAGTGTTTGTGTGTGTTTGCATGCATGGCATGGGATGTTTTCTAGCAGCGCTAGGATGTTGACTTGGATGCTAGGCACACATTCGTACTGTACATACACACACACACACACACACGCACACACACACACACACACACTCACACAGCCGGAGAGAGCTGGAGTTGAAGGCTCATTAACATTTCATAACCTTCCTCCCTCTGAAGTTCTTTTTTTTTAATGGGGCCTAATTACTACACGCCTATTGATTCAGCGCTCCCTCTGCACTTCCTGGCTCTAGTATCATCTCAGAAAATCAAATCAAACCAGCTCCGCGATCCGCTCGCCCATCTCATCACAATGGCCTTTTCATTGGCCTTTCGCGAGGCTCCAACAGCGTGAAATGCAGCCACGGAAAAGCTCAAAGCAAGCGTATGCGTGCATGTGGGTAACTCGAATGGGTGAAAGTTAATGCCTTTGTGGGGGGAAAGAAATAACATAAAAATGGGAAAACAGTTGGAGTAAATCGGGATTAAGGGCTAAAGGGATCAAACCGCCACCAGCCGCTTGATTTCCATTGACGAATGTGCTGGAAATTAATGCGGAATGTCAGAAATGCATTGAAATGGACACTTAAACAGTGCAAACTGGCCCCCCCAATAAATCTACAGCCTTGGAAATGTAGATAAGGATGCTGTGGGCTGAATGTGCCGGCTGTTGGGTATGTGCATAAGAACACATGCTCTCAAATGGGAATTTGCTCTTGCAGTGGATGGGAAATGCACAGGGACAACAAAACAGCTTGTTAGCCGGTGCAGAACTGAAGTTTAGTTATGATGGTGAAATAAAACTCCTTCTCCGTATGTCTGTTATCAGATTAAGTAGGACACTATTACATATAACATGAAACGTTGGGATGTTAGCGAGCAACGAGGGGTGACAGTGGAGGAGTGAGGGTCCCCTGCCACAAAAACAATTCAGACCCCTCCATAAAGATGAAACCGAGAACATTATACATATATATAGATTTAGAAATGTGTTTATGGGAATTTCTGACCATTCTTCCAGAAGTGCATTTGTGAGGTCAGACACTGATGTTGGACGAGAAGGCCTGGCTCGCAGTCTCCACTTTAATTCATCAAGGTGTTCTGTTGGGTTGAGATCAGGACTCTGTGTGGGTCAGTCAAGTTCTTCCACACCACACTCACTCATCCATGTCTTTATGGACCTTGCTTTGTGCACTGGTGTGCAGTCATGTTGGAACAGGAAGGGGCCGTCCCCAAACTGTTCCCACAAAGTTGGGAGCATGAAATTGTCCAGAATCTCTTGGCCTGCTGAAGCTTTAAGAGTTCCTTTCACTGGAACTAAGNGGATGTTAGCGAGCAACGAGGGGTGACAGTGGAGGAGTGAGGGTCCCCTGCCACGAAAACAATTCAGACCCCTCCACAAAGATGAAACTGAGAACATTATATATATAGGTTTAGGAATGTGTTTATGGAAATTTCTGACCATTCTTCCAGAAGTGCCTTTGTGAGGTCAGACACTGATGTTGGACGAGAAGGCCTGGCTCACAGTCTCCACTCTAATTCATCAAGGTGTTCTATCGGGTTGAGGTCAGGACTCTGTGTGGGCCAGTCAAGTTCTTCCACACCACACTCACTCATCCATGTCTTTATGGACCTTGCTTTGTGCACTGGTGTGCAGTCATGTTGGAACAGGAAGGGGTCGTCCCCAAACTGTTCCCACAAAGTTGGGAGAATAAAATTGTCCAGAATCGCTTGGCCTGCTGAAGCATTAAGAGTTCCTTTCACTGGAACTAAGGGGCCAAGCCCAACTCCTGAACAACACCCCCACACCATAATCCCCACTCCACCAAACTTTACACTCGGCACAATGCAGTCAGACAAGTACTGTTCATCGGATTGCCAGATGGAGAAGTGTGATTCCTCACTCCAGAGAACACGTCTCCACTGCTCTAGAATCTAGTGGCGGCGCTTTACACCACTGCATTCGACACTGCACTTGGTGATGTATGGCTTGGACGCAGCTGCTCGGCCATGGAAACCCATTCCATGAAGCTCTCTACACACTGTTCTTGAGCTAATCTGAAGGCCACATGAAGTTTGGAGGTCTGTAGCGACTGATTTTATGTGGCCTACCACTTCATGGCTAAGTTTCTGTCATTCCCAATCGCTTCCACATTGTTATAATACCACTGACAGCTGACTGTGGAATATTTAGTAGGGAGGAAATTTCACAACTGGACTTGATGCACAGATGGCATCCCATCACTGTACCATGCTGGAATTCACTGAGCTCACTGAGCTTAATTACATAAGACACACTGTTACTGTCAGGAACTCCTTGATCACCCCGACTGAAGATGCAAGACTTGGTGTGATTCTGGATGACCAGTTATCGTTCTCAGCTCATATTGTGAACCTGACTCGGTCATGAAGGTTTCTCCTGTACAACATACGGAGGATTCGACCCTTCCTCTCTCAGGAGGTCACCCAGCTGCTTGTCCAGTCGCTTATTATTTCAAGGCTTGAATACTGCAACTCGCTCCTGACTGGTCTTCCTCTATGGGCCATCAGGCCCTTGCAACTGGTTCAGGATGCAGCAGCTCGCCTCATCTTCAACCTCCCCAGGTCCGCTCATGTCACTCCATTGCTGTACCCCCTTCACTGACTTCCTGTAGCCGTCCACATCAGATTTTCTCATGCTTGCCTACAAAGCCAAGAGCCAGCCCCTCCCGACCTTACGGCAATGGTTAAGAGTCGATCTGTACCTCGAGCCCTTTGAGCTTCAAGTACAGCTCGGCTTGACCTGCCATCCCTCAAAATGCATGTCCACACTCTGTGTCCACACTCTTCTCTGTCCTGGAGCCCAGATGGTGGAATGAACTCCCACTAATAGATGTATATATTGAAATGCTTTGGCACTTACACTGAGCAGACCTTTCTTCTATCTAGGTATGAACTCTGGGTTGGGGTTGCTAGTAGTGCTCCTATACTGTATTGAACTCTGTATTCTTCTTTCTAGGTATCAGAACTGGCCCTTGTTTGGGAAGCGTCTGAACTCAAGGCGAGTTTTGACTCTAACCTGTACTAGCTAGGAAACCTTATCCGACAGAACACTAAGCATTGTCTGGATAAGAGCATCTGCTAAATGCAGTTGATATGTTTGTACCTACATAGGCTATTGTACACCATCTATAACAGTGAGTACATCATCAGTAATTACACTGTCATTACAAGTATTGTTAACATGTAATTAAGCAGTTATTAGAGACATGATATAAAGTCTTACTGGGTCTTCTCCAAAGCCTGGCACAACTGGACCTTATAGCTACTATGTAAAGGGACCAGTAAACATGGGTTGGGATTCTGCTGTTGTTTTCCACTTCCTGATACTCCGTTCTGGATAACATATTACCACAATGACAATAGGTGTCTGATCTAACCCCCAACTCCCAGACGCATGTAGCTTGTGTGCGTGTGTGTGTGTGTGTGTGTGTGTGTGTGTCTGTGTGTGTGTTATTATAACAGTGTGTGTCCTGCCACAGGCCTCGTCCCCTCTCTTTCCTCTCCCAGAGTGAAGACGAGCGACTTGCCCCCCAGTTCAAAGCCTCCTCTCCCCGCCTGCCCACCCCCTCCCGCCGGCCCCATGAGAGATCTGGGACGCTTCTCCAGCTGACATCATCAGGCCCATTATGGATCTAAACACCACTATTAATGCCCCGGGCCACAGCAGCACCCTCTCGGGGAGGAGAATCTGGGGAGAGGCTGGCAGGAAGGTGGGAGGCTGGAGGGTAGAGCTTAGGAGATGACAGAGCGGCAGGCTCTGCAAATAATTTCAGCAAATAATAATAAGTGCTTTCATTATCGCTTCCTTAAAGAATCTTTCGGTGGACGGTTCCCAAATGTTTTGATGCCAGGACTGCTTGGCCCAGACATGTACACAGGCATTTTGAAGGGCTGTTGTTCTAGGCTGAAATAAAGGGCAATCCTACATCTCAGCAAGGAGTTGTAGAGGTTTCTAATGGTGTCCTGTGATAATCCATCCCATGCAGCTTGAATATTCTCACACAGTTGCTGTAGACTGTGCGGTAGGGGTGGAGGTGCAGTGATAGGTCTTCTGGACTCGTGAGGCATGACAACAAACCATTAATTTTGGTGCTGACCATAGAGCCTCAACACACGGATTCATTGGTGGGTCTCCACCAAGACAAAAGCGGGACTTGTCACTGAGGATGCCCCGCTGCCATTCTGAGTCACTCCATGACAGTCTGGCACGACACCATTAAAGTCTTCAGTGATGTTGACGTGGTTGATGTTGACGTGGGGCAGTGTGCCAATGGTGCTGGCACAACAGGAAGACTCATGGAGGGGATCGCTGCTAGCTGAATGTCTGCAATCGTGGCTGTTGGGTCAGTCAGGTACAGAGATAAGGCCCGTCTGTGCTTATGTCACATAAGCATAGCATATATATATCCTTTGCCGCTCTCATTTCAATTCTAAATGTCCAACAGAACTGCCAACTTTCATATCTCACTGCCAAAAAAGACAACACTTAGTCATACAGGTATACAATTTTTCATGGACTTGATGCTGACAGTAGCTTGAATCAAATATTTCGGATGAATCCCAGGATTTATAATAGAGTAAGCTATATCTATTACAGGGGTTGGACAATGAAACTGAAACACCTGGTTTTAGACCACAATCATTTATTAGTATGGTGTAGGGCCTCCTTTTGCGGCCAATACAGCGTCAGTTCGTCTTGGGAATGACATATACAAGTCCTGCACAGTGGTCAGAGGGATTTTAAGCCATTCTTCTTGCAGGATAGTGGCCAGGTCACTACGTGATGCTGGTGGAGGAAAACGTCCTTCTTGGTGGTATGCTGACATTACCCTGGATACCGTGGCTCTTGATACATCACAAAGACTTGCTGTCTTGGTCACAGATGCGCCAGCAAGACGTGCACCAACAATTTGTCCTCTTTTGAACTCTGGTATGTCAGATATGGTTGTCTATATGTCTGGTATGTCTCTGGTATGTTGTGTGCATTGCAATATTTTGAGCAAAACTGTAAAACTGTGCTCTTACCTGCTAATTGAACCTTCACACTCTGCTCTTACTGGTGCAATTAATGAAGATTGGCCACCAGGCTGGTCCAATTTAGCCATGAAACCTCCCACACTAAAATGACAGGTGTTTCAGTTTCATTGTCCAACCCCTGTATATGTTGTATGCAATATATGTTAGATGTAATATATGTGCTAGAATACGTGCAAAATGTCATATAGGGTTTTCTGGCCTTCCTATCCAGTCTTTCACAATAGTCATTAGAAGCATTGTACTTGATCACGAGGGTTTCCAGCACTCTCTGAACTGGATCGTTTTGGCACAGTGGGTAGCGCCGTTGCCTCACTGCAAGAAGGGCCTGGGTTCAGTTCCTGGCTGGAGCATCCGGGGTCTTTTCTGCGAGGAGTTATCATGTTCTCCCCATGTCTGGGTTTCCTCCGGGTGCTCCAGTTTCCTCCCACAGTCCGAAGGCGTGCAGTCAAGTCAACTGGAGATGCTAAATTGCCCCCCAGGTCTGAATGTCTTAAAACTTCTCCACTAAAAATAACCCGAGAAAATCGTTCTCAGCTGGAGCCAAAGAATAGTTGGTTCTTCAGCACAAACCGTGATGACATCAGTGGGCATGTCAGTTGTTGAGGAAAGAGAAGGCAATACTGGCGACACCCAGTGGTCTGCTGAAGAAGCTCTTCTATGTCTGCTGATCTCCAGTAGTTGATTCGTGTTTGCTTTCTGGATAAAACCAAACATCTGGAATAACAGCACAAACACAGGTAATTTATACGCTCCGCCATCTTGGTACTACTGTTTACTACTGCTGTGCAGCGCCCTCTGTTGATATTAATGATATTGTGTATCCTTTGAAATTCCTTGGTTCCAAAAAAACTGGTGCAAATCCAAACTGGTTCCCTGAATAGCACCATGGTTATACAAAGCCTGAACTGAACCAGTTCAAGAACCGTGGTTCTTTGGGTCAAAAAACTGCAATGCATGTCTGTGTGACTCACCCAGATACCACAGTATCACATGACAGGGGGCATAGAGTATTGCTTTGCGGCATGCCTATCAAAATGTAATAAAGGTTTGGATGATATGATGATTTAATTTGGCCTAACATTAGCAATTATGGGCTACTTTAAATTATACAGCCATCACAGCAGAAATAAACCAGCTACTATTATTATTTCCTCCAGAGGAGCCACTCAGTTAAAGATGCCAAACGGGCTATTACTCAGGCAACTTCAGCTCAGGCTTGGGCACATCCTTGGTTAGACACATATCTTGGCATTGGGCTGAATTAGAGCAGCCAGTTGAACACTGTGTGTCTTCGAACACAGTATATCAACAGCTCAATCCAGGTGACCTCAAGCATCTTGAATGATATGCATTTTTATATCTTCATATAAGCTCACCGGCGCATTTGAGGTGGTAGTAACTTCAGGCTCCTGCACGAGGATGGTGGTACAGTGCAGTAAATGTCTCGTTCCATGTGTGGAAAATGGCTCCAAAGCAGATGTTAATGATTGGCTAAAAGGAGTGACTGCATTTGGGCATGCCAGAGATCATAGTGTGAAGGAAGTAGCTGAATCTGCAGGTGTATGGAAGCGTATGGTCACTCAGAATTCTGCCAGGGAAGGCATCCACCAAATCTGGCCCAACTGCTCAATTCTTTGATGGAAGAGTGTCTGAACATTGATGTGGCCTACATCCAGAAACTTGTCCAGTCCATGGTAAATTAAACTGCAGCTGTTATTTGTGCTCTTGGAGGAATAAAACAAGAGCATCAAGTCAGTGACCCATTAGTCTGCTTACGTTGGGTTGCATTTTAGAGTGAAGTGGATCGATTCCCTCGCCAGCTGTTGGGCACCTTGGGGACGTGTCATTAACAGACAAGCAGGCTAGTTCTGTGCCACAAAATGGCCAAAAACTATGTATCAATCTTAAGTCATCAATCCAAAGTTTTAAGCTGGTTCAACAACACAGAAAGCACTCAGTCAGTTATTAGTGTAGTCGCATTGTTGTTTTTCACCACACTGTATATGATGTAGCTGCTGCTACTTTGCCACACATGATTGCGTGTGCGGGTCATGTATAACAGGACACACCTATATTACAGGAGCACTCTGGAAGTGCCAGTGGTGCCTGGCAGAAACAGAGTGGCTACCACATATGATCTAAAGAGTGCTTCAATTAGCTTTGCTCTCGTGGAGAAACAAACATGCATGCATTCCATGCGACCCACTCGACCTGCAACCCATCATTCAACCACAATTTGCAAGCCACAGCTTAGAGAACCATCTAGTATGAAGAAACACACACTCAACCTATTGTAAAGGTTCTACATACTCGCCAATTAAAGGTTTTGGAACCATACAAAGCTCTCCCGCCTCTCGGTTCCCCTCCATGAATACCGAGCGCCACTCAGAGAGAAACTCGATTTCTCCAGCATCGCAAGGATGCGGCGCCCGGATGTTAAGGGCTGGCGGCTAGAGAGGGAGTGTTGTGGGAGGGCCGCAAGGGAGGCGAATGCTACTGAAGCCGCTGGCCGGCGAATAGGAGACAGGGGCGGCGTGAAAGCACGGAAGAGAGGGTGCAGGAAAGTGCGTCACATCAAATCCTCTCCACCAGCAGCACCCTCCACCGCACCATCCCCGATGTAGGCTTTCCCTCGAATGCTGGTAATTGCTTTTCCTCCCCACTCACGTCCCGAACCTCATAACCCCAGACCCTGCCCCACCCCCTCCCTCCCCCCCACCAAATCTCGAGCTCGCACAAAGAACAGCGGTGGAATAATGCGCCGCAGATGTCATCCCGCTTATCAGAGTGTTGGCACCGGGGCTGAGGAGTCAGCCGGCGCTTTCATACATAACAACCCTTCAGAATCAGACAGAGGGATCTGTCGGGCCCCGAGCGATGGAATGTGACAGGCTCCTGTCAGACGGATGGATTTTCACATTTGCCAGGGTCGAGTCAGCTGGAGCAGCAAGTGAGAGGAAAAAGAAGAAAGACAAAATTACAGAGTTTTCTCCCTCGCTCCGGCACACCCCCCGCCAAAACCGGATCCAGGGTGTCTACGGGGGAAGCGTGTAATCCGTTCGCCGCGCATCTTTATTTATTTTTTTCCCCACAGTGCAAAATGAGCATAATTATACAGTAATGAGGAGTACAATGGAGCGCGCTTTTCTATTACCGCGTCGTCTGTGCCAGCTGAGTGCAGAGCGCTGGGGGGCACAGTCTACGGACGGCCCGCACTGTAAACACTCAGCTTATTAAAACGCAATCGCTAAAAAAAAAAAAAAAAAAAAAAAAAGGGTGCAGGAAAAAAAAACAAAAACAAAGCAACACGCGCCTGTTGGGATGTCATGAGCTGTGGAAGCTAGAGCCAGGGCGAGGTGGCGGGGTGGTTATTGTCTGGAGGTCTATAAATGTAAATCAAATGCTGTGACAGCCAGTGAAAATTCCATTCCATTTAGAGACCCTCACTATACTTGACCTCATCCCGGTGAGTGTGATAGCTTTCATATACATCCCTGGACATAAATACTAAGTCCTGTACCTAAGTCCATTGGTGCACCATTATGTAGATCAAAGATGGTGGAAGATTGGAATGTTGGGAGGAATGTGCCCTGTTTCTTTGGGGTTTGCGGTCGTGCTGGGAACCATATCCATGGTCAGGATCAAAGGGTGTAGTGTTGCCGGACTGGCTGTTAATGGCAGGAACATAAGGCTGTGAAATAGGCCCTTGGTTTCAAATGGCTTTTGGGGCCTCCTAATGCAGAGGTGGTAAAATAACAGTCACGCAGTGATTACATAACTGGGCAAGTACACTGCCATGTACAACAGCTGCAACATGCAGGCCTGACATTTAACCTGGACAAGCTCTCAGCCTTATTAGCTTTGGAGCTTTCTAGAACTCTCTGGAACTGTCCAGTAGTATAGATATCAGTAAACACTCATCATCAAAATAATAGTATGCACAAATAGTTGCACCCAGAAGGAATCAACCGACAGGAATGAAACTTGGTGAGTAGGTCTGACATTATGAGACACGGGTGTGCATGTGAGGTAAGCAAGGACTGTACCTGACTGACCCAAAAGCCATGAGTGCAGACATTAAGTGAGCAGTGATGTCCTCCATGAGTCATTCTGTTAGTGCCAGCACCATTGGCAGACGGCTGCACGAAGCAGGACTACATGCACGCAGACCGTTACAACGACTGCCCTTAACACCATGTCAACAACTGCAGTGGCGTCGTACCAGACCGTCATGGAGTGACTCAGAATGGCAGCGAGTCATCTTCAGTGACGTGTCCCACTTTTGTCTTGGTGGAGACGGCCAACGAATCCATGTGTGGGGGCACCGTGGTCAGCGCCAAGATGAATGGCTTATTATCACACATCACATGTCCAGAAGGCCTGGTGTCACTCCACCTCCACCCCTACTGCACAATCTGCAGGAACTGTGTGAGAGTATTCAAGTTGCATGGGATGGATTATCACAGGACACCATTAGGAACCTCTACAGCTCCATGGCGGGATGTCTGGAATGTTGTGTTAGCAAACACGGTAGCCCGAACCCATACTAGACACTACTTCTGTATGTGTAGCTCCATAAATATTGATCATATCAGTCTGAATGTATCATCATTTATTCTTCCTGGTAACCTTTATCTTCCTTCCCAAAAGTACTGCAGTCCCACACTTCCTTCTGGCTGCAGTTACTCTTTTGATGATGAGCATTAGAGCTCAGTTTAGAATTCTCAGTTTATACTCAAGCTGAGTAAGTGGATAGTGGATACACAGCTACATTTAGATGGCATCAAGAGGTCGCTGTATACAGTAGATGCGAGGGAGTGAAAAAGTACTCAGTGAAAACATCTGCATGCCTGTCCGGCATCAAGACAAGCCATGGGCACCTTATTTAAAGTTTGAGCTCTGCAAGAAAACTCTTGAAGGTAAGGTGGACAATCACTTGATCCACTGACAAGCACAAGCAGCTTCCATAGTTTCCTTGTCCACCATCCAGATACAGGTGGCAGCTTCATTACACACCCCTGTCTCTCCCCGGACCGTTTCCAGGCGCTTAGCAGAAGGAAAAGGTGTCATGGCGCCCGTTAAGTGCCACACCACTTACAGCCAGCCTCCGTCGCCTTCGTTTGCAGTGATGTTGTGAACGAGAAATGTGGACTGCTACTCTTTACCGATAAAGCCAGGTTCTGTTTGGGATCCTACAACAGTCAGGTTCAAGTACGGAGGCCTTGTGGTGAGCGCTTTAATCCTGCGTTTGCTGTAGACAAACACACTGCCCCAACTGCTGGTGTGATGATCTGTGAAGCCATTGCGTTGCGACAGTCTGTCACCTCTAGTAGTGATGCGAGGGACACAGCTCAGCGATATGTGCAGGACAGCCTCCGGCAGGGATTCCAACGGGCATTGCCCAGCAGGAGAATGTTTGCCCACAGCAAGGGTTTCCCAGTAATGTCTCCACAGATTGCAACACTTTATTGGCCGGCCCGATCGCCAGATTTATTTCCAATCAAACATTTATGGACACCAACTTCGGCAACTCACGAGTGTGCAGGATCTACAGGCCCAGCTACAACATGACCTTTCGGACATGTGACAAACAGTTCATCTTGGCCCTTTCGTTGGTCGTTTCCACCAAGACAAAAGCAGGACTTGACACTGAAGATGACCCGCTGCCATTCTGATGACAGTTTATCACTCCATGGCAGTCTGGCACGACAACATTGAAGTCTTTGGTGACGTTGACGTGGTGTCAAGGCCAGTCGTCGTAACGGTCTGCGTGCATGTAGTCCTACATTGTGCAGCCGTCTGCCAATGGTGCTGGGACTAACAGAATGACTCTGGAGGGCATCGCTGTTCCCTCTATGTTTTCAATCCTGGCTGTTGGGTCAGTTAGGTACGGCGATAAGGCCCATCCTTGCTTACGTCACATGGGTGGCCGAGCATGAAACTTGAATCATTCGCGTGTCTCACAATGTCCAACCTACCCACCAACTCCTTCTGAGTGCAACTATTTGTGCAACTACTTTTCTGACAATGAGTGTATGTTTTTATGAGTGTTTTAATATCTTACACATTACTAAGCAAAGGTCACAGAAACAAAGGCTGTGATGAATATAACTGCTTTTGTTTACGTTGTACACATGTGCAATTTGGACTACAACACACAGAAGCCAGGAAGAACAATCTTGACTTCTATATCCTGTCTGCTATGAACAAAACAGGTTCTTGCAAGAAAGTCATTATATTTCCAGTGAACTGATTTCGATCACCGTGACAGTTTTATTTCATTGATATATAATAGACTGACATTAGTTAATTTCCATGCAATTTTCTTCTAAAAATGTTCCCGATAGATTTAATATGTATCATTTGTCAGCAGTTGCCAGCACCAACTCCTGTCATATAATTTAACACCAACATTTTTGGGCAGAAAACCTGGACAGGTGAGATATAACCTTAATCCGTCCCCAAGGCTGACTGTTGCGGCCGCCAAGGCAGGAAATCCCTCCCATTTCACATCCTTGCTATAGCCTAGCCATCATTCAGGAAAGATTTGGACACCTGCGCCTTACCTCTTTCTCCCTCGCTCTCTCTCTCTCTTTCCCTTGCTTTCTCTCTTTCTCCGGTTTGATGGCCTCTTCACCTCACAAACAGACACACTGACAAAGCGTCACCTCTACACCCGTCTCCCTCGCCACGCTCCTCCCAATCCCTCTGACACCCTGGCCCTTCGCAAAAGGTGCCTGGGCCTTCTGACGGCACGTCCACAGAGGGACCTAGCCTCGCCTCGCTTTTAGTGCGGGTCAGGGTTTTGACAAACATCCAGCTTCAAACCTCCAGACACATGTCTTGCCCTTTTACACTTTGGCTCTCCATCGCTAAACAACCTGCTAGGGGGAGTTTCATAAGGCAGTCGTTTCAAATCAACTCTGACGTCCTCTGTGGGATTTGCCAGCTTATGTGGTTGCCATTCTGGAACCTGTGCGCACCAGCATTCACTCCGCTCGCCCTGTTTTTTTCGGTTCTGCCGGGGCCTGAGTGCATGATTTCCAATGTGCTACAGTACGGTGGCTGTCACTCAGGATTTCTCATCCCGTTTGTCACAGTTTTTTTTTTTTCTTCCTTTTTTACTTTACTCTTTTTTTTTGCAGCCAGCACATTATTCCGCCTCTCTGCATCTCCACGCCTCCGTGTGCAAGCAGGGACCACTCGAGGTGATAAACACTATGACTGCTATTTCAGCCCCGTATCACGTGGATTACAGTTATTCCCCAGCACTTTGAGGGTGTTGGGGTGGGGGGGGGGGAGGCGGAGGAGTAGAGGGGGCCCGAGCAACTTAATCGCATGGAAGACACAGAGGCAGGCTGCCACTTCATTTCGCCACTCTACCTGTTAAAAGAAGCCGTGCGGTTATAAGGCATGGGGCTGCTCAGGGCTCCAGCTCTTGCATATGCCTCTGGATCAAAATTTAGTGAAATAATGCAGGTCTGCCAGAAAGACTCAAAAGGCATGATGGAAAATGATATTTTAATCCTCTATGAGGTGTACAATTTAAAACATAACAATTCTTAAGAAATAAAGAGTCCCTGTAGGCCCAGCCCAGATCGATATGGACGGCAGGGGTGGAACTTACTTCCTGGACAACAGGACCTGGACAACAGCACCAAACTGGTGGTTGGGTGGGTTTGGGAGGCGCTATAGGAGGAGAACATTGATATGTTGGCACCTGAAAGCAGCAGAACTGGAACGATTGTTGGATCCTTTTAAAGACAGGTGGCTGAGTGCACCTGACCCAAGTAATGAATGAATGAGTGATGCACCACTGGAGTCTTGCGCTAAAGCACTAAAGCTACTTCCTGGACAACAGCACCAAACTGGCGGTTGGGTGGGTTTGGGGGGCACTATAGGAGGAGAACGTTGGTATGTTGGCACCTGAAAGCAGCAGAACAGGAACGATCGTTGGATCCATTTAAAGACTGTGGCTGAGTGCAACTGACCCAAGTAATGAATGAATGAGTGATGTACCATTGGAGTCTTGCGCTAAAGCTTTCATTAACCTACTGCTGAATAACTAATGTGTGGTTGTTCTCAGGGTAAGGGTTTGGATTTGAATGGACCAGTAACTCTTGCTGGACCAAACTGGTGGTGGAAGAACCCGGAGAATGTTGAAATGTCGGCACCTGAAAGCAGCAGAACAGGAGCATAAGTTGGTGGACTGCGATGGACTAGAGTAATGAATGAATGAATGAGTGATTTACAATTGGAGTCATCCTGGCAGAACTTGCGCTAAAGCTTTCATTAACCTGCTTCTACATAACTGTAGTGTGTGGTTGTTCTCAGGGTAAGTGTTTGTTCTTGATTGGACCAGCATCTCTTGATCCACTGGGACCAATCTGGTGGGGGCAGGGAGGTGGAAAACATTGAAACGTCGGCACCTGAAAGCAGCAGAACAGAAATGGTGACAGGCTGGGATTGACCAGAGGAATAAATGAATGAGTGATGTAGCATTGGAGTCTTCCTGGCAGAACATGCGCTAAAGCTTTCATTCACCTGCTTCTGGATAACTGTAATGCATGCTTGCTCTCAGGGTAAGGCTTTGGACTTGATTGGACCCACAGTTCTTGATCAATGGGACCAAACTAGTGGGGGCAGGGAGGGGGAAAATGTTGAAATGCTGGCACCTTAAAGCACCAGAACAGAAATGGTGACAGGCTGGGATTGACCAGAGTAATGAATGAATGAGTGATATAGCATTGGAGTCTTCCTGTCAGAACTTGCGCTTTCATTAACCTGCTTCGGGATAACTGTAATGCGTGGTTGCTCTCAGGGTAAAGGTTTGTTCTTGATCAGACCAGTAGCTCTTGATGAACTGGAACCAAACTGTTGGGGACGGGGAGGAGGAAAACATTGAAACGTCGGCACCTGAAAGCAACAGAACAGAAACGTGGCAGGCTGCACTTGACCAGATTAATGAATGAATGAGTGACTTTGAAATGGAGTCTTCCTGGCAGAACTTGCGCTAATGTTTTAATTAACCTGCCTCTGTATAACTGTAATGCGTGGTTGCTCTCAGGGTAAAGATTTGTTCTTGATCAGACCAGTAGCTCGTGATCAACCGGGACCAACACTGAAACGCTGACACCTGAAAGCAGCAGAACAGAAACAGTGACAGGCTGCGATAGATCAGAGTAATGAATGAATGAGTGATGTAGCATTGGAGTCTTGCTGGTAGAACTTGCATTTCATTAACCTGCTTCTGCATAACTGTAGTGTGTGGTTGTTCTCAGGGTAAGCGTTTGTTCTTGATTGGACCAGTAGCTCTTGATCAACAGGGACCAAACTGGTGGGGGCAGGGAGGAGGAAAGCATTGAAACGTCGGGACCTGAGAGCAGCAGAATAGGAGCGTAAGTTGGTGGTCTGCGATTGACTACAGTAATGAACGAATGAGTGATTTACAATTGGAGTCTTGCTGGCAGAACTTGCGTTAAAGCTTTCATTAACCTGCTTCTGGATAACTGTAACGCATGCTTGCTCTCAGGGTAAGGCTTTGGACTAACAGCTCTTGATCAACCGGGACCAAACTGGTGGGGCCGGGTAGGAGGAAAACGCTAAAATGTCAGCACCTGAAAGCAGAAGAACAGGAGCGTATGTTGGTGGACTGCGATTGACCAGAGTAATGAATGAGCAAGCGATGTGGCTCATTGGAGTCTTCCTGGCAGAACTTGAGCTAAAGCTTTTTCGGTAGCACTTTACAGATCAGTAATAAGTAGGTAAAGATATGGTCATTTTAAAGTAACAAATTGTATTTACTCATTAATTATCATTAATTCCAATTTCCTAGTTGTTATTAATAATAAATCAGAAATTGTAGTGAGTGTTAAGGAGGCCATTATGAAATGGTAAAATTATAGTAACAATTTGAATTTATAGTAACAATTTGAATTTACCTAAAAATTACCTGCTTATTTTATATGTATAATAAGTATTTATTTTATATGTAAATCCTTATTTTAAATGTATAATAAGTGTTTATTTTATATGTAAATCCTTATTTTAAATGTATAATAAGTGTTTATTTTATATGTATATGCTTATTTTATATGTATAATAAGTGAGCAGTTGTAGCGGCAACAAGGCAGTAATGTAGTAGAAACACAATGGTAACAAGGGGTAACAAGTATTTTCCTAAATATTATATGCATATCTTCTAGTCATTAATAAATGAAAAGATAGTCGTTGTATCGGAATTTAGTAATAAAATGATAAAAAAAGCAGTAACAAGTTTTATTTACCTAAAATGACCTGCTTATTTTATAGCTCTTTGTGGACAATAAGAGAGAATAATGACTGAGCACATGTATATAATATATAATGTTATTATGCGTGTTAACTCAAAACCAATGAAGTAGTTCTGCTGTAATTACCTGGTATCAGGGCTGTACAGTACTAATTCACTTGTTTCTGTTTGATTTCTGCCCTGTTATGTATTTAAACGGCTAGACGCAGTGTGATGAGGCAGTAATTACAGTGAAACTAAATGGTTTTAGAGCCATAAACAGCAAACTTACTTATTTCCATCTTGTTTCTTAATTAATACACCTCCATCAGCTCATAACACCAGTTCAACATGGACCTATAGACAAGTACTGTTACCCAGGAGATAAGGTAAATCTATTCTATTACTGCCTTGTTACCACTACAATTGCTCACTTATTACACATAAAGAACTATAATATAAGCCGGTAATTTTAAGGTAAGTACAAATTGTTACCATTATTTTGCCTTTTCATAGTAGCCTAGTTAACACTCACTACAATTTTTGATGTATTATTTGGTAACAGCTAGGAAATTGGCGTGTAATTAATGATTTAATACAATTCGTTACTGTAAAGTGACCATATCATTACCTACTTATTACCGATTTGTAAAGTAAAGTGCTACCGCTTTTTCATTAACTTGCTTCTGGTCAACTGTAGTTTCTTAGAACTGTTTGTTCTTGAGCTGAACCGGGACTAAACTAGGTGGGGGCGGTTAGGAGGAAAACGTTGAAACATCAGTACCTGAAAGCAGCAGAACAGGAATGTTCGTTGGATCTTTTTAAAGACAGGTGGCTGAATAATGAAAGAATGAGTGATGTAGCATTGGACTCTTCCTGCCAGAACTTGCGGTAAGCTTTCATTAACCTGCTTCTGGATAACTGTAATGCATGCTTGCTCTCAGAGTAAATACGTTTTTCTTGATCGGACCAGTATCTCTTGATCAAGCGTGGCCAAACTAGTGGGGGCAGGGATGGGGAAAACGCTGATGCAGCATTGGAGTCTTCCTGGCACCTGCTTTTGGATAACTGTATTGCATGGTTCCTCTCGGGTTAAGGCTTTGTACTGGATTGGACCAGTATCTCTTGATCCACAGACACATTCACGAAAGTCATTCACAGCAGATTGAGACCTCTTCCGTCCATTTATCCTGCGTCAACAGTCTCTGGGTTACATTTGTTGGTCTTCCAAGGCCACCCAAGTACCCAAGTTTACTGTTTAAATGAGAGCTTCTTGCGCTAGCAATCTGGAGCAATGCCTTTGTCTCAATTCTTCCTGGTTACACAGTGAGCCTCTGTCCAACTCTAGCCACTTGGACATTTGTGGCAGATCATCTGAATTTTGCTCCTTAGCATAGTGCCTGAAACGTGCCAGTCGGTCCAAATTTTACAGCCCACAGACTCTCTTGGCTCTCGCATAGGCTGGAGGTCCAAGTGCCGTTCAGTTCCAATTTTCCTTTCAGCAGACTGTGAAATGTATTAAACTGATTGAGCTCATTTTCATGCTTTGATTCAAAACTGTCTTTAGACCTTATTTAGTTAAGCACTATCTGAATTGCCTACATTAGCGCCGTTGGCCAATTCCTGGCAAAATTTCAAATAAAGGGAGCCCTTTCATCAACCGGTTTTACTGATACAACTTAATTTGACTATTAGGCCTCTTTCTTGCTCGGCAAAGTGGGGAGATTAAGAGCTTTGTTCGTGATGATAGTGGGCAGTAAACTCTCGAGTGAATAATTACTTTCTTCAGTCATGCTCAGAGATCAAAACCATGACCAAGAGATAGGCAGGCCGCCTCTTTTGTGCACCACCAGCATCTCCTCTCTTTTGCAGTTATAATGTTGAACACCAAAGTGTGGTGCTTCCTCAATCGCTTCCACAGAATGGATCCCTCAGGAGGTCGGGCCTCCAAACTCTACTACATCACAAACTTGCCACTGCAGACAAGCGCATCTCTCTGCATAAATGATCTCTTGTGTACAACGCTGTTCCTCAGCCGCCCGGCGTTGACGCAACTCTAGCCGGGAGATGAGAGCGAAGGAGGCCCCCCCAAGGCCAATTTACTGGCCCCCCTGATGCTGCACTGTGCTGTGATCCGTCAGCCGGTCACTGGAGTCTCCCGGTGACGGACAGACCAGCGTTCCACTCGAGCCGCTTCCTCGGCAAAGACTGAATTAAAGAGTCCCCTTTTGCAGACAGCTGCTCGCCCTCACTCTCCCCCTCTGCTGCTCTCTCATCCTGCCTGTCCTCGCCACACTTCATGATCATGTCTTGTGCTGAGCTGGTGGAATGGGCTTACCCTTCTTCATTAAGTTGAGCACAAGGGGGCTAATCCTCGGCCGAGCAGTGGCGGATTTGTGCTTTCCGCAAAAGTCTGAGCTCATGACTCCAAATTTTTAGATATCTTGCTGGAAAGTTCCAGCGCCGTCTAATCCTTGCACTAGTTTGCCTCTCTCTGCTGGTGCAGTCGAGAGAGAGAGAGAGAGAGAGAGAGAGAGAGAGAGAGAGAGAGAGAGAGAGAGTGCAGGAGGGCTCGCTGCTATTGGCAGAAACAGAGCCAGAGCTTGTCCTTGGCCCAGCGAGGGGCTGACAGTGTGCATGGGCACATCACTGGGCTGAGAGCCATGGAAGAAGCTCTTTTTTATATATACAGTATGTGTGTGCAGTGACAGGCGTCGCAACCTGAAAGAAGCAAGGGCTTTAAAACATGCAGAGGGGTGGTCTCACATCCACATTACATCCCCACACATCTCTAAGCTGTCAGCGGGTGCTTGCATTCGCTGTTTGGAATTACAACCACTGATAAAGCGTTAGGCACTTGATGGGAACGTGGCATGTTGTGGCTCGCCGTGTTACGGTGACGTCCTGTCAGCAGTAAGACGCAGGGTCATGCCAGGTTTCAGACATAACAAATCCATTACTTCAGGAGACCAATGACCTTTGTGGAAATGGATTTGTCATGTTACAAATCCTCCCTCTATTCCCTGCCAATGAAACCACTCATGGTTAGCCAGGCCATGTTGTCCATGTCTGCCCTCTCGCCTTGAACGTTCTTTTAGTCAATAGCAGTGTCTCATTATGAGCCTGAAAAGCTCAAATAATCCAACAGAGATTCAACAACAGTATCAGTTTCTGCCAGCTACAGTTATTTTTAGTCCCATATAATGCTGAATGTGAGGCCCTTTCGGGAACAATCGGGAACCCTGGGCTACCCCCAATCGATGCTCCATTCATTTTGAACAGGAACATGTTGACGGGAGAGACAATACAGCAATAGATACACTCACACTATATATAGATATAGATATAGATATATATACAGCTCTGGAAAAATTTAAGAGACCTCCTCAAAATTATCAGTTTCTCTAGTTGTACAGTTTCTGGGTTTGTGTTTGACCCAAATGAGCAGTTCTGTTTGATTCTATACACTACTGGAAACACGTCTCCCAAATTCCAGATCAAATATTGTATTTAGATCTGTTTATTTAGAAAATCACTAATGACGCCTCCAGAAACCTGTTTTTTGAACCATGCTCGCTGTGCATTTCACCCGAGCCACCGCTCACCAGTCTTTCTGTAGGTCACTTGAGGTCATCTTACAGTGGTTAAGGGACATTGGAATGAGGTGGCGCTCATCACGGTCAGTAGAGAGTGGTTTTCGCCCTCTGCCAGTCTGTATATATATGATGTGGTATTGAGATATATATATATATATATATATACCCAATCAACCTCTTAAATTCTAAACGGTATGCATATCGCCTTCAATGCTTTCCATGTTTCTCATGGCTTGCTCTTCTTGTTCACTAGAAACATGACCAATGACTGCTAAGCAGTTGAGTTCCAAATAGACATAGGTGCTGGATTACCTGACATACTGAATATTCTCACTCACAAGCTGGGTTTGGAAATAACCCTTTAACTCCCTGCTCAGCTTGTTGGTAGAGCACATTTTGAGTCAGTATATTTTCATAAAGAAGGTGTTGAACTTGACTCAAACCTGACTGTGCCATCTCTACCAATTGGCAGAGATACGTTAGGCTAATAAAATCCACTAGAGGTCACTGAGTCTTTCAACAGATACACCTTTACTGTTTTCATCCTTAGAGGAAGCAGGCAACAAATAAATCTCTCCACACATGTGGATTGTTTTTTGGTGGAATGATCGAAGGTAAGCTTATTTTTATTGACTGATTTACATAATAATATATAATATAACTTGCAATAACGTTATTCGACAAAATTTAATAAGGGTGAAATCATTTTCGAAAAACATGCATTACCAAACAGTCTAATTGTGTTTTTTTATTCTAAAGTTGTCTATGCTAAACTAATGTCATAAATTGACTGTGTGCTTTGTTATTATTGTCCCAAACAAACAAACAAACAAAAAAATCTGTTTCTTTTTTCTTGGTGAGGAGGTTAAAGGGATAAAGACTGCAGAGCTTCAACACATCTGTGCTTGGATATACGGGCGTTGCTGTTAAAATGAACAACTTCTAGCTTGTACTGTGTTGAAGGGCATTTCAGAACGTATATTACACTGTCAACGTTCAGCACTTATGTAAATTATATCATATGTTAGCTTAGATTAGCTAATGGATTGAAAAGAAGTGCAGACTAGCTGGATCTGACAGACCTCTCCGTGGCTGCTATGGAAAAGTCGGACTTGATATTCATCACAGTGTCCGGCCTTCTTTCATAGTTTGAGGATAGCAAATGTCATATTCAAATAAGCTGCCCAGAAATTCATGCATTAGAGCATTTCTTGTTTGACTTTCAAGCCGGGAAGTGAGTATTGCTTTGAGTGGCGTTCTGTGGTTTGTTTTGTTTGTGGGTATATAAAAGGTGCCGAGTGCTTACAGTAGTTTTTAAAGAGGGTTATTTAGGCCACGGCCTCTGCCAGGAGTCCAGTGCTAGAGCTAGTGCCAGTGACGCAGCGGCCAAATGCTCTCTTGACCTTAAACCCTGCCTCGCCACCCCTTCCCCGTAAAGCCCAGCCGGTCTAATGGAATCCAAGGTGACAAGTTCATATCCTCTTCCAGAGAGCCCACTCCACTGACCTAGTTTTCCTGCATCGTGCCAGTTGTGCACGCACATACACACACACACACACACACACGGCCGAGAAACACAACTCTCTCCTTTGTAGGCATTAACCCCACTTTGGCAAGTGAAGGAGAAAATGTGTGCCTACCCCATTTCACCCCGCCCGCCCGCCCCTCCTCATCTTCCTCACCATCGCATCCCTGAGTCCCCCTGCCATCCCTCAGAACACTCCAGCACCGGGCAGGGTGCCAGAGGAGGAGGCTAGTATGCGCTAGCAGAGATCCTCCATGCCAGCTACCCCGTTGGCAGCAGAATAACTAATGAAGCGCAACGACCTGGAATCGGGAATGTTAGACTAACACTGATGAAAAATTCAGTGGGTGATCCCGATAAAACCACTCATCATTTTTTGATGCTTGGTCTAAAAGAAAACAAGTGTGATGAGGATTCGATGCAGGCCCACAGAAAGGTGGGAGCTGTTATGCAAGCGCTCCGTAGTCTGTATGTGGCGTCCAGGCGCTGGAAGCATTGGCGCAGAGAAGCGCAGCTCTGGGCCAGTGGGAAGCAACATCGCTGCAGAACCCTCTTGCACGCGTGTCTCGCGAGGGAGCAGCACTGGCTAAGCTTCCGATGGCATGCCGGGAAGCTCTCCCTTCAGCTGCACAACCTCCATGCTCTGACGCCCCCTCACCCGAGCTTATCTGCTGAAAGGGAGAGAGAGTGCCCACGTCTGTAAGCCGCGACTATGTAGACCGCGGTATGTGTGAGAGAGCGAACGTAGCCATGTGTGTGCTGGATGTTTTCTTGCAGCTTGTGTGGGTGGGCTTGCGTGGGAGTGTGGCCCAGAATGCCGCTCTCTGTCCCATGCGTATCTTCGCCAGGGCTCTTGGGCTTGGGGGGCTGGAGGTTTAAGGTATGGCAGTGTAGCTTGTAAACATGTCTTTCTGGGTATCCTTCCTTTAAGTCACACCCCAAGGGCTCAGTCGACGTTGTGGGTGAGATGCGTGTGCGTACTGGCCGAGGGTGCTCGGGCGAGGGCAACGAAGCCATCCCAGCATTCCGGTCTGCCTCTCAACAGAGGCAAACAGCAGAACTAAGAGAAAGTATTTTCTGCCTTACCAAATCATTGGTACGTTCCGAGAAACAGCCTACTCAGCTTGGCTAGCCTCAGTCTTGAGGCTACAATCTCTGGTGATATGCAATCCAAACAAGGCTCACTTATACTTGCATGTGGATGCATGTAAAGCATAGCTTGCAAGCGGTCACACAGGCCATGATGTCCACACTTCCAACATGTCAACTACATACTACCTGTGGAGCTGTGTCAATTGGCTTTAACAGGGCAAAAAACAAGCGACACATGATCCACAGGACCTAATGCAACATGCCAGACGTCTCAGCATGGAGGTGTAGAGGTTCCTAATGGTGTCCTGCCATAATCCATCCCATGCAGCTTGAATATTCTCACACAGTTCCTGCAGATTGTGCGGTAGGGGTGGAGGTGGAGTGACACCAGGTCTTCTGGATGTATGACATGTGATAGCAAACCGTTGGTCTTGGCCCTGACCACGGTGCCTCCATACACGGATTCGTTTGTCGTCTCTACCAAGACAAAAGCGGGACTCGTCACCGAAGATGACCCGCTGCAGTTCTGAGTCATTCCATGACAGTCTGGCACGACACCATTGCAGTCTTTGGCGATGTTGACATGCCGTTAAGGACAGTTGTCGCAACAGTCTGCATGCATGTAGTCCTGCGCCATACAGTCGTCTGCCAATGGTGCTGGCACTAGCAGGATGACTCATGGAGGGCATCACTGCTTACTGAATGTCTGCAAGTCAGTCAGGTACCGCATTAAGGCCCGTCCTTCCTCACGTCAAACCTACCCACCAAGTTTTACTCCTGTCGGCTGATTCCTTCTGGGTGCAACTATTTGTGCAGCCGTTCTCTTGATGACGATGACTGTATAATATCCCCACCTACTTTTTGCATGACCTTCCTACGTTTTTGCATGATCGCAGTGATCGCAAATGCATATGAATGAGGAAGAGAAGAGTATTTGCGTTTTATCATGCACACAGCCCCCACAGGATGAGGGTTTAGGCTTGTGCAGCAGTTCCATACGTATCCTGCAAGCATAATGCATCTGATCTGCTCTTTGTACCGGGCCCGGAACGCTGGGTGTTGAATTGTGATAATCAAAGTCATTTATCTTAAGCAAGCAATGCGTCCTGCTGCTACTTATCTAAAGTAATACGCACTGGGTTTCCAGTGATTCCATTTAACTGCATGGGACACCCCCCGCACGCGCTGCAGCATGCACGCTAATGGCCTGGAGATGTCTGAAGTGATAAGAATACATCCAAATGCAAGCTTAAGCCTTGAATTATGATGGCAAAGCCGGTTTATATGTCAGCAGCAGGCCTGCTTCCTCTTTGTTATACTGTTCTATTAATGAATGCAGACAGGGCGCATCTAGAGACCGGCATGCACATACTAGGTAACGAGAAAGGATCATTATGCGCAGGCAATCTATATGCTCTGCACCACATTCTTTTCTCACTTTGGATTCTTTAGACCTTCCCTCACATCCTCAGATCCAAACCTCTGCATTCATCCACCCCCATGCGAGCGCACGAGCTCCCATTCTCCTACGCATGCACATATACACAGGGATGCTCACAATATGGCACAGTGCAACAAACAGCGCGCAGTTAATTAAAGAGGAGGAATGAAAACACGGCCGCCACATGTTGCACAAGCGCAAGCTCCGCTTTCTTTGCCCGGGCTCTTAACCAAGGTCTCTGAGAGTGCTTCTCGAGTCAGCTTGAGCAACCAGAACCTGAACCAGCCGGAGTCTACCTGGATGTTAGTAACCCTTTGCCTGAAGGCTTTGCAGTCCTTATGTGGTTAAGAAGTGCTATGAGATACTGCGGCACAGGTTTGCCAAAAATGCCCCCCCCCTTGCTGATTTCCTAACACAGTAAGCTCAGCTTTCTTTGCCTGGGCTTATCTGCGCCTGGGCTTTTCTTTCTTTGCCCGGGCTCCTAACCAAGGTCTCTGAGCGTGCTTCTCGAGTCAGCTTGAGCAACCAGAAACTGAACCAGCTGGAGTCTACCTGGAAATTAGTCACCATGCACCCGAAAGGCTTTGCAGTCTCATGCGGTTAAAAAGTGCTATGAGATACTGCGGCACTAATGTGCCCCCCCCCCAAAAAAAATGCCCCCCTTGCTGATCTCCTAACACAGATACCCTGATGTTGCCATTGGAGCCTGCTGTTGCTATGGTGGCCCAGAAAAAAAAAAAAAGAAAAAAAAAAAAAAAAGATCCCCAAGCAAACAAGCGGCATCCGGTGTGCCTGCAAATACATGTCATCAGCTGCCATGTGCTGTACCACATCATGCGGAGGATTAGAGTTTGTAAACGTGGATATTCTGTGACAAATTTAGAACGGTCACTCAAAAGGTTGCTCGTCGCCCCTAGCTGAATTTCCCTTCTAATTTTTGGGAGGTGGGTCGTGGTGGTGGTGGTGGGATCAAGGGTTTTTATGCGCAGTGTTGTCAGCGTTGCATCTGCTGCCACTTTCACACCTTCAATTTGGAAGTCTGTTGACAAAAGTGACACCGACTCCCGCCGCCCCCCCCCCCCCCCCCCTCCTCCAACAGCC
>CM067480.1:3366695-3384445 GCA_034552555.1 Semaprochilodus insignis
AGAGAGAGAGAGAGAGAGAGAGAGAGAGAGAGAGAAAGCACCACAGCAGCCGCTTTGGGGGGCAACAAATCTATCCAGCCATTTTATGAGACGCACACCTCACTGTGCCGATATCATTTGCTCTTGAGCTACATTCTATATCTGTTTTACTGGATTCGCCCCCATTTTCCTTCACCTGGCCATGTGAGTTACGGCCCCAGCCTTGATTACAGCCCCCGTGATGGCATAAAAGGAGCGAGCGGTCAGTGCAGGGGATCCACATACTCCAAAGGGGAGCGCTACAGAGGCGAACAAACCCGAAGCCCCTCCTTTACCCCCGTGCCAATAAATCTCCGTTTTACGAGCTGAACTTGATGAAACCATTTCCCTTGACACCTTGTTTTTGCTGCATCCGTTGTTGGTTTATTTCTCCTCAGCTGAGCGGTTTTATGGGCTGGTTCGGGCGCTCGCTGATGGAGAGGCGAAGGGCTTCCGATAGCGCCGCGCTGGCTGCCTGGATACCCCGCCGCCCTGCCTTTGATCTCCCTGCAGAAGCTGTCACTCTCTCTCTCTCTTTCCCTCTCTCCCTCTCTTTGCGTGCTCTCTTTCTCTCTCTCTTTCCCTCTCTCTCTCTCTTTGCGTGCTCTCTTTCTCTCACTCTTTCTCCCTTACTTATTCCTTCTCTCTTTCTTTTTCCTTCTCTCCCTCTCTCAAATTCAATTTTAATTCAATCTTTCCCAATTCTATTTCTTTCTCTCCCACTCACTTTCTTTTACTATCTTTCTCTATCACTCTTTCTTTCTTTCACTCCCTCTTTCGCTGTCTCTATGTTTTCTTTCTGTTCATGCTCTCTCTTATTGCTCTCTCTTTCTCTTTATTCTTGCTCTGTCCTACTGTTTGTCTCTTGTTCTCTTTATTTTGCTCTTTCTTTCTCTCTTTGCTTTCTCTCTTTCCATCTTTATTCTATCCTTGCTCACTCTCGCTGTTATCCTCTCTCTTCTTGCTCTTCTTTTATTCTCACTTCTTCTTTTGTCTTTCTTGTTCTGTCTCTCTTCTGTCTCTCTTCTTCTCTGTCATACTCTCTCTCTCCTTGCTCTTTCTCTCTTGCTCTCTCTTTCTTTCTCTTTTTGATCTCTCTCTCTATCTTTTCCTCTCAGTTTCTTCCTTTCTTTCTTTCCCTCTTTTGCTTTCTCTCTCTTCTAGCCTTCTCAATCATTTTTTCTTTCTATTCTTGTTCACTCTCGCTGTCTTTCTCTCTCTTCTTGCTCTTGTTCTTTTTCCTCTCTCGTTCTGTCTCTCTTCCTCTCTCTTCTTGTTCTCTTTCTTTCTCCTTACTCTGTTTTACTCTTTCTCTCTTCTTGCTCTCTTTTTTGCATTCTCTCTTCCTCTATGTCTTCTTTCTCTCTATTCCAGCTCTGTCATTCATTTTCGTTCTCCTTTCTTTCTCTTCTTGTTCACTCTCGCTGTCTTTCTCTCTCTTCTTGCTCTTGTCCTTTTTCTCTCTCACTTTCTTCTTTTCTCTCTCGTTCTGTCTCTCTTTCTCTCTCTCTTCTAGCTATTATACTTTCTCTCTCTATCTGCCTCTCTCTCTTCCTTTCTCTCTCTCTCTCGGATATCAGAACTATCCTTCTCCTACTCATGTTTCTTCAGCAGCCCAGAGCCTGGAGGGGAGGTGATGTGGGTTGGGGGGTGTGTGCGTTGGTTTGGGGGGTGTGTGGGGTGGGTTGGGTGGTGTGTGTGTGACAGAACGAGCCAAATGAGAGGACCTCGCAATTCTGAGGCGATGAATTGAGTTTCGGATTTGACAAAGACAGATGTAGGGAGGCGGGAAGAGAAGAAGTGGGTAAAAATGAGACTTTGCAGAAAGAGGAGTAGTGACTCGGACTGGGCGAAATATGGACAGTTCTCTCTGAGAGGAGCCACAATAGGGGATACGTTTCCACATAGACTAAAATAGCCAGGATACATACACAGGGAGACAGTGAGAGAGAGTGAGAGTGAGAGAGAGGGTGAATATCACAGTAGTGCTTGAAGATGAGGTGGGAGAAAGCGAGTACCCTGCTGTGAACAGTACCGGAGTGAAGGAGAGCAGATTTTAATTTGCCAGCAGCCCTCTCTGACATTGACCCAGGGATGTAAAATAATGGTGTGTGTGTGTGTGGGTGTGTGTGTGAGAGGAGAGGAGCTATTGCCTAAAGCCCAAACCCCAATGTCATATGATCTGGCCTGTATTCTCTCTATTCATCATCCACCTCTCCTATTCTCATCCTTTTACACTAGTATAAAAGGGAATTGTTGGCCCAGAGCATGTAGAGACCATGTGGAAGGAGGGTGAGAAAACTCCGACCTCTCAGCCAGCCACCAATTTCTGAACATGACGCTTGCATTCAGCTTAAACAGGAATTCTGCCACCATTTTCTGCATAATTAAGTCATTAAGACATGCAGTCTGTCAGAAAGGTTTGCTCTTTGAAATGCACTGTTCTTAGAACTTAGTCAAAAGTGTTCTGGTATAAGAAGTCTGACGAGTTTAAAGCCTCCAAACGTTACCTTGTAGAAAGTTGTTTGTTGAAAGTTTTGTGATGGTTTGGTTTTAAAGCTTTGTGGACTTCCGCATACCCTCTCAGAACAGCAGAGGATTCGGCTTATCGGACGATTTTGGGCATCTTTGGGAATTGGGAATTTGGAAATTTGTGACCATTCAGTCAAAAGACCATTTGTCAGGTCAGGCACTGATGATGGACGAGGATGCCTGGATCGCAATTCAGCATTCAGTGGGGTTGAGGTCAGGGCTCTGTGCATGTCACTGGAGTTCCTCCATACCAGACTCATATACATAAACAATATACAGCCGTAGATCATTATCCCCCCTCCACCAAACTTTACTGCAGGCTCTATGCATTTTGGTAGGTCATGTTCTCCTGGCATCCACCAAACTTGGGTTCAACCATCAAACTGCCAGATAGTGAAATGTGATTCATCGCTCCAGAGAACAAGAATGCTGCAATGAGTCTAGTAGTTGCAAACTTTACGGCACACCAGCCAAAGCTTCGCATTGTGCATAGTGATCTTAGGCTTATGTGCCTAGCCATGGATCCCATTTTACAAAGCTCCCAACATGCAGTCATTTCATTGCTCCTAGACACTTCCATTTCACCATATTAGCACTTTTAGTTGACTGGGGCAGATCCCATGCCATGAGACCATTCTACTGCCGAAGACTGTCTATAAAGACCGCATGGCTACATGCATATCCACCTGTTAGCGATAAGTGTGCCTCAATCAGTAATTAGGTGGGGTGTCCAGATTCTTTTGGCTATATAGTGCACATGCAGGGTATTACTCTTATTTCGTTTATTTATGTTTTTACTTCTTTACCATTATTCATATATTCTAAATTCTCAGATGGTTTATTAGTCATTATACGCTTGTCATCAAAAGAATAGTTGCACAAATAGTTGCATCCAGAAGGAATTAACTGACAGGAATGAAACTTGGTGGGTAGGTTTGGCATTGTGAGACACACAAATGATTCAAGTTTCACACTTGACCACACATGTGACAAGCAACGACAAGCAACAAGCAACAATGATAAGCAACGACGGGCCTTATCTCTGTACCAGACTGTACAGGACTACATGCATGCAGGCCGGTATGACGACTGCCCTTAACACCACGTCAGCGTCGCCAAAGACTGTAATGGTGTCATGCCAGACTGTCATGGAGTGACTCAGAATGGCAGCAGGTCATCCTCAGTGACGAGTCCCGTTTTTGTCTTAGTGGAGACGGTGAATGAATCTGTGTGTGGCGGCACCGTGGTCAGAACCAAGATGAACGGTTTGTTGTCGTGCATCACACATCGAGACGGCCTGGTGTCACTCCACCTCCACCACTACCACACAATCTGCAGGAACTGTGTGAGGATATTCAAGCTGCATGGGATGGATTATCACAGGACACCATTAGGAACCTCTACAACTCCATGCCGAGACGTCTGGCATGTTGTGTTAGCAAACATGGTGACCTGTCGCCATACTGAGAGACAGACTTCTGTATGTGTAGCTCAATAAATATTGTCCATATCAGTCTAAATGTATCATCATTTATTGATCCTGGTAACCTTTATCTTCCTTCCCAATAACACTGCAATCCCACACCTCCTTCTGGGTGCAGCTATTCTTTTGATGGTGGTTGTAAAAAAAGAAAAAAAAATCATACACACACACACACACACACACACACACACACACACACACACACACACACACACACACAGGCCTTCATCAGCAGGAGCCATTGTTAAAATCAATCAGCAAGAAAAATGCAACACCCATGACCTTGCATCACCTTCCGGTTAAAGCAAAATACATAAATAAATAAATAAATAAATAAATCACGATCACTGATGCACAAAGGAAAGAACCAGTGGATCTATATGGAGTATAATCAAGCCATGATCACCATAAACCTGCAGCAAACAATCTCAGGAACCTTAAAAGACCTTTGGTATGTTGGTATGTATTTCTACAGTGAACCGTTTCAGATGAAACCATGTTGAATGACCGTGATTAATGGATGGTGTCACAAATGGTTTTGTTTTAGAGCGATAATATAGAAGAACCATCCAAATCCAAGCCAAGAAGAAACCATGTTTCCTGAGAGTGGAGCAAAAGCACCAGTCTGAGTTCATTTGTACAGGCTACAGATTTCAAGTACTTTACTATGTATATGTAATCACATCCAACAATATGTCAGTCCAAACTATGAAATATATAGAGTGCATATGAAGCCTTATGGTTCACTTAAACCAAATATAACATAATGTTATAATCTAACAGTCAAGGACCGTGGCCTTGATAGTCCCTAAGAGGATATCCTGCAGCCCACATTCATATAGTCGAAGTTCACTCAGCCTTTTTACTGTCACAAGAAAGCCATCAAATCTATAAATTATGGTCAGTCAAACTGTTCTGCCATGAGATTGCGTTACCATAAAGAGATGTGTGGTGTTTTTAATACAGATTGTGTTCTGCTGGCGTAACAGATTGGTTGCCATACTGCTCAATATGCCACGCAAATGTAGAATATGCACATATCTGGAAATATTTGAGGCTGTATCATTTTTTTCTTTTTGGCTAATATTTGCAGAGCAGTTGTTGTAGTGATTGAGTGATAAGTGTCTAATTGTTGAGCACAAAACCAACTGAATTATACAGTATGAGGACGTATTATTACTCTACAGTGGAGCAGAGTATGGTTTGTGGGGCTCTGCAGATCAATACCGCTGCATGTTCTGTGGTAACACTTTCCTTGAAGCCTGCTCCATAACCTTGCCATAAACATGTCATGGCAGAAGCCATATACTGCTGCCATGACAGATTTTGTTTTCAGTGATGTAACAGTGTCATGTTACCTTTACTGGTAATTGTCATGACAGATGCCATAATATTTGATGGCATCAACAGCCAATGACAACATATTTTGGCATCAGGATAGATCAAGAAACATACACTGGCCCCCATTCAATGGACAGCCATCTTGTGACCTATAAAGAGTCTGGACAGAGTCCTTGGGGCACTTCGAGCCGCCAGTCATCCTCTGGAGCCGTGTGCTCATCCACTGGAGCACTGCAAAATAGAGACTCCTCCTCCCTGGCATGGCGAATCTCCTTACACACCATGGCGAATCTCCTTACAGCTCATCGTCAACCCTCATGCTACTGGGGGCAGCAGCAGTAGCATTCCTTCGGCTGCTTTCTGCTTTCTCCGTCACACCATAGATCCCAGTGGCATGTATCTAATGGAGCTCTGAGACTCGGCCATGACCACCCACGCCACCACCACCTGCTTAAAGCATCACTGGAAGGCCGCAGTAAACGGCACCAGGCTATCTCACCTGTCGGTGGCTACCATCCCTTTCGCCATCCTCCAGACAGGCTCCAGTGTCATGATGCCTCTTCACTACTCAGCTCGCTGTGCTGCGTCTTCTTTTACAGTCTTCAGTTGGGTTCTCCACCTCTCTTTTTTTTAATTAGTGTGGTAGCACTATTTCTTACCAGTCTGCTGGTGGGACAATCCCACTTCTGACACCAACATTGCCGTAGAATAGGAAAACATGGGCATTGAATGCTCTTCTATTGAACATAGCAGCAGCTCAGTGCTACTGAGTGGCTGGAAAATGGGCAGGTCACCTATAGACATACAACTCAACAAAGACTGCATCACTACAGCCACGCAGCCCAGCACAACATAGTCCAATAAGCACATATGTACAGGTTTATATGTGTTAACAGTCGCAACTACAAGATTTCACAAGTTTTAAAGTCTGCCTTATTGCACCTCTCACGTGTCCACAGTCGAACCAGCCAATAGCAGGTTGCTATTACTGTCTTACATTTTAAGTATAAGAGTTTTAGTATCCTTAATGAAGGTAAAGAAAGAAATATCATTTTCATTATGACATTATTTTCCCCCTAGTACTTATTTACGTATATTTGAGGGTTTGTTGGGTTTTGTAAAACCGATCAAATGAGTTGAAATACACTATATTGCCAAAGTATTCACTCACCCATCCAAAACATTGAATTCAGGTGTTCCAATCACTTCCATGGCCACAGGTGTATAAAACCAAGTACCTAGGCATGCAGACTGCATCTACAAAAATGTGTGAGAGATTGGGTCGCTCTCAGGAGCCCAGTGAATTCCAGCAAGGTACCGTGATAGGATGCCACCTGTGCATCCTCCCCACTAAATATTCCACAGTCAACTATCAGTGGGGTTATAACAAAGTGGAAGTGATTGGGAACGACAGCAACTCAGCCATGAAGTGGTAGACCATGTACAATGACAGAGCGGTTTCAGCAAATGCTGAGGTGCATAGTGCGCAGAGGTCGCCAACTTTCTGCAGTGTGTAGAGAGCTTCATGGAATGGGTTTCCATGGCCAAGCAGCTGCATCCAAGCCTTACATCACCAATTGCAATGCAAAGCGTCGAATGCAGCGGTGTTAGGCGCCGCCACTGGACTGGAGACGTGTTCTCTGGAGTGACGAATCACGCTTCTCCGTCTGGCAATCCATTAGACGAGTCTGGATTTGGCGGCTGCCAGGAGAACGGTACTTGTCTGACTGCATTGTGCCGAGTGTAGAGTTTGGTGGAGGGGGGATTATGGTGTGGGGTTGTTTTTCAGGAGTTGGGCTCGGACCCTTAGTTCCAGTGAAAGGAACTCTTAATGCTTCAGCAGACCAAGAGATTCTGGACTATTTCATGCTCCAAACCTTTTAGGGGAACAATTTAGGGACGGCCCCTTCCTGTTCCAACATGACTGCACACCAGTGCACAAAGCAAGGTCCATAAAGACATGGACGAGTGAATTTGGTGTGAAAGAACGAGTCCTGACCTCAACCCGATAGAACACCTTTGGGCTGAATTAGAGCGGAGACTGCGAGCCAGGCCTTCTCGTCCAACATCAGTGTCTGATATCACAGATGAGCTTCTGGAAGAATGGTCAGAAATTCCCATAAACACATTCCTAAACCTTGTGTAAGGCCTTCCCAGAAGAGTTGAAGCTGTCATAGCTGCAAAGGGTGGGCCGACATCAATTTAAACCCTATGGATAAGGAATGGGATGTCACTCAAGTTCATATCAATGCGACAGCAGACGAGCGAATACTTTTGGCAATAAAGTGTACGTGTTTATAAATGACAGGCAGAAATATCATTGTATTTCAGTGGTTGGGTTTCCAAGGAATGCTACATTGTGTTTGATTTACTACCGCAAACAGTAGCCTAGTGTTAGGAGAGGTGAGCCAGCAACCGGCTCTTAGTTAAAGCACAGAAAGCCAAATAATATAGAACTTAATTGCAAATAAATACAACATTCGGTATCTGTCCAATTAACGAGGCCTTTTTCATTGCAGCAGTTGGGTAAGAATTCCATCGAGATGGATAGAAAGATAAATTGCAGTGTTCTGTCTGGGAATCTTGAGGTCAGCCGTACAATAAAGAGAAAAGAAAATGAAAGACCGAATTTATCCTCCCTCTTCTCCGATGCGCCCGAGTTCACTTCATTTCATGCAGTGTCTCTTCAAATCTCCTCTAACTCCCTTCCTCCCCCTGGTTTGGATTGCTCATTGTTCCTAAGATCGACTGAGGTTGGTTTTTTCCCCTATTAGTGATCATTTTGCTCCTCTGCAGATGGAAAATTACGTCCTGTGTTTGATTAAATGAGGCAAAAGGACCTCAGTCTCTGAAGCGCTATCAGAGATTGTCTCTGTGTTCTTTATATAGCACTTTGCTGAGTGAATTAGATCTGTGAACAGGAACGTTGCGGAAGAGCCTATTTGGAGCTCGCCTGGACGGTCTGACGATTTCATTCATACGTTTGTTCGTTTGCTCCTTCGTGGTGACAGATGCTGAAGGTGAAAGAATAATAATGAATAATAACAGTAGAGATCTTTTTGGTGTTAACTGGAACCACTTTCGAGACATGCAAAGCGCCGTCACACCATACTGTACACAGCGGTGCTGCTGCAACACTTCAGTGTTACTGCTGGACTGAGAATCGTCCACCAACCAAAACCATCCAGCTGACAGCGTCCTGTGGCCACTGATGAAGGACTAGAGGATGACCAACACTGCACTGTGCAGCAGCAGATGAGCTATCGTCTCTGAATGTACATCTATAAGGTGGACCAGCAAGGTAGGAGTGTCTAATAGAGTGGACAGTGAGTGGACACAGTGTTTAAACACTCCAGCAGCACTGCTGTGTCTGATCCACTCACACCAGCACAACACACACTAACACACCACCACCACATCAGTGTCACTGCAGTGCTGAGAATGATCCACCACCCACATAATACCTGCTCTGTGGTGGTCCTGTGGGGGGTCCTGACCACTGAAGAACAGGGTAATAAAGTATACAGAGAAACAGATGGACTACAGTCTGGAACTGTAGAACTACAAAGTGCTCCTATATGGTCAGTGGAGCTGATACTGTGCTTAGTATATGTATATCAGCTCACCAGACAAAATATTAATCACTTTGAGTGTTTAAGGTGGTAGTAACTTCAGGCTCCTGGAGATGGCGCTGCACGAGGATGATGGGGCTATAAATACCTGAGGGGTGTGAGTGACGGGATCCATAGACTGGGAAGAGGTGCTACAGTGCAGTGAATGTCTCGTTCCATGTGTGGAAAATGGCTCCACAGCAGATGTTAATGATTGGCTAAAAGGAGTGACTGCATTTGGGAGTGCCAAAGACCATAGTGTGAAGGAAGTGGCTGAATCTGCAGGTGTATGGAAGTGTATGGTCATATGGGTCTATCAGCAGAGGCTAAAATCCCAGCCTACTGGGAATTCTCATCAGAATTGTGCCAGGGAAGACATCCACCAAATCTGGCCAAACTGCGGAATTCTACAAGAAAGAATCAAAAAGTGAAAGTGATGGAAAATGATATTTAATGCTCAATAAGGCACACAACTGAAGGATAACAATTCTTAAGGAGTAAAGAGTCTTTGGTGTAGGCAGTGAGTATGCACGGAAGGTAGGAGCCTACTCCCTGGACAACAGAACCAGGACCAAACTGGTGGTGGAGGGGAGGAAGGAGGAGAATGTTGAAACGTCGGCTCCTGAAAGCAGCAGAACAGGAATGTAAGTTGAACCCTTTTAACGACAGGTGGTAGATTGCGATTGGACGGCATGACGTAGCATTGGAGCCTTTCTGACAGAACTTGCTCTAAAGCTCTCATTACTTTGATGCAAGAGGGGCTGATCATTGATGTGGCCTACATCCAGAAACTTCAGTTACAGTCCAGTCCAGTACATGCCAAATCCAATCCCAACTGTTATTTGTGCCTGTGGAGGTATTACATGCTATTAGGTAACTTTCAGTCACAGGTGTCTCCGGTGAGCTTTTGTGTGTATGTATGTATGTATGTTATATATATATATATAAACACATAATTAAAAATGATATTTCATATTTGATGAGGTGTACAAATGAAGGATAACAATTCTTAGGGACTAGGCCCCGATTATGGAGGAAGGGAGGAGCCTATTCCCTGGGCAACAAAACCAGGACTAAACTGGTGGTAGTCACTGTATTAAGGTGGGTCTGGGCTGTATTAAGCCATGGCCTAACCCAACCTCAAATAAACGTTGCAACATCAGTACACATTTGTGAGGAAAGAACCTTGTTGCAGTGCAGAGGGCAACACCATGTTGATACACAAATCAGAAAGCACATCCCGGCATCATCCCACCCTTCCCCCCACCCCACCTTGCTGCCTCTGTTGTCTTCCTCTGCGGAACAACTGGCAAGGTTTCAACAAGGTGATTTAATGTTTGTGTAAGAGGCAACTCCGCTGAGGCCGACACTCTGTTTCTCCTAATTGGGGCTCTCATTAACAACAAGTAACCTTCGGTTTCTAACGCAGTGGAGGCTTTTGATTCGGCTAACGAAGGAACACAGCGGCATCCAGTATGGAGTGAGCCGAACGTGAGCGGTGAAGACCATCCTTAAGTGATGACCAAGAGCGCTCCATTGGCAGCGACGGTAGCGATCCTTATATTCACATTACCATAACCTTCAGCTTCACTGTGCCTTGAAGTTTTATGGCCTTCTACTACCAACTCTGCCATTAACGCACAAATATCAATGGGGGCTTTGCAGTGAAGTGAAGAGGAGTTTGGAGAAAATGATCACTTGATGTCCATTCTATAGCAACCCTAAGGGCTCTCTATATAAATACCATATTACACCGGCAGGCTCTGCTCTGCTTGACAACTGTAATGACATTTGCCCGTCCAGCCATATCAGATCTGCTCTGGTCAGTAATGTTTATTGCATGTGCTCAGGTCCTGTGGGTTTCCAGCCTTTTTAAATGGCTCTTGACCTTTTCCAGACAGTGACCAGCAAATGGGGTCTCTATTCATTGCCATTTTTATTGCGACGGGCATTTTCCCCTCCTTTTATGAGCAGTTGACATTTGCTCATTCCCTCCGTAGGTCTGCTAGGGTGACAAGGTGAGCCCATGTCAAATTTAAAGCCAGGCTTTCATGTGTAAAGCGCTTGCTTTAGGGTTTGTTTCCAGTTTTCGCCCCCAGTCCATTTGAAAAACGGCCCTGTGACGCCTAATAGATTTGACCGTCTGAAACGTTAACACTGTGCATTTTTAATGCAGTGCATATTTATACAGAAGAGCTCTACTATCTCTTTTATTTAGAGCTCGAAACATATCAAATATAGAAATCTATGGATGAAAAATGGATGAGGATGTTTTGTTCACACCAACTCTGCCTTAGGGTTTAGATTTTCACATTTGTGTATCACTGCCAGTGAAAAACATGTATCTGAGTTTTTGTCATTTTTTTTACTTTTATGCATCATTTGAACACAGCAGCTGCCCTTCACACTGGGTGAACATTTCATAATGAATGGACCAACAGAAATGGCCCAAAATCGCTTAGAAAAAAGTCTGGTTCCATCGACTTACATTCCCGTTAAATATGTTTTTTGCCATTTTGGAGATGCTAGTTTTCCTTTGGCACTCAGCGTTCAGCTTGGCGCTGACCACGGTCCCTCCACACATGAACTTGCTGGTCATCTCCACCAAGACAAAAAAAAAAGCGGGACTCATCACTGAAGGTCACCCGGTGCCATTCTGAGTCACTCCATGACAGTCTGGCACGACACCATTGCAGTCTTTGGTGATGTTGACGTGGTGTTAAGGACAGTCATCGTAACGGTCTGTGTGCATGTAGTCCTGCGTCGTACAGCCGTCTGCCAATGGTGCTGGCACTAACAGGATGACTCACAGAGGGCATCACCGCTCGCTGAATGTCTGCAATCGTGGCCATTGGGTCAGTCAGGTACAGCGATAAGGGCTCGTCCTTGCTTACGTCACATGTGCAGCTGAGCGTGAATCCAACTACCCACCAAGTTTCATTCCTGTCGGTTGATTCCTTCTGGGTGCAAATGAACATTATGAGTAAATGCCAATTGTCCCACAATGTGATCTGCTCATTGCATTGCAAGACGACAGCATGTTTGACCCAAGAAACTGGCGCCCATGTGCATAAAGCATAACTCTTCAGTTTATTAGTGCTTTTGCAGTTAGAAGGATACAAATTTGCCAACATCCCACCAAATACTTCCTTCAATTTTACCAGCGAATCGAGATGCAAGGTCGGCACCGCTGTCAGTTTAAAATGAAAGTGTGCACCTTTACAGTCGGTGGTCTGTAGTTGAACCATCCTCAATAAGCTTTTCTATCCAAGAATAGCACAGACAGCTGGGGGTTTTGCATATAACCTATTTTGCTGCTTTCATCCTTCCCTGGATTTCCACTAACCCTGCAGTGTTGCTCTTCTATCTGTGGTTTCTGTCTCTCTCTCTCTATCTCTCTCTCTCTCTCTCTCTCTCTCTCTCAGAGTGAAAATTTAAGGGAAGCAGTCTCGGTGGCTCCAATAGACATGCTGGAAATTGATTCTCTATTCAAAGCCAAAACTCTTAAGATAACATCAGAAGAGATCTGATAGGGTGCGCCATTACCCAGCACTCCAATATTTCTCCTGCTCGCTCTTGTTGTAAACCAGATTTACAGGTACAGGGATGTTTTTAAGGGCTCAGTACACCCTCCCATCAACAACCCCCTCCTTCCCCTCCCCTGCACATGCACCATCATTTCCACACCCCATGTGTTTTATGACCTGGGGGACCTTGTTAGGCTGGTAGACTGCTGGCGCCACACTGGGTCCAGCTTGCTGCGCCTGTTCCCGGTGCTGCCCCTGCTTTGGGTAAGGTGGTCCCTCAGGACGGGGCAGGGGACACGTCGGCTTTGCGGGGGGCCGGAATCTCAGAGCCAGGGCGAGCAGCTCCTGTCACCTCCTCGCCATCCCTCCTTCAATATTTTATGCTCACTGCCGCTAACATCACCCCTCCACTGGCAGCAGTCTTTAGTCTGGCAGGCGACTCATTGGTAGCATCTTAGAATTGTCACGAGTGGAAAGGCCTCGGCAGCGAGCTGTTGAAATGTGTTCACTGATCTTCATGGAGCCCAATTTACCGCTGATGGCGTGTCTCTCGTGCCAGTGGATTTTTCCGATGATCTGAAGCTTTTTCGCTCGACTCGGGGGGAGGGGGAAACGGCAGCACCCATGACGCTGCCGAAGTTTATTTAATGCTTAAGGGAGCGGGATGGAGCTCCTGACATGACTGGCTAATTAGGATCCTAGTTAACATAAGGGGTTTGGAAATAGAGCGGAGATGAAGGAAAATCAAGTTTTATTCAGATTCCTATCTGAACAGGGCGCTCGCCTCGCTGAAGCCAAGACTGTGCCAGGCTTGTGCCAGTCCTCAGCAGGGAGGTGGCTGATCTTAATTTAGAGTGCTAGAAGAAGATGCCCCGCATTGCAGGCGCCACGCGGAGCACTTGAAAAGGTGTGTTGCTTGATCGTAGCATGAGGCAACATTCTGCCTTGGGAAAGATGAGGACCAATTTAAGAGCGGTGCGGTATCGGGGCACATTGTGGCAGGGGTGTGACTCATGGGCTAATATTAGGTCCCGCTTTACTGCGGACCCCTGCAGGTGCTGGCGGCTTGTTTGCCATGCCTCCCACCAGCTTCTCCCCAGCATGGCTCCTCTCGCTCTTTTTTGCTCGTCCTCTGCAGTTTCGGAAGAGGAGGCCATCGAGAGCGCCCCCGACCTCATGTCGAAACGCAAGAGCCCCAATCTGCCCGGCCCTGCTAATGTGGGAACTGCTAATTGATGTGGACGTGCCATCAAACTGCCCATCGCTAATTGCCTGTGAAGACTCGGACTGCCCAGGCCACGTTCTCACCGGTGTCGCTCACAGACAGTCCTGCAGCAATGAACCATGCAGAAGGGGTCCTGTTATCTTCTCGGAGCCCTGGTGAGAGATGGGAGGGAAGATTGGCAGCTTTGTTTTGTTTTGGGTTTTTTTTTCTTACTGTTGACTGCTGGGCTACTCCGTTCAAGTCGCAGGAAAATGAAAGAAAAGGGGAGACGAGAGAGTGTGCATGTTTGTGGACAATAGTGATTCCGGACTGCAGCCCTGTGGGTGTTAAAGCAAACTTTCACTCAGCAGGCAATCAATACTGGGAACACTCAGGTGTGGTGGTTTACAACCAAAATAATGGCTTTAATCAGGCTTACACCCAGCTCTGAGGAAAAGAAACAAACATTGCTGTTTGAAGCTGGCTGGACGACCACTGACAGAGCTAAAAGCACTCAAATGGCGTTTGAAATTAGCACCCTTAGTTGTGACCTCATGATGTGTCGGAAATGTGATTTGTTTGGAGGCAAAAGAGGGAAAGGGATCAATCTGTGGATTGAGGAGTCCGGAATCTGATTTCCAAGATAATGGCCCATAGGACCGCACCCTATACGTATATGTATATATATATGTGTGTGTATATATCTATATATAAATGTATACAGCTCTGGAAATAAATAAGAGCCCACTCCAATTTCTTCTTAAATCAGCATCTCCACATATACAGCAGGTTCTTAGGGTGGAACAGAAGGTTGGGTTCTAGCTTTACTGGCAGATACAGTGAGCGTCTGGTTCATAAGAACAAGGTCAAGCAGCAAACACACAGGACAACACAGCTACAGACTGGCAGAGGGCCAAAACCACTCTCTGCTGACCGTGATGAGCGCCACCTCATTCCAATGTCACTTAACCACCGTAAGATGACCTCAAGTGACCTACAGAAAGACTGGCGAGCGGTGGCTGGGGTGAAATGCACAGCGAGCATGGTTCTAAAAACAGGTTTCTGGAGGCGTCATTAGTGATTTTCTAAATAAACAGATCTAAAATACAATATTTGATCTGGAATTTGGGAGACGTGTTTCCAGTAGTGTATAGAATAAAACAGAACTGCTCATTCTGGTGAAACACAAACCCAGAAACTGTACAACTAGAGAAACTGATCATTTTGATATATATATATATATATATATATATAGTACCAATCGAAAGTTAGTACAAAGAGTACACACGGCTACCCATAGAAGGTTCTGCTTTTGTTTATCTTAATGCTTTACTTCAGAATAAAAGTGAAGACGTCAAACTATAAAATATCACTCATGGAATTATACAGTTCACCTGAAAACCCTCCAAAATGGACCTTTACAGGAGGATGAAACAGCTTTCGTAACCTGCAGTGGAGGCTGATAGAACAAAGTTTATTTCTAAGCAGTTTTGGAGCAATTCTATTGGTCTGTCCATCATGAATATCCACACAATTGAAAGGTTTATTTATTAGAGGTGGCAATATGGCAAAACGTATAATAGATATATATAATACGCCTATAGGGTGTTTAAGATAACCAAAACATCTATTTAAGTGGATGTGTCTAAACTTTTGACTGGCACTGTATGTATATAGCTGCCCTGCGATGGACTGGCAGTCTGTCTAGGGTGTTTCCTGCCTTCTGCCCAGTGAGTGCTGGGATAGGCTCCATCATCCCCCCACTGACCCAGAAGGAAAATGAATGAATCTGATAGCTGTTGAATATGCAGAAAAAACCCTCATATCAAAGTGGTGAATTTACGTGAGGAGGACAAAACAATCTTAAACTAGCAGTGTGTAAACCTTTAATGTTGAGGATCCATAACCTTCTGAACCCCCTATTCACCCCTCCCATCGGTAGAACGTCAGGTTTTCTGCCATTGCCTCAGTGCCTGTCCCAGGTTGGTTTTACTTTGACAGTGAGGATTCACCATCCTTTGCTTTTCCTTGCAAGTACAATCCTCCATATGCCAAAATTTGGATTCTCAAACTTCTAACAACACAAAATCCAGCACTGATGTTCTGGAAATTGATCTGACCCATTGAGCGGTCCTACCTCGCATGCTTATATCATAAGTACAGCGTATTAACTCAAGTGTTTCAAACCTTCAATTGTGTTTTTAATGTTAATTCAGTACAAACTTATTTTAATATCACTACCTTCCCTCAATAATCTGATTTAGGCCGTCAGAACATTCTGATTTAACACAGGTAACATTTTCTGATAAGGAGACTCGCCAGCTTCTTCTTCATTGACATTTTTACTGTTCCACCTTAAATAGTGCTGTGGTTACATTCTACTGCTTGAAACATTATAACTGCTGCACCATTTAAGGTGGAATGAGACAATAAGGACAAGACTGACAAATAAGAAGCTGATTTTAGAACATTCTGAACATTGAACAAGGATTCTTCTTCTTTCTGCGTCTTCCAGCTGGTGCTATAGCACCACCAAATTCAAGTGGCTGCTTCAACATAAAACCATGAAATGTAAAAGACATTCTCTATGGCCAGTGTGTGGTCTGTCCATTTTGGGCTACTGTAGCCACATTGCAGCTTTACATGGAAGCCTCTTATGGATGACAGCCTTCTATTATGTAGAAACGAAGGGGGTTAGTGTAAGCTAACCAAAATCATTTAGAAGGATAGAAGGTGAAACCTTGCTTTAAATGATGTTTGCTCTTTGGTGTCAAGGGAAAAAATCTAAAGAGAACCAAGGCAGTCGAACCAAGGCAGTCCTAAAATTAAAATGCTTTTATTGAACGGACATGTCCTAGCATGACATATTGAGCCACTATAGATGGGCATATTAACAGTCTAACAAGGACACGTCATTACAATAAATACATATGTAATGGTGAATGGACGTTAATGTGCCCCGTGTACCCTAATGTACCAATGTTGGACTATTTTTTTCAGTTTTTTATCATAAAAAATACAGTCATTATCAAAAATGGAACTTGGTGGGTAGGTTTGACATTGTGAATCATACGAATGATTGAAGTTTCACACTCAGCCGTGCATGTGATGTAAGCAAGGACAGGTCTTATCGCTGTACCTGACTGACCTAACAGCCACGATTGCAGACATTCAGCGTGCAGTGATGTCCTCCATGAGTCATCCTGTTAGTGCCAGCACCATTGGCAGATGACTGCACCACGCAGGACTACATGCAAGCAGACCGTTACAACGACTGTCCTGAACACCATGTTAATCACCATCACCAAAGACTGCAATGGTGTCATGCCAGACTGTCATGGAGTGACTCAGAATGGCAGCAGGTCATCTTCAGTGACGAGTCCCGCTGTTGTCTTGGTGGAGACGACCAACGAATCCATGTGTGGAGGCACCATGGTCAGCGCCAAGATGAACGGTTTGTTGTCACGCATCACACATCCAGAAGGCCTGGTGTCACTCCACCTCCACCCCTACCGCACCATCTGCAGGAACTGTGTGAGAATATTTAAGATGCATGGGATGGATTATCACAGGACACCATTAGGAACCTCTACAACACCATGCTGAGACATGGGCATCTATCAAATCTGGCCCAACTGTGCAAAACATTTGATGTGGCCTACGTCCAGAAACTTGTCCAGTAGATGTAAAATCCAATCGCAGCTGTTGTTAATGCTCGTGGAGGTATTACACGCTATTAGGTACAATACCAGTCGCAGTCAAGTGATCTTATTTTACCCGATTATAGCCTGCATGTACTTCTGTGCCATGAATATAGTCTTACATTAAATACTTATTAAATCTTATTTTTAAAACTACTGTTTTTCTGAGGAAGCTTTTAGAGATGGACATCTGGTTCCCATCATAACCACAATTCTGACTCTATATGTTGCTCTTGAAGAGAATTTCTCATTAGCACACTCTAATAGACTTAGTTTACATCTAAGCTGCTTAATAAGGCAGATTTTTGGAATCACTGGAATTCCCCTTTAAAC
>CM067480.1:3391556-3418567 GCA_034552555.1 Semaprochilodus insignis
CCCCAACCAGGCTGATATGTAATTCCTTTCTCTAGTCACTCATGTCCTTTTGGTGATGAACTTTTTATTGCTTTGCGCAGCAAACGGGAACGGGGGTGGGTGACGGCAGGGTGGTACTAAGCCACCTTCCGGGGAGAGTCACAAAGTACACTGTCAACCAAAAAAGTACTATACAGGGTAAATTATAGTCCCCTACAATGTAACTGTGCCCTCATACCTCTTTTCAACCAAAAGCACCCTGGTTCTTGAACTGCTTCCGTTCAGGCTTCACAGAACCTTGGTACTAGCCAAGGATCCAGTCTGTGTTTGCACCAGCTTTTTATTGGAATCAAGGAATGTCAAAGGATATGTCATCACCATCAACAGAGGGCGCCGCGCAGCAGTAGTAAACGGTAGTACCAAGATGGCGGAGCGTATAGATTACCTGTGAGTGTTTGTGCTGTTATTCCAGGTGTTTGTTTACATCCAGAAAGCAAGCACAGATCAACTACTGGACATAAGAAGACATAGAAGAGGTTCGTCAGCAGACCAATGGGTGTCACCACTGTTGCTTTCTCTTTCCTCAGCTACTGGCACGCCCACAGATGTCATAACGGTTCGTGCTGAAGAACCTACTATTCTTTGCTTCCAGCTGGGTACGTACTTTTCAGATTCCGAGCCTATTTATTTTTGGTGGGAATGCGCTGACCAGTTCAAAATCCTTGGTGGAGAAGGCGATAGGCGATGATCTGATCTTTTTTAATCACATTATTTAATATCTACACTCATCATCAAAGGAATAGCTGCACCTGGAAGGAAGTGTGGGATTGCAATGCTATTGGGAAGGAAGTTTACCAGGAACAATAAATGATGATCACTTTAGACTGATATTGATCAGTCTAATATTTATTGAGCTACACATACAGAAGTAGTGTCTCTCAGTATGGCGTCAGGCTAGCCGCCCCGGCATAGAGCTGTAGGGGTTCCTAAATGTGTCCTGCAATAATCCATCCCATGTTGATTGAATATTCTCACACAGTTCCTGCAGATTTAGCGGTAGGGTTGAAGATCGAGCGACACCGGGTCCTCTGGACGTGTGACGCGGCTGAGCATGCAACTTACCAAGTTTCATCGGTTTCAACGGTTTCTCGGTTGATTCCTTCTGGGTGCAACAGAAGATGATGCAATCATGGTTCCTAAATAAAGGTACTGAAGATGCCCACCCAGTCCCAGCCTTTGTATCCCTTGTACCCACAGTTTTTCCCACAGGGTGGAAAATTACCAAGAGTTCTTTAATGGAATAATCCAATTCCCATGTAACGTCCGTGTAACGAAAGTTGACTGCTTTGCTTAGTCAAGCCTGGCCGTGAGATGTGGCCACTTACGTCTGACTCTGACCCTTCCACTGTCGATATCAATTTCCCTCTTCTTGCATTGGCCTATTCTATCTGTCCACTCTTTTTCCAGCTAGCTCATTGCTCTCCTGTGGTGTGATTATTCTGGCCCTTTTTTCTAGCACTGTCTCTCTCTCTGTCTCTCTCTCTCTCCCTCTCTCTCTCTATCTCTCTCTGTATGTGTGCATCTCATGGCCCAGGGGAAAATTCAGCACCTCTCTGTCTATGTGTGCGTGTGATTTAGTCTCTGGAGTTCCCCCCTCTGCCGATCTCCTGCGGAGTCGCCGCTTGTCCGACGGCGCGTTGTCTCCTCCGGTATTGCCAATTACTCTCTCCATCGAGGTGACCTAATTTTCCCAGCCTCCATTGTGTCTATGGCTGCCTCTGCCACACATCCGCAGCTTGAGTGCATGCTGTGTGTGTGTGTGTGCTGACCACACTTCGCCCTCATTGCCCCTGCCACTGCGGCTTCGGTATTTGGTGCCCCGTGCGAGGAGCCGCTCTGGCCTGACAGCAGGGTGTTTTACGAGCACTTATTTTATGAACACTCCGGTGGATTACTTCAGCCCTGCTAATGTATTAACTCAAACCCTTTTTGCCTCCCCCCCTCCGTCCTCCTCCTTCTCCTCCTCGTGCTCTCTCCTGGCAGAGGAAAGCATCTTGAGGACTGGAGAATGGCTCACAGAAACACAGTATATATCGCATCAATGCAAAACTATGCGGCGCTACCATTTATCACTTTTAGCCTGCGCTGGAGCAAGGCTCTCTGCTGGGTTGTGGTGGCTGTGATGTGCACCTGCACTGGGAGGATGGGGGAGCTCCTGGCTCGGTTATCGTGAGAGCCCCGGGCTGAGTTATACTGATGGGCCCTGGGTGCACTTATGCAGACAGTTCTGAACCTCTTTGGCTGTACTTGTGCAATTCTGTTTCAGAGCAGAGGACAATTTACAGCTCAATCAACCCGACTTGGTCTCAAACGGCCCCCAAATTCCCAGTACGGCTGAGTTTGCTTTGGAAAGCATGCTGCTGATATACATTGTACATCCAGCACTTTTTTGGGTTGAACTGTTCCCTTATTTGAGAACATGTATTGAGTCCACACCAGTTTCTGAAACAATCAAGCCATGTGACTATTCCTGAAAGTAAGTAGTCTCTTCTTTAGCATTTCTTTAGCAAGTCCAATTTGTTGGACCTCCTGGACCACCCGGACAAAACATGAGTCACCTGTACCTGAAACGTAAACATGAGTCACCTGTAACCCGAAACTGCAATTCAATATGGCTTGGACTGGACAAGTTTCTGGATTTAGGTCACATCAATGTTCAGACACTCTTGCATCAAAGAATTGCACAGATGGGCCAGATTTGGTGGATGCCTTCCCTGGCACAATTCCAAGGGGAATTCCCTGTAGACTGGGATTTTAGCCACTGCTGGTAGACCCGTATGACCGTATGCTTCCATACACGTGCAGATTCAGCGACTTCCTTCACACTACGGCCTTTGGCATGCCCAAATGCAGTCTCTCCTTTTAGCCAATCATTAACATCTGCTTTGGAGCCGTTTTCCACACATGGAACGAGACATTCACTGCACTGTACCACCTCTTCCCAATCTATGGATCCACCTCATCTGTAGGAGCCTGAAGTTACTACCACGTTAAAAACGGAAGGTGGCTAATATTTTGTCCAGTGTCAAAACTTTTGAATATAAAGTGTAAATGTTGATGGAATTACCAAGTTAGATGAAAAGTTTCACTGTGGAGTTCAGACTCCGTGTAGAGAGACAGTGTTGGGTGGGATTTGCATACCTCAGGCCAGAGAATTTGCTGTACCTTCATCACACAAGAAGTCCCCCGCTAGCTATTGTGTTTGTGCATTAGTGACAAGCTTTTGGCTTTAAGTTTGACTGCCTGCAAAATCAGTATGCTGCTAAAGCCTTCTGTCACTGACCATTCCCTCTCCTAATCCCTCTTCTATATCCTCTGTCACAGCACTCTGCCCAGCCCTCCATCCTTCCCCCCTCACCGCCTTTCTCCCTTTCTCCCTCTCTCTCTCAAAAATCACCTCCTCCTCTCCTTGCTTGGACAAAGAGCTCCTTGCTCCCCCCACCGCCCCCCTCCCTCTAAGCATGCACACATGGTCTCTGTCCACACCAGTCACCAAGAACACAGTCACCCACAGGAAAGGAGAGGGATAAAACCAGCCTGGTCCTGAGGCTGCCTGCACACCCCCACCCCACACCCCACCCCTCCCTTCCACCCTCCCCAGTGGACATCCAGGAGGCTGGAGCCCATCCGCCAATTTTAGTGCACCAGCCACAGTCAGGCAAATTGGCCATTTTACTGTAGGGTCTGTCAAGGCCCATGAATATTTGATAGGCTCTGACTGTTGATGAGCATGTGCATTGACTCCCTTATCTTATTTGGTCAGCCTGCCAACGTAAGCCCTCCACCTCCAAACCTTCTCCACCCCGCCAGCCCCCACCCCGGGAGAGAGAAAGGGAGGAGTGGGGTGGCGGGGGTGCAAGGTGGCGAAGCCGGTAAGCTCTGATTCAGCTGGCCCTGCTGCTGCTGCTGCCTGGATTATGATGTGGTGGCCTGGTGAGGAGGAAGACAGAGAGAGAGCGAGAGAGAGAATCAGAGAGATAGAGAAAGAGAGAGAGAGAGATCATTTCAGCCCAGCTGGTAAAGAAAAGGAATGGAAGCTGAGTCTCCAGCTGCAGCCGCAAAAGTCATTCCCCCTGGGTGGACCAGGGATAAGAAAAGCTCCTCCACCTGAGCAGCAGTGGCTGATAATAAGGAGGCAGCTGAATCGGCATGGCCTCCAAACTCCTTGCCCTTCCTCTGTTCCGTAAAGGGATCAGGGTGCTCTGCTTCCCTTGGGGGGGAGAATATGGAAAGACTGGGTCATGCAACTGTGGTATGGGGCCAAACCGTGACTGTCTCCATTGCGGTAGCACTACCCTGGGGATGTAGACGGGCTTAGAAGGTGGAGGGGGGCATACCTTGGGTACCTTGACATGGGCATTCTTCCTTGATGAGTAAAACCGTTGATCCCGCATTTCCGGATTTAGTCCCGGGGTGAGGTGATGGATTATAGTGACCAGGTTTTAAGAACGAGCTCCTGGCTTCCATCATAAGGCAATAGCCAAAAGATGGGAGGCACTTTCTGTGCGTATAAACTGGACAGTGCTGAGGTCAACACTACAGTGGTGTGAACGTTGGCTTCCTGCCAGAGGGCTTTTTTCCCTTTTTTCCTTTTTTCCGCAAGTAGCCACGGAGCATCTGTGGAGTCCTGCCTCTAGCCCGCAGGCCACTCCAAGTAAATGGATTTTCTTTTTCCATCTACCAGCATCCGGAATCTTATTTCATCCCTCCCTCCCTCCTTCACAGGTGATCTGGGCAATATGGCGGGCCGAGGGATCGGACAATACGGATCTCCGACTGGACTAACGTGGCGACTGAAACCTCTATACATACAGGTGGCCAGTTTTGAGGGGGCACTCTTCTGAAATGAACTAATGATAGTGAACTTCTCGCACAGCCGGAGTCTTGACCCTTGCCCTTTACAGCTTTGCGGCATACCCCAGTGCACCTTTGACCTTTCTCTCTATTCAAGTCATTTCTATCCCTTTTGTTCCAGAGAAGAAGGCTTGCTTTGGATTCAGGAGCAAGGATTTCCAGAGTAATGAACTGATTGCATCGTTCCATCTTTTTTTTGTCACACCTGCTTTCTTTATTCCCCTTCCTCGTCGACCTAAAGAGGTGACAAGAGGAAAAGCACATGTTTTTCTGAAGAGCATTGGCCTTCATCAGCTCGGCCCTAATTGAATCAAGCTATTCTTCGTTCACTGTAATGTGGGCTTTTTAATTGTGTTATGGGCTGGGTCAGGAAGGAGGACCTCTCAGAGGCAATAACCAGAGCTGGGGGGTGGGGGGGTGCAGCTCTTTGGACTGTTGACATTGGGCAGAGCTGGCGCATTCTGGGACGTTGTTATGGCAATAACTAGATTATAGTGCATCTGGCCAGGGATGAATCACAGACCCAAGGTAGGGTGAGACTGAGATAGGAGGAATGGAATGGAATGGAATCAGGTCAGGAGACAAGAAACAGGGAAGACTGGGACGTTGCCTCCGATCTTTGAGGAGCAAGCTTTGAGGAGCATGCTAACGTGATTGACAGAGTGGTTGCGCTGGCCATGGCATGTTACCAGCCGTGAGAACGTGAGCGATGTTTTGTGAGCCCCATTCCCCCCCTCTATAATGAAGCACTTCCACCTTTTTTTGCCCGGTCTGAGGCTCTGATTGATATTCACTGCATCGTTATGACACCCGCATACTAAGCGGACAAATTTGCATAACCGTCTGTATTCCAGCCATGGCATTCCTAAGGAAAAGAAGATAAAAAAAAAAGGTGTCGGGTTGCATGAGATGGCAACAAGACTTTTCTGCTTTGCTCTTGAACAGGAAGGATATAAATATCAGGAGCCAAGGGGATCGATGGAGCTTCAGGCTCTGCCTTGCTAGGCACCGCCGAGCTTCGGCCCGGTTACGCCCACTTTGCTTATCACCCGCTGCATGATGGACGAGACTTTTCCACTGCAGAAGAAATTCCCTCCCAAGACACCTGGTGCAATAGATTACACCAGGGATTTGTTCGGGTGCAGAGAATGCCCAATAGATCTAGTCCACTGTCCACTCTCCTGCCAGAAATGTGGGCCTATGCACAGAGACCCGATTAGCGCGATAGATTTAAGGCTGGCACAGGAGCTGATGCTTAGCGAAGAGGATGAGTGTTTAAGAAGATAGATATGAACAGAAGGGGGCCAAGTCAATACGCACAGCAGGAATAAATTTGGACGCCAGTTATGAAACTACGAGTCTTCCAGGCCTGTTTTGTGTTGCAAGGCTCGGGCACTTCTTGGGCAGTGGTGGCCCCACCAGGCAGATGCCATGATGTGTAGTTGTCACGGTCATATATCTCTGCAGTGCCAATACCCTGACAGTGTCAGAAGTGGTGAGTGGGGTCATTTTGGGAGCACGGTCGTTGGCCTGGTGGCCCCGAGGTATGACAGGACATACTCGGGGCTTGGCCAAGCCCTCGCACGTCATCACAGCACTCTTTGGAATCTACTCGACATATGTCCCTTTGGCAGCTGTCTCCGCAACTGTCAAAATCCACACCACTCATGCCCACTCCTCGGCAGCTGAGCCACCCTTCCCCAGGCAATCAGGCTGGAGATCGAGATGACAAATAAATACATAAATAAGTAAATAAATAAATAAACAAACAGCTCGGGCCAAAAACCCATCAGTCAGCGGCCGGGTTAGACTCGGAATGACCTGGAGAAATGGCCCGAGCTGAGAAACAAAACAGAATTCATAAATGAGGTTCTTTATTGACGGCCACGCTCATAACGTTGATCTGAAATCCATTTCCCTGGACCGTTATGTGAGCATTAGGGATCACTGAGCACCACCTCGGCCGGCCGTGAAGATTCATACTGAGAGGTTCATCTGCGGCAGACGTCAAAATCAATACGCATTGTCAGGGGGAGGCACGCTACTGCAATGCCTCACTCTCTGACACGCGCTGTGCCCCTACGCCCCCTCCCCCAAACCCCACTATCCTTTCTTTTTTGCCACAGCGATATGGGGCTTTGGTGGCCAGTTTAGAGCATTAAGCACAAATGCAGCAGAAACACAGTCGCTTGGCTTGCAGAAACTTGCAAATCCAGCACCAAAACAGTCTGAATCAGGAGAATCACGATAATCAGTCATGACAGTGTAATCCATTTAAAAGTCCGGCATGGAGTACCCACTGAGCGATGTCTCTGCTGTGAACGAAGCGATGGCTCAAATGTTATTTAATCACACTTCTGGGAGTCCGGATCAACTTTTGAGTTCGGGAGGAAGGAATTTTTTTGATGACAAGCGCAGAAAGAAAGAAAGGAACTATTAGGCTAATTTGAGCGATAAGGGAATTATAGGGCTTCGCTTTGGAATTGCGCATTTTGTCCCTGTCCCTGTAGTAATGTGTAATCTATAAAGCCCTGCTTGGGGCCACATGGTGGGTCCCGGGGATCTTTTGCACCACTTCCAAATCCACGGTAGATTAGCCAGGGATTGTTTAGGTTGCTGATTGGCAACAACACCCAAACAACACCTTACACCTGTCTTGAAGTTTCTTGGTGGGTAGGTTTGACATTGTGAGACATTCGAATGATTCAAATTTCATGCTCAGCAGGGCATGTGACCTAACCAAGGATGGACCTTATCTCTGTACCTGACTGACCCAACAGCCACCGTGGTCAGCGACAAGATGAACGCTTAGTTGCCACGCACTGCGCCTCACCTCCAGAAGGCCTGGTGTCACTCCACCTCCATCCCTACCGCACAATGTGCAGGAACTGTGTGAGAATATTCAAGCTGCATGGGACGGATTACCACAGGACACCATTAGGAACCTCTACAACTCCATGCCAATACATTGTTGTAGTAGCAAACATGGTGGCCCGATGCCATACTGAGAGACACTACTACTGTATGTGTTGCTCAATAAATATTGCCCATATCTGTCTAAATTTATTATCATATATTGTTTTTAACCTCTAAGATTATAGATTCCCCAGTTCTGATCTTCCAGGGCTGGAGCTACAGTCTATACTTGAATGAACACTTTGGACAAATAAATTCACTACAAGGCACCTTATAATGTGTAATACCTTCATGAGCATGAATAACAGCTGTGATTTGATTTGGCATGGACTGAACAAGTTTCTAGATGTAGGCCACATCGATGTTCAGACACTCTTGCATCAGACAGTTGAGCAGTTGGTCCAGATTTGGTAGATGTCTTCTCTGACGTTTTACTGGTTGTTCCTGGTAGTCCGACAGACTTTCAAAAGGACTCAAATCTGGGAATCTTTTGGGCCAGTCCAGATGTGTGAATGCTCCTAAATGTTCATCATGCCATGATGATGTAAAAAAGATGAGATACAGTTGGGCATGGAGACATACATGCACATTTGCCCACAGATGTTGCTGCTAGGCCTGTAGATCTTGCACACTCATAGGTTGCCGAAGCTGGCATCCCAGCTGGTCCCATAAATGCTCAATTGGCAATAAATCTGGCTACCAGGCAGGCCAAGGAAGTGCAGCAATCTGGCGGAGACATTACTGGAAAACCCTTGCCGTGTGTGGGCGAGCACTGTGCTGCTGAAAAATGGCAGTCGGAAGCCCTGCCATGAGGGGTAACACATGTGGCCAGAGGATGTCCTGTAAATATCAAAGAGCTGTCCCTCGTATCTTACCACTGCTAGGGGTGACCGACTGTCATATGCGAAGGCTCCCCAGATCATCACACCAGCAGTTGGGGCAGTGTGTCACTCCCTAGCAAAGGCAAGACTGAAGTGCTCACCACAAGGCCTCTGTACTCGAACCCGGCAGTCAAGCAGAACCTGGATTTATCGCTAAAGATGTTATGGCTCCAGTCTGTAGCAGTCCAGGGTTCTCGTTCACAACACCACTGCAAACGAAGATGACGGTGACTGGCTGTCAAGGGCAGGTAATGTAATGGGCACCGTAATGGCAAATTTCTCTCTGCTAAGCACCTGGAAATGGTCCGGGTAGAGACAGGGGTGTGTAATGAAGGTGCCACCTGTGTCTGGATGGTGGACAAATAAAACTGTGGGAGCCTCTTGTGCTTGTCAGCGGATCCAACGGTCCTGTCTACTGGTGGTCTGTCTGAGCTGTCTAGAGCCTGTTCGCTGTGTGTGTTTGCCCTCACTAACCAGGCCACACCTGATTTCATTTACATACCTACCTGAGATATAACTGCATGCCGAGTTTTGCAGGAATCCGACATTTCTATGAGTGGGTGTGGTCTATATGACCTCAAAGGACTTTGCCAACATTCGGCTGTATATATTAGCCAATAGATCAGTGGCTAGGCTAGCCGTCAGATTCATAATGGCTGTATTGCATATTTGTGTGAACATGAAAGCATGTAAAACTCTTAAATCAAACCAATGCCTCTTCCTAGCACGACAAATAACCAACTAAGGTTTGGATTGCCTCTTTAACTACGGCATTAAGTAGGCTCGGATCAATTGTCCGGCCATTTCAAATGCATCCAGTTCTTCTGTCATTTTTGCACCTCTGACGATTCTTCAAATGGGCCGATGTTTCCCCACTCGCCAAACCCAACGTATCCTCTGCAGGAATAATCTCTTAAGCCCTATCCAAATAAGGACTCCGGCACAATACTATGGGCCAGCTCTTCAAAGGGATTTCGTTAATTGATTAAATATTCATAAATCAATACAGCTTTAGGACAAGTGGCGAAGGCGGCTGATGTTTACTTTTTCACATAAGAGAGAAAGAAAGAGAGAGAGAGAGAGAGAGAGAGAGACAGAAAAGCTGACGAAAAAGCACCACTGCAAGGAAACAGCGCTACGTTGTTTCTCCTGCCTAATTGATCCCATTTCCCTGGACAAATTAATTGGGCAGAAAATGTCTAATTGGCCCAGCGTATATCATAAAAGAGAAGCAGGTCAGCCGAGCCTGGCTTTAGCCTCAGGCTTTTCTTTCTGAGCCGCGGCTTTTCCTCTGCCACAGCGAGTCGATATTTGATCATCTCAGCCTCGGCTTGGTCTCCAGGACTGACCTACAAAAGAGATAGATACGTTGGCGGCGTTCGTCTCCTTAAGGTCTGCCGCTTTTTTTATTTGCCGTGGCGCAGAGTCAATTTTCACTCCCTGTCACGGGGAAATAAATAATTTCCCGCTCATGGTTGGGGGTGGGGGGGGGTGTGGTGGCGGTGGGACAGACACAGACGGACGGGGAGATTTGTGCCGTATAGACGGCTTGGCAGTTCCTGGTGCAACAGAAGCTGAAAGAGGCAGGGTGTGTGGCGGCGGGGTGGGTTGGCCTGGTCAGATAGGTTGATATTCAGGTCTCGGAACGAATGCTAATTTAATCAATGTGCTGTAAATCCGACTGGCTGCTGACTCATGTGAGTCTACTGCCCCAAGGGGCCTCCAACAAAAAGCCCTGCCATTGCAGTTTGTTCCCCTGATGCATTTTAAAATGCTCACTCACACACACAGACACACACACACACACACACACACACACATGCATACGGTCGAGACATGAACACATGGACACATACCCAAGTCTTGCACCTGCAGATGTGCATGCAAGCATGTGCGTGTTGTGGGAAGAATGCTGAACAGGCAGCCGAGGGAGCACTGGGGTGCACGGTTCAAGACTCTTCTCTCCTTGGGTCCGAAAGACTGCCAAAACACGTGTCCTGACCATCAATCTCATCACCAAGTATCTCTACCTCATACACACTGAGAGAGCACAGTGACCAAATGGTTGAATGGGCAGTATTGGGGTTCAGAGGCTCCATCCATAGAGTTACATGGACGGTCTGATATATTTTTCAACCTAAGAGGCCACAACTATAGTCATATTGCCAGTTGCTGTCTAATTGGCTATCCACACGTCAGACTGGCAGAACCCAACGGAACCTGCCAGGACCTGTCTGCTCATCTTTGGTTTGGAAGCCAGGTACCAAATGTGTTGGACTCAGTTAGCGCTCAAATTTTGTGTTCACACTCTTACAGGTTTTAAACAGGTTTAAATGTGGCGTATCCCACAAACAAGAGCTGAAAGTTTCTTAGCTGGCTACAAAAAGCATTGGGTCCTTATTTTTAACTGTCAAAGATGAAAATAAAAAAATTGAGCAAATTAAGAAATATGCTTAAAATTAAGAAATATGTCAACTTTACCTTCATGGATTTGGATCTTCTCAATAGCCAAAACTTTCACAAGTAGTGCCCAAAGTTCTGCAAGCCCCCATATACAACTTACATACAACAGTTTTTATCAGTCTCATGGAAACAAACTTCTGTTGACCAAAAAGCTAAACCCATAAAGCCACCCAGCACCATGCAGTCATGTGCCCTGCACATTGTGACAGACACAGGACACAGCTGGGTTATGAGACTTCATGGCATATCAGTCTGGAAGCTTCAATTTGAAGCTTTTAGTAGCAAGTTAACAAATGTTCTTACAGGCTGACCAATGCACACAGCTTTGCTTCATGAGGCTCTGTTTTTGTTGTAGCACCATTTTGGCGATTTCCTGCCCATGAAAAAACAGTTTGTTGTCGGGCAGTTGTCAGTCATTTTGCCCCTCCCCCTGAAGATTAGACAACAGGTTGTATTGGCCACGCTGACCGATGAAACCCACCAGGCTCTCTGGCGACAGTACTACAGCATTCATGAGTGTCGTGACTGCAGTACCTGGCAAGGAACTGCACAGGAAGGACAGATAGATGGGGTTGGAGAAGGAAAGACATTGCGTTGAGGAGTAGAGGAGTAGAGGAGAAAAAAAATAGAAGGAAAGGAAGGTAGATAAGGAATTGGGTAGGCAATGAGCGGGAAAGAGAATGAAGGGAGAGATGAGCGTTGGGGTGCTGAGGGATAATCCTAAGGGACAGGTTTTATGGCTGTGTGAAAATGTATTTAGAGTAAGTCTGTAGTGCCCAGTGCGCAGTGGGGGTAGGTTTTTTTGGGGGGCGTGGGGGGGTGCTTTTTAATTAATGAGTGCATGCTTGTCGCAGGCTTTGGAAAGGCTTCTAAATCACTGATGCAAATGCGAGGAAATATGTTAAAACAGCCGCTTGGCTTCAGAGCCGTAGTCTCTATGTTGCTATGTCTCTCTCTCGCCCCATCTCTTTCTCTCTCTCTCTCATATTGTCAGAGCCATTGGAATAGTGTGATAGGTAGCATTAATCAGTTGTAACAATACTGGATATTAATGATTTTCAGAGGACAGTGAACATATAGCAAAACAGCTCCAACACAATAAACCTCTTTTCATTTGTTTGTTGATCCTCTAAACCGCTAGTCCTTCTGAGTCATTCTTGAGCCAGGCAGGAAACAAGGCAGGACACACCCTGGACAGGCCGCCAGTCCATCACAAACTCATTTTTGTATTTTAGATATTTACGTTTCACTAGTTTTTCTAAAATGTCCACTTGTTGCCAGGTCTCTCTGTTTGTTGCTGGTAGGCATTTCTTGGTCATTTCTATTAAGCGTTAACAGTTGTTGTTGTTTGCCATTTCCTGTTTCTTATGTTCAGACTTGTGAGAAATAAAACCATGCATTGATTCAGGTGAGATCAGTGTAGTTCAGATAAATGGACCTCTATATTTAATTCGCATTATAATACGGTGGGCAGTACGGTGGCACAGTGGGTAGCGCTGTTAGGCTGAAGGGCCTGGGTTCGATTCCCAGCCGGGGGAAAGAGGATCCTTTCTGGGTGGAGCTTGTCCGTATGAGTTTACCCTAGGTGCTTCTTAGGTTTCCTCCCACAGTCCAAAGACGTGCAGCCAGGCTGATTGAAGATGCTAAACTGGCCATACGTGTGAGTGATTCCTTTGGGTGGAAGCCGGGACCCTATACAGGCCACCAGTCCATCACTTTTTTTTTTTTTTAGGTAAACTTGTTGTTCCAATGTCCACTTCTTGCCAGGGCTCTCTGTTTGCTGCTGGCATGTCTTTGTTGTGTCTGTTATAGAAAAAGAAAATGCCAAACATAATAAGCATTAACAGTTGTTGTTTGCCATTTCCTGTTTCCTATGTTCAAGCTTATGGGAAATAAAAATATATGTATTGATTCTGGATAGAATAATTTAGTTCAGAAAAATATGACCTCTATATTTAATTTGCATTGAAATACTGTGGCGGCACGGTGACACAGCGGGTAGTGCCGCCACAGTATTTCAATGTCCATATGGGTTTCCTAACACAGAAAGACATGCAGCCAGGATAACTGGAGATGCCCCCCCAGGTGTGAGTGATTCCATTGAGCAGAATGCAGGAAACACCCTGGATAGGCCGCCAGTCCGTCGCAGAAAATATATATTTTAGATAAACTTGTTATTCTGAAATATCCACTTCTTTGTTTGATGCTGGTCGGCATTTCTGTGCCACTTCTGTTATAGAAAAAGAAAATTCCAAAAACAACAAGGGTAAACAATCTGATTTGTTGTTTACCATTTCTTATTGTTAGTGTAACTCTACTCCAAAGCTCACACCAAGAATAATCATGTATGCTTATGGTTTTATTGTTTTCACTTTCACAGTTTTCATAATTTTACAAGGAAGCTAGCAGCCATAGCTAGTAACCTAAGATTTTATGCTCAAACTATTCAAACATCATCACCCTGAATGTCTTCCGTCTATATATTCAGTGCCAAGAACAAAAACGAGAATTTTAATTGTTATTCAAATCTGTAATGACAGGCATTCCTGGGCTGGAGGGGGCAGTCATAGGCTGTAGGTTAGGGGGCCAGTCATGGGCTGAAGGCTAAGGAACCAGCCTAGTAACTGGAGAGTTGCCAGTTTCAGTTTCCTGAACTGACAAGACACGACTGAAGTGCCCTTGTGCAAGGCACCTAACCCCCAGCTGCTCCCCAGGCACCATGGATAGGGCTGCCCACCAGTGTGCTTACTGCCCTCTAGGGTGTGTTCACTACAGTGTGTGCATGTGGCTGTTTCACTTCACGGATGGGTTAAATGAGGTACACAAACCAATGGCCCTAAAGGAACCTCCCACCCGTCGTTCTCTGGACCTCCAGCACAAACGCCACCACTTTGGTCCACCTATCGTCCTTAGAGGTCAAGCAGTGCACAGAGAGCCATAAAACAAACAGCAACGGCGCGACAGGCGTCCGGAGGCCAGCGTGGATGTCTAGGGGCCTCCAAGATCCTTGGCGTTACATAATGAGGTCCGTCGCCACAGGAACCCTGCGGCCCCCTGTACGGGTGAGTTATAGCTGTCAGGTTTCCTGGACGGCGACAGTGTGTATTGCGTCTGCGCTGGTGTGACCCAAGCGAGCCCTCTGGCCACGAAGCATGAGCCACATATAGCTCATATACAGGCCCAGGCCGAAAATGACCCGGTGTGTATATCAGTGAAGCGCCTTGTCTCTTCGCATTAGCCCGAGCGTGCGACTGTGACAGACTGTGACAGTGGGTGTATCATGGCACCTCTCCAAAAAAAAAAAAAAAAGAAAAGAAAAACGAAAAGAAGAACAGGGGTGAATGGGGTGACTCCTCTTTTTTCTGCTCATGATCTGTAGCTCTGAGAGGGCCATAAATAAAAAGCAATGTCACATCTGTGGTTGTCTCATCCGTCTCATCTCCCTCTCTGCCACTTCTTCCTTTCATCCATTCATCCCCCCCCCATGTTACCGAAGGCTTCTGAGGCCCCCTGCCATCATAAACGAGTGAGTCAGTGACCAGTCAAGATTGGATCCATGATAATAGCGTGGTTATTATCAGACATAGTTTGATAAGCGCTACCAAGCCGCCTTAAGCCCTGCAGTCAGTGGAGCACATACCAGTGGTGTCATCTAGTCTGAAGTAGTGGATATACTGTGACCAACCGCTAGCAAGACAAGGCTAGCTAGCACAGAGCAACTCATGGAGCAGGTTTCAGCCCTATACTTAGCCTTAACAGCCCACCTAGTGGGGCTGCAGCCCACAGGTTGGAAACCATGGTCGATTGAGGATCCAACTGACTGGCTCCACAGTGGCTTAACTGGTGTCAGGGACAAAGGAACTCGGGACGACGTGAGCAGAGTTAAATGACAGGCTGGTTTATTTAACAACGGAACAGTCGTACCAAACAGCAAAGCACCACAGTACATGAAATAGGGGCAGGCAAAAGCAGAGTCAGGGTCAAGTACCGGAAAGACAGTCAGCGGGGCAGACAACTTATAAGGGCTAGGTGAGAGGATGGTCAGGGAAATGGAAGAGAAGTTTGAAGCCAGAGAGATATAAAGAGACAAGCCAAAATGGGAAAAAGCCGAAAGGGGGTAGTTGGGGACAAAAGAGGGTCGAAACCAGGAATAGATATACAGATAAAGAAAGCTCAGAATTGCAGAAACAAACAGCAAAACCTCGTGATAAGCCGGCATCCGTGAGGGGTTCTTATAGACGGAGTTAACGAGGGCCAGCTGTAAACTAAAACGCAGGTGACCTAGAGCGGGTCTGGCTGGTGGGCTGGGAACACATGGAAGTGACGTCATTGGGCGTCTTGGCCAGTCTGACTCAACTGCTAAGTCTTGGTCTTGACTTTGACTCTACATCTATCTACATCTACCTGTGATGCATCACAGTCACAAGTAGAAGGAGTTTATGGTTGGACATTTATTTATGTTTTTATTGATTGATTGATTGGTTGGTTGGTTGGTTGGATGGATCGATGGATGGATGGATGGATGGATGGATTGATTGATTGATTAGGCAGCTTGGGCAGGATGGTGACACAGTGGTTAGTGCTATCCCCTTACAGCAAGAAGGCCCTGGGTTCGATTCCCATTGAGAGTGGGAGTTTGCATGTGCTCCCCATGTCCATGTGGGTTCCCTTTGGGTGCGCCCACGGTCCAAAGATGTGCAGTTAAGTGAACTGGAGAAGTTAAGTTGCCCCCATAGGTGTGAGTAAATGTGCATGTCCTTGTGTCTGCTCTGTGATGCACCAGGGTGTATCCTGCCTTCCACCAGTTGAGAGCTCCAGCTACAGCAACCCCTTGAGATCCAGAACACTTCAGCAGGTTAGAGGATGAGAGAGAGTGAGTGAGGGATTGGTTACTCAGGGGAGAGTAAGAACACAGTGCAGCTGGTGGAGTAAACCCAGACTCATCATCAGGTTAACTAGAAACATGATAATATCTTAGACTTGTATCATAGACTATAGCCATAGTTATTGATTCATAATAGCTCAGTATATGCTATATACTGGGAAAAGTTTTGTTTTCAGTGTATCACGTGCTTACTGTTTAAGCTCACACAAGTTCTAATGTTTATGGTTTTTATGTTTTTTATGGTTTATACCTGCATGTCCTATATTATATAACTATTATTTGAGTTATGGATTGCATAGGCCATCTATTACTGATTCACAAAGCATTATTAAACTGTATATAAGGTTCTTCACTTTGGAAAACCTTCAGTCTTCTAAAGGCGCTGGGAAAATACTGAGCTATTTCGACACTCATTGTGTAGAGATGAGGACACAAAGACAATAGGTGTCTTCTCTCTCCTCTCTCTCTCTCTCTCTCTTTCTTCCCTGATTTTTTCTTCACAGTGTGGGAGACATCTGTGGTACAGCTGGATAAGGACAGTGCAGAACTACTCAATGTGTCAACAGAGTTTTGTCTACATGGATCATCAGAAATTGAGGAATAAAGAATGTTTCAGGTTTTAAATGTATTTCCGCACCTCCAAAGTTCAGTCTTACTAGTTGGTTGCACGTTCTGCTTAGCACAAACCAAAATAGTCATTATAGTTTAAATTAGGCAAATCAGTACATACAGTCTCGCTCACATGTCAGACGTGTATTGGGTCCTTTCAGAGTTGGAGGCCCCTGTGAATATGTGAGTACAACATTTCATCTTCCTATTAATATCATATGTATATGAATCTATGAACACATTCATTACATGGCATAATGCATCTAATCAATCTGATCCATATAAGCTTCACAACAAATACAAACAAATGCATTACCTTGAGTGTTTAAGGTGGTAGTAACTTCAGGCTCCTGCAGATGGCGCACCACGAGGATGATGGGGCTATAAATACCTGCGGGGTCTGAGTGACGGGATTCATAGATGGAGAAGAGGTGCTACAGTGCAGTGATTGTCTCGTTCCATGTTAATGATTGGCTAAAAGGAGTGACTGCATTTGGGCGTGCCAAAGACCATAGAGTGAAGGAAATAGCTGAAGCTGCAGGTGTATGAAAGCGTACGGTCATACGGGTCTACCAGCAGTGGCTAAAATCCCAGTCTACAGGGAATTCTCCTCGGAATTGTGCCAGGGAAGGCATCCACCAAATCCACTGCACAATTCTTTGAAGCAAGAGTGTCTGAACATTGATGTGGCCTACAGCCAGAAACTTGTCCAGTCCATGCCAAATTGAATCACAGCTGTTATTTGTACTCATGGAGGTATTACACACATCTATTAGATGAAGTGACTGATATTTTGCTTGGTAAGCTTATTAAATGCATATTCCTGAGACATTGTTACGGTGGCCGAGAAAGCCCAACGCACTGCAAGTTGTAAAAGCGCTGCAAAGTCTCAAAACACAAGCATCAAAATGACACGACTTGCACAACATTAGCCAAACGCGCTGCAAGATCTGAAAACACAAGCATCAAAATGAGACCGCTTGCAAACCATTAACCGAACGCGCTGCAAAGTCTCAAACACGCTGCAAACACTGAAAACACATGCAACTTCCAAAACACATGCAGAAAGCCTCAAAACACAACAGAAGTGTTTCCGAGGACACACAAAGTGGACGGACCCGGACCTGGACGTAGAGCCGAGACAGCCCCAGTTACAGCAAAAGTAAGTTTTATCTGTTTATTAATGAATATTCAGTCGGGTTATTGGCCAGGTTTCTGTGTTAACTTAATAAACAGTTAAACCTTAATTTCAGCCACTCGGTGTGCATTGTTTAAGGTGGAACGAAATGTAAACACGAGAAACTGGCCAATAAACCGAATGAATATTCATTAATAAACAGATAAACTTTTCTTTCAGTCACTCGGTGTGCATTGTTTAAGGTGGAACGAAATATAAACACAAAAACCTGCCCAATAACCCGACTGAATATTCCCGGGTCCGTCCACTTTCAGTGTCCCTTGGAAACACTTCCGTTCTGTTTTGAGGCTTTCTGCATGTGTTTTCAGTCTTTGCAGCGCGTTTGAGACTTTGCAGCGCGTTCGGTTTATGGTTTGCAAGCGGTCTCATTTTGATGCTTGTGTTTTGAGACTTTGCAGCGCGTTTTTAACTTGCAGTGCGTTGGGCTTTCTCGGCCACCGTACATTGTGGAGTAATGACCATTTTGACTGGAACTTGAACAACAGGGTGGTCAAGATCAGCACAAGAACTGTGTGTTAGAAGCTACATGAAATCAATTTCCATAGCCGGACAGAGCAGCTGCACTCACGGCTAAGATCACTATGCGCAATGCCAAGTGCTGGCTGGAGTGAAGACGTGTTCCATAGAGTGATGAACCACAGTTCCAGTAGAGCGTATGGCAAAATCATACAAAGACATTTTGGACAGTGCAGTTCCTGACCTCACAAATGGTCTTTAAACTGCATGAGCGCAAATTCCTTAACCTTTGGAGACTGCTATAACCACGAAAAGACTCATATAGGTGGAATGGTGAGGTGTCCACATACTTTTGGCCAAATAAAAGTGCATGTACGGAGTCAAACAAAGCCTGTAAAGGTCAGTGGTCAAGCTCCTCATGATTCTGTCTATCAATTACTGTGCACATGGACAGGAACAGGGGGCTCTCTCTTTCTGTTTCACTTCCCCTCGCTTGCAATCCACGTCTAGATCTTCTCATTCCACTTCCAAGGCTGTACCCATATCCCTCTCCGTAGCCCGTATCTTGTCACTCCATATAAAGCATGTTTCTGTTTTTGATTTCATCTGTTTTTTCCATCTCTTCTATCAGTCCCCATTTCATCTTTACTCCAGCTCGCCATGTAAACATCTGTCACTCCTCCATTTCGCCCTGTTGTTCCATTTCTTGATCTGTCCTGCGCTAACTCTCTCTCGCTCTATCTCTCGCTCGCCATCCCTCCCTCCAAGGAACTGGTCACGTCTGAAAAAAAATGAAAAGAAAGAAAGAAAGGAAAAAAAGAGAAACACGGCCGCAGACGGATTCGATGTGAAAACTCAATCTAGTGCGGCATCTGAGAGATACGATATTTGACAGACACAAAAGCTATCTCAGATTCCATGGCCTGAGTCAGCTAATCTAAGCTGCTCCATGCAGCCCAGGCACATCAAGATGTGTGTCTGTCGAATAGGATCACCCTCAGTATAACAGGCTGTTGGAGTTACAGCCAGTATTGTTTTTCTCGTGCCACGTTTGCTTTCTCCGGGCCCGTAAAATAGAGACATCTCTTAAAAAGCAGTCAAAGCATTTCCGCGCTTCTTTCACATCCCGTTCATAAATCATACCGCAGCTGAAGCAGAAAGCCTTCCACAGACTGAATAAATGTTGCTTTAATCTAGATGCCTTATATATTTATGCATATTCATCTTTCAGTCACTCATATTTCTAGTAACAAAAAGGCCACCCAGAGTTCCTTCTGGTGATGATCTGGAGCCAGGGACCGTATCCTTCTTATCCAGTTATCCGTACCTCCAAAATGGCAACTTTACAGGAGAGGCCAAAAACCTAGTTTAACTGTAATGTAAGTCAATGGAACCAGACGTTTTCCCAAGCCATTTTGGGCCATTTCTGTTGGTCCATTCACCATAAAATTTACGCACAGTGTAAACAGCAGCTGCTGTGTTCAAATGATGCATAAAAGTAAAAATCGACCAAAATTGTCTTTTCACCTTCCTATTAATATCATATCCATATGAATCTATGAACGCATTCATTACATGGTATAATGCATCTAATCAGTCTGATCTATATACAGTTCCTGGACAAAAAATAAAATAAATTGCATCACGTTGCATGTTTAAGGGGGTGCTAACTCCAGGCTCCTGCAGATGGCACTGCACAAGGATGATGGGGCTATAAATACCTGCGGGGTGTGAGTGATGAGAGCCATAGATGGAGAAGAGGTGGTCCAGTGCAGGGAACGTCTCGTTCCATGTGTGGAAAATGGCTCCAAAGCAGATGTTAATGATTGGCTAAAAGGAGTGACTGCATTTGGGCGTGCCAAAGACCATAGTGTGAAGGAAGTAGATGAATCTGCAGGTGTATGGAAGCGTACGGTCATACGGGTCTACCAGCAGTGGCTAAAATCCCAGTCTACAGGGAATACTCCTCGGAATTGTGCCAGGGAAGGCATCCACCAAATCTGGCCCAACTGAGCAATTCCTTGCTGTAAGAGTGTCTGAACATTGATGTGGCCCACATCCAGAAACTTGTCATGACAAATCCAATCACATTCATCATGAGATGTCCACACAGTGTAAACAGCAGCTGCTGTGTTCAAATGAGGCTTAACAGTAAAAATATACCAAAATGGAGATACATGCTTTTCATTGGACAGCGAGGATATTCTAATGATTCCCAGGGTTAGAGTTGGAGTACTGATGTGGGATCTGTTCCTGTGAGTGTTGTCAATGTAAGCACATTCATCAAAAGTTTATATCTCTGCTATCATTTCTATAAACACAGCTAATTGTAATTATCAGACTCGCTCACTGAACTGGGAGAATCTGCTTTTAGCTACAGAGCACTGGCGAGCTGGACCTCACTACAGGAGTCTCTAAACCTCGGCTCACTTAGTGTCACTCAGTCTTTTAGCGTGCAGCCAACCACAGACAGCCTGTAGCTGTTTTTACCAAGTGTCACGCTTCTGGGTTTTCCCTCCACCTCAGATGCTCCGAACTACGATTCCCACAATCCACCACCTCACGACGTCATTGTCACATGTCCACAAAGCACCAATCCTGAACTGTTTTCCTAGTCATAGTCTCCCAAGTTCAAATCACACTTATCTGTTTGTAATCTCATGGCTTGTATATATACTCCTTTGCTTGCCTCTTGTGAGGTATTGTGAACTCTGTTGTGTACTAAGCAGTTCTCTTAGTATTTCTCTATTTGCTGCTGTTTGGTTTTGATCTGTTTTTATACTTTGGTTTTTATCTTTTGGTTTTCCCTCTTAACTTGGTTGCTGGCTTGTTTGCTCTGTTTGGATTTTGACCCTGACTTGTATTTTGCTTTATGGCTTTGTCTCTTTCTGTCTTGGTATGTATTCCCTGGTTTTGCTGCTGAGCTTATTGACCTGTACTTCTAATAAATCTCGCTGTTAGCTCTGCTCGTGTGGAGTTACGTCTGTCAAAAAGTTTATTATTTCCTTAACAATTGTATTAATTTTAGTTTATAGTTATTTTTATAGAAATTTTTATTATTTCATTTTATCTTAACTTTATTGCTTTTTTTTTTTTTTTTCATTTTCCCATTTTTATAATCCTTTATTTCAAAATCCTTCTGTGTTAAAATCTTATTAATTGCTTTACTGTCTTGGTTTTGTTTATTTTTGGCTTTCTTAATGAAATTGTATTTATTTGTTTTTAAATTCTTTGCTTCATTTATTTTGTTTGATTCTATTGTCATTTTAATTTAACCATATTAAATCGCTTTTTCATTTCTTTTGTTCAGTCGCTATAAGATGTAAATGCTCAGCTGCACTGAAAATGAGACTCACCCTCGGAATGTACTTCCGAGTGAAAATAAAGGTTGGTTGATTGGTTGAGGATCACAGTGGGTGCTGGAGCCTTTACCAATGCTCGTTGGATGGAAGGCCTTAAACACGCTGGACAGGCCACCAGGGTTCACATTCACACCTAGTGAGAGTTTAGCATCCCCAATTCACCTGACTGTCTTTGGACTGTGGTAGGAAACAGGAGTGCCTGGAGGAAACCCACACAGACACAGCTAGAACATGCAAACTCCACACAGAGACTACCCTGGACACTGGGAATTGAACCCGGGTCCTTCCTGCTGTGAGGGCAGCACTACCCACTGCCCCACCATGCCGCCCCTTGTAAATACAGTGGTATGCGAAAGTTTAGGTGCCCCTGGTCACACGCACATCTTAATGCACAACTGTGTTTTACTTGCTGAGTTTAACACAAAAGGACTAAACATAAAATTGCACAGACTGTGCAAAAGCTATGGCACATTAAGTGTGTTCTGTTTCTGTATGTATTCGGTGTTTAATATGTGTAACTCAGCATATAAAAAGAAATTGCACTTTAAAATTCGCAGAACAATTCCATATTTAAGTTCGTCCCATGCAGACAATGGGTTATTTTCACCTCAAACCTTTCAGTGTTTTGCATATGACCCCTATATAACCTATGTGTCCAAAAGTATCCAGACTTGGTGAATTCAATGACTTTAATGGTCACCAACTGCTGACCGTGGAACGTGTCCAGCTGTAACCTCCAAAGAAAAGCACTGACAAAAGAATTGGATGCTCTGGAGCAGCCACACATGGTAGAGGAGTATAAAGTCCCCCAGCACTCGGCTTTGCATTCTATGGAGTGATGGAGCGCCAACCAATACCTTTGGGATGAACTGGAGAATTGGTTCTATCAAACATCAGTACCTGAGATAACTAATGCTGTACCCCCTGTGGCTGAATCCAATCAAATTCTCACAGCAATGTTCAACATCAACATTTTGGTAGAGACAATGGTTTTATTTAGGACCATGAGCACTGGTTCTTCAGACTAATGGAGAGCGTGTTGTATATGGTTCTATAAAGAACCTTTTAGAAAATTGTTCTGCAACGCTTAACTGTAGGGCACTGTTCATAAGGGTACATATCACCTACATAAGGTTGTCATGTCAACTGACATAACCCTACACAGGTGCTTATTTAATTAGGTGTTATGGTTCTATTTAGAACTGTGAGCACTCAAAGAATCGTAGTGAAATGGTTCTTCAGATTGTTGGAGGGCATTTTGTACACGGCCCTATAAAGAACCTTTTCGAAAAATTGTTCGGAAAATTGTATGCATGAATATGAAATGCATATATGACATATGAATATGAAAACGTTCTGCATACACTTGTTGTATACTGAATGAAAATAAAGTCTAAGTTTTCCTAAGTTCGGTAACACTTTACTGTAGGTTACTGTTCATAAGGGTACATAAGACCTACATAAGGTTGTCATGTCAACTGACATGACCTTATATAGGTGTTTATAAATGCTTATTCCATTGGTTGTCATCTGTCATACAGGCTACTTTGATCAAAACTGATAAATGTCAGCTTTATAACAGATGATGGCTACTGCAATAAGCGATTATAAACATTTATGTAGGGTTATGCCAGTTGTCGTGGCAAGCTTATATAGTTGTTATGTAGCCTAATGAACAGTACGCTACCCTTCTATATCGCCCCAAAAAGGGGTTCTGTTATTGCTATGATGTCAGACTTGTAGAAGCTGTTCTATACAACTCAATCTCCATCTGTCACGCTCCCGGGTTTCCCCGTCTCCCCCGCTCTCCCGGACTCCATTTCCCAGGGGGCTACGCTCAATGACGTCACCGTCACATGCTCCCGATTGGAATCTCCGATTCGCTCCGGCTCCCCGGAGTTCTAGCCAGCCAACTCTCACTATAAATGCCCCATGGTTTCCAATGGTTCCCCGCAAAGCTTTGCCAAACTTTGTTTGCAAATCTGAGCGTTTATTATTCGATTGTATGCTGTTCTGGTTTTGACTATCCTTTGGTTTTTTGACTACTCTTCTGGCTCGCTCCTTTTCTGGCTTTGTACTGTCTCTTTTTGATCTCGACCTCCGCCTTCTATCTATCTCTCTCTCAATCCTGTCTTACCCTACCAACCTGTTTGCCTCCGCGGCCTGTCTTTTTCGGTTACCGACCTGTGCCTGTCCTCGACTCTGCTTTTTGTCTCTCCCCTCATGCTACGTTGTGTATTGCTGCTTGGTTGGATTGTTTGTATTTAATAAACCACTCTGACTTTTACCTCTGCGCTCATCAACCCAGAGCCTGTTACTGCAGCACAAGAGGGATGAACTCCCGGTTAATACCCTTCATTTCCGAAGGAATGCTGGATGAGCAGATGCCTAAAAACCTTTGGAACATGACGTAACGGAGAGATCCTAGACCTGCGCTCCCAAGCTTCTGAGAAGCTTAATGAACACCGACCCATGCCTCCTTCATCTCATCATGGTAACAAAGCCAAACTCAATTCTTCCTCTTTATGTTTAATACCTATAACAGACATTAATCTGGCATACTGGGGTCATATGTGTTGTTGGCAGTGAATTGCATTACGTGATTTTCCACTTTTAGAATGTGGTATTGAAGGCATTGATCGATGAATAAGTTTGTTTGCGTGATGCCACAAAGAGCGATAACTGTCACTGTTGCCAGGCTACAGGCTTACTCTCCAGTCGATGGTGGTCGGGTTTAGGCCGATTTTTGATAGGCCCAGGTTGGGTTTCAGATTCAAAGCCAGTGTGATGGGATTTTACAGACCATATTCAGGTTCAGACCAAAATTCCAGGCCTGATTTAAGCTCCAGGGTTTAGAAGAGAATGTTGATACATGTTCATCTCAAGAGCCCGTGGTGGAAGAAACTTTTACAATGATCCAAATTTGTGAACAACTCAATCTCCATCAGTCTGAGGACCCATTGCAAAGAACCATTTAAGCATGCAAACGGTTCTTTGAGTGTTCATGGTTCTACATAGAACTACTGTCTTAACTCAAGAACCCTTGATGAACCATCTGTTTTAAGAGTGTAGTTTAAAGCCTTTCCCAGAGGAGTAGTGGTTGTTACTGCAGCAAAAGGGGCATGAATCCCTGTTAATACTCTTCGTTCATGATAATAAATGTAGTAGCAGTAAATGATAGTGGTAAACGATGGTATTCCATTGCTGTTTTAGACCAGAAATGTCCAAATTATAATTCCATTCACTGTTACTGAACATCCATTATATTATACTATAGTTGTCAGAATTAACAAACTGGAATTGACGCATGCTGAGCTAAAAGAAGAGCAAGGGTTTGTTAACAATTTAGCAGTACAGCTAAACAAGAGAAGCCAAGCAAACATACCAGAGGGAGCAGGCAGAGTCATGAAACCAAAATGGACAAGCAAGAGTCAGGACCAAAAAGACAATAAGAAAGGCAAATAAAACCAAAGGGCAAAGACAAAGGAGAAAACAGGAAACAAGCAAGGTCAGAATCAGAACAACAGTCAGAAATCACAAGGACGACTGCTCAGTAAGGGCGGCAATACTTCGCAATGGGTCCGCATGAACCAGGAGCTTATAAACAAACAGACTAAACGCAGGTGTGTATGATCAATACTCTGGTGATGACGAACGAGGAAACGGGCACGATTGGGCGATGACAGACATGTGACTATGACGTCATCGGGTGGTGGATTCTGGGAGTTGGAGTTCGGGAGATCAGAGGCAGCAGGGAAACCCGGAAGCGTGACAATAGTATTATAGTGATGCATTTGGAAGTGGCAGAAAAACCATGGCAAGGCTGAGAATTCCTGTTTCCCAGAACCGTGATTGCTTGAAGGAGTAGGACATTTAACTCACATAGTCGTCCCTGAATGTAGTCAGTGAACCAAGAGTTTGTGTCTGAAGTCTGTTCTTTAGGCTACGCTCACCATACCAGGCTGAAGTGGCACAATTCTGATTGTTTGGCCTTAATATGTTGACATGTTTTCATAGCTGTGCAGACACGTCAATCTGATCTTTTCAAACCGCTTTCATATGTGGTCCTGGATTGGATGCATATTGCTTCATGGCCATGTTTCACTGTGAGCACACCATCATATCGCATTAATATGGTAGCAGTTGTTAATATGCCAGAGCAGTTATTACACTCATCATCAAAAGAATAGCTGCACCCAGGAGAAAGTGTCGGGCCACCATGTTTGCTGGTCATCTTGGGGCTGATCACGGTGTCTCCACATGGGATCATTGATTGTCTCCACCAAGACAAAAGCGGGACTCATCACTGGCAGTCTGGCACGACACCATTGCAGTCTTTGGCGACGTTGACATGGTGTTGGGGACAGTCGTTGTAACGGCCTGTGTGCGTGTAGTCCTGCGTGGTGCAGCCGTCTGACAATGGTGCTGCACTAACAGGATGACTCATGGAGGGCATCACTGCTCACTGAATGTCCACAATTGTGGCTGTTGGGTCAGTCAGGTACAGCAATAAGACTCGTCCTTGCTTACATCACATGCACAGCTGAGCGTGAAACTTGAATCATTTGCATGTCTCATGTTGTCAAACCCACCCACCACGTTTCATTCCTGTGGATTGATTCCTTCTGGGTACAAAGGGTGCAAGTTTGATACAATTTCTCCTTTCCCTTAAGGTCATATTCCTGCTTCTCAAACTCGTTTTCGCTCTGTCTGTACCTTCCAGACCATGCATTATCTTCTGCGCCTGTGACACACATTGACCGTGTCCATTCAAACATTTACCTGCTTCGCGCTGTCACCTGTGACATGTGATCCAATAGGATGCCAATTAATCCCATGTCTCTTTCTCTCTCTCCCTTGCCCCGTCCTGTCCCTGCCTCCCTTAATTGCCGTGTACACGCTCCGCAGCGTTAGGAGCCGTGAGCTGTGACCTTGGACAACGTGTACTTTGGCCGGCCGGAGGTAGATGGCATGCGTATCACATTAGCATTGATTAATTGATAGGGGCTTGAGCGTGGAGGTGCGAGTGCGTATGGCTGAGAGTGAGTCTGACTGGGAGAATGTGTGTCAGTATGACACGCGGGGCTGTAAGAGGATTATGGAGATGGGAGCCGAGGCATGGAGTACAGTGTGAGCGAGAGTGTGTGAGTGAGTCAAAGGCGTGTTATACACTGAAAGCTGCACTACATCGTTTTCCCCCCTGCAGGAAGCTATTTACATGCCATTGAGGAAGAGAGTGGAGTATAGGAGTATGTTTGGGGGGGATGGTGGAAGCATGGGATGCCATGTGTTCAAAGAGGTGGTATGGCATATATATATACATACACACACACACACACACACACACA
>CM067480.1:3433564-3466767 GCA_034552555.1 Semaprochilodus insignis
TGTGTATGGACTGTTTATGTATATGGTCCGTATGGACTGTTTCTATATACGGTCTGTATTTAGTGTTTCTGTATATGGTCCATATGGAGTGTTTATGCATATGGTCCGTACGCACTGTTTATGTATATGGTCCGTATGGACTGTTTCTATATACGTCCTGTATTGAGTGTTTAGGTATATGGTCTGTATGGAGTGTTTCTATATACGTCCTGTATTGAGTGATTAGGTATATGGTCTGTATGGAGTGTTTCTATATACGTCCTGTATTGAGTGTTTCTGTATATGGTCCATATGGAGTGTTTATGTATATGGTCTGTATTGAGTGTTTGTGTATATGGACCGTATGGACTGTTTATGTGTATGGACTGTTTCTATATACGTCCTGTGTTGAGTGTTTCTGTATATGGTCCGTATGGAGTGTTTATGTATATGGTCTGTATTGAGTGTTTGTGTATATGGACCGTATGGACTGTTTATGTGTATGGTCTGTATGGACTGTTTCTATATACGTCCTGTGTTGAGTGTTTAGGTATATGGTCCGTATGGAGTGTTTATGTATATGGTCTGTATGGACTGTTTCTGTATGTGGTCCGTATGGACTGTTTCTGTATATGGTCTGTATTGAGTGTTGCTATATATGGTCCGTATGGAGTAGACCCACTCTTTGCTCACTGCTACTCTTTTATTTAGGAAAGTGATGAAAAGGACTTTTTCCCTGATATGGGCTCTTTAATGACCGCCTCTCAGACTGTGTTCAGGTCAGAGGATGCATCTACTGGGTCTGCTAGCTCTGTTCCACTTTCCACAGTCAACAGGACACTGAGCTTTGTCTGCTGCTCTACTTCTCTCTCTCCCTCCGTCCCTCCCTCCTTCCCAATCTTTCACTCACCTCCTAACTCTGCCAGCTCGGCTTGTCTTCTTTTCTGACATTCCTCCTCCTCTCTCTCTGTCTCTTTCTGCCTCTCTTTCTGTCTCTCTCTCTCCTTTTTGCTTTCTTTCCTGTATTTTCTTCTTTCTCTCGCTTTCTCTCGCTTTCTATCTCTCTATTTCCTCTGTCTCATTCATAGTCTCTTTCCACTCTTTCTTTTTATCTGATCTCTCGTTCTCTCACTCTCTGTTTTCCTGTGTCTATCTCTCGCTCTTAGTTTTCTTTCCTCTGCCTCTCTCCGTATCTCCCTCTTGCTTTCCTCTTTCTTTTTCTTTTGATCTCTTCTCTCTCTTTCATGCTCTCTCTCTCTTTTCTATTCCTTTCATTCAGTCTTTTCATATTCATCGCGCCCTTTTTTCTTTTCCCCTCTTTTTTCTGTTCTTTCACTCACTCTTTGCTTATCTCAACTGCCCCCTCTCTCTCTTCCTGTTTCTTTTTCCCTCTACCCATCTTTTCTATTTCTTCATTCACTCTTTCCTTTCTCTCATCCCCCTGTCTCTTTCACTCTCTATGTTTCTCTGTTTCTCTCTCTCTTTCCTATTCTCTCATTCCCCTCTCTCCCTCCTCATCTCTCTGTCTTACCCTCCTCATATCTCCCTCCCTCTTTTTCTATCTCTCTCTCTTTCCCTCTCTGACCCCTCTATCTCTCTCTCCCCCTCTATCTCTCTCTCTCTCCCTCCCTCTCTGACCCCCTCTATCTCTTTCTCTCTCTTTCCCTCTCTGACCCTCTCTCTCTCTTTCTCTCTCTCCCCCTCTTTTTTCTATCTCTCTCTCTTCCTCTCTGACCCCCTCTATCTCTCTATCCCCCTCTCTATCTCTATCTCTCCCACCCCCCCTCTCTCTCTCTCTCGTTACCTGTACAGCCATGGAGTCTAAGATAGCTCTATCTCTTTTTACACCAACCTGTCAGCTCCCACCGTTGCCGAGGCAACGTACCATTGTCATGGCAACCCCAGCGGGTTGGGGGAGGACAGAGAGAGAAAGAGAGAGAGCAAGAAAGAGAAAAAGAGAGAGGGGGTGGACTGAAGAGAAAGAAGAAAAATGAGAAAGGGAAAAGAAAGAGAGTTAGAGAGAGAGTGAGATGGAGAATGAGAGAGAGAGAGACAGAGAGAGAGAGTTGCCCATCTTTTCTCATTAGGCGATAAAGAAGTCGCTGTGCTTCTAATCTTTGTTCCACGGTGAGTTTATCAGCGCTAAACATCGGCCGCCTTCCTCCCAGAGTAAATAACACAAGCCCAGTCCATTCGCCCGCATAATGACTGTCATTTATTAATAGTGATGCCGGTATTAACTCGGCCTCGGCCGCCACTCGCCCTGCTCCGCTCCCCCCCACTCCACCCCAGCTTCTTTCTTTCCTCCTTTCCTCCTTTCTTTCTCCTCCAGTATGCTGTCAGAGCAGGAGAGAGCGAAGGCCGAGGGGGAGACGTGCAGGGAAAACACTCGTCACGTTTGGTTAGGGTTCTTTTAGGTCTTCTTCTCTTTTTTTCTCCCTCCAGTTAAAGAGCGTCGAGGGTTTCAATCGTTCCGTAACAAGTGAGACGGGATGCAGGTCAGCGGCTCTGAATAAATACATTTAACCCCATTACTGGCCGGCGTGTGAAGGCGAATACGGCCAGACTGATTCAGCAAGCAGAACACAGTCCTCCCCGGGGACCAGTCCACACAGACACTAACATGTTTGATCAGAATCTGATTCAATTTATTGGCCAGCTAGACTTGCATGCATGAAGAATTGGCTGCATAAATGGAAAATACAGAGCACAAATAGCGAACAAATAATGTTTAATGCTGAATAACCAGCCATTGCACAGGAAAAGGGCTGAATTATAATTATTGTTTACAATGGTGGGGACAGTAACCAGACGTCAGCCCCTGAAAGCTCCCTCACAGAAAGTCACTGCATGAAATGGTTGCAATGCATTACAAAGATGCCTGACACATGGTTATATGGTAGCTTTCAGAAGGATTTGGGCTAAAAGATTTCAGAGATGCAAACTGATCTAGGAGGAGAAGACAATGAGTACTAGCCAATCAGAGGTCTTCGCAAAATCCTGGTGGGAAGTATTCATTGTTTACATGGGTGTCTAGGCCAAAGCGAGGGGCCTACTCAAAGTCGTCCATCATTGTTTCATGGCATGGCTCTTTTGTACTACACAATCACAGGTTGTGTTTTCATACGTAGTGAGTTTGCCCAGCTGCCATGTGTACGACTCACCAATTGCAATTGCAATTGTTTGTTTTCTCTGCAATTGCGTTATATTGCTCTGCAAGAGGTATGCTGAGGTCTAGGAGACAAAAAGCTCCCTCACATTACATGAAATGGTTGCATATACCACTGCAATGCGTTGCAAGGATGCCTGACACATTGCTTTACAGTAGCTTTCAGAAGGTGTTGGTCTCAAAGATTCCATTTTCGTCTATAGTGAGTTCTCCCAGCTGCCACGGCAAATGCAATTGTTTGTTTTCTCCGCAATTGTGTTACATTGTTCTGCCAGAAGTATGCTGAAGCCTAGGTGACAAGAAGCACATCACCTTCCATTAAACAGTTGCAAATACCACTGCAACAAGTTGCAAGGATGCCTGACACTTTGATTTCCGGTAGCTTTCAGAAAGTTTTGGGCTAAAAGATTTCAGAGATGCAAACCGATCTATCGGCAAAATCTACCAGGAGGAAGAGAAGGCAATGAGTTGGCAACTAGCCAATCAGAGGTCTTCACAGAATCCTGGTGGGAAGTATTCATTGCTTGTATAAGCGTCTCTGCCGAAGTGAGTAGCGTACTTCTTGTGAAACTCCTCAAAAACATCCCTCCTTGTTTCATGGCATGACTCTTTTGTACCACCCAATCACAGGCTTTGTCAAGTAGTGTTTTCATACATGGTGAGTTTTCCCAGCTGCCATGTGTATGACTTGCCAATTGAAATTGTTTGTATTTTCTGCAGTTGCGTTATGTTATTCTGCAAGAGGTATGCTGAGGTCCTGCAGACAAAAGTAATTGCATGAAATGTTTGCAAATACCATTGCAATGCATTGCAAGGATGCCTGACACATTGCTTTACAGTAGCTTTCAGAAGGTTTTGGTCTCAAAGATTCCATTTTCGTCCATAGTGAGTTCTCCCAGCTGCCATGTGTACGACACACCAATTGCAATTGCGTTACATTGTTCTGCCGGAAGCCTAGGTGACAAAAAGCTCCTTTCATTACATGAAATGATTGCACGTACCATTGCAATGTGTTGCACGGCTGCCTGACACATTGCTTTCCGGTGGCTTTTAGAAGGTTTTGGGCTAAAAGAGTTCAGAGACGCAAACTCATCTTTCAGTAAAATCTGCCAGGAGGAAGAAAAGGCTACGAGTACTAGCCAAACAGAGGCTTGAGCAGGGTGGGTCTTTGCAGGATGCTGATGTGAAGTATTTGCTGCGTATATTGGTGTACTTGCCCTATCAGTCAGCGTACGTCTCGTGAAATGAAGCTCCTCAAAGCTGTCCATCCACAGCTCTTTTGTTCCAGCCATTCACAGGCTTTGTCATGTAGTGGTTTCGTGCATAGTGAGTTTGCCCAGTTGCCATGTGTGCACGACACCAATTGTAGTTGTTTGTTTTCTCTGCGATTGCACTATATTGTTCTGCAAGAGGTATGCTGAGGTCTTGGAGACAAAAAGTTCCCTCACAGAAAGTTATTACATGAAACGGTTGCATAAACCATGCCAGTGTGTTGCAGGGATGCCTGACACATTGCTTTATGGTAACTTTTAGAAGGTTTTAGTCTCAAAGATTTCAGAGATGCAAACTGATCTATCAGCAAAATCTGCCAGGAGGAGGAGAAGGCTAGACAATCAGAGGCCAGGTTAGGGTGGGTCTTCGCAGGAGGATGCCAGTGGGAAGTATTCATTGCCTATATTGGTGTATCTGCGAAGTGAGAGGCTCCTCAACGTCATCCATCTTTGTTTCGTGGTATGGCTCTTTTGTGCCAGCCCATCACAGTGTTTTTTGCCCGTCGTGGACCCATTGCCCATTGCAATTGTTTTTTCTCTACGCAATTGCTTTATATTGTTGTGCAAGAGGTATGTTCAGGTCTAGCTCCCTCACATTACATGAAATGGTTGCAAATCCCACTGCAATGCGTTGCAAGGACACCTGGTAGTTTTTAGAAGGCTTTGGTCTCAGAGATTTCAGAGATGCAACGGACCAATGCTATTATTTGATGATGAGTGTAGTGTAAAGGGCTGAGCTTATTTAGAAAGAGGATCATTTTATTTTCCTGTCTGTGTTTAGTTTGACATGTTGCTTCTGTGAGATCATTGCGGTGTCCCATTGTAAATCACCAAAAAAGGCAAAACAGCTTGTTTCATTCTGGGACCAAATTATAGAGTATTCTTTTATGTAGAGCTCCTGAAATGGGTAGGCTAACTGACTCTAATTACTGTCACAAAATTAATCAATCAGTCAATCAATCAATCAATATTTATTTGTATAGCGCTTTTTACGACTAATATTGTCTCAAAGCAGCTTCACAGAAAAGCAGTTTATAAAGGAAAAAAAATGACAGTGTATTATTTATTGTTATTTATGTATTAATGAATATTGATTCCAACAACTGAACACCTACTGACCAGTTCCATGGTTTTTCAATGTTGGACTTTTCAGAATACTGTATTTAGTCCATGTGTGCCGTATGGCAGTCAATGCAAGCACTCCCCCCGCCCCATCCTGCAAACACACTAAAGTGTGAGCCAGGCATGGAAAATCGATGTCGGATCAATTTTTCCTTATTCCTTACAGCAGAAGTAGCATGCATGGCTCAGCGGCCCGAACCCCCCCCCGCCCCCCATCCCCTCTCTCTGATGTAGGCACTGTATGTTGAAATAGGGCACTGATAGAAATGCATTAAATAGACTTCCGCGCAACGCGTGGCTGTGGACTAAAAACAGATAAGCTATTACCAAGACTGATGGCTACACTCAGCAAACAAGTCTATTCAGTGGCTGTCCTGCGTCCGGTGACGCACGGTGTCCACAAAGCCTGTTTGCCTGTTCCCATCCGCTCAGAGAGCTCTTATTGCTTTCAGCATTTCTACACTTCAAATCCATCTATTGACCATTACAGGTCAATATCATCATAAACGAGTTATAGACATTTAATAAGCACCACCAGCCAGAATGTGTTATGTTCAGTTGTGTTGTTGTTACTATGTCATCATCACTATGCTGAGCCAGGAGTACTTCACCACACAAATAATATCTGGTCAGTGGTGGCCCTGTGGTGATCCTTTTCCATTAAAAGGCAGAGCAGAGGGACTAGTAAAGTGCACACCAACAGAGAGTCTATCCAGATGGCATGCAGATGTGGGACACATCTGGCAAAGCTATGGCACTGCTGGCCCACTGTTGGTAATGGCACTCTCCACTGAGCCAAGGGTGGCCCATTTATTTAAAACAGGCACTGGGCCCACCTGGTGGTCATATGGTGGTCCCTTTTCTTGAAAAGACAGAGTACAGTGGCTATGCTGCTGGCCCACTGTTGGCACTGGCAATCTGCAGTGAGCCAAAGGTGACCCACATATTTACAATATTAGGCCCACCTGTCCCAAAACAGATTTGGCCCACTTTTGGCACAGATATGGCAGAGTTGGCTACTTTTGACATGGTTCTAATTTAGTGCGTATGTGGCACACATCTTCCAGCAGTCCACTCAAGTGCCATCAATCCATGTGGCAAGTGGGTCAGATGAAAATGTGGGCCAGATTTGTGGCAGAACAATTTTGCTATCTGGGTACAGTGTTTACCTGTAAACTTGTGCACCTACAGTATTGTGCAACAGCCCAGCCTTCATTTATGTCACTTCCTGTTAAAATGGCCATTAAGTACAAATGATTCTGATTTCACAGCTTCCACTCTCTTTGGGATACTTGCTTTCAAAGAAAACTGCAGTGGTATTTCCACAGCTCCAAAGTTCAGTCTTAGAAGTTGGTTGCATTCTTGCTTCTCAGATTCCAAGTGATCCAAAACACATTGACTCTGGATTCTGGAGAGAGCGCTCCATTGAATCATGTTCTTTCATGTTCCCCTTTGTGATTCAAGAGAGAGTCCCCAAGAGAGAGCATTTATTGAGGGCAGAAATCAGCTCCAAACAACACTGCAACTACTAAAGTGTAAAGGTTCAAGGAAAGGTGTAAATCTGTGCTTTGACAGCAACTGGATTATTATTACTAGATTATTTTCACTCGTGAGCAGGAATTATCATTGGGAAAGTGAATTTGAGAGAGAACTGAATCAGGCCATTGGGTCTATCCATGTTCTAGCAATGAGTGCTAGATACTGTGAGGTGGAGGTCTCCCCAAGAACCTGGAAAGAGTCAGAAGTCTGATCCATGCTTGCTTGCAAATTAAGCAGCATGAAAAGCACATGGGAAACACACCTGAAGTCCTTCTAGAAATAAACCCAGGCAATAACACTGAGGGGAAATTAAACCGAATGTCAGTTATTTAACAAATCGACAGTAGAGCACAACAGCAAAATCCAGGCAAACATAACAAATGGATAATTCAGGGGCCTAGACGGAAATCCAGGCAAGGGTCGAAAACCAGGAAGTCAGACAGACCAGCGAACAAATCCAAAGGGCAAATCCAAGAGAGTAATGACAATAAACAAAAGGAGAGCCGAAAACCAGAGCAGCAAAAAATCAGGTAACCAAAACAAGGGGATGAGCAAAGAGAGACAGTAGAAGACAAATGAGGTCAAAGCCAGAGAAAACAGTAGACAGGCAAGAGAGAAACGCTGAGTAATGCAAATGGGGTTGGCAAAACTTTGCAATGAGTATGTGTTTGTGTGGGGTTTAAATGCAGCGAGGGGAATGAGCAGCAGGTGTGTGTAATCAGTATTCAGGAGAGACAGAGCAAGAGAACCGAGTGTGATTGGGTGGCTGGGAACATGTGAGAGTGACATCATCAGGTAGTGCGCTCTGGGGATTGGAATCCGGGAGATCCGCGGTGTCAGGGAAGCCCGAAGGCATGACACAGAATAACCATATACCCCATTTGAACTCAATACAATACTTTCACATGCAATGGCAACTGCTGCCAGTTATGACAGATTGCCCTCACTGCTGCTAAGACGGCCTGTTTAAAATCTGTAGGCTACGTAATCCCAGGGTTGGGAAAAAATTCCCCAAAAAATTCCCAGGAAAATTCCCAAACTTCCCAATGGCCAGTTCATGCCTTATTGACAGAAACACCTGTTTGTTTGTTCGTTCGTTCATTTGTTCATCTTCTAAGCCGCTTATCCTTCTGGGTCACGGGGGTGCTGGAGCCTATCCGAGTACTCATTGGACGGAGGGTAGGAAACACCCTGGAAAGGCCGCCAGTCCGTCACAGCCTAAAGCAGAGGTAGAGCTTGATTTTCTCCGCTCTCTAAAAGATGAAACCTTTAAGCACTGTTTATCTGAGGGGGACAGTTTTGGTGGTCTACCAGGTCTTCCAAATGGTTGTTAGGAGTTGTTAGGTTTTCGCTTGATATATGTATATATAGTCGGGCAGTATGGGGGGCTGACCTATTTATCAGATTGGAATTGGCCACAACAAAATTGCAAGAACAAGTATAATAAAACGGTTTACATGTTCATACATTTAGTTTTGGCACCCTTTGAAAGTGACTGTTGTGCTTTACAGCATTTGAATTACACTGTGTGAACATTTCAGGATGAATGGACTGAAAGAAATAGTCCCTAAGTCTTGTCATAGTAGCATGCTATAAACTAAATAGCCTTTTGTACAAGACACATGGATTTGCATCCGGGCTTGAGTCTTGATACCCTTTTCTTCTCCGACAGTCATTCCAGAGCGTGCAATTAAAATCCACATGTCCAACAAGGTCAGGCCCTGCTCCGCTTTTGATATGTTAACGAGGTCAGCTTGAAGGACAGCAGGACACATCTGGCAGCTCAATGTGGTGATGCAGAAGCATGAGAAGGAGAGAAACATGCTTTCTCTGGGTTTCACTGGGCGTTATGGTCAGATTCTAATAGGTCATATACTTTCCAGAATGGCCGGAGGAACCTCCACATGGGGCTGGTGAGTGGTTTTGTCCAAAGATCTCCTCGTTTGTAAGTCCCAGTTGTCACTCAGGGCCAGATGTATACTCTTTGCACCAGTTGCAGATGTGAATAAGACACATTCTGCTTGACTGCTATGTATGAAACTGCTCTATGAGGAACAAAATGAATAGAGAAATGAAAAAGATGGCTGAGTACATATTCTGTTGATTTACTGAAGCTTGGGTGTCTAGCAGCTAGGTTTGTCTGGAATTCTCTCTTTCACCTAAAAACAGGTGTAAATTAGCAGTAGGGTCCCAAATGTTTGTTGCTGAAACACTTCATTTAACATGGCAGCAGATACAGCACCTAGATGGAGAAATAGGAAAGAATATTTATTTATTTGAATAAGACAACACAGCAAAATGCATTTCAACATAACAACACAATTAAAACACAATAGCACACTTATGGCATTACAATACAATCACACACAACACTATAACACTATGTCAATGAAAGAAGTATCACAATGCAGTAACCTTATTACAACATAATAACATTCTAGTTACATAGTACAACCATNAATGAAAAAGATGGCTGAGTACATATTCTGTTGATTTACTGAAGCTTGGGTGTCTAGCAGCTAGGTTTGTCTGGAATTCTCTCTTTCACCTAAAAACAGGTGTAAATTAGCAGTAGGGTCCCAAATGTTTGTTGCTGAAACACTTCACTTAACATGGCAGCAGATACAGCAGCTAGATGGAGAAATAGGAAAGAATATTTATTTATTTGAATAAGACTATTACAACACAAAATGTATTTCAACATAACAACACAATTAAAACACAATAGCACACTTATGGCATTACAATACAATCACACACTTACAACACTATAACACTATGTCAATGAAAGAAGTATCACAATGCAATAACCTTATTACAACATAATAACATTCTAGTTACATAGTACAACCATTGAACCACAACAATCAAATCAAATTTATTAATATAGCGCTTTTTACAACTGAAATTGTATCAAAGCAGCTTTACAGAAACTCAGTAATAATAATTCATTATGGAGAGAAAATGAAAGAAGCCCCCGGTGAGCAAGGAAAAAACTCCCTCAAGTTGGAGGAAGAAACCTTTGGAGGAACCGGACACAGGGGGACCCATCCTCCTCTGGTCCAAACTACATTTTGAAATTGTTCAAAGTAACATCAACTGAGTATCTAATGATGCTGATCTAGTCATAGTGGTGACAGTGAAGCTAATGAAGAACTAATTGTGAAATAATAGTAGCAATAGTCCGATGCAGGCAGAAATAGCAGAAGAATTAGTCTGCAGCGGGAAAGCCTGGTTAGTCAGTGATAGGCAGGGCAGGTAAGCAGCTGGTCAGGGGCAGGTAGCAGGGAAACCCAGTCAAATTTCCTTCAGTGTCGGGCTGGGCAGGTAGGTAGCGGGTAGCAGAAAAGTCTCAGTATCAAGCCGGAACGGAGGGCAGCCATTAGCTCGGTAAGAGTAAAAAGAGAGACAGTTAGTTCTGTTTGGGACTAATTATGGAATACAGGAAGTAAGAACATTTCCAGAGTGTGGCAGCAACTCCGGCATCTGACTATTACAACCTGGCTTAAAGGACAGAACCAGAAGGTAACACAGACTTGAGAGCACCCTGAAACACTGGCATCCATCCACTCCACCGTCAACTGAGTGATCGCGTGCAGCGGCGGGACCACAGTACCGTAAAACCCTCTGCCCATGAACCCCTGGATCTGCGGCCTTTATTTAAGGGGGGGGGGTAATTAATGACTAAAAGCTAAGCTAAATAAGTACGTTTTTAACCTAGACTTAAAGATTGAGACTGTGTCAGAGTCCCGGACATTTTCTGGAAGGTTATTCCATAGTTGGGGGGTTTTATAAGAGAAGGCTCTCCCTCCTGCTGATACCTTATTAATTTTAGGAACTAATAAGAAGACAGCACCCTGTGACCTTAGTAAACAAGAAGGTTCATTATAGGAAATAAGTTCTCACAGGTAGTCAGGAGCGAGCCCATGTAGGGCTTTATACGTCAATAGAAGAATTTTATAATCGATATGGAATTTAACTGGGAGCTATGTCAACACAATAACGCTATTTCATCCGAATAACATTATTACAACATAATAACAATATAATTGCATATTAAAACATTGAAAACAACATTTACAGCATGATAAATACTATTACAACACAATAACAATATTACAACACAATGACACACAACACTATTTCAGTAGAAGCGTTACTATGCAATAACATTATTACAACATAATAACTATGTAATTACAAAGTAAAACCACAACAATGCATACGTGATAAATGCTATTGCAACACAAAAATATTCAAATCGAATAACTCTTACAATAACACTATTACAACATAATAATGACGTTCTAGAAAAATAACAACACTTACAAAATGATAACACTGTTACAATCCAATAACTATATTACACACAGTAATACTTACTATGCCAAAGGTATGTAACACAATAACACTATTTCAAAAGTGCTCATTGTGGCAATTCTACTTAAATTAGAATTATTTAAGTTGCAAAAATTCACCAACCTATTGTCACTGGGCCTTAACAAGCATTTCAGAGCAAGCTATAATTGCTGGATTGAAGATTAAAGTTCACATTATCTTCTCTTTCCATTTTATTGAAGGTCTACCAGTGTGTTAGCAACACAACATTTGTTTTGGCTGCTAGATCTTTCAAACCTCATAACATTTTGCTTTTGAGAGTTGCCTTTCATGCTAAAACAAAGATCTAGCATTGGCCATGCCAGTCAGATGATGCTGATTCTGTCCAAGTAGGCAGTTCTCGGTCACTCTGGCCCACCAGATTCTTTGAGGACAGTTAGAAATAGGACTTGCGAGACTACATTTGTGCCACTTCAACCCTGTAAAGTGAACACAGCCTAAGCACATGGAGTAGCGTGTTCTGGCGGGTAAGTTTCCAGCCTCTGCATGAGCACACACTCAAGCTGTCTTGCACCAGCAGCAAGGTGAAAAAGCGCAGGCCATGTGCGTACAGAATCCGATTTGTTCTTGCATGTTTCCGCTCCCCTGTGGACCGGTGCGCCTCCTTTCATTGGGGCTGAAAGTCGGAGGCCTCCCTGAACGGTGCGTTCGGAGTACAAGAGAGGATGAAAGGCTTTGGAGGTCAAGCGGAATGTTCACGCCGGCACTAACACTGCAGTGGCTTACGGTGATCCGCCGAGCGTGAAAAAACAAGCAGGAGAGAGGGATGGAGGGAGGTGGAGAGCGTGGAAGAGAGCGAGTGAGAGCCCGGCAGGGTTAATTTTTGGGCCGCTGTTGCACGCTGCTTTCCGGTACGCTCTGCCTTTTGATGTGTCTGTCATGAAAGACGGAGAGAGGAGGGAAAAAGCTCCACTGTACCAAACGGCTTTGAAGGAAAGTAATTATGCTCACATGCACAAACTGGAACGGCAGGAACAAACCAGAACTAGCCTCACATATGCAGAAACACAGGGCTGTGCACTCGCCGCTGATGCGTTGGAATAGCATCGGTCCATTTTACTGTGGGCTTTTGGCTTCTGTAGATCGAAAAAAACTGCAGGTTGTTGGTGTGGTTGAGCCATAGTGTTCTCCAGACCACGTACAGTGCACTACTGATGGAGGGACAAGTGAATTTGGGTAGGCCAACCAGGTAGATACAGCTGCCAAAAGTCCTGATGTCTTGCAACATCTTAACATCCATCTGTAGCCCATTCCTTACAGCCGTGCAGTCATACCCTTAACTATTCTAATAATTATTCTGCCCTTAATAATTATTAATATAAATTATATAAATAGGAAAATTACTATCATGGTTATATCCAAACCATTTAGCATCCCTGGTGATTTTCTTCCCTGTGGTCAAACCTTCACATTTGATGCTAATGGCAAATGGGATGTGCAGTCTGATGTTGGTACCAAGCTAGCAGTGGTGTAGATTCACTTTCAGAAATGTATAATGTCAAGTAAAATAAATTATATATGTTCTATCATTTTCCTATAGATAGAAATCAAGCCATTGTTTACCGTTCACCAGCATAACCAGCATATGCTGTGTTTTGATGTTTGTATGCTGGTCAGTCAGCACCAGACCAGCACTACAGGCCAGCACTAAAGGCCAGCTAGGAAGGCTAACACAGCATACAACAGCCAATCACAGCACACTGTATTAATCTGGAATCAGCTCTTAGCTACATTTCCAAATGCAGTGCCCTGAAAAAAATTGTCAGCTGTCCCAACATAAAAATTGGTGCTAATATTACACAGGAATTCCCATTGGGAAGCTAATGGAAATTAGCATTCTGCTAGTGGTAAAAGCATTGCTATATTTAGGCTGAGCCTGAACAGCCGGCACATTCATGACTGTATGACTACATTTTACAGGCATTAAGTCAACACAAGTCAATTGTCCCTGAAGGGCTCCAAACAGCTTAAACATTGTGGCATATGCTACTTTTATTGTCCCTGCGATAATGGGACAGTATTACTCTGGAGCTTTGCTATATTTATTACTCAGTATAATAGACCAGCATTTGTGGAAATGCACTTTATTTGTCCAAAAATAATTAATTAGATTGACAGTTTTTTGGTTAAAAGCTATTATCATATTATTAATATATTATTAATATATTATAAATATGTAATACCCATTTTTAGTAGGTATTTAGCGGTTAACTAAAATTCTGCTTTGGAATATATGCCGATAGTTGCATATTCTTCCCCATTTCCTCATTTCCTCTGTGTTTTTCTACCCAGCACTGATGAAGCACTACAAATACTTGCTCACCGTTACCGACCGGCCGGTTAATTAGAATGAATTAGGCCCACTGATTTAATTAACCTTTTTGGAATTGGTTTGCTGGCAGTGTAGCGGGTGGGTTTTACATCCTGTCGACATCGGGCATGACAGCAGAGGACATCGGTCAGGGTTTGGAGGGTCATCCACTCGCCGCCTACATGTAGGGACAAGCTGCGAGCTGTGTTGTTTTTATTTGTTGCCTCTGTGGTGGCAAATACTGCCTAATTAGCCTTATTTTCCATCCCACTCTACCACATAGAACCACGCTCTCCAGACGGTGGCTGGATGAGGACTTGGATGTGTTATGTGGTTAGCACAGTCTATTAGAACAGCATTGCACGTGTTATGTGGTTAGCACATTGGCTTTTTGTGGTTCCAGTAAACACTGAGCATTAATGCTGTGGATTGTCATGTTGTTGCACTGCTTGTTGTTTCGTTGGTAAAACACATTGCTATTAGCAGCTTATGCTATTAACATTAGCAAGCTCCAGATCCAGAAGTGCTAACGGTGACAAATAACCATACTTCTAAACTGTGGCACAATTTGCTTCCAAATGCCATTCAAAACGGATGAGGCCTTGGGGGTCCCTCAGTTTGTCATTCAACCTGAATGAATGGAACTGTCCTGGGCCATCACCGAAACACCCCTCCACCATCTCTAGCTATAATATTTACTCATTTGCCATGAGGGATGGCCGTGAGACCTCCTCATTCGTTGGGCCTTGGGGGCTATGCATCTTGTAACTGTCCCCCCCCCGCCTGCCTCAACACCTTCCCCCCCACTGTGGCATGCCGGTGTACAGATGATCCATTTCAAACAGCATCAATTGCACATTACTTGAACACTAGTGATGCATTGGGCCTCTTTAGCCAATCTCTTACATATTTATCACAGCGCATACGTGTCATGTCGTAACCCCTCAAGCGTGCGCACGCACAGCCGATCAGAGTGATTGATTTTACGAGGCTATGTTAATTCGGGGCTGTGGAGTTTGTTGATGTGTGCGGCGGGCCGGAATGATCTGAAACTTTTACCACAATACTGATTTTTTAGGAGCTGATATTATTGGCTGATATTGTGTACTGTGATCAAAACAGACCCAGTAGGTTTAGAGTTTTACTGCATTACTGACTGATATGATTGTTACATATGAATCTCACATACAACATACAACTATATAAGCTTACTGGACAAAACCGAGTCCCCTCTGTGATGTTTGGGGGGTGTTTTAATTAGGTGGAAATGGGTCCTTTGGTTGAGTTGACAGTAAATGTGAACCACAGTGCCTACACTGAGCTGCTAGAACAACAAGGTTTTGCCATTTGCTCATCATTTTACCGAGGAACATAACATTCCACATCCCTGTATCCCAAGATGATGAATTCTCATGTTCACAGGGCTGCTTATGTAACTGATTGGCATGATGAACAATCAGGGGCATTCACACATCTGCACTGGCCCACAGAATCCCCAGATTTGAATCCTCTTGGAAATCTGTGGGACTACCTGGAACAACCAGTGAAACGCCAGGGAAGGCGTCCACCAAATCTGGCCCAACTGACCAATTCTCTGATGCAAGAGTGGCCGAACCTTAATGTGGCCTACATCTATATCTAGAAACTTGGCCGTTTTTCCACAGCTGCAGTTCAGCCATAGAAGTTTATGTCTATCCCAAACTCAGTAAGCCCAACTCTCTATTTCTTTGAGGAGCTTCTTGAACAGCTACACATCCTTTCAGTCATCCTTGTGCATGTAGTCCTGTGTGGTGAAGCCGTCTGCCAATGGTGCTCACACTAACAGGATGACTCATGGAGGGCATAACTGCTCCCTGAATGTCCACAATCATGGCTGTTGGGCCAGTCAGGGACAGCAATAAGGATTGTGTTTGCTTATGTCACATCCACAGTCGAGCGTGGAACCTGAATCATTTGCATGACTCACGATGTCAAACCCACAAACCAAGTTTCACTTTCTTTTAAACTGGCTAACATCAAATTCCCTTTACTTATGGGACATATAGACAGGCATTATCACTGCTTCATTGAGAAGATTTCTGCCTATAGCTATAAATTCATGCCACAAAGGTTGACTTTATTGTGCAAATCGTATATCAGTTCGTGGCGGGGGTTGGGGTGGTTGGCTTTGGTGTTGGGTGCTGCTGTTTCTGTCTGTTTGGAGGCGCTGTGGGTTTGCTGAAACTGAAAATGCCACAGCACTGCCTGATCTGCAGGGTTCCTCCGAGAACACAAAGCGTCTAATGGGCCTTATTGATCGCCCGACATGACCGAGTGACGGATGGCAAAATAAAACCCTCTCCATCTCCCCCCCTCCCACCCTGCTCTGCTAACCTCTGATCAGCCTGAGAGGCCATCCGCCGTGTCACCAGCTGCATTTTTAACCCCCTTATCACTCCTAACCATAAACCTCCATCTTCAACCCCCCCCACCCAGAAAGAGCAGCCCGAGCGGCCCTAATTGGCGAGCTGTACCAATATGCGTATATCACAGCAATGTATGCTTAAGCAGGGCTGTATTTAATGACGGGGGAGGCACCTAAGCCTCTGAGCTTCAGCACTGCAGATTTATGCTGGCTCCCCTGCAGAGAGAGAGAGAGAGAGAGAGAGAGAGAGAGAGCACCATAATGTATGTGTGTATACATAAAGACTCAAAGACACATATAATCTCTCTCTCTCTCTCTTTCTCTCTCTCTCTCTCTGTCTCTGTCTGTTGTGCATACACAGTGTGTGGGCTCACATGTTGGGGTAGGGAAGGCGCTGTATACCCACCTATCCCACAACTCCCCCAGCTCCTCCCGGTTCCTCAGTCTTTCCTATCTCCTATTTTATCTCTCCTATGCAACTGGGGCCCTCTAACTCAAAGCAGAACCCGCCCAAACACCAGCCCAAGTTTTCTTTCAGCTTCAGCTTCCAGCTGCATGTCTTTTCAGACTACCACCAAGACGTGCTCAGACTCAAATATCATTTGCAGAAGCCTAAAAAGAGTGGTGCAGTATGGTACATTAGCCTCCACTGCATGTTTATGTGTATGTACTTTGCTACTACAAACCAAGTGGCTTAAGAGAGCTAAGTCCAGATACTGGAATCAATTCTGGAAAGCCCCAAGCATCGACTAGAAGAGTGCCGACCCCCCAGCACTGGGCTGTGGAGCAGTGGAACTGGACTGATGAAGCTCCATCCAATACCTTTAGGATACGTTCCAGAAGAGATCGAGAACTACACTGCAAAAAAATGATATCCTGGCAAGTACAATGATCTTGTGTCTACACTCATCATCAAAAGAATAGCTGCACCCAGAAGGATGTGTGGGATTGCAGTGCTGTTGGGAAGGAAGATAAAGGCTACCCGGAACAATAAAAGATGATGCATTTAGGACGTGCGGTCTTTGCCAGTGTTGACGTGGTGTTAAAGGCAGTCATCGTAATGGTCTGTGTGCATGTAGTCCTGTGTCGTACAGCCGTCTGCCAAAGGTGCTGGCACTAACTCATGGAGGGTATCACTGCTCACTGAATGTCTCCAATCATGGCTGCTGGGTTGGTCAGGTACAGAGATAAGGCCCATCCTTGCTTATGTCACATATGTGGCTGAGTGTGAAACTTGAATCATTCGCATGTTTTAAAATGTCAAACCTACCCACCTACCTAAGTTTCATTCCTTAAGCCAAATAAAAAATGCCTGGAAATAAATGTGGCTGAATGCAACCAAATCCTCACAGGAACATCCAGTGTAAAGCCTTCCCGGAGAGTAGAAGCTGTTACTGCAGCAAACAGGGGGACAAACTCGTGATTAAAACGCTCTATAAGCAAGTGTCCACAAACATCTGGACACTTTTGGGCTTGGGTCCTATGTGTAGGTCGTTGTAAACTGATTCATGCCAATAAAGCCAGCCTGAGTCTGATGCAGAGAGAGAGAGAGAGAGAGAGAGAGAGAGAGAGAGAACATCACCGCATGCAGTATTTGATGCAATTTGTCCATAATGTTGCTGAATAAGCAGAGATTAGTGAGACAGTCATTTCTGGATGCTGCCAGGTCACACGTTGTCATGGCGACAGGGATGCTGTGCAGGGATGCTACGCACCTCTCTTCATGACATTCTGAGCATGATTCAGCCACCGCAGCATATACAGCGATAAGAAAGAAATACACATTTTGAACGAGCGAAAGGAGGGAGCGAGAGAGAGAGAGGAAGAGGAGAGAGAGAGAAGGAGTGAGAGAGAGAGGGAGGAGAGAAAATTGCATTGTAATTGAGATGATGGCTGGAACAACAACCCACAAAAGACATTATGTTTGTTGTTGTGGAATCAGGGTTAATGTTATCAGATGAGGGAACAGTGCCAATTATAAATGTAGCCCCCCCCCCCCTCCCCCTTTCTCTCTCCCCACTTCCTCCATCTTTCTCTCTTCTCGGTGCTCATTCTCATTCTCATTTCCCTCAGCTGCTGATGCCTTTAATTCGGAAATCAAATTAGCAGGATGGCATGCGCAACAACACCTAGCGCTTTTTCTCTCTCTCACTCTCTGTACATCTGTCTGTCTCATTCTCTCCATTCCCCCAGTTCTCCACTCCCAACCACATGGTTTCAGAAATGTAGACTGAGTGTCAAAAGTTTGGGGACACTGCTGCTATTCTGTGTAGGGTAAGAGCTGAGCTTGTTTTTCTGCTTCATTTGTAAGCAGCACATGGAGGGGTCTAATCCACATTCAGTATTGTTTCTGGGGATGGGCTGTCACAGTCATTATCAAACCATGACGGTATGATATTATAAACTGTCTAGAGCAATATTCTACAGGATTTGTATAAATGGACAAAGAATTGTGCCTTATGGTACAATAGATTTTGTGTGTGTTTATTGTACTTTGCCACCACAAAAGTGTCTTAACAAAGTGTTGTTAGCAGATTGGTACTCCATATCAGCTGACAGTCTGAGTTCAGATTTCGGAATCAGTATTGGGAGAGAAATCTTTACTGGATGTTGGATTTGTCCGAAAGTATCCAGACACCTCTACTAATGAAAGGAATAGGTTGGGGTATGATGTGTGCAGATGGGGCTAAAAAATTTGGTTTATTACCAAATCACAATTCAAGGTCGAGGTCAAAAACAAGCGAAGGCTCGATGCAACAGCAAACATCCACAAAAGGGAGATCCAAAGTCACAGTCAAAAAGAAGGCCAAAAGTAAAAAAAACAGAGAGTACAACAAGAAGAGAAAGGCTTAGTATGCACTGAAATAGGTACTTGGGTTAGACAAAGCCAACATCTTAAAAAGACGATGAAACAGGTGAGACAAATCAGTAATCAGGTGAGGTCGATATGGGATAGGTTACTGGCTGCATAATGGAGGTCACATGCTCACCCAGGGTGTCCTGGGAAATCTACTTCTACTACTTGGGGACACCTAGACCAGAAGCTGGGAGTTGTGCCATGTGGTCATGGCTCATACTTCATTTGTAAATAGCTCATGATTCCGTGACCGGCGCTTCTGCTACCAGAACGTTCCGGCTCAGACGTCACGTCGTACCATCATAATAAAAACCCTGATGGTAAAATTGGTACTTTCTGAATGCACTTTCTTTGGATTCATCCTCAATAAGGACAGCTACAACAGTCTCTAGTGACATTGGAAACTAGCTTCAGGTGGGAGAATCATGGGATGAATGAATGGGTGGAGGTGGAGCTGCAGAGAGCCAATCAGGACTGGGCAAATCACAATAGGGAGACACTATAAGTTCTATTAGTTTTACATGGGGAGATGGGGTAGTGTAGTTGGTTTACTGCAGGACGTCTGTAAAATTGATGACCGATTCACACAGGATAAGAAATCTTGACAAAAATCACTGAGCTGGGAGTAGTTACTCGATTTACACACTGCACTTCACCTCTTAAGGAACATGCGCAATACTTGACCTCCTAGGAAAGTCTGGGAAACCATATTCCAAAGAGGTTTGCCACAAACCCAAGGCATCTGTGCCATGCATGCCAAAACTAAATGTCTCCTGGAGCACCTCCATACTTGAGAATAACCCCCAAAAACTTAATATAACATGGTGGATTCACTGAGAAACACTTGTAATACGTGCATTACCCCACCTCCCCATGCCAAACTAATCCCATCCCTAATCCCGAATTGGACTGTGGTATGGTCAATCTCGATGTAATGATCTGACTGCTCTGACTTTGGGCCATTATGTTAGAATCAATAATAATCAAGTATAAAGGTATGTTGCTATTTGTTGTTCTTGGCTCTCCCTGCTTTGCTATTTTCGCCTGTTTTGGGGATTTGGAGACCTCTCTGTGGAAATGCGTAATTGCATGCAACATACTGAAGAACATTTGTTAGGGTGGGTTGTGGTGACCCCTTCCCAGAGTGAATGACACCTTTCAAGAGAGAATGAAAGATTGCAAGAGCTTTAAAAGGGAATTCAAAGAGAACTCAGGCCAAACTTAGTGAAGAAGGACATGTCTTCTGAGAACGTGAGTGAATTTGTTAGTATTATCATCATGTCCTCATTAGTATAATGTTGTTGTTTTTTTATTTCAGGCTTTAATATGCAAACAAATATGAAGTAGTCCCAGTCTCACCCAATTTCAGACGGTGTAAGGCGATTACAAGGCTGCACTTAGACAATGTATTTTAGCATGTTGCTATATTAAACATATTACATAGACCACATGTTGTATTATCTTTCACTGTTTAGCTACATGCTTAGCTATTGAGCATCGTTTATACGTACCTAGATGGCTTAATTTTGTACTTGCCTGTGCTAAGATTTAGGTCAATATCCTTTTTAAGATTCCTTTCATTATCTTTTCCTTTAGGTGATGGCATAACCGAAGGAGTTTGGGAAATGTCATGTAAATTCTATTCATTATTGATTATTGAGAACATTTAGAAATGATGGGTTAAATTAGTTGGATAGTTTTGATTTATGGTTTCATATTTTGACAGGAAGCCCATTGCAAAGCCATGTATATATAATGTAAACAGCACTTTATTTACTGTTTGTGTAAATAAATTGTGTTCCTTTCATTTTTGGCTTGAGTCCATCAATTGGAGGCTCGTCTGGGATACCAATACAAGACCTCTTGTATCCCGGACGAGCCCCCACTGATAATGGTAGAAAAGCAGAATACTGTAATATCATTTTAGGACTTAATAAAATTCTACACGTTATTATTAAATTAGCCTCATTTCTTTATATTCCACCACTGTTCTATTGCTCTAGTTACAGCTGAATAATAATCAAAATAATCCAATTCAATCTAATCATGGTGAAATATAAGATTTTCACAATGCTTTGAATCAATTCTATAAAAACCGTAATCAAATCGTGAAGCATGAGATTTACACCGCTAGTTTCGCCCTTGACACATGTGCGCCCATAGCTGGCACTGCAGTCGGACTGTTCTGCGATGCTGGGCAGCAGATCTGTTCATTTATCCCCGTTCACCCCGAGCTCACATGACATTAACTTCCTCCGGTTTCATGCTAATGAGGGATCCGGTTCCCACCTAATAGCTGCTCGCGCTCGAGCCTGCGCCAAAAATCAATGTCCAGTCTTTTCCACAGGGCGCGTCTGCAGCAGGCTCTCTGGGAGGAGCGGCCACTGTGGTGTCAGAGGCAGAAATCCATTAGAGCCAGAGATGGAGATAAGAGTGGAGAAAGAGCGAGAGAAACAGAAAGAGGTGGCATTTATCAAGCCGGCGAGGAGAGCGCAGACAAAAACGTGGCAAGAAAGAAAGAAGAAAGGGGGAGACTAAGAGGAGAGGGAAAAAAAGAGAAAGGGAACACAGGGGCATTAATCAGCAAAACATTCCGAGCGAGGCTCGTGTAAAGGGACATAGGAATGAGCATGGAAAGACACAAAACGGAGGATCGATAATAGGGGGCCAAGTTAGGGCACAGGCAGGATCCGGAGTAGTTTGTGGGCAGAAATGGAAGAACTAGATTGATGAGAGACTCGGGAGGTGAAATCCAATAGAAAATCTGCGTACGTCTATGTACCTGCATTCTTGTGGACCTGCCGTTATCTTTCCCTGCCAGGTTCAATTCCAATACTGTTAAATAGGTAACTAGCTACACGGTTGAGTCACATTATTATGACCACCAGCTAATATCCAGAGTAACCGCCGTGTGTAGCATTGAAAGGAGCTATACAGGATGGGAGTGACTCAATAATGCTCTGGTAGGTTGTCACAGGTATCTGGAGCCATGCTGACTGCAGTGCATCCCACAGCTGCTGGAGGGTGCATGGGGGAGGATCCACAGAACGAACACGACAATCAAGGTGGTCCCGCTGATGCTCAGTTGGGTTCAAGTCTGGGCAATTAGGGGGCCAGGGTAGTACTTGGAAGACTTGGACATGCTCTTCTAACCAGTGTCGGACATTTCTAGCTGTGTGGCATATCGCATTGTCTTGCTGAAAGATCCCAGCCGCCCCAGGGAAGACAATCAGCATGTATGGGTGGACATGATCTACATGGATGGATTCATACCCAAATATACAGCTCATGGCACACCTTATATACCCATCAAGCCCACTCACGACACGTGACTTTGTTCGTGAGCTACGTGCTGACGCCTTCGAAAGTAGGAAGTAGGTCATATAAAAATGTGACTCGATTGTGTAGTAACATAGTTATGTCTCTAATGAATTACAGAAACTCTAAGTTTGCATTCTGTTCCAACGGGTTCAGGTTTATTTGTTTTGTGTATTATGGCGTTTTTTTCAAGGAAAATACTATTTGAGAAAATACTGCATATGCTTCCAGCTGTGTGACCGTGCTTGTTTTCAATGAAATACGAAGGGAAAAACTATTTTTCAAAAAATTGGAACATGCTTTCACCAACTGTAATAACAACAGTGGCTTCTACAGGTTTTTAAAAAGTGTTTTAACCCAACATACACTCATCATCAAAAGAATAGTTGCACCCAGAAGAAGTAAAATGATTCAAGTTTCACGCTCGGCTGTGCATGTGATGTAAGCAAGAACTGGCCTTATCACTGTACCTGACTGACCCAACAGTCATGATTGCAGATATTCAGTAAGCAGTGATGCCTCCATGAGTCATCCTGTTCGTACCAGCACCATTGGCAGACGGCTGCACCACACAGGACTAAATGCACACAGACCGTTACGACAACTGCCCTGAACACCACGTCAACGTCACCAAAGACTGCAATGATGCCAGACTGTCATGGAGTGACTCAGAATGGCAGTGGGTCATCTTCAGTGACAAGTCCCACTTTGGTCTTGGTGGAGACGACCAACCAAATCCGTATGTAGAGGCACCGTGGTTGGCACCAAGATGAACGGTTTGTTGTCACGCATCACACGTCCAGAAGGCCTGGTGTCACTCCACCTCCACCCCCACATTCCATCTGCAGGAACTGTGTGAGGATATTCAAGCTGCATGGAATGGATAATCACAGGACACCATTAGGAACCTCTACAACTCCATGCCGAGACATCTGGCATGTTGTGTTAGCAAACATGGCGGCCCGACTCCATACTGAGAGACACTACTTCTGTATGTGTAGCTCAATAAATATTGATCATATCAGTCTAAATGTATCATCATTTATTGTTCCTGGTAACCTTTATCTTCCTTCCCAATAGCACTGCAGTCCTTCTGGGTGCAGCTATTCTTTTGGCTCTGAGTGTATATTAACCCTTCTTGGACCCCCTGTCCAAGTTCCTGGGGGGTCGACAAAAATAAACTTATTGTGACTCTATACTGGTGAGACACGGCAGGCAAAAAATTGTATAATCTGTTGGACACCAGCACGGTTCTAAATCATTGTTGCTAAGGATATGATTAGATATTGTGTCTGTAAACAATGGTTTCTAATACAAATGTGTGAAATTCATAAAACATATCTTTAAAGGTCATTTTCTCAAAATTAGTTTTTTTCTCATACTCTCAAACCTCATACTCCCATTTCTCAAACCTCTACTTCAGCAGCACTTACAGGCACCAAACTTTCCAGTTGTGTCCATATCTATATTCAGAGGGTTTTTACAGAGGGGATTGATCATATATCACTCTGAGCCTGAGCTATAAAACGTTTTCTGCCTAAAAACATGGCAAAATTTGTTTTCTTATGGCTGTTGACGGTATTTTCTGATTTATAAAGTGATAAAACAGATAGATCCAAAACTCACTCTGGAAAAAACTTTGATTCTAGTATGTCAGCAGGATGAAGCAAGAACTTTAAACCTGACTTCATCCACTGTTCAGGTTTTCAGATTTCTGTTCTTGAAATGTATGCAAATTTAATTAGACAATGCCTCGTTTGCATAATTAAACACAAAATTTCAGAAAACTTGCAATACAAAAAGTGATTGTCTTAATGCAAGTAATCAACCGGGGAAGTTTCATGGTGGTCTCTAGTAGTTGAAATTGTTATCCTATTCACCTGTAGTGTCTTGCCTTAAGGGAAAAGTACTGTAGATGCTCAAATACAAATTCATGGTCTTTGCACAACGTGGCACTGTAGCAAATTGGTTCACCCAGTAGCTCTTTCATAGCCTACCAATTGTAACAATGGCTGATACCTCTGAAAAGCTTTACAATATGCTGTATCATATTTGTGTATCTGAAAACTTTCCCACTTTCGCTTTCTGGAGTAAGAAATAAATTGGTACTCATTTTTCAACCTACAGATAAAAGTAAAGAAGCGTAGGACCTCAGTTAATGTGTGAAAGAGCGCATTACCAAACTAAAACAGAGCATTTCCAGAAGAAGAATTGTTCAACAAAACACTTTGCTGTCACTGAAGCTAGCATCAGCACTGCTATAATGAATGAGCTAGCAGCCAGCCAACATGGGACTCCCAGAATACTAGGGGGTTTCACACACAGTGGAGGGATAAAAATTAAAGGATTGCAGCAGGTCTCAAACTGCTCCTCCAGGACCCCCACACAGTCTTAGCTTGCAATAGTGCCAAAAACTATGGACCTTGTGAGGGTCCCTGAGGACTGGTTTGAGAAGCACTGGTGTACTGCATGAAACAATTAAACAGTCAACATCCCAACTCTAGGGTGTATGTAAGAATGTTGGACAGGCGCAATTGACCTCAATTTTGGAAGAAGTCCATGAAGCGTCCACACAGTGCTGCACAGGCAGGGAAGATGGGGAGATTTTACTACCAATTGAAATGAGGTTATGATCTCTAGAAATAGTTAATTATCATCAAATCACATCTTTAGATTAATTGAGGTAATTGCCTAATGTTTGTAATCAAGTTGACCCCGCAAAAACATAACACAATAAAACTCTGGAGCTTGTTTTCATTTTTCTGTGGACGCGAGGCCAAAATGAAGTTTCCAGTAATATCCGAATACATGGGCTGAGTTGTCTAATAAGCTCACCAGGCAAAAAAATTAGTCATCTAATTAAATTAGTCATCTAGTGTTGAAGGTGGTAGTAACTTAAGGCACCGGCAGATGACTTTGCACAAGGATGATAGGGTCATACATACCTGTGGGGTGTGGTACAGTGCAGTGAATGTCCCGTTCTATGTGTGGAAAATGGGTAATGAGTAATGGGCAAAAAGTCTGGCCAAATCTGGCCTAACTGCACAATTCTTTGATGCAAGAGTGTCTGAACATTGATGTGGCCTACATCCAGAAACTTGTCCAGTACATGTCAAATCCAGTCACGCTATTAAGTATGTTTCAGATACAGTTACAGGTGTGTTTAGATCAACTGAGAGAGAGGCCATTTTTTGACATTTGTGTTTACACACAGAGGAATTTGTCTTCTGCATTTAATCCATCCCTGAAGTGAAACACCCACACTAGTGAACTTGCCCGGAGTGGTGGGCAGCCCTATCTCCAGCGCTCGAGGAGCAGTTGGGGGTTAGGGAGCAGTCTAGGGCACTTCAGTCTCTTTTCTGTCAGCTCAGGGAATTGAACCGACGACCCTCCAGTCACAAGGTTGGTTCTCTGACCTCCAGCACCTGACATGGTTTACCTTTAACCCACCAAGACAACAGTATAGGTCAGAACGGTTAACCCCTACAGTGTGGTAGTAGCTGGCATGGTTTACCTTTAACCCACCAAGACAACAGTATAGGTCAGAATGGTTGACCCCTACAGTGAGGTAGTTGCTGGCCTGGTTTACCTTTAACCCACCAAGACAACAGTATAGGTCAGAATGGTTAACCCCTACAGTGAGTTAGTTGCTGGCATGGTTTATCTTTAACCCACCAAGACAACAGTATAGGTCAGAATAGTTAACCCCTACAGTGAGGTAGTTGCTGGCTTGGTTTACCTTTAACCCACCAAGACATCAGTATAGGTCAGAATGATTGACCCCTACAATGAGGTAGAAGTTGGCATGGTATACCTTAACCCACCAAGACAACAGTATGGGTCAGAATAGTTAACCCCTACAGTGAGGTAGTTGCTGATATGGTTTGCCTTTAGCCCACCAAGACATCAGTATAGGTCAGAATGGTTGACCCCTACATTGAGGTAGTAGTTGGCTTGGTTTGCCTTTAACCCACCAAGACAACAGTATAGGTCAGAATGGTTGACCCCTACAGTGAGGTAGTAGCTGACATGGTTTACCTTTAACCCATTCTGATGGCAATGGTCTTCTCCAGGATGCCCCCATCCATAGACCATGAGAGGTCACTAAATGGATTGATGAGCAAGAAAACAATGTAATCCATTGGCTATGCACTTTTGCAGCCACCAGAGCTCATCCCATTTGAAAACTCATGGGAGATTTTGTATGGTGTTAACCTGTATTCTCCACCATCATCACCATCAGAAGACCAGTTGTGGGAACATCTTTTGGAGGAACTATATCCCAGTCACTTCTAGAATCAAAGCTGGACTGAAGCTGGTGCCACCCCTTACTAACACACTTCATGTTGCTTTATTTCCTTCAGTCACTCATCCCATATGTAGAGCATGTGTTGTATACGTTTGACCGGCTCAAATACACAGTGCCAACTGTAAAGGTGGGACTCAGTGGGACTCACCTGTATAAATAAAGGAGAAGTGAAATGTTGGGAGAGAAAGAGAGAAAGACCAAGAGAGAGGCCATATTGAGAGCTTTCTTTCTCTGCCCAGTTCATACTGTTCAGTAGGCAAAGTCGCAAAAACACAGTGCCAACCTGAAATGAAGACAGCAAAAAAAAAAAGCAGAGCTAAGATTAATGGTGACTGCAGCCAGGCTTCGGTGGTCAGAGATCATTGGGTTGGCATGTCAGGGCAAAATGAACTCTTAAATAAATATGTAAAGGTGCACTGAATGGCTAATGATGAGAAATTTAAAATAGACCCCCCAAAAAAAAGATGGAGTGCATGACACTCCGAGGTGAAATAGTGGAACATGGGAAGTAATTGTCTAGTGGGAACCATTTTCTGTCAGACTCAATTCCCGCTCAGCCTGAACTGATAGCAGCTCGTTGTTTTATATTAGCTGCTGAATGATAGCTAACTTTCACGGTTTCTAATGGCTGAATTTCTATGAGGCACCAATTGGAATTAATGACACAGAGGGGAATTTGTAAAATCATTTTCCCATGTTAAAATATCACTGAATCAGTGAAATGAGTCGAGCGGCTTGCTACGACAATCCCTAACCCACCTTGGAAGTACTTCACCTGCTAATGTTAGCTGGGAGTGCTTTTAGCTTCGCTCACCAAGGCTGTTTTTCCACTGTAGGAAGTATAGGAACCTTCGGGCACCAGGAAACTGCAATTGTCTGCTTCCCGTTGGCCATTAGTCCATCATAGAAGGTTCCAGGCTTATGGTTTTTCTTACCTGTTCAAGACTGGTGTAGGTATAGGTGTATAAGCCAGTGCCATATTAGCCAAAGCCTAATGCTGCATTCACACTGGTGGTGACTTTCTGCCACTGTCTTGTGGCCCAAATCACTATAAGCTCATTTTATTCAGTCCCTGTGTAGTGCATAACTGTCTGTGCAGTCACTGTGTGAAGAAAAGCAGTGTTCGATCTTTGTGCTTGCTGTTTATTAACGGGCGAAAGTACTGCCACCACTCCTACATCTATACTAGGAACGATTACCTAGGAACCAAAAAAAAGCAGTGTATCGTTTCCCAGTGGAGGAGATAAAGCATGTACCAGTCTGCTCAATGCTCAGTTTATACTGGTACTTACTATATTACATCACTCCTAATTTGTCTGAAGTTCAACTGAGCTCAACTTTGTTGCGTTGCTGACTCCTTCCGCTGTTAATTGCCAGCTCTCTTTGAATATGTATGAACTCCAGGCTCTTTGTCACGCCACGTCACCACTGGCTCGAAGGCAGCTTTACTCTTATATTACCAATAAGTGAACCAGAACATGCATCAGCTGCTATTCTTATAATTATTACTTTGTAATTTGCTAATAGACTCATGGTCAAAAGAATAGCTGCACCCAGAAGGAGGTGTGGGATTGCAGTGCTGTTGAGAAGGAAGATAAAGGTTACCAGGAACAATAAATGATGATACATTTAGACTGATATGATCAATATTTATTGAGCTACACATACAGAAGTAGTGTCTCTCAGTAAGGCGTCGGGTCACCATGTTTGCTAACGCAACATACCAGACGTCTCGGCATGGATGTCACGCTGACATCGCCGATCTCCCAGACTCCATTTCCCAGAGTGCACTATCCAAAGACGTCACATTCGCGTCCTCAGTCAGCCAATCACTCACACTCTAACTCGCCTGAGTATTAATTTGTTCCACCTGCCGCTCATCACCCACCTCCTTATAAACCCCATACACACTCATACACATAGCGAAGTTTTGCCAACCTAGTTTGCAATTCCGAGCATTTCTCTTGCCTTTGATGATTCTGGTTCTGACTTTCCTTCGACTTCAACTCTCCCTTTAGATTCTCCCTTTATCGTGGTTGCCTGATTCCTTGCCTCACTGGTTTTCTACCCTCCTTCCGTTCTCCTGACTCTTGGATTATCCCTTTGATTCTGTCTGCTGGCTTGTTTGATTTCCTGGTTCTCGACCTATGCTTGTCTTTTTACCTATGACCTGGCATTGCCCTTTTGTTATGCGTGCTCGTCCTTGGCTGTTGTGTATAGATAACAGATTACTCAATAAAACCTCTCTGATCTGCATGCGTCGCGCCAAGTTCTTTGTGTCTTACAAAGGAGTTGTAGAGGTTCCTAATGGTGTCCTGTGATAATCCATCCCATGCAGCTTGAATATTCTCACACAGTTCCTGCAGATGGTGCAGTAGGGGTGGAGGTGGAGTGACACCAGGCCTTCTGAACATTTGACGTGTGCCTACAAACCGTTCATCTTGGCGCTGACCACGGTGCCTCCACACACAGATTTGTCGGTCGTCTCCACCAAGACAAAAGCGGGACTCGTTACTGAAGATGACCCGCTGCCACTCCATGACAGTTTGGCATGACACCACTGCAGTCTTTGGTGATGTTCATAGTCTAATTTCTTTATCTCTTTTTCTCTATAGAGTATATACGTATTTTCAATATTGCATATGAGTGTTAGGTCTTATCCTTCACATAATGTCCATGTTTGTGTCTTGCTATCCAGTGTGGTTCAGAGGAGAATGGCTTTGCCTTTTGAGTCTTGGTTCCTCTCGAGGTTTCTTCCTCTTGCTCTGAAGGAGTTTTTCCCTGCCACTGTTGCCCTCGACTTGCTCACTGGGGGCTTGGACAAGGATTTTCTGTAAAGCTGCTTTCTGACAACATCTGTTATGAATATAAATATGAATATACATAAATAAATTTTGACTTGACCTGACTTGACAAACTAAGTGCTTAGTCTTCCGAACATGTTTTTTCCCACCTCAGGCTGTCAAATCAGATTCTTTATGAGCTGTATTTTTTTTTATACAAAATGTGCAGCATTTTTTGCAACCCTGTTGCCAACTTTTAGAGAAGCATATATATAAGGCATTTAAAAGTCTGTGTTGATTATGTAAGTACTCCAATGATTTATCTTACATATTTTAAATGACTTCAAAATATATTTATTAACTTTTCAAATTATTATTATTTATTTATTTTGCCTTTTTATATTTCTCATTTATACACTCATCATCAAAAGAATAGTTGCACCCAGAAGGAAGTGTGGGATTGCAGTGTTGTTAGGAAGGAAGATAAAGGTCACCAGGAACAATAAATGATGATACATTTAGACTGATATGGGCAATATTTATTGAGCTACAAATACAGAAGTAGTGTCTCTCAGTATGGCGGCAGGCTGCCATGTTTGCTAATGCAACATACCAGACGTCTCGGCATGGAGCTGTAGAGGTTCCTAATGGCGTCCTGTGATAATCCATCCCATGCAGCTTGAATATTCTCACACAGTTCCTGCAGATGGTGCGTTAGGGGTGGAAGTGGAGTGACACCAGGCCTTCTGGACGTGTGACAACAAACCATTGGTGCTGACCACGGTGCTTCCACACACGGATACATTGGTTGTCTCCACCAAGACAAAAGCGAGACTCGTCACTGAAGATGACCTGCTGCCATTCTGAGTCACTCCATGACAGTCTGGCACGACACCATTGCAGTCTTTGGCGAGGTTGACGTGGTGTTAACGGTAGTCGTCATGTCAGTCTGTATGCATGTAGTCCTGCGTCGCACAGCGGTCTGCCAGTGGTGCTGGCACTAACAGGATAGCACTAACAGCACGAGTCAGAATGACCTTGTATAGTTGTATAGTATGATACTTGTATAGTTAGTCAGGTACAGTGATAAAGTACATCCTTGCCTACGGCAAGTCAGACCTACCCACCAAGTTTCATTCCTGTCAGTTGATTCCTTCAATACAATATAGAGCAGAAAGGGAAGTTCAAGTTTGTTTTTATGAATTTCTTTCTATTAATATATTTTGTTTTAAGAGATTTTCAAGATAACTGAAGGTTAAAAAACGGGTAACAGGTTTGCAAATGTAACCTATAATAAACAGTAAGTCATTTAGGAGTGATTAGCTTGACAGGATGCACTAATCACCGCATTCAGATACATTAAATACAGTTTACAAACATTAAACATATATAAATATATCTTTGGTGTTTGAACAAAACCTTGTACCCAAATAAATGGCCCAGTATTACATGGTGTCAGGGTCCAATGGAAGCAGGACGCAAGCAGATAAGGCTTAAAAGGTTTAATAAGGAATGCGGGAAAATCCAAACAGCAGAAACCAAAAACAGGCGCAGGGTCAGAAAGACGGCAAACAGAGCAATACGGGCAAGGTCAAAAATCCAAGTCAAAATACAAGCGGAAGAAACTGTAACAGGAGGTCAAAAACACGAATACAAAAGGCTTGGTACGTACTGATAACAGACTTCGCAATGAGGGTCACAAACAACACAGTATAAATAGGAAGTATCACAGGTGTATCAATCAAAACTCAGACGAGGCCGATCTGCAATTGGCTGCCGGTTGGGAGCGTACTGTCATCGCTAGGTGGATCTTGGGAAATGGAGTCCGTAGGGTTGTTAACCCATGATGGGTTGGATATGAAGTGTGACACATGGGAGGAAGTCTGGTTCCATTGACTTCTATTAAAAGTAAAGCATTAAAATTGCCATTTTGGAGACATGTACAAATACATTTTAGGGATAAACTCATTCCTGTAACATGAAATTGCTTGAAAATGAATGGGAATATCACTGTACGCCTGATGTTACTGGAAGATTTCAGTGAATAAGTTTCATAGAGAAGTTCACTGTCAGTGAGCGGGCACCATATTCACCATATTCAATGCGGACAAATGGTTTTTTGTGTGTTTTTGAGATCATTTAAATGCTAATTTTAATCATTTTATTTTGAGTTAAAGTACAGGTCCCTTCACTTCCCTTCACAGAGAGAACTTTATTCATACTGAAAAGGTAATGGGACACAAATTGAGCTCTGTTGATGGAAAGTGCCTGTTACTCACACCAGCACTGATCTGTTTGCTGGTGAGCAGCAGGCAAAGAGGAAATGGCACGGCAGGACACGTGTGATTGTGTGCGTATGCACACACGTGTGCGCATGCGTGTGCCAGCGTAGGCTTGAGACAGCACTCAGGAGACCCTGTTACACAACAGCCACAGCCGAGCTCTCGCAGTCTCAGTGCTGCCGGGGTCTGCGTGCTATCGACCAGCTCTCTGTCTAATGGAGAAGCAATGGAGCTCACTCAAGCACAAGCTCACTGTTAACTAGTATCGTACTCATGTCTCTTACTGCTGCTGCATCTTAGAGCAGGAGTGATACATTCAGAGATTCATTTGGGCCTGAAATTTCGCTCCGACCCCAGAAGAATTCTGTTTGTACCTGACCAAACCCACCGCACAGAGTTTGAAATACAAACCTGAGCCAAGTCAGGCAACAAATCCATGTGAACTCAACCTGAACCCGACCAGAGACCAAACAAAACCCACATTATTAAATATATGTTAGCTTGTAGCATAACCAGCTATCCTCAGGTCATCATCAGATCGTCTTATTTTCAGTCATGTAAAAAGTTAAAATTCTACCTCTTCTAAAATTCTATGGGTTAACGGAGCACAACCGAAGCATACTGAACCCAATCCACACTGCTCAGCTACACTGTAAAAACTGTGACCAGTGTTACTTTAAAAAATGATGGTAACAAAGAGAGACATAATATAATCGAATAGATCTTAATTACCTAAACTTTATTAATCGAATTGACTATATAAAATCATTTTAAGCAAAATATAAGTACATGTTAATAAAAGCAACAGTTAAATTGTGTTGGATTTAGTACTAGCATATCAAATTGTGAGTTAATATAGCCTAAAAATATTTAGTTAGCACATTCATCGTCAAAAGAATAGACAGACGACTGCCCTTAACACCACGTCAATGTCACCAAAGACTGCAGTGGTGTGGTGCCAGACTGTCATGGGGAAAATCGTATATTTATTGTGATTTATATGACTTTAAATCTGTCCAGTAACAGCTGAGTATCACCTTGTTGCCATAACTTTTTGCTACAATTTATTGTGGGTGTTAGTTGATGTGTGTGTGTGTGTGTGTGTGTGTGTATATATATATATATATATATATATATATATATATATATATATATATAACTACATAACACTGACCACTTCATTAAGTATGCCTCCTTGTATCTGCAGTCATTGCCAATTTTATCCAGTCCACCTACTGTAAAGGTACACTTTGTACTTCAACAGTTACTGTTGTCCAGTAGTGGCAGTGTGTTAGTGTGTGTAGTGTTCACAGGACTGTGTCCACTCACTGTCCACTCTATTAGACACTCCTACCTTGCTGGTCCACCTTGTAGATGTACAGTCAGAGACGATAGCTCATCTGCTGCTGCACAGTGCAGTGTTGGTCATCCTCTAGTTCTTCATCAGTGGTCACAGGACGC
>CM067480.1:3469804-3547745 GCA_034552555.1 Semaprochilodus insignis
CATTGACTTACATTAAAATTAAATGAGGTTTTTGGCCTCTCCTGTAAAGTTGCCATTTTGGAGATACTTGTTTTTCTTTGGACAGTGACGATATGTTGATCCCTATGACAAGTTTCAGATAACAACATGAAACATGTTTTTACAAGCTTCAGGTATTCCTGTTTAATCTAGAACATTAAAATTGGCTTCAATATTTATACTGTTATAGCCAGTTTTGGCCTAAATCTAGCATATCGTCACTGTCCAGATCAAAACAAGTATCTCCAAAATGCCAACTTTACAGGAGAGGACAAAAACCTAATTTAATTTGAATGTAAGTCAATGAAACCAGATGTTTTTCCAAGCGGTTTTGGGCCATTTCTGTTGGTCCATTCATCATGGAATTTACACCCAGTGTAAAGGGCAGCTGCCATGTTCCAATGATGCATAAAAGTAAAAATTGGAGATACATGTCTTTCATTGGACAGTATGTTATTTGTCATGTAGAGCTGTATTCAGTAGCACAGTATTGCCTCCCTCAGCCATGCCAGAATTCCCAAATTGGGCTGCTTTTCTGTCTTCCAAACCATAAGTGTCCTCTTACTGTAATACCCAGCATGCATTATGCAACCGCTGGGAATCCCCCCCCACCCCACCCAGTGCTGATAAAGGCTAAAAAGGCTAAAAATACATTCAGTATTCTGCTTTCCAGCGCTTCCCTCCGCATTACCCAGCACACAAAGTGCTTGTTGTTTCCCCTTCCTTCAAGATACATCATCAGAAAGGGGGATTTTCTGGTCCTTAAACTGGAAAATTTCACTCCCGGGACCACTGCGGCACCACTTTAGCAGGTGAGTAGGCATTTTTACAACCGATGCAGCTAGAGTTTCTCCTTAACCCTGCCCATCCAGGACGCCGGGACAGCGGCCACCTGACATTCAGCCTGCCACACTGTTGCAACTACAGAAGAGCAGAGATCTTAAGGAGAGTAGAATCTCCTCATTTAGACTCACAGGAAAAGGTTAAATCTGTTTCCCTCATACATGCTGGCATTTGCATGCTCTGTCTAATCCATGACCATCTGTATCAGCTTTGCACCGAGAACACAAGGCTGCATAGAAATAAAGCCATTAGAACACTGATTTGTACAGATTTCCATCTGCTGGCGTTACGGTATGGAAATGGTTTGGGGTTTAGCTGTTTAAAGCAGCACGTCCTGTTGTGTTGTGTTTTGGAAGTACTATAAAATGCATAAGCACCATGTGGTGTTGATCCTGGTGATATATTCTCTTTAAGAAAATAAAGGTTCCTAAAAGGTTATTGTCATGGAAGTCCATTCCCACTAGCTGGAGAGAAAATAAATTACATCTACATTTCTGCTTTTTTTCTGGTTCTGGCAGCAAGAAAAGCAAAAGTTTGATTTACTGTTAAAATAAATGCTCATTTTCTTAATACATGACTTATTTTCTTCAAATATGACATCTCATTTTGTTTCTCCAAATTTTCACTTAATGTCTTAAAACAATGATTTCTTTTTCTCAAAATTTGAGTTAGTTTCTCAAAATAATGACGTATTTTCTTGAACATTTTGAAGTTTGACTTGAAGTTACCTCAAATAAATGATTTATTTTCTCCACATTTGGAGTTTATTTTCTTACTTAGTTATTTACATATTTTCTCATTTAGTTATTTTACTTACTTTCTTATTTACGTATTTGAACTTACTTCTTCAAAATCAAATTAATGACTTTTTCTTTTTCTTTTCTTAAAATTTTGACTAGGCATGTAATGACTCAGTAAGATATAAACCTAGATAATTATTTATTTTCTCTTTTTTTTAAACTTTCATTTAGATTTTCCTAAAAGTGTAAAATTACACGTGGAATTTCTCAAATTGTCTACTTAGTATAGTTTGTAAATCACCTACTTCTTCAAATTCTGACTTAGTATCTTTAAATAATGGTTCATCATCTCTAAATGTTGCATTCATTTCTCAAAGTAATGACTAATGTTGACTTAGCATCTTAATAAAATGACCTATTTTCTCTGAAATGTTACTCAACATCTCAAAGTAATTCTTTATTTCCTCAATATATGTAATAATAATGTAATAACGTATTAATGTAATCTTGAAATAATGTAATGTAAGCAAGTATTTTTTCTTAGCCTCCCCAATGACTGGTTTATTTTCTTACTCTATGTCTTAAAATATGATCTCAGAAAAATAAAAATATGGCCTTTCAAAATGCTGATCTATTTTCTAAAACGTCTGCAAAATAAACATCAGTTAATAATTGTTGAAATAATGAACGACGTTGAATAATGATCATAGTATGTTGACAGTTGACCTGTTTTTTCACCTCTACTTGGCTTCCATATTGTTGGCTTAGATGAAAAGGTCCTAGGAGAAACATTGAACTGATACCATACCTTGACATTATGTGGACGTTCTATAACCTCTAAAAAGGTTCTCGCACAGTTCCATTTACAAAAAGTAAGTCTTTCAAAGAACCATTCATTGAAAGGTCTCCTTAGGGATCCCAAAGTGGTTCTTCTATGGCATCGCTCCAGAGAACTTTTTTTAAGAGTGTAGACTGCTTTCATAAAGGTGATGTGAAGAACTGTCTAGGAATGGTTCCATCTGGCACTACACCAGCAGAGGGATCACCTTTTCATCTCAACCCAGAGACATGCTTTATTCAGGGAATGTGATGACAGAGTATGATAGATACCAGGGCCTGCAGGTCTGGGACATCTAATCTTATTTCTTTGATGTGCTGTGAAGGGATTCAAACCTGCAACTTTGTGAGGCACCTGCCATTTGGTCAATACGGCATCCAGAATTGCTTCCACTGTTATTGCTATAGTTTACCAGACTGCGAGGAACCCTTGGGCCTTCTAAAGCATTCTCATCAGTTCATCTTAGCTTGCTTCAGTGCCTGTCGCCCTCATAAAGGACTTATGTTCTAGTGGTTCATCTGTTGTCTGATTACTAGTAAGTCATTATACAGATTTGGAGGAGATCTAATTCATTCCACTTGTTCTTTTAGCTTAGATTAAGAGCTAATCAAGCCCTAATCCTATTTTAAAGTGTCAATTGACGTGGTAATGTAATTAGTGCTCCACCGATCCACCGATAAACCGGATCGGTATTGGCGATTTACTAATCTCATTAAATGGATCAGGTATCGGTTAGATGAAATCGATCTATATTCCATAATGGACCCGTATGGGTGCCAAGACTAATCTTGTTCTAGATAGGTTGGATGTTATCCACATGCAATCTCTTAAACCTCAATATCATGTGACAATTGACACACTTCAAAACCAATGTTGATGTATGTATTTCCATTGGGGTTCATTAGCCTCAACTTTGCTACTACAAAACAAGTGCCTTAAACTAACACTCTGGCCAACATGACAAACATATACGCATCACGCCATTAGCAGTTAGCAGTAGTGGCAAAGTGGTGAGAGGGTGACAGTCCGACACTATTCATGATTAGAAAGTGCAAGCCGGGAGCTGTTCCGCCGATTGCAGTTCTTCAGTTCCCTCTCCCTGTACAGGAAAAGCTGGACAGAACAGATGTACTTGCAATGAGAAGTTGGGGGTGGGGGGTGTATGTGCTAGTGGGTGAGTTGTTCCTCCAATAGCAAAACAACTTAAACATGTGGTGGAAGCCAATAACCTCTCTGAAAGTTTGGGATGGTATCTGTAATGGCCAGTTAGAGTTCAAGGAGGGTACTGGCCACTTCAGCCAACTCTTTAGAACCATGCATGCATCATACAGAGGTGATCTTCTGGTTTAACAACTACAGGAAAACACCTTCTGATGACATGTCTTCAAAGTAGAAGGAAACACTTCAAGCCAGTTTTTCTTTGGTGCATAAAGAGGTCATTACTGCAAATATCGGCAAATATATTGCATTCGTTTAACTGTAGTAACTAGATGGATGGATTCTTCAAATGACAGAAATGACTGGTCACCAAGTGAGGAAGCCAACAAGTTCAATACTTGGGTAGCTGCCTATCTAGATAGCTTACCTCAGTTTGGATTCTCTTCTCTGGATGAAAGGGTAAACAGAGTTTTTAAGAATTTCCTTATCTTCCACATCTGGATGTACGACACTTTGCAGGCATTCTTCAATTGAATTTAGTTTCTGTCTTGTTGTACTGAGGTGAGAACTTCACTAATGCTAACTTGGATGTAATATTAGCCTACAGTTCAGTGGCCAGCAGTCAGGATTGGTCGACACCAATCCACCAACATGGGGTAATGCATGCTGGGCATTGTAGGGAGAGAAAATGGACCTCCTTACAACCACCTGGGAGACTGGTAGAGCACCAAAACAGTCCCCATCAGATAAACAGTACTTAAAGCTCTCGGCTTTGAGAGAGAGAGGAGAACATCAAGCTCCACTCTTGCTTCAGATCTGAGAATATCCACAGGTGTTTCGGTCCATCCTTCCACTGTGAGAAGACACCTCAAGCTATGGAGGTCTGAAAGGATGTGTAGCAGACAGGCAGCCCTTACTGAGACCAGGAGATAGACAAGAAGCTGCTGGTGTTCTTAGAACAATGGACAGACCACCCCAGAGTCCAGACCTCAACACCACTGAACGTGTTTGGGGTTGCTTCAGGCACATGAAGCACAACATGCAAGTATCTTCTAAGCCTGAACTTTGGAGGTAGAATGGAATAAACGAAGGTTGGCCTCTGGCCTCTGAAGGTTGGAAAGACAGGGCTACAACAGATGCATCATTTCTGAGGTGCAAAAGTAAATCTAGCCACCCAATCTTGGCCTGAACTCGCCGGAGTAATTCCCAGCAGCATGATGTAGCTGTATCGGCTCTCCAGCGAAGGGCTGACTAACTGTGGCTGCTGCAGTTTACGTGCAGACAGAAACGGGGGTGTGAAGCAGGCCATGTGGTGACCTTGGGATGCTCTCCTCCGCATGCCTCCCATTCTGTCCACACCTGCCTCCGTCCTGCTTTTCAAACCCCATTGTTTTACAAGGCTTTGTTGAATGAAAGACATATTTTTTTTTCTTTTTCTTGTCTTTTTTTTTTTTTTTTTGGCAATTTGATTATCGTGAAGCTCGGGGAGACCTTGAAGCCATTGGAGATCCTGCTCGCTCTTCATATACGTTTGAATAGAAACACAAATCCATACAATGCAGAAACAACCTTGGACGCGCGAGAAGCCCCGTTCCTCCATGATAAAGGCATTCAAATTACATGTTTTTCATACCTTTGTGTTTCAGATTGGGAGTACTGAAGTACAGCCTCTTGGCTGAAAGAAACAGAGAGAGAGACAGAGAGAGAGAAGGAGAGAGAGAGAGAGAGAGAGATTTAAGGACTTAAAGAGGTAGATATTACTCCATTTGAACAGGTTTTCCCACACTGAGTTCTCCAACAGCGCCACCAAATGGTTATTTCTGGCAAAGCATGTGCATTATGTAAAGCATTATATTCCTTAAAGTGGTGCACATCCTGCATATATGTAGAAAGCTATTTGCCCACATTGATTCTCATGATATTCCCATAGATTTAATGCCATATTTCAGATCCATATTTCTTTCCTACAGTGCTAATGCAGCGCACATGCGCCCACATTCTGTCCTGTGCAGTGCAGCAGTGCCATCTGGGGGAACAGCACCTGCCTTTAATAAAACAATTTACAGTCAATATTTCTGCTTTTATCACGCCAGCAAAAAGTTTACAGCCATACATATTACGCTGGGGAAATCTCAGCAACATCCCACCATCAGTTCCCACCCTGATAAATCCAGCTGCTGGTGTTTTCGCCGAGACGCTGAGATTTATCTCGGTGATGAACAATGAAATCCACTTCAATATGAGCAAGTAAGGCATTTTAAAATGAGTTCATAAACACCACTGAAGGCTCTTTCAAAGCTCGCTCTAGTGTGACTCACACAAGCACGAAAACAGGCCCGACTATTAAGATTTTCATGAAATAAATGTGAAGCTTTTGATGTCGGTAATATGACACCAATAAAACAATGGTGTGAGGAAGGCAGGTGTGGAGAGAATACGAGGCATCTGGAGGGCCTGGTTCCACTGTTGCGAAGGCTGCTCTACAAAATTCACAAAAAATATTATGGTATACATTACAAATTACCTGTCAGAAATATGATCTGTAAGCAAACACTGCAAGAAATGATATGTGGTCAATTGAAAACCACCTAAATTCTAGTCATAATATCAAATATGTCTCATTTTGAGACTGTTGTAAGAGTGTTACAAGTGACAGATAAAGCATTATGTCTCAAAACAAGCAAAAAATATTGCATAATAAAACTACCTACAAGTGAAATGTCTAGAAATAAGTTGAATAATCTCATAATGTCCTTGTAACAATCTCAAAATTGGAAATAACAGATTTATAACTAGCTTTATAACTAACATTTTAAGATGTCATTGTAACAATCTCAAAATGAGAAATTATTGGTTTATAACGATGTTTAAGATGATTTTACTCACCAAGATATATTCTTTACAGTAAAAGCTATATACCGTCTGGGCAACTGAAAATCACCTGACACCTAAAAAATATTACAAGATATTTTCAGACATATTTTACTTGTTTAAAGACAAGTGGCAGATAAAGTATTGTGTCTCGTAGCAAGCAAAAAACATTGCTGTATAAAACTATTTAAAAGTAACCTGTCTAAAAATAAGTTGAGAATTTTCATAATTTCCTTGTAACAATCTCAAAATGAGAAATAATTTATTTATAAAGAGATATGATTTTGCTAACTTTACTTTTTAATGTAAAAGCCATATATTATCCGTGCATTTGGAAATCACTTAAAATCTAGTCAAAAGAGCAAATGCTTCTCATTTTACGTTAAGAATATTACAAGCTATTTTAAGACATATTTTACTCATTTAAAGACAGTGATAAAGATAAAGTATTATGTCTCGTAACAAGCAAAAACATTGCAATACTGAATAAAACTACCTACATGTAAATAAACTGAATAATCTCATAATCCCTTTGTAGCAATCTCAAAATGCGAACCTCAAAATCTAGCCAAAATATCAAATATTCCTCCTTTTGAGACTGTTTTAAGAATATTACAAGCTTATTTTTCAAACGTATTTTATTCATTTAAAGGCAAGTGACAGATAAAATATTATGTCTTGTAGCAAGCAAATACATAACACTGTATAACACTCCCTACATGTACAATCTCTAGAAATAAGTTGAATAATCCCATAACGTCCTTATAACAATCTCAAAATTTGAAATATTGTTTTAGGTAGATTTAGGATAATGTACTCACTGAGATATATTCTTTATAGTAAAACCCATAAACTTTGTGGACATTTATAAAATTACCTAAAAATCCATTCATAATTTCAAATATTTCTCATTTTGAAACTGTTTTAAGAATAAATTACAAGCTTTATTCAGACATATTTTACTCATTTAAAGCAGGAGATAAAACATTATGTCTCGAAACAAGCAAAACCACATTGCTGCATGAAACTACCTACAAGTAAACTGTTTAAAAATAATTTGGAAAATCTCATATTGTCCTTGTAACAATCTCAAAATGTGAGTCTCAAAATCTAACCAAGTATCAATTCTTTCTCATTTTGAGAATCTCATTTCTCATTCTGTCTTGCTCTTGTTTGTCTCTGGTTTTCTCTGTTTCTGTCTCTGTTGTCACATCCATGTGCCTTTTGTTGTCCTGTGCCATCTGCTTCTGTTTGTTTAGGTTTATAGCTCCTCCTGTCTCCGCCCTCTTGTCATGCCCCTCACCTGTCCTTAGTTTGTAGCCCCGCCCCTTACCAGGTGTTCCTGGTTAGCCCTCGTCTAATTAGACTCCCTGTTGTTCCCTTTGTGCTTGCTTGGTGTTTTGTTTTTGTCGTCTATCCCTGTTCCTTGTTCTTAGTAGTGTTTTTGTTTTGTTTCTTATTTTTCTAGTGTCTTTGATGTCTGTTTGTACTAACTTGTTCATTATTAAAGACTTGCACCTGGATCCTGCCTCCTCGTCTCTCCATGTCACGGTTTTAAGACCGTTTTAACTGTTTTAAGCTATTTTTCAGACATCCTGTATTTTTACTTTTAAAGACAAGCAGCAGATAATGTATTGTTTCGAAACAAGCAAAAAGACTGTGGTATGGAAGTATTTACAAGTACTTAGAAATAAGTCGAATAATCTCATAATGTCCTTACAACAATCTCAAAATGAGAAATAACTGATTTGTAAATGGATTTAAGATCATATTATTCAACAAGATATATTCTTTACAGGAAAAGCCATATATTGTTATTCTTGTTAATTGAAAATCACCTCAAATCCAGCCAAAATATCAAATCATAATGTCCTTATAAAAATCTCAAATTTTGACTTAATATTGCCATATGTGTGAAAGATGTGACCCACATCCACATGCTATCTGGGTATGTTACTGAGGAGTTAGGAAGGTTTATATGGTTAGTTTAAGTTTGAAGTATGAGGTGTCCATTATAGTTATTGAGCACTACAGCTCTGGGGAAACACCTGCTAGCATGTCCAGCTGTGTTGGTTTTGATGGTCCTGAGCCTGCTAACAGAGGGAGGTGTCTGAAGGAGACATCACGTCCAGGATCCTGATTATGTAACGAGTACATGGTGTATGTATTCTGTAATTAACCAAACTCGGCCTGATTCACACAATGAGTGTATCTCATTACCCAGTGATCTCTCTACATAGAGTTTAATGATGGTTAAAATGCTGCCTGCTCAAACACCTGCCCATGTAGACAGTGGCTAGCAAAACAGCTCACTAGGTAGTATAGTATATAGTAGATTTAGAGAACACAACAACTGAGCAGGAGAAAGACAGAGTGAAAACAACAGCCTCAACATGTAAGTCTTATAATACTGATCATTATTAAATAATAGTAATAATGATATATTAATATATAATAACATTGTTATAAAGCCATTATAATAAAGTTCTAAAGGCATTATAATTCATCATTATACAAAACTATTCTTAATTATGGATGGATTGTAATTGTATGAGGTTTGTTGTATCATTCTTCATAAAAGCCTATAAATTAAATAATAAAAAAAAAGGGCCAAAGTTTGAGTGCCCATTTTCAAATGATGGTTTATTCATTTAATAAAAAGGGGCAATACAGATAAACATTGTTCATTACATAAAATGTAGCATATGTAATGTATATTGGCTTTCTGGCTAAAGCTAATTTGCAAATCTGGTCAGGAGATAAAAATAAAAATAATAAAAGTTATTTTTTAAAAGAAAAGAGAAAAGAAAAAAAACTTTTAAAAGGAAGGAAAAAAGAATAAACCTGTATTAATATGAACGCCTCGTTTACAGAAACAACCGTAATTAATGCAACTACACTGGTAATATACAATTACTGTTTACTTGTTGAACTTAACACATTGTGGAAAGAAATTAAATAACAGCAAAAAAATGTCCACAAGTTTGAGCAAATTTATTTATTTATTTATTTGTTTGTTTGTTTGTTTGTTTGTTTGTTTGTTTGTTTGTTTGTTGTTTGTTTGTTTGCTATGGTTTCGTTCTCTGTAGAGGACACGTTTTCATAATACATGGAATTTGGCCAAGGACACCTAAACTTTTGCACAAGACTATGTGAGAACAGGTGTGCCGGGCACAAACTTTATCCTTTCATTTTCTTCATCCATGTTTTCATCTATTGAAAAATGAAATGACACAAAACAACAAATGAAAGGCTAGTTAGCTTCTTGATTGCATATTGCACTAACGTTAGTGCTCAGGGTCTTCATTTTACGGTGACAGTGGAATAGATGGTCGAGTCACTGGTAGCCAGTTCCTGTGTATATGACATATAGGATTAAGTACATGCACTAGTAAACCTGGTCAGATTATTCGATCCTATAATCTCCGGACTAAAGCATGCACCTCATATAATAAAACTCATTCTTATGAACCACTGTGCCAAAAATATAAGGTACCTTCTTTCGGGAATTCCCACCGGCTCCTGGAAAAGAATGTAATGCCATTTAGAACGACACTGCGGAACCTACAGTAGCGACCGTATTGCTTATTATGTAAAACAGTACAAAGGCCTACTGACAAGAACAGGAAAGAGTAATCCACTGTAATCCGATCTCCAGGCTTACCATGACAGAGTCCCATTACAGTGACGGTGGCATAATGGAGCTCCTCTTCTTCCTCCTCTGGTTTCAGCATTGCAACATGACCACCATCTAGAGGCAGAATGACAGCCATTGCAGGTTGCAACAAATGGGATGCAACAATGTTTGGACGTGCTTCACTGGGGACTGATGTATGGCATGTCTGTCCTTCATATTCTCAAAATGCAAAATTAAAATGAGGGGACAGGGGGCCTACCAAATTGATAATAGGCCCTTTTTATATGTCAATATATACACTCCATCAATACTGGCACCATTGGTTAATTAGCTTTCCAACTAAGTAATTAGGCCAGATAATTGGCCAACAATCACAATAATACACAAATGAGAAAATCCTAACCTTAAATTGAAGACTGCAGTAATTTGGCCTTCATGTCACCTCAATTCCTTAGTGAAAGTGGACATCATGGATATTACATAGAGCCTGGTTCATAAGTATTATGCCTTTGACAAGCTAGTCGACCTGTTTACCTGTTCAGCTGAACATGCAAGCTTTGCAGGTTTTAATTTTCCCTCAAAAGACAATTGGTAGGGTTGTACAGTCCTCAAAAGAACAGCTGCACCCAGAAGGAGGTGTGGGATTACAGTGCTATTGGGAAGGAGGATAAAGGTTACCAGGAACAATCAATGATGATCAATTTAGACTGATATGATCAATATTTATTGAGCTACACATACAGAAGTAGTGTCTCTCAGTATGGTGTCGGGCCACCATGTTTGCTAACCCAATATGCCAGACGTCTCGGTATGGAGTTGTAGAGGTTCCTAATAGTGTCCTGTGATAATCCATCCCATGCAGCTTGAATATTCTCACACAGTTCCTGCAGATTTTGTTTTAGGGCTGGATGTGGAGTGACACCAGGCCTTCTGGACGTGTGATGCAGCAGGACTCGTCACTGAAGATCACCCGCTCCCATTCTGAGTCACTCCGTGACAGTCTGGCACGACACTATTGCAGTCTTTGGCAACGTAGATGTGGTTTTAAGGACAGTCGTCCTAATGGTCTGTGTGCATGTAGTCCTGCGTGATGCAGCCGTCTGCCAATGGTGCTGGCACTAACAGGATGACTCATGGAGGGCTGTTGGGTCACTACGCATATGTCAGACAATTCATCAGTTCTGTCTCTCTCTCTCTCCGTGGTTCATGTGTCCCCCAGATCCTTAATTTCTCTGGTGTGTGCCTTAGTCTATCAGTGCTATGGTAGTATCCGAGTGACCGGTATGGCATGCAATACGTCGATAAGACTATCCTGTTTCCCGGAGCTCTACGATCCGACCCCTCCTGAGCTCTTCAACTGCTCGAATTGCTTTAGAACTCTTCTCTGAGATATACTTCACTTGCAAAGGATGCTACCAACACAACAGCACAAGTCAGAATGGAACGCACGCGCAACAGGACAGCCTTATATAGTGAGTCAGATACAGCAATAAGGCCTGTCCTTGCTTACGTCACATGCGCAGCTGAGTGTGAAACTTGAGTCATTTACCTGTGACATAATGCCAAACCTACCCACCAAGTTTCACTACTGCCGGTTGATTCCCACTGGTTGCACCTATTTTAGACGATGAGTGTATACATAATTGCGATTACCAATTTATATGTCCTTTCTTGTTTACTGTTTACACCATTAAATACCAGCCTAAAGTGGCCAAACAGGCTGCCTAACTTGGCAGCTCTGTGTACTGATTATTTTGTACTGTGCATGCACTCACACAAATGTCTAGAATTACAGGGGTTGGACAATGAAACTGAAACACCTGGTTTTAGACCACAATCATTTATTAGTATGGTGTAGGGCCTCCTTTTGCGGCCAATACAGCGTCAGTTCGTCTTGGGAATGACATATACAAGTCCTGCACAGTGGTCAGAGGGATTTTAAGCCATTCTTCTTGCAGGATAGTGGCCAGGTCACTACGTGATGCTGGTGGAGGAAAACGTCCTTCTTGGTGGTATGCTGACATTACCCTGGATACCGTGGCTCTTGATACATCACAAAGACTTGCTGTCTTGGTCACAGATGCGCCAGCAAGACGTGCACCAACAATTTGTCCTCTTTTGAACTCTGGTATGTCACCCATAATGTTGTGTGCATTGCAATATTTTGAGCAAAACTGTAAAACTGTGCTCTTACCTGCTAATTGAACCTTCACACTCTGCTCTTACTGGTGCAATGTGCAATTAATGAAGATTGGCCACCAGGCTGGTCCAATTTAGCCATGAAACCTCCCACACTAAAATGACAGGTGTTTCAGTTTCATTGTCCAACCCCTGTATGTGTAGAGTGGAGCTAAGCCACAAAGCTAACACATAAACGAACACTGTTAGACGTTCTTGGGTTGTTGTCTCTGGGTGAGACAGTAGCCCGTGTGTTCTTGCACAATGGTCAGTTTCTGACCACAGGACCGCTGGTTTCCTGTTATTATTTAGTTGGTGAGCCAATTCTCAGCACAGCAGTGACATTGACATGGTAGCGTGTAGGGTGCTGGTATGAGCGTATTAGATATAATGGTGTCACTGCTAGGTTGAGAGATGACCAACATCCCAAAATATCCAGCTCAGAAGGTCTCAGGGGTCAGAAACTGACCACTGATGAAGGACTAGAGGATGACAGTACATCAGCATGGTGGAACTAAAAGGGAGGGGTTTCTAGTGAGAGTGTTCCGTGTACTAATACTAAGCTAATACTGCTGACAGCGATACCTCTGTCCATGGTCGAATCGGTATGGCAGGGAACTGCTCTGGGTTTCATCTCTGTCATAGGTGATCCACCTGCAGTAGAATGCACAGGAACAGACACAGAGACTTTAAGAAGATTCAGAACATCAGCAGCTTGAATGATGAGCACTGGACAGATCATCAGGCTTATCGGTAAGTTTATGTCACTCTAACTCATATAGTTTGCCTAATTAGCTACCTTGATTCCCAGTTAGCTCACGTTATTGACTGATATGAGGCGGTACCAGTCAAACGTTTAGACATGCCTACTCATAGAAGGTTCTCCTTATGTTTAGCTTAATGCTTTACTGTAAAGTAAAAGTGAAGACATCAAACTATAAAATAACACTCATGGAATTATACAGTCCACCTTAAACACCTCCAAAATGGACCTTTACAGGAGGATGAACCAGCTTTCTTAACCTGCAGTGAAGGCTGATAGAACAAGGTTTATTTCTAAGCAGTGTTGGAGCAATTCTATTGGTCGGTCCATCATGAATATTCACTAAACTGAAAGGAGAACTAGAGCTTTTACACTGGGCAGAAAAAGAGATCAAAGTTTTTACACCACTAAATATATATTAGAGGTGGAGAAATATAATACCGTGGTACGTCAAGAGTATATGTGGTATATCAGGGTATGTACTGGTTCAGACTCTCATCAGTTGGAGCTGTTAAGTGTAAGACTGTAGAGTCTTTAAGGATAACCAAAGAAATCCATTTGGCGGTTGATGTAGCGCAATGGATAACACCACAACCTGCCAGTGAGCTACCACCTCATGTGGGAGACTGGGGTTCAATTCCCGGTCTGGGTGACTATGCTGTGCTACACCAATAAGAGTCCTTGGACAAGACTCCTAACCTATTAGTAATATGATTAACCTTGTAAGTCGCTCTGGATAAGAGCTAAACATTTAGTTGGGTGTGTCCAAACTTTTGACTGGTACTGTACTTGCAATGCTTTGTTTGTGCACTCACACAGTGACCTTCATTGCACAGAAGTCAAGTTTTTTCTGTCAAGTGTGAAAACATGAGCAAAAACTCTTTTTGTGGCTGCTAGCATAAAAGCTACTAGCTTTAGTTTCTCTACAAATCCAGAATGAACAATCAGCAAACCAACATGCCATCCTAGGCAACATTCTGGTGCTCTTGCTGGTGATATAACAGTGTTTGGCAACTTCATCTGGAAGAGTAAAGGATTTTCTGGCTTGGTGTGATGTCAGAGAACCTGGAGATCACAACCATCCAGTACTGGCTTTGGATCTAGTCCCTTATATACAGAGATTCCCCAGATTCTCTGATATTATGTAACAAAGATGATGATAATCTCCAAGTCCTTTGTTATTTTATGTTGGGAATTGTTGCACCATTTGCCTGTGCAGTCTATCAGACTGGTGACCCCTTCCCACCTTTACTTCCAAAAGATTCCATCTCTCTGGAATGCTCTTTTTATACCCACTTATATTACTGACCTGCTGTAAATTAACCTAATTGGTTGTGAGATGTTCCACAGGGTGTTTCTTCAGCAGTTTATTTTTGCCCCGGTTCCAACTTTTTGAAATGTGCTGCCAGCATTGAGTTCCAAATGCCATATATTTTTCAAACAACAATAAAATGTTTCAGTTTCAACATTTAATATGTTGTCTTTGTACTCTTTTCAATTTAATTCAGGGTTTAATGATTTGCACATCACTGCATACCACCACCGGGAAGACACCACACTAAAGATCTAGCAACATCTTAGCAACTACCCGGGATTTCACAGCAATGGCTTTGTCAAACAGACCTAAGGTTTGTTAACTTTCCTGTTCTGCTATGTTGTACTGTACATCATTGTTAGTTGTACATAGCCATTAGCATGCTGGCTAACTCTCCCACCATGAAGGGGGAAAAACACAGAAGTAAAGATACTCATTTTGTGCCACATTAAAGCGTGCACGATTTAAGGTGGAACGGGGGAGGTAGGAATCTAACCTCAACTTTGTGCTAAGACTACACATAGTGTAAATGTCATCATCAGAAAATGTATCCAGCATTTAAATATGGGGACTTAAGGTAGGTTAACTTTCCTGTTCTGGTTAGCTGTACGTCATAGTTAGTCGTACGTAACCTAGTTAGCATGCTATCTAACTCACACACCATGAAGGGGGAAAACATAGAAGTAAAGACACTTATTTTTGCCACATCTATTCTATTCTATTCTATTCTATTCTATTCTATTTTATTCTATTAAAGCATGCAACATTTAAGGTGGAACCGACAGATAGGAATCTAACGCCAGCTTTGTGCTAAAACTACAGGTAGGATAGTTAGATATTGTAAATGTCATCATCAGAAAATGTTTCCAGCATTAAAATATGGGGACTTAAAGTTTGTTAACCTTCCTGTTCTGGTTAGCTGTACGTCATGGTCAGTCGTACGTAGCCTAGTTAGCATGCTGGCTAACACTCCCAGCGTGAAGGAAAAAAAAACACAAAAGTAAAGACACTTATTTTTGCCACATTAAAGCAATCGGCTTTTAAGGTGGAATGGGCACATAGGAATCTAACCTCAGCTTTGGGCTAAGACTACAGGTTGGATAGTTAGATAATGTAAATGCCATCCAGCATTAAAATATGGGGTCTTAAGGTTGGTTAACTTTCCTGTTCTGGTTAGCCGTACGTCATGGTTAGTTGTACATAGCCGTTAGCATGTTGGCTAACTAACCCAACATGAAGGGGGAAAAACACAGAAGTAAAGATACTTATTTTGTGCCACTTTAAAACGTAAACCATTTAAGGTGGAACGGGCAGATAGGAATCTAACATCAGCTTTGTGCTAAGACTACAGGTAGGATAGTTAGTGTAAATGTCATCATCAGAAAATGTATCCAGCCTTTAAATGTGGGTACTTAAGGTTGGTTAACTTTCCTGTTCCGGTTAGCCCTACGTCATGGTTAGTCATACATAGCCGTTAGAAGGCAGGCTACCTTAAAGTAAAGACACTTATTTTTGCTGCATTAAAGCATGCACCATTTAAGGTGGAACCGCCAAATAGAAATCTAACCTTAGTTTTGTGCTTAGACTACAGGTAGGATAATTAGATGGTCTAAATGTCATTGTCAGAAAAGTTACCACTGGTTTCATCAACCATGTTAATTTAAAAAAGGGCCACATTAAGAAGATGACTTTTTTGTTACGACAGTAAACCGAGGCTCATTTTCTCTCAAGCTTCATTTAGAAAACGATGAGTTTACCGGCTGCTGATTTCCTCTGGAAGTAAACCAGCAGAGCTCCCAGCATGAGAGCCACACACACAGCCACGGCACACGCTATGATGATCACAGTGCGCAGGCTGCCGCCCTCCACCGCGCCCTCACCTGCGGAGATACAGCACAGCTAGCTAATACATGAGCCAGCATAGTAGCATAAACACAAACACTGTGAAGCTTTTTTCTACATGCACCTGCACTATATGCCAAAAGTATGTGGACATCTGAGCATCACATGTACAGTATATGAGCTTGTTTGACATCCCTTTCCAAAGACCTGGTATTAATATGGAGCCTCAACTCTTCTGGTAAGGCTTAGCCCAAGATTCTGGAGTGCGTCTGTGGGGATTTGGGCCCCATTCAGACAAAGGGCATTGGCAAGAGGTCAAGGCTCTGTGCTGGTCACTGGAGCTCCTCCAAACTGAACTCACCAAACTATGTCTTTACGGAGCCTGACAAGTCAACTAGTTGATTATAGTCTGCACAGAGTGTAGAAACATGATGGTGTTGTTATAAGCTCACCAGACGAAAATGAGTCACCTGTGACTGAAAAGTACTTAATACCCTGTAATACCTCCACCAGCACCAATAACAGCTGTGATTGGATTTGGCATGTACTGGACAAGTTTCTGGATGTAGGCCACATCAATGTTCAGACACTCTTGCATCAAAGAATCGGTCAGTTGGGCCAGATTTGGTGGACGCCTTCCCCGGCCTTTAACTGGTTATTCCAGGTAGTCCCACAGATTTCCAAGATGATTCTAATCTGGGGGTTTTGCAGGCCAATCCAGATGTGTGAATGCTACTGAATGTTCGTCAAGCCAATCAGTCGCATTTCCAGCCCTGTGAATGTGGGAACTGTCATCTTTGAATACAGGGATAGGAATGTTACGTTCCTTGATAAGGCAAAACCTGCTTGTCCAGCATCTCAATGTAGGCACTGTGGTTCACATTTACTGTCTACCCATTTCTACATAATTAAAACACCCCCAGAACATCACAGAGATGACTCATTCATTGTCCGGGGTCTGGGGTCATTACCTCTACTGTTTTGTGTATTTACCTGACTGTGCTGAGAGGAGGCGGAGTTTTATTGGAGCCAGGGCTCGGAGTGTGCTCTCAGTGAACACAGCGCACTGCCACAGGAGCTGCTCCTCAAAGACGTCCTTCAGGGTCACCTTGAGTGTTCTCTTACTGTTTGTCAGGACGTCCTGCTCAACCAACACGGCCTTGTTCCCCTCCATTCTCAGCCAGGCCACGGTCACTTGGTCAGTCGCACTGGATACCTCACAGGTCAGAACCACAGGCTGATCCCTGAGCAAAACATCAGGAGGCTCTGCAGAGACTGAAGTCAGAAGATCCAGAACATAAGAACATGTAGATTCCTACAAGAACTGGTTGACTGAACGTGAATGGACAGGTTACGTACCCCTGACAGTTTGGAGCGATATGCTTGAATAGATGGTTTTATCATTCACGACACATGTATACGTTCCATTGTAGTTGAACTGCACAGGTGAGACGTGAAAGATGAACTCATGTCCATTGTAGGATGTGGACGAATGTGTCCCCGGTTGAATTGGTCCATGCACAATAGGCTTTTGGCCCTTTTCTGCAGCTATCATTACCCATTGTGGCTGTTTTTGCCAAATTATCCTGTTATAGGATGTTTTTGATTTGCAGATGAGGACTAAATCACTGCTGTTGGAGCTCTCTCGGTACAAAACAAAACTCTTCAAGGAGTATGTATCTAAAAAGACATAAATCACAGAGGGCAACATTTAGCAATGGTAATTAATATCAGATCTCCTGGACTCCATTTCCCACAAATGACTTAGGTGCGACTGTGGTTAGCCAAGGTGCTAACATAGCTGTTAACATGATGTCTAATTCACCTACCATGAAGGGTGAACACACAAAAGGAAAAACAGTTATACTCGCCGCATTGAAGAATGCACCATTTAAAGTGGAACAGGAGAATTTGAACAAGAATCTGTGGTTAGGAATCCAACTTGAGTCTTGTGCTAAAGCTACTGGTAGGATAGTTTGATGGTCTATATGTCCAAATAAAAAATAATGTTTCCAGCATTAAAATAATAAGTAGGAAAATATTGAGGTTTAGTCTATATGTCTATGGAACATTTCGTCATTAAGGGGTCACCAGAAAAGTACATAAAACCAAATTACCTGTAGTACCTGCAGTCCCAGTTAAAGGACGCCACTCTCTTTACTACAAATGTGATGCACTTTTTTTACATTTCCTAAATGTAACAATATGTGATCTTCGTTCAGAATTTGGATGCTGTCTTTCCGAATCCGAGCATTGTACTCCTTTGTAACATCATACTCACATTCCGTCACATTCACTGTCAGGCTCTCATGCATCTGGACCTCTCCATTGTGCTTCAGTTTGCAGGTGTACGTTCCCTGGCTGCGATGGTCAACGCTGTGTAGGATGATGTAGGCGGTATTGTTGAGGAAGAGGGTGATGTTAGATGCGGAAGCTCCTTCCCTTTCCCACTGCAGAGTGGAGGATTCTGGGAGTCTGGATGCCTCACAGCTCAGTGTGACATCAGTTCCACGCTGGGCTTCAGTCATACTTTCTGATGACCCTTACCAAAATTAATTAGTTAATTAATAAAACTTTCAAGACATTTAATAACATGCTCACTGTGAATGCTCAGAATAAAGTGTCAGTTTGGCTGATAATTTAAAGCTAGCTTTACACAGCAGTGCTGCAGTGGAGTATTTAAACACCTCAGTGTCACTTCTGGATTGAGAATCGCCCACCAACCTAAACTATCCAGCCAACAGCGTCCTGTGGGCAGCGTCCCGTGACCACTGATGAGCAGCACAAACAGTGCAGCAGCAGATGAGCTATCGTCTCTGACTGTACATCTACAAGGTGGACCAGCAAGGTAGGAGTGTCTAATAGAGTGGACAGTGAGTGGACACAGTGTTTAAACACCCCAGCAGCACTGCTGTATCTGATCCACTCACACCAGCACAACACACACTAACACACCACCACCACGTCAGTGTCACTGCAGTGCTGAGAATGATCCACCACCCACATAATACCTGCTCTGTGGTGGTCCTGTGGGGGTCCTGACCATTGAAGAACAGGGTAATAGAGTATACAGAGAAACAGATGGACTACAGTCTGGAACTGTAGAACTACAGAGTGCTCCTATATGGTCAGTGGAGCTGATAAGATGTTGATACAAGGAGGTGTTCCTAATAAAATGCTCAGTTACAAAAGTATTTATGTGTTCGCCATCATGCAAAGTCCTTCACCAGCAGAACTGCATACCTTTGGTCTGCATGAACGCTGTGACCTTGAGGTTGACGTGTTGGCCATTGGTGACATCTGAAACAGCAGATATATAAGAAATATAGCATAATTAATTATGGTAAAAGCACACCCTTATATTATGACTAATGGGCCCTTTGCACCCTGATACCGCTGAGAGGAAATAGTGACAAACACATGCCTGCCGGTTGTTTCAAAACATTGTAAGTAATTAAGGAGCTTCACGAGTTATCAACTTATTAAAGAACGTACATACGCAACACACACCAATAAGAATAAAGCATATTTTTTATAACAATAAAACAAGCCAGATACTTAGCTAACCTAGCGAGCTAACGTGGCTAACCTAGCAAACTAAGCTGGCTAACCTCGCAACCTAACTTTGTTAACTGTTTGGCAATTCAAATTAGCATGGCTGTTTTTTGCCTTAAGACTGGACTGTGCCATTTGTATTGGCTTGACCGGATATGGAATTACTTGCTAACAGAAACTGACAGATGTTGAGAACCCGGGAATGTGAAAAAGAACCTATTAGAATACCTGGCTTGTTAACTGTGTTGTTACTATTGAGTATATTAGAAATTATTTTGATGATTATTTTGAGGATAATATAAGTTAGGCCAAGCAATAAGACTTGAACAATAAAACTAAACAAAAACAAAATAAAATAAATAAATAAAAACAAGAGATAAACCACATAGTCGATCTAGTACACTTTATTCATGTACATACACTACAGGCCAAAAGTTCTCCTAATGTTTATCTTAAGGCTTTACTTTAGAATAAAAGTGAAGACATCAAACTCTAAAATAACACTCATGGAATTATACAGTCCACCTTAAACACCTCCAGAATGGAACTTTACAGGAGGATGAAACAGCTTTCTTAACCTGCAGTGGAGACTGATAGAACAAGGTTTATTTCTAAGCAGTTTTGGAGCAATTCTATTGGTCAGTCCATCATGAATATTCACTAAACTGAAAGGAGGACTAGAGCTTTTACACTGGGCAGAAAAAGAGATCAAAGTTTTTACACCACTAAATATATATTAGAGGTGGAGATATGGAGAAATATCATACTGTGGTACATCAAGAGTATATGTGGTATATCAGGGTATGTACTGGTTCAGACTCTCATCAGTTGGAGCTGTTAAGTGTAAGACTGTAGAGTCTTTAAGATCACCAACAACATCCATTTAGTTGGGTGTGTCTAAACGTTTGACTGGTACTGTACTGCACTGTTTTATTCGTGCACTCACACAGTGACCTTCATTACACAGAATCGAGTCGAGTTTTCTCTGTCGAGTGTGAAAACGTGAACAAAATCCCTCTTTCTGTGGCTGCTAGCATAAAAACTACTAGCACTGGCTTCTTTACTAGCTTATGTCAGTTTGTGCTGAACTGTCTACTAAGCAGTATTCCAAAAACAACACAATGGTAAAAATAGAATATGAAAATATATTACATTAAAAAATATATATTAGAGGTGGAGATATGGAGAAATATCATACTGTGGTACATCAAGAGTATATGTGGTATATCAGGATATGTACTGTTTCAGTCTCTCATCAGTTGGAGCTGTCAAGCGTAAGACTGTAGAGTCTTTAAGATCACCAACAACATCCATTTAGTTGGGTGCGTCTACACTTTTGACTGGTACTGTATGCATTTTTTTGCTACACTATGCATATAAACGAGTTTTTTATTGGGCTCTGTTATGATCAATTTAGACAGAATAAAGTAGGGTTATGCATTACGGATAATCATCAGCATACCAACAATGCCTAATAATCATCAGGGTCCATTTTAAATTGTTCAATGATGAAATGTTGAAATAATTAACTATTAATAATTGTACTTTTGCTCATTTTGAACTTCAAATGTTATACTATCCAGTGTTATTCATGTATATTCAGTGTATATATTGTAGTCACGTTCTGTTTTCACTTTCTATATAAAGTATGTATATACCCAATTGTATGTTTATTTACCATTTTGTTCCTGTTTTATATATTTTCATGTTCTATTCCATTATTTAACATCTATACGTGTTTTATATTCTGTTCTATTTATGGTTTCTTATTGTTTCATGTGAGAGGGCAGTTGTCAAAGCATTCCACTGCGAGTTGTACTGTGTATGACTATGTATGTGCAAAGTAAACTTTGATTTGATTCTATTTTAAAATAATGCAGTACCTAAATCAAGCTTAAGCAAGCAATGGCGATAGCCCCTGCTGTAATACAAGCATGGTTACAGTTTTATGACTAGATATTATTTCATTTTTAAACCAGCAGTCCCTCTCTACTATAATCACCCGGTTAGGCAGAATAAAGTGAAATTCTATAAGTCTCACCTTTAGCTTGAACTCCACAGCAGAATTCAAATATCAAAATAAAAGCAGTCCACACTGTGAGGAGCATGACCGTGAGTGTCAACAATTTGGCTTTTTCTAAATTTGGCTTCAAGAAATGAAAGTGAGACTTTCAAATTGTATTAAAAATGAAGAACTGTTCCTGTTGGGGGGCTAAAACACCTGCTGTCTGAGTAATAAAGTAATAAAATGCAAATGGTAGAAGTCGAGATGCTTTGAAAGGGGGTGCTCATTTTTCAGCACGCTACTGTTGTTGGTCCATGAGCAACAATCGGTATATAATAAGATATATAACAAGAAGAAAGAAACCGTGCCCCTTAGCTGGGAGCTCCTACTCAGGAAGATGGTCTCAACTAATTCTAAATCAGAGTAGCTTTAACTAGGACAGCATTTGTTTACAGTGAAGGTGATGGGAACCAGAGGTCACCATGTAAACAACACAGATATAGCCATTGTATTTACTGTCCAAAACCTTCTGCTAATAGAAATATGGGTAATTCTGAACAATAAATGCTTTCTTCGGGTACAACCCTAATTCCAAGGAAGTTGGGAAGCTGTGTCAAATGTAAATAAATGCAAATATAAAACAGAAGGCAATGATTCGCGAATCTCATAGACCCATATTTTATTCACAATAGAACATACAACACGTATTAGATGTGAAAAGTGAGACATTTAACCACTTCATGAAGATTATTAACTCATTTAGAACTTGATGGCAGCAACGCATCTCAATAAAGTTGGGACACAGGAAACAAAAGGCTGGAAAAGTAAGTGGTACTAATTAAAACAGCTGGAGGAATAATTCTGGGTCGCATGACTGGGTATAACATGAGCATTTTAGAGAGGCAGAGTCTCTCAGAAGGAGGTCTCCAAACCCCCAAATTCTACATAGTGTAGCATTAAACAATTTTTTTTTCCATGTTGATGCATTTATACCACAATAATATTTTATTTTAGCTCTGCTTGGTTACTCTGTAAGCAGCTGAATTCCATATTCCATCAATTCCATATAGAACTAAGGCCAAACATAATCAGTATAAAGCTAATTGGAGCTTTAAAATTGTTTCTGCTTCATGGCAATTCATAATGTGACTAGACGTGCTCTAAATTATTTGGCATTTAAATGACAAGTTAAGTAATAAAAGTCACTGTTCTGCCATATGGTATGATGTATTTAAAATAAAATTTCTTTTTTACCTGTTGTCAATATATATATATATATTACAGTGCAAGACATTAGACAAATAAACAATATGTACGTAAACAGTAACAGTAGGACATGTGCAAAGTGTCTAAGAGCAGTATCTGGACGTCAGAATGTGAATACGAGAACATGTGCACATGTAGGAGAGTACAGTATGTTGAGGTAGCAAAGTGTGCAGTTAAGCATGTGTTGTAAACAGTATGAGATATATATAAAGTGTACAGTGCAGGCAGGAGAATAGCAGCTCAATGTTCAGGTGAAAAGCTAAACAGCTTCCAGTACAGATGTGCAGTATATAGACAAATAAAATATAGTTAAATAAAATACAGCTCAAATGTGTTCAGTATACAGGTTTAGTTAAAGTGCCATGCATACAGTCCTGTGAGCTAGTGGAGACCAGTGTGTACGGGCTGGGGTGATCAGGGCTAGATCAGTAAACAGCCTATAGTGTTGTAGTCAAGTTCTGGTAGTCCTGTGAAGTAGTGTAGCCCAGTGTGTGTGGGCTGGGGTGATCAGGGCTAGATCAGTACAGTCTATAGTGTCGTAGTCATGTTCTGGTAGGTGCTGCCGGTGTGACCAGTTTAACAGCTCTGGGGTAAAAGCTGTTCCTGAACTTGGTGGTTCTTGTGCTCGGCAGCAGTGGCGCTGCCATACTACACAGTAATGCAGCTTGTCCGGATGCTCTCCACGGTGGATCTATAGAAGATGCTGAAGAGCTGCTGTTGCAGGTTGACTCTCCTCAGCCTCCGTAGAAAGTGGAGGTGTTGTTGGGCCTTCCTGACAATGCATGAGGTGTTTAGCGTCCAAGTAAGATCCTTGGCTAAACAGACACAGAGGAACTTGAAGCTGCCTACCCTTTCTACCAACATGCCCCTGATGTTTAGTGGTTTGTGTGTTCTTTCCCCCTCATGAAGTCAATAATCAGCTCTTTGGTTTTGCTGACACTGAGGGAGAGGTTGTCCTCTCTGAGAGGAGCTTGACCTCCTCTCTGTATGGGCCTTCATCATCGTGTTGTGTTCATTAGTGTTGTGTGATGGTGTTGGAACTGCAGGTTGCGATGCAGTCATGGGTGTACAGGGTATACAGCATTGGGGACATCCTGTGCTGAGCGTGACGGAGGGTGATGTGTGTTCACCCATCCTAACACACTGTGGTCTGCAGGTGAGGAAGTCCATGATCCAGCTGCACAATGTGTTGCTTATTCCAAGTGTGTTTAGCTTGTGGACGAGTCTGGAAGGGATGATTGTATTGAAGGCAGAGCTGAAGTCAATAAACAGCATTCCTACATATGAGTTTGCGCTGTCCAGGTGGATGAGTGCAGTGTGCACTGCCAGGAAGAACACGTCATCAGTAGATCTGTTTGCACGGTAGGCGAACTAAGGTGGGTCCAAGGTGCTGGGAAGGCTCCTCTTTATATGAAACAGGATTAGTCTCTCGAAGCACTTCATCGCTATGGGTGTGAGAGTGATGGGATGGTAGTCGCTCATGCTTGTGATGATGGATTTCTTTGGGATTGGGATAATCGCTGTGGCTTTAAAGCAGACAGGAACAGTAGAAGGTTGAAGATGTCTGTGAAAGTAGAGGCCAGCTGGTTAGCACAAGCTTTCAGTACCCACCCTTTCAGTACGCCATCTGGACCCGCAGCTTTCCGAGTTGGGACCCTCATCAGTGCTCTCCTCACCTCATCTGTAGCCAGTATGAGTGGTGGCTTTTCTGTGGTGGGGGGAAGGCAATGTTGGAGGACTGGGCCTGAGCAGTGGTCTCAAAGTGGGCGTAGAACTTGTTCAGTTCAGCAGGGAGGGAGGCGTCTGTGGTCACTGGGGTACTGACTTTGCTCTTGTAATCAGTGATCACTTGGATCCCTTGCCACATGTGCCAGAGGGCCGAGTTGATGTTAAAGTGAGCTGCGATCTCTGAGCTTGCAGCCCTGATGCCAGCCTTTAGGTTGTGTCCGGCACTTCTTCGCTGTCGCCAGATTTAAAGGCTGCATCACGGGCTTTGAGCAGGCTGCGGACATCACTGTTCATCCACGGTTTTTGGTTTGGAAGTGTGCGGATTTGCTTTGTTTGTTGAATGATGAATCCAGTGACAGATGTTGCATATTCATTTATGTCAACCTGAGAATCTGCGGTGGCTGCAGATTTAAACATCTCCCAGTCAGTACACTGAAAGCAGTCCTGTGAGTACCGACTCTGCCCCTTCAGGCCACACACGCACTGCTCTCACTGTCGCTTTGACCCGTTTCAGCAGCTGCCGGTATGTGGGCTTCATCATCAGAGGGATGTGGTCACTCTTACCGAACGGAGGCAGGGGAGTGGTTCTGAAAGCCTCCTTGATGTTCGTGTAAACGTGATCCAGCGTGTTTCCCCCTCGCGTCGGACAGGAGACGTGCTGATGGAACCCTGGAGAGCGCTGTTCTGAGATCTGTTTGACTGAAGTCCCCCGCGATGATGAGTGCAGCTTCTGGATGGCGAGACTGCTAGTTTTGCTTATAGCATTAGCTAGCGTGGTTAGCATCGCTTTGTGACCACAGTGAATTCCCGCGGGAGGTAATAGGGTCTGCATCTCACCACCATGAACTCTACATCAGGAGAGCAGAAGTGTTCAACAACCGCAGAGCTGGTGCACCATCGGTCGTTCACAAACACACACAGCCCACCGCCCGTTGTTTTGAGCGAGGCGGCCGTGCGGTCCGCTGTTAGCCCCTGTAGCATGATAGCCGAGTCTCGTAGCTACTGTGAAGCCAGGTTTCGGTGAAAATGATAACACAGCAGTTTGTGGTTAGGCGGTCTGTCATGAGCCCGAGTCTCAGTTCGTCCAGCTTGTTTTCCAGAGAACAGACATTCGCGAGCAGTAGGCTTGGAAGTGGGATCCGAGTTAGCTTCGCTAGTCTCGCCCGGACACCTCCGCGCTTACCCCGCTTTTGTTTACGTTCGCATGCCCGTCTTCGGCGTCTTCCGGTCCGAGGCACGGCCGGGGTGGACTCCGGGCATCTGGTGCGAGCAATAGACAGCGTGTGGTCCAGAAACGGGAAGCTGAATGTTAAGTCCTTAGTGCATTCATAAAGATCTATAAAGCATTCATAATGTAATACAATGCTTGACATAAGACTTTGGAACTGTACGTAAATGTTCATAATCACATATACAAACAGGTGTAACATCACCTTCGTAGCACAAAGAGATATAACGTTAATAACACTGTTCATAACATTATTGTTAAGACCTGTATGATAAAGCTTGATGCACGTAATGTTTTCATATTCAGAGAGTTGATCAATAACTCCACTTATAGTCTGTAAAGAAGGCTTATAAATGTTCATTAGATGTTATGTGTACTCACAAGATATGAGGAACGTTAGAGAGTGGCCTCACTGTGGATCCTTATAAAGCACTGTGCAAATGAACACAACACTGGTTATTAAACTTTATGAAACTGGTTTCACCAATAATGTTAACAACAGGACACATATATACACATTATAATGCATTCTGTCACTTTATGTGCTACGAAGCCTTATACTGTTGTGTTATAACAGTTTATGTGTGTGTGATTATGAACGTTTATGGACAGTTACACAGGGTCTAGTATTGTAAAGCATTGTAAAGACTTTATAGATCTTTTTGACGGCACTTATAATCAGTGGTGGACGAAGTACACACACCATGTAGTTGAGTTAAAGTAGAGTACCCAAGGTAAAATACTCCTCCAGTGTCAGTAAAGGTTCCTCCCTTTAGACCTCCACTGGAGTAAAAGTACTAAAGTATTTACCTTCAATGTACTTAAGTATGGAGCATGATTTATTATGGCTCTAATGTCCTGTTATCATTTCTGGAACAAGGCTGAAGAGACTCTATTCTCTCTCAGTCCACCAGTCTTTAATAGAAGGTCATTAATTAGTCTTGACACTGATGTCTATTCAGATGATCATCAGCACAGAACACTGAAGGAGAACAGGTTCCATTAGCTAGAACTATAAAATAACTTTCTGCAAGCAAGCAAAGTTTTGGTTTAAGATTTATTTGCAACTTAAGTTGCAAGTTAATGTTTAATAAAAACTTGCTTTAAACAGCTTTAAACAGGCTCACAAATGAGTCTTCCTTTGCTATATTGCATTTGTAGGTCTCTGTTCATAAACATAAACCAGCCGAAACAGATTTATTATAAAGGAAACAGTGTTTGTATAAAAGCAGAAAAAGACGCTCGCCAGTACACAAGTGCGTGTATACATATTTCTATATTGTGGTCTATTTACCCACAAAGTCAGGAACGATATGTTTCATCTGTTTACTAACCCCATCCTGCTTTACCTGCCTTCCTCCAGGTGGTCCTTCATGTAGTTCAGGCCTGACATGGACATTTCCATGGATGCTAAGAATCCATGAATAAGCTTGTTTCATTTTGACATGTTACATTTTTTTACGCACACATAAGCCAAAAGGAACGACAAATTTTGCATAATGCAGTGGAGTAAACAGTCAGATATTAGACTCTGTAATGTAGTGGTGTTAAAGTGCAAAGTCATCCAAAATGGAAATACTTCAGTAAACTACAGATACACAGAAAAACTTCTTAAGTACAGTAACTAATTACATTTACTTCCTTACTGTCCCACACTGCTTATAATGAATTATAGATACCTGATTTATAGAAAGTGTTACCAAAAAAAAAAAAAAGTTGCTTAGACATGAGGACTAATAAAGTCATATCAATATGAAACACAGCATTGTTTTACTGGTGAATGTCTCTTATCAGTTTAATGTGTCGATCAACCAGTTGATTGGAATTAACAACCTGCAGGATACCTTTGGTAACCCCTGTACTGGACACTGGTAAAGTTTTTGATGTTGAAAGTACATTCAGAGACTGCTGATGCTTCCACCTCATATTCAGAGTTCCAGAGGCCCCTGTTAAAATAGACAGAATTCAGGAAAAGCATAAAACAAATGTCCTTAATTACAGTGTACTTGTCACCTTGCCCCTACAGCCTTGTCACATGTCCATTCCAGTGACGTTTCATTAGATGACCTATCTCTGCTCTTGCTATAGTAATGATTAGCCAGAGTCTCAGCAGGGCTAGGGAGCGAGAGCTCCTGCTTTTTGCTGAGTCACTCTGATATCTGATACAGGCAAGTCCACCATGGCCCACAGGCTGTTTGAGGAGAAAGACCATGCTTCTATCTACCAGAAGTATCGCTTGACTCCACCAGACAACGTGAAGGAACTTGTTCTGCAGTACCTGGACAAAAAGGTGGGGGAGATGTTTATTTAAGCCATCAGCTAACGGCTACTTTAACATAGTGATGAATTGTCTTGTTGCATGACCACAAGCTTGTGTTCTCCCTGTTCTAACCCACTTAACACCTAATCAGGACGTCCATGAGTTGAATCAGGACTGCTGAGCAAACAGTAAATCCTGCAGAGCATTGCGCAGGAATTAAGCTGATCATGGCTGGAGACTTTAAAGCCTATCAATGATCCACCAAAAGTGTACAATATTTGGATCCCTCAGATATAATTCAATTGTCTGGTTCCAGGTAATCCAATGGATCTGCCTAAATCTGAACCAACAAAGTGCATACTGCACACAGACCAAACCATGGTTCAGTTTGATCTGTACTGAGACCAGCTCTTCTGGTCATACCAAAGTTTGGTCCTAAGCACTTTTGGCCAATTTGCTTTAGTCATCCGCCCTAAATATCGTCACCCAGTTAATGCCAATAAGCTTTGCCTGTTAAAGTACTGGCCAACATGTAGGGCAGAGTGTCCAATCTTATCCGCAAAGGGCCTGCGTGGCTGCAGGTTGTCACTCCAAATGCAGGAGCTCACCTGATTCTACGTGACTAATCAACGGCTCAGCCTTCAAACAACTGGTCCTGTGATCTCCTGCTTTGTTGGAATGAAAACCTGCAGACACAAGAACCCTTTGTGGATAAGACTGAATACCCCTGATGTAGGGGTCGGCAAGAGTCTGTGCACCCCTGGCCAAATGATGTTTTAAAACACTTTTATTCCATAGCTACTGTTTATTTGTTGTATTTAATATGTTGGGAAAAACACACATAAATAACACATAAAATGTTATGGCACATTATCCCCAATATCTCATAATGAACCTAACTTTGGTTCTTCAGTGTTTTGCATATGACTGCACTTATAATTAGGGATGCACCGATCCCATATTAGGATCGGATATCGGCTCCGATATGCATCAAATTAGCTGGATCGGGTATCGGATAATTAGGCCGATCCATGGAGCCGATCCCCACTCGAATTCGTTTGCGATGTGTGCTATGCTGTCAACAGCATGTTTGCGGGGTGCCTGTAAATGTAATGGGGAACTGTCACACCTCACACGAGACATGTGCACGTAGCACCGTGAACTCAAGCCTGAGCAACCCAGGGCCCGCACTCTCACGTTTAAGTAGCGTGAGCTGCAGGTGTTAGCTTTGCCATTTGATTGCTCATTGGTTGCCCTTTGTCTCCCCCACATGGCCAGAGGTGGATCTGCAGGAACCCGAGACCTTACAGTAGACATGACTTACAAACAGGAACGAAAACATGGAGCGAGCCTTAGAGTAAGCTGTATGAGTGAGCTGAGTAAAGTAGTGTTTATGTAAATCCTGGTGCCTTACGTCACTCCAACATGGTGAAGTATACGGTTTATTCATTCAAAAATGGTATCAGATCGATATCGGGTATCGACAGATATGCAAAGTTTATATATCGGTGCTGGTATCGGAACTGGAAAAGCTGGATCGGTGCATCCCTACTTATAATTGCCTCCTTTTGTGTCTCCCAGAAAGGACCTCCTCATGAGCTGGCAGTGGACCTCGGGTGTGGAACAGGGCAGAACACTCGTCTGCTTTCTCCTCACTTCCAAAAGATGGTGGGCATTGACGTGAGCGAGAACCAACTTGAAGTAGCCAGGGCTGTGCCAGGGTCTACCAACATCACCTACAGGTCAGCCGTGAAGTCTTTTCTGTTGGGATGCTGTCTGTAGTCTTTGGTTTATTTGGAAAATCTGATTGGTGCATTGATGTCAGCTTAACTCAACATACTTTTAGCCCTAAATGGTGGGGACAGATGTCAGGTTCAGTTTTGTAAGGGGGTTTTAATGGCCATAGACAGGCGTCAAAACGTAGAAACAACCAAAACAATGTGTCTTAGTAAGATGTTCGGCCCACCAGCTCTACAAGACTAACCTGTACTAGAGGAACAGAACATTGTCCTTCCAAAAGATGTTCGCTCACTTGATGTTTCAGTGAGAGTGGTGGAGAATGCGGGCTAACACATCAGTCCAAAATCGCCCATAGGTATTCAGTTTGAACGTTGTCATCCTAGAAGAGGCCACTCTTATCAGGATAGAAATCATTCACAGGATGAAGGTCATCAGTGAAAGCACTTTGTATTGATTCGTGTCCCTCTAAGGGGACAAGTGGTCCCAAACCATACCAGCAAAAGCCGCTCACAGCACTACTGAGCCTTCAGTCCCCCTCACTGCAGGAGTCTAGTATTCAGTGGTCCGGGGTGGAATTCACATGATGGTGAACCAAAATTCAAATGATGGTTGTCAAAACCATCATGTGAAAAACACACAGCTGAGTTGGAGATGAACTATTTTAAAAAGGCAGTAACAACAATGAAAGAAGCACTAATCTGCGCTGGAACCGTTTATACACTTCATTACTGTACTATGATTGTTGGTAGACATATAATAGGGTATTGTTCTTTATGTTATGTTATGATGATTTTCCAGATGACTTTTATCAGGCAAATAACTCTGGCTCCTTTATAAACCTGCATTGGTAAATCAAATTGTTAATTGTAGGGATTGTAATTTAGCGAGCGCACTAAAGAACTTTTGCATGACGTACCTTTATCCTATAGTCATCATCTGTGGACTATGTCTCCCTACACTTGACAGTGATTGGTTTGTAGAGGGGCACAGCGCAAGACTTCTGTTGTTTACTGGGTAATGATAACCTACCTCAGCTTACTGTAATTAGTCCAAAATTCTGAACCAACAAAGTGCACACTGCAAACAGACCAAACCATGGTTCAGTTTGATCTGTATTGAGACCACCTCTTCTGGTCACACCAAATTTTGGTCCTAAGCAACTTTGGCCATTTTGGTTTGGACCAAACTCCAGTCCAAAGGCCCAAACCAAACAAAGGTAGGTGTGAAACCATGTGGTGGTGGATGGAACCAGGGGTCACATTGTCTACAGCATTAATATAGTCTAGTATAGTTTAATTCACTATACAAAACTGCCGGTGGACCTACACGTGCCTTCAGATTGTTTTATAGGTAATGCTGATATATTAGTATATTGGTTAGTATATTGCTATACAACAGTCACCACCATGAATGCACTGGACATCAACACATCAACTCTCAACCATCAGACAGCATATTTGTAACCTTTTAAACCATTAACCATCAGAAATGAGGGAGACTGGATGCAAATGCAGTGACCTTTAATGGCCCAAACAAGGGGTAACGAACAGTCCGGGTCAAAGCACTAGCACACAGGTAAAAGCAGGATAGGCACGCTTATAGACCCAAAACAAGCTCAAACCCAGTAGACAATCAAAGAGTAAGTACAACGGGACACGGGTCAGACACTAGGGAGTTTGCAGAGACTGAAAAACATGATTTTTGGAAGTCATAGATGTAACAGGGAGGTTGCAAGTGCAGAGTGGTTTTATTAGGGGTTGTCCAGGAATCAGTATCACAACAGGCAGGAGTCAGAACACAGGCAGGCATATCCATATACACAAAAACCCAGAAACCAAAGCAAGGGTCAAAACCATGGAAACCAACACGAACACAGCAAGACAGAGGAAACCGTGGCTCAGAACTCTGATGGGAACACAGAGATTTGGCAAACAGGCTGAGCAAACAATGGGGTATAAATGGCAGCCCTAATGAGTCCTAGATCAGCTGCAGGTGTGAGAGTGGGTGGACCCAGGGTGGAGCAGGAAAAGCTGTGCAGTAACACACAGGCACCAGAGAGCGCGGTATGTGACAGAAGACCAGGTAAGGGCCAGACGAGAGAAGGCAGGCCGGTGATCAGAAATCCGGCAACACAGAACGCTGGATAGAGGAGGTAGGTGGAGCTTAGGATGTGACAATAGCTTTCTATGAAGGAGCTTTTCTAAGGCAGTACACTCTTTAGATGTCTGGTTCCCATCACCACAACTGCAACGAATTCTGAAGGAAGTTTTAATGCTGCTGTGTACTGCCGACTGCTTTCTGGGTCTATGGTGCAGCCCACGCAGTGTGTATTGTTCTTATCACAGAGTGGGTACAGCGGAGGAGCTGCCGTTCCCTGATGGCTCTGTGGATTTGCTGACCGCAGCCTGTGCAGCCCACTGGTTTGATCATGAACGTTTCCTCAAGGAGGCTGGCCGTGTGCTGAAGCCTCACGGATGCATGGCTCTCCTGGGCTACACCGACAAGTTCGACCTGCGTTACGGCTCCTGTGGTGACAGACTTGACAACATCTATTCAGAGGTGAGAACTTGGGGAGAGCATACATAAAAAATAAACACGTATCTGCAGAAAGAAGATGTTTTTTTTGAACAGTGACATGATGTCGATAATTATATCAGGGTTCTAAACTACGTTGCCAAAATATATGGTCACCTGACCATCACAACAGCCTCCACACCTCTGGAAAGGCTTTCTACAATTACATTCCGTTTTGAAGTGTGTCAGTGGAAATTTGTGCCCATTCAACCAAAAAGAGCGTTTGGCGGGCACTAATTTAGGGGGAGTAGGCCCGCCTCGCAGTCAACATCACCCCAATAAAATGTTGAGTGGGGTTGAGGTCTGGGCTCTGTGCAGGCAACTAGAGTTCCTCCGCACCAAACTTATCAAACCATGTCCTTATAGAGCTTGCTTTTGTGAACAGGGGGGCAGGCATACTGGAACAGGAAAGGGTTCTTCCCCAAACTGCTGCCGCAAAGTTGCACATGGTGTAAAATTATGTTTGTATGCTGTAGCAATAGCTTCACCCTTTACTGGAGCCCAAAAAACAGGCCCAGACCATCATTATCCCCCCTCCACCCAACTTTACTGTTGGCACTATGCATTCTTGTAGGTGGTGCTCTCCTGGTGTCCACCCAAACCCAGATTTGTTGCAAGTCGTTGTAAAGGCATCCTATCACAGTCCCAGTCACTTAGCTCTTCAGTATAATCTCTTCTACTGCCATGTTTGTATATGGAGATTACATGGGTATCTCCTTTTTTATACACCTATTAGCAATGATGGTGGCTGATTATGTATAATGTCCACATACTTTTGGCCATATAGCATAGCTTGTTTTGATTGGACTCTTTTCTTAGAGTCAAACATGAATCATGCAGATTTACAGACTGAAAATGACAAATTTCTTTATTTTTTATGGGTTTTAAATGTTGTAACTAGAAGTTTCATACAGAGATATTCTGTGTTGAACTGCTAGCGAGCAATTAAATCAGCATCTCCACATGTACAGCAGGTTCTTAGTGAGGAACAGAAGGTTGGGTTCTAGCTTTGCTGGCAGATACAGTGAGCGTCTGGTTCATAAGAACAAGGTCAAGCAGCAAACACACAGGACAACACAGCTACAGACTGGCAGAGGGCCAAAACCACTCCCTACTGACCGTGATGAGCGCCACCTCATTCCAATGTCACTTAACCACCGTAAGATGACCTCAAGTGACCTACAGAGAGACTGGCGAGCGGTGGCTGGGGTGAAATGCACAGCGAGCATGGTTCTAAAAACAGGCTTCTGGAGGGTCATTAGTGATTTTCTAAATAAACAGATCTAAATACAATATTTGATCTGGAATTTGGGAGACGTGTTTCCAGTAGTGTATAGAATTTTGGTCAAACACAAACCCAGAAACTACTACAGAAATTGATCATTTTGAGGAGGTCTCTTCAATCTTTCCGGAGCTGTAGTATAGTACACTATAGTTTGGTATAAGTTAATGTCTTCTGTTTGTTTCTCCAGTTGGAGAAGACACTCCAGCCATACACTAGCAGTCGGGTAGCGGTGGCCAACTCTAAACTGCAGGATTTATATGAAGCCATACCCTTCCCTGATAAAGAGAGGTAAGCGTGAAGATTATGTAACACAGTGATGTATATTTTCTACACTGTAGTGTTATTATTAAAGATGCTATGGGGCAGATTCATAATACGCATTGCAATATTTACCATGACAGTAACAGCAAATAGCGTGACAGTAATGCTTATTCATGAACCAGCAAGATTTACCATCTACCATATACACTCATCATTAAAATAATATCTGCACCCAGTAGGAAGTGTGGGATTGTGATGCTATTGGGAAGGAAGATAAAGGTTACCAGGATCAATAAATGATGATACATTTAGACTGATATGATCAATATTTATTGAGCTACACATACAGAAGTAGTGTCCCTCAGTACGGGGTCGAGCCACCATGTTTGCTAAAGCAACATGCCAGACGTCACAGCAAGGAGTTATAGAGGTTCCTAATGGTGTCCTGTGATAATCCATCCCATGCAGCTTGAATATTCTCACACAGTTCCTGCAGATGGTGTGGTAGGAGTGGAGGTGGAGTGACACCAGGTCTTCTGGACGTATGATGCATGACAACAAAGCATTCATCACAGATTCATTGGTCGTCTCCACTAAGACAAAAGCGGGACTGAAGATGACCTGCTGCCATTCTGAGTCACTCCATGACAGTCTGGCATGACACCATTGCAGTCTTTGGCAACACTGATGTAGTGTTAACGTGGGCAGTTGTTGTAACGGTCTGTGTGCATGTAGTCCAATGGTGCTGGCACTAACAGGATGACTCATGGAGGGCATCACTGCTCAAGGAATGTCCGCCATGTCTTAACTTTAAACCTCCTGTCTTGATTTTCTAGGATTGAAAGTATTCCAGTCAAGCTCCAAATGAGTGTTAAGGCTGTTGTTGGGTTTATGGAGTCCTTCTCTATGTACCAAGCCTACCTGAGGAGCAAGCCCCAAGAAGCAGCAGCTCTGTTAGAGTCGACCACAACACGGTAATCACTGATAACAACTTATTATCCTGTGCAGAATTATAGCAGATGCTGTCTAGAGCTGATATAAACAAAATTTCCCACATAGAAGCATTAAAATAAAAATAGTTCATTTATAGGAATATACCATAGTTGCATCTCAGCTTTAGCCTAGCACCCTGCTTGGTGTTCTAGCCAGAGATTAGTAGTTATACAGGATAAAATGACCAGGTGAAAGTGGGTACAAGGTATGTGTGTCTAATGAACTAGCAAGACATAACAAGGTCTTTCTGCAGAGCGCAGACCTTTCTCCCTATAGGCCTGAGGTGCACACCCCCGGTCCTGGAGGCCCGGTGTCCAGCACAGTTTTGTAGGTGCTCTACTCAAACACAACCACTAAACCTGGCGATTAACAGATCAGATAAATCAGGTGTGCTTGGGCAGGTGAACTACTAAACTGTGCCAGACACCAGCCCTCCAGGACCAGAGTTGTGCACCCCTGGTAAAGGCCTTTTTCACAAGTAATAGAAGTAAATGCCAGGCAATACAAACTGTGTTAACTGTAATAATTGGTGCTATTGCATAATTATTAACCACCATGGAAACGTATGTCTCTTCATGATGTCAAGATTAAAATTTGACAATGTGCGCCAGAAGTTATGGAGAACCGAGGGTATATATTCTTCCTGGAAATATTACTTCACAGTAGGATAATGTCAGCTAACATTAACAACAAGGGTGCATCTACACTGTTACTGGTATCAAGTATCAGCCCAATACTGCGCTTATTTACTCAACACGCACCGATACCAACATAAGATACCACTGGATACCATGTGACGCAAGCCCAGTGGACTGCTTTTGAAAGAGCCAGCCAATCAGAGGAAAACATATTAAGTTTCTTTTTTAAGTAACAAAAACAGCCTGCTTAGTTCATAAGGATAAAGAGAGGTCACTCATGTAAAACGACCATGTATAGATGAATTATGACCCTTTTTAGCACATAAGTCCTCAGGAAAGATAAAATGAAATTGGTCCTGTAATACAGCCTAATCGAGTACATTCATAGATTTTTAACAATGTTTTCAAAAGCATAAGCGTTTATGGATACAGTACAGTATGAGCATATTCATATGTAATTTTATTACTCTGTTGCAGGCTTCTGAGCGAGATGGGTGTCTCTTCTCCTGATGCAAAGCTAGATGTGACAATGGAGTACTACCTTGTGCTAGCATGCAAACCACAATAACACGAAACAACCCCACTCCGGTTTATGGTATGACTGAAATGACAGTGTACTGTATTTCTAGCATTACGATAGTCTTGAGATGTATGTCATTGACTGTAAGAAGAGTAAGAGTTTGTAAGTAAGAATTTTTTTTACACAGCTAATGTACCCTCCTCCAATATACGGTTACAGACATAGTTGCCTTATTCCATTTATATTGTACTCCATTTGTGCTTTCATTTCACTTATTTCACAAATAAAGGTTCAACCGATACGATACTGAAGAGGAATCTTTTTGACTGTTTGTTTTGAAAATGTAGTTGTTCATCAGAGTTTTAATGCCTAGTTAGCATTAGCGTTAAGTGCTGTGTATAAAAACACAGAAGCCTAACAAATAAAAATTATTATTATTATTATTATTCATTTATGTACTATATTCGTCGCTCCTTGCCCTGTTTTCCTCCTTGCCTGTTTATCTTGTCTTCATGTTCCTGTCTTTTCCTTGTGCTTCTGTTTATTTTGGTTTCTAGCTCCTCCCTGTTTCCGCCCTCTTGTCATGCTGCTCACCTATCCCTAATCTGTCAGTCCTTGTGCTTGTGTACTCCTCTGTTTGCTCTCAGTCTTTGTCTGCCATTGTGATTGTATTGTGATTGTGTCCTGCTTCTTCTCTATCTTCTCTGGTTTTGTTTTCTCTGGATCTAGTCTTATCTTAGTTTTGGTGTTTGTTTAATCGTGGACTTCCCTGCTCTCACTTTCCCTGTCTGCCCTCTTGACTCCTTGCAATGTCAAGTGCTTTGCATATTCACTTCTTTTCCTGCTCCATCATCACGATATTTCTCAGCTTTACACATGCAAAACAGATCAGTAATGAATGGTAAACCTATTGGCACACTGAAGTGGCCTATCTATGCATTAACACTATTATTGGCAAATCGAGAGTTTGATTCCCTGCAATGCCGTACGTATTTGGTAGTTTGAGAAATTAGAATTGGTCCTTGCTTGTTGAGCTCTAATGGCATTGTAATGATGACTAGGGCCTTGGCATGTCACACTTGGCATAAGTAAGACTGAGGTTGGATTTTATGGATTACATAGAACAAAGACTACAGTTGAGAACTACTGAATCTAACTCTGTAGGGCCTGTAGTCTTGCAGGAGTCAGGTTAGATATATACGCTATCCTGCAGACTAGAGCTTGTGCATGGTTATTGATGTAATTGATATTTAAAAAAGCTACAAATTTCAATTTTCAATTATTTTCAATTCAAATGGTTATTCTTTATGTGGAACATCCCTTGCCCAAAAAAGTCAAATACACTTTTTAAAAAATATGTACAGGGCAGTGAGCCAGGGACACCCGTATACTGGAATACTTATGCAGATGCTCAGTTAATTAACAACACTAACAACTCCTGTCTGGCTTAAGAAAGACACTATAAGCATGTGATCTCTGACTGTTTCGCCAGATAGAGATCCACTGGTTATCACTATCTGGTAATCACTGAACCAGGTCTCAGAAGGATACGAGCTGGAATGCCTGGCTGAGGCACTCTGCAAGAGGAACCCAAGGGAAAAGAGACCACCATGAGCTCTGGGTTGTTTGAGGAGAAACATCATGTTTCCATCTATCACAAGCACCAGTTTAGCAAAGGAGCCAAAGGAGCTTATTCTGGAGTATCTGGACAAAACGTTGAGACAGCATGTGACCTTTTAGCCCCTATAGGGTTTGAGAACTTTATGCCAAACATTAACCAGGATTACTGTAGAGGTAGACGTTTTGACGTGAGTGTCTCATGGATGAGTGCAAAGTCTGACTTAGTCAAACTCCTGATGATTTCACAAGTTTCACAATCCCTAGTTTTGCACTGTTCTGCAGTTGGCGGTTGTGAAAACGGACTCTGGGCCGTGGTCGGTCCACCTTCAGTGCTAATTAATGTTCTTAATGTCTGAATATTTTCATCATAACCATGTGAATTTGTGTAAGACTGCGTAAGGCATCTGGATTAAGGACGCATGATATACCAGCATCTATATATATATATGTGTGTGTGTGTGTGTATGTGTGTGTGTGTGTGTATTTTATATCTCCATTGGTGCTCACTTAAATGCTTCACAAAGAGAAGGGTCTTTAATCTGCGTTTGAAGACCGTGAATGAGTCTGCTGTTTGGACAGCCAGTGGAAGTTCATTCCACTATCTGGGAGCCAGAACAGAGAAGAGTGTGGATGCTCGTCTACCATGCGTTTTGAGGGATGGTGGCTCAAGCCGAGGGCCAGCTCTGCTAGATATCACAGAGAAAACAATTCTGAATGGACCATTTTCATTCTATTCTGTTCCCCATAAAGTAAATACGGTTAATGTTTAGTGATATACTGTTCAGTCCTCACTCCATGCTGCCTACATATGTAAACTATGCTACAAACACAGGGTGTTGTGGAATTTGCCAGTTTTGTGATGTCACAAAAACAAGCACATTTACGTATATTCATTCAGCCTACAGCGGTGTACCCCCCACCCATTCGCACCAAGGTTATATGGAGGATTTTAGACTGAACTGCTTTGGAATAAAGCATGAAGCAGGGCAGCCAATCAGAAGGGAGATCATTTACATATATCAGGCACAGTATCAAAAATAGATGGTGTAGTAATAAAGAGAGGCTAGAAAACAATCGTGTGAAAACAAATTTTGTGGCTTTCGGTACACAAATGACATAAGTGGACATCTTAAACAAACAAACGAACAAATAAACAAAAACATAAATAAACGTGGGAGGGATAAAACATGTGTAAAGGAAATGTAGGACATAAGTCATTTGAATGCATGTGCACTAATCAACAAACTGACCGAAAAACTGTCATTACGTTGTCATACGTTATTATGACCAAGTGGATGAAAGACTTAAAATGTCTCTACCATAAATGCAATCTTTCCTCTATTTTCTCTATTACTTTATCCAGCTAAAGAGGCTCATACACAAGCACTGAGGTGATAGTGTCCAGTAAACTGCAGGGATATTCAAGCTGCATGGGATGGATTATCACAGGACACCATTAGGAACCTCTACAACTCCATGCAGAGCAGTCTGGCATTTTGCGTTAGCAACCATGGTGGCCCGATGCCATTCTGAGAGACACTACCTTCTGTATGTGTAGCTCAATAGAATCAGAATCTGAAATAATGATTTTAACCCAGCTGTAACATGCCATTCATACAATACAATGTAAAAATCATTTTTACAGTTGTTCCCAGTAAACTGTAAAAGAAAAAAAAACATGTTCTGGCAGCAGGGGAGCTGGAAAATGTCTGTATAAAAACAGAAAAGTACAGTTTTATTAACAACACCGATAAACCGTAGAAACACAGTAATTATCTTTACCATAAAGATACAATGGGAAAGTACAACTCATCTTTCCTATTGGCTCCTGGTTTCATCTGTCTGCACATTGTTTTTTTCACCTTTTTTGACTTGTCTTCCTGCCTGACCTGCCTTCTACATTCCAGTTCATCTATGTTTTTAATAAAACGGTACTTTTTCCGTTTTTTTACAGACATTTTCCAGAACATTGCTGTTTTTACACTGTGCAAATCAATAACATCTCACCATCTACATATTGTTTAACCAGATCACCATTCCTAATGTAATGCACCTCACTCTAAACACAACAAACGCGACTGCTCATTCACAAACTCAGCACGCTACTATAGAACCACGTGACCACCCTGGACTTTCACTTGATCTGCTTGTACTGTGACCTCCCTGCACTGCTCTCTCAGCCTGTGTGCACTGCTGTGAGGGAGATGGCTGTCCGGCTGTTTGAGGGAAAAGAACATGCGTGCTTATATGTGAAATACAGAATATCTCCGCCTGAGGAAATCATCAGCAGGATCCTGGGCTTTCTGAAGACGAACGTAAGTGGAAGATTAAATAGCTTTATTGTGTTATACATGGTATAACAGCTCTTTAAGGGCTTTTATCCCCAATGCACTGTGATTACAGACTGATTCACCATGGGAGCTTGCTGTGGATGTGGGCTGCGGGTCAGGTCAGGGGACGGTCCTGTTGGCACCACACTTTGCTCACGTGGAAGGGACAGATGTCAGCCCTGCCCAGCTGGAGCAGGCTTTGAAACACAACACTGCCCCTAACATCTCCTACAGGTTTTTCAAGCTTTCGTTTGTTTTTTGTTTTTTACAGCATTTCTTTGGTTTTACGTCTCTTGACAGATGATCTCAGTACATATCTGTATGTTCGAAGTGGCCGTTGAGGCTGTTAGCACAATTAGGCTAATTGGTATTCTACAGGCTGTGAGGCCATGCCTGAGAATGGATGTGAAAGACCCCCTGAAACTGGGTCACTCCAGTGGGGCTGTAACAATGGAGTGCCTCCGACCAGGAACTTAATGGGCCCATAATCCTACATTCTTCTCATAGTTGATTTTATTCCTAGCAGTCCACTTATTGTGTTGATGTGCTTTAATCTGAAAAGTACAAAGCCTTTACAAACCCATGTCCAAAAAAAAGCTGGGTTGGTAGGTGAGCTCCAGTTCCACAGCTGGGCATGCAGGCTTAGTTATTTCATATCCAGTGAATCCAAAGAAATCTCCATGTGTCAAGGACAAAAGCCGGCAAACACGACCAAATGGCCATGACCTTCGACCCCTCAGATGGAGCATGTGTCTTATTAAGCTCCAAAGACAACAATGAAGAGCCGGTTGCACAGCTGAAGACTTGCATAACAGAAGAAAAGCAAAAACATCTGCTTTCAAAACTGGATCAATTGGTGTCTTCAGCCCTAGACAAACATTGAGCGCTGTTTAAAGGAAAGGTGATGTAATACTGGGGTAAACATGCACCTGGCCCAACTTTTTTGGGCCTGATCTGGGTGCCAAATTTGGAATGAGTGTGGATTTGCAAAAAACTGTGACGCTCATAAGATAAAACATCATATTAACGTTATATAATATTGTGTTTTCAGATTAATACAGTCAAACTAAATTTAATGCCCAATTAAATCACCGTGTGTATTAGCAGTATGGTTCATATAGCCCAACTTTTTTGGAATCCGGAACTAGTTTAGAATAGAAACCATCCCGTTGGTTCCTGGTGGTGTCTAATAGCCACTAATGGTATTTTCCGTCTTTCTGATGGGGTGATATCACAGTGTAAAGGAAAAGGTCTCAAATGGTTCTAGTGGCTTAACAGGTGTTCTGGAACTGATTCCACATGCATTCGATGATTTCCTACAGGCGTTTTTGCAGAACGCTAGTGATCTGTAATGGGAACCATTAAGCATTTACATTTACATTTATGGCATTTAGCAGACGCTCTTATCCAGAGCGACTTACAACCGTGCTTAGCGTTCTGTCAAATAATGTTTCCCAGCTAGTGTAAGTAGGTTAGGTAAGTAGGAGTCTAAAACTCACCCTGAGCTCAGACACTGCCCGAACAAGGGCCAGTGGTGCTACCTAGAGAGAATAATACACAGATATATATAGCATAAGAGCACTACCTGGCAACCCAACCCAGTGCTCACACCTAGAGAGAAGAAAGGTCATGGTGAGTGTAAGTGCAACAACAAGGTATTTCAGCATACACATCTACTAGTGCTCACTCATTTAAGTGCTTTACAAAGAGATGGGTCTTCAGTCTGCGCTTGAAGACTGCGAGAGACTCAGCTGTTCGGACAGCCAGTGGGAGTTCATTCCACCATCTGGGAGCCAGGACAGAGAAGAGCCAATTCCCGTTAGTGAGAAAAAACATCCCAAGTGTGGGAGCAGATATCAGACTATTGTTATACATAATTATATGAATCAATATGCCATCACTGTCCAAAGAAAAACAAGTATCTCCAAAATGGCAACTTTACAGGAGAGGCCAAAAACCTCATTCAACTTCTGGGTTGTGGAGGATGCTGGACCCCACCCACAGTGCTTAATAGGACGGAAGGCAGGAAACACCCTGGACACACCACCAGTCCATCACCGATGAATCAATATAGTCTACCTATTTTTCAGTGGCAGTTATAACTACATGGTTTAGCAGTTGCTAAAGTTGATTAAGTCCTCAACAGTCCTTCACTCATCTCCACTGCGTGTCTCTGGGGTTTGTACATGTCTAGCGTCTAGCTTGGAATTTAACAGGGTGTTGTTGTCACTGTGCCTTTAAGACTGATATATGTAAATGACGTCTGTTATGATTGGCTGCCTCGCTCAAAAGGCTTTCCAGACTAAAATACTCCTTATAACTTCAGCGTGAATGGGTGGGGCTAAAGCGCTATAGGACATTCAGTTCTCCATGGTATGAGCCCTGTCAGTCTTTTCTGGCAGTCAGTTAAATTCAAGTTATGGGCCCTATATTGTATTTGAATACAGTATTTCATACAGCCATTAGGGTGCTTTTCTTTTCATTGTCTCCATATATGTAAATAACCTCTGCTTTGATTGGCTGCCTTGTTCAAATGGGTGGGCCTAAACTGCTGTAACAGAGGGAACAGGTGGATATATCTAAATGTGCAGGTATTTGTGACCTCACAAATACAGGAAACTTAAATTAACTGTTTGCAGTTGTTGAATTGCCTTCTGGGTCCACTTTCGAAGATCAGGAACATCTAGTTTTCCATTGTATGTGCCCTTTGAGTCCATTCAAGCAATCATTTCCAGGAATGTGTCACTGAGTTTGAATTGCAGAACTTATTAAAAATCGTTATTGAGTAATCTGACCCTTTGGCCTAACGGTTATCAAGAGATGTGCACTGGTTATGCAGCACCAGTGGTCTGAAATTGCTTATAGATCCAGTGTTGATCCAGTCTGAGGGCATTTTCACACTTGTCCCTCATACTTGAGTCAGCACTCAAGACCAATTCTGGGCTCATTTGGGGGAGTAGCAAGGAGCAGTGCTTTTGGGGTCCTATGTGTGGTTGAAACTGTGGTTTTGTTAGGCATATACAGACGCGTAATAGTGATAACCCTGGACTACCATATGGTTCGGCTTGCAAAGAGAAGTAATATAATAATTCAAAGCAGTCATTGTATAAAATGAACCAAACACACAACCCCACACACGACACCAGTAGCAGGTAGCATCCACACCTGCAGCAGACCATACCAGGGTTCACTACAAGTCAACCCCAGACCACCAATTTCAGAAAGACCAGAGATCAGTATTCTGGACCACTCCTGGGCTTGAAACCTGCTTTCAGCGCTCAAGCTCGGCGGTTGTGTTTTTTGTACTTCCACAGAGAGTGTCCTGCTGAAGAACTGCCCTTTGAAGATGGTTCGGTAGATCTTGTGACCGTCATGTCCGCCTTCCACTGGTTCGACCACTCCCGGTTTCTTCAAGAGGCTGACAGGATCCTGAAACCCAAGGGCTGCCTAGCTATTCTGAACTACAGTATGGACATAGAGCTCAGCTATGGAGACTGCTCCAAGGAACTGAACCTCATCTCTAAGGACGTGAGTTGTTTAAAATATCTGACAACCATCCAGAATTACTCACTCTACAACTCTAGATTAGGTACAATGTACACCTTGTACTTGGCCATTTTATTGGAAACACCCATCACAGAGTCATTTTTAATTTAATTTTTATTTAAAAAATGATAAAAATGAGTGACATTTTGGCATTAAAGAATGGTCTGTGACCTTTGCACCATACTGGTCAGCTTTGTCGGTTGTAGTTAGCCCATCTGTTGCTCCATACTTTATCAGCCCCCTCTACCCTGTCCATCAATGGAAAGGGACCTTCATAGGACCAAGACATTAAGTCCTGGAACATTCTTAGCGCATGAAAAAGCTGTGGTCTTTAAAAAGGACACTTTCAAGGTGGACTGACAAGGTAGGTGTTTCCGATAAAGTGGCCACTAAGTGTATTAGAAACACTGCTGTGTCAGATACACACCAGCGTACACACACTACCATATCACCACCCTCCAAACAATATCTGGTCAGTGATGGTCCTGCCAGGGCCTCTGTCCACTGGTGGACGGAGTTGAAGAGGACAAAGATGAACTGTGCAGCTACTGATGATCTAAGTCTATAACTGTGAACCTGCTAAGGTGTTTTGGATAAAACGGCCAATATAAGCTCATGGGACAAAAATGAGTCACCTTCAGTGTTTAAGGTGGTAGCAACTTTAGGCTCCTGCAGATGGCACTGCATGAGGATGATAAGTGACTGCAGAGTTTGAGTGACAGGATCCATAGATTGGGAAGAGGTGCTACAGTGCAGGGAATGTCTTGTTCCATGTGTGGTAAATGGCTCCAAAGCAGATGTTAATGATTGGCTAAAAGGAGTGATTGCATTTGGGCGTGCCAAAGACCATAGTGTGAAGGAAGTAGCTGAATCTGCAGGTGTATGGAAGCGTACGGTCATACGGGTCTACCAGCAGTGGCTAAAATCCCAGTCTACAGGGAATACTCCTCGGAATTGTACCAGGGTAGGCATCCACCAAATCTGGCCCAATTGCACAATTCAATGATGCAAGACTGACTGAACATTGATGTGGCCTACATCCAGAAACAGAAGCCATCATTATCAGCAAAAACAACCATCTAGCTCTCTTTCCTTCTGTCTCTACAGTTTCAAGGTATTCTGCTGTCTCACCAACATTCGTACCTTGGCCCCGGCTCCTGGGTGTTGTATGAACAGACCTACAACTCTCTGCAGTATCCAGTGAAGGAATGGTAAGAGCTTGCCGTATTGTTTTCAATAGAAAGTGAATAGTTTTGTAATTTGCACAACCAGGGAGCCATTTCCCACTATTACAGTTTTGAACATGACCAGATCGATACAATCGTTTGGGTGAAAATGCTGCACAGATACAGATGCATTGGACAGTCAGTTCAATAATGAGACCAACTGCTATTACCTTAATGCTATTATGCAAATCATTACAAAGACTGCTAAGCTTGCTGTAACCTATTGCACCATTTTCACCATCACAGGTATACAATAATGCATGCAGGGTTGGACTGTATCCAATTGTTCCATACCCTCAAAAGATCTCTACATTATTTGTAATGAGATTGACAACGATTGACCAATTTTAATTTTTTTTTTGCGCATTAATTGATTAATTTATTTCTTTGCATGCTGGCCTGAAACAGGACTGAGGTTAGATGACTTTTGACACCTGGGAAAAACTATAAAACTCGGTGGGACAGGGATGGGACAGCCTACATTCCAGGCTTTCATAAATAACCATGGGTAGAGATGAACACTCAGATTGTCTGACTGTCATTGTTTTCTCATTAGCCGTGAGACTGTCTTGCATCCCTTCATCTCTTTTAGCTTTCGCCAGCCAGTAAAACCCTGTCTGAGATTTACTCTTGTCTAGTCTCTTGCTCAGTCGCACGCTCTTTTACTCTTCCACGCTTTCTCTGAAAATGTCTTCTACATTTTTTTGCTGTCTCTGCCATGATGTCCATGCTGGGAATACCGAGCCAGCTTCTTCTTATAGCTAGCTGAAGACTATTGGTGTGTGACGTGGTGCCGCTCTTGTGACAGCTCTTCCAAATTTACATAGCACTATAGTAGTCATTCTCAGCCTGGAGTGGCGATGACAGTCTTAATATGGACCTTACATTAAGTAAAACCCAACCCTAACCCAAAACCTATTCCTAATCCAAATCCTAAACCTAACCTCAACCCAAAACCTATTCCTAATCCAAATCCTAAACCTAACCTCAACCCAAAACCTAATCCTAACCATAACCTTAACCTTGACCCAAAACCTAATCGTAACCCTAACCTCAAGACAAAACCTAATCCTAACCCTAACCCCAAGACAAAACCTATTCCTAATCTAAAGTATCCTAAACCTAACCTCAACCTAAAGCCTTATCCTGAACCTAACCACACCCCCAAAACCTAATTGTATCCCTAACCCTAATCCTAAACCTAACCTCAACCCAAAACATATTCCTAATCCAAATCCCAAACCTAACCTCAACCCAAAACCTAATCCTAACCATAACCTTAACCTTGACCCAAAACCTAATCGTAACCCTAACCTCAAGACAAAACCTAATCCTAACCCTAACCCCAAGACAAAACCTATTCCTAATCTAAAGTATCCTAAACCTAACCTCAACCTAAAGCCTAATCCTGAACCTAACCACACCCCCAAAACCTAATTGTATCCCTAACCCTAATCCTAAACCTAACCTCAACTCAAAACCTAATTCTAACCCTTACCCTAACCTTAACCTCAACCCAAAACCTAATCCTAACCCAAACCTTAATCCGGTTAAACTCCAGTTACAGGATGGTGTCAGCAGCATGTCTATAACAGCTTGTTGAAGATGGTGAAATGGTCTGTATTATACCTGTTACTTGTTCAGTGACTTCTCAGGTGAACATCTACAGATATGAACTTGGATGCTCCAAATAAAGTGAAATTTAATGAATTCAGCAGTTTATTATTAATCTGATTCGCACAGTAATTAAAAGTCTCTTGATAATCTACTCAATGCATTCAGATGCTTCATTGTTGCTACCGTGTTGATATATTTTTGTCATGTCTATAAGAGACCATTGAGCATCTACTATGTAAAACGGACCACTCTAAAAAAGTGTCACTGTAAATGTAAGTGTTTGTAATATGAATTGTAATGTTAATTACTATGTAATTAATAATGTAATTACACAATGAGCATGATAATCTCTCAGGTAACAGGTGTCTGAGTTTGTTTCTGTGTTTCTATGCTGCAGGGAGCCCAGTTATTGGGTGAGGCGGAGTGTCCCTCTCTCTGCATACATTGGCATGATGAAATCATTCTCCTGCTACCAGCTGCTCCTACAAAAGGACCCAGAGGAGGCCTGTAGGCTGTCCACCGACATCACCCGGAGGTCAGTTTCTGATTTCTCACTGCTCAAGGAACTGTTGGACCCGTTTCCAATGAGCACCATAAACAGTTTATTGGACTTGGTTATTGACTTAGTTGTTGACACACTAACGTGTCCAGTTTGGCTATTGAGCTGTCCTGTGTACTAGCTATTTAGATTAGCGTATTGACTGATATGAAATAATGCACTGCCCTTCACACAAATGTCTATAATCATGTGTAGAATCAAAAAAAGGCTTCATTTTTTATGTCAAGTGTAAAAATATGAGCAAAAACATTCACTCTTGGACCACTAGAAATTGAATAGTGTTAGCTTTTTAAGTGGTTTATATCACCATATATTGAAAGTAATAATTCTAAAATACGTACCATCCCAGGTTACACCCTGGATCCGTTGTTGGTGATGTTATAGTCCTGGGCAAAATTGCGTGAGAGAGGATCTTCAGTGGGGCAACACCAACAGCAGCTCTACCTGCTTATGAACACTGGCAAACTGACAATTTGATGTAGTAAAGGTGGCTAATTAGCCAAACCTGATAATGCTTTCGAGTGACCAAAAGACCAAAGAAATGACCAAAAAGACCATTAAATCATGAATCATGGTTATTACACTGATTATCAAAAGAATAGTTGCACCAATATCTGCACCCAGAAGGAATCAACCAACAGGAATGAAGCTTGGTGGGTAGGTTTGACATTGTGAGACGTGCTAATGATTCAAGTTTCACACTTAGCTGCTCATGTGAGGTAAGCACGGATGGGCTTCATCAGTTTACCTGACTGATTCAACAGCCACAATTGCAGACATTCAGCGAGCAGTGATGCCCTTCATGAGTCATCCTGCTAGTGCCAGCACCATTGGCGGACAGCTGCACGACACAGGACTACATGCACGCAGGCCGCTACAACGACTGCCCTTAACGCCATGTCAACGCCACCAAAGACTGTAATGGAGTGACTCCAAATGGCAGCAGGTCATCTTCAGTCCTATTTTGTCTTGGCGGAGACGACCAAGGAACGCTGTGTTGTCACTCGCTACGCGTCCAGAAAGCCTGGTGTCACTCCACCTCCACCCCTACCGCACCATCTGCAGAAACTGTGTGAGAATTCAAGCTGCATGGGATGGATTATCACAGGACACCATTAGGAACCTCTACAACTCCATGCTGAGATGTCTGGAATGCTGCTTTAGAAAACATGGCGGCCCGACACCATACTGAGAGACACTACTTCTGTATGTGTAGCTCAATAAATATTGATCATATCAGTCTAAATGTATCATTATTTATTGTTCCTGGTAAGCTTTATCTTATGTTTGGGTCAGTTCTTGTTTTATCATAGGGTTTGATAAAACACCTTAACAAGGTGATAGGTTCCTTATTCGCCCTGCATTTAAAACGTGTGGCTGGTATGATGAAAATAAGCTGTTTGAGCTGGAAAGATGAGTTTCTGGTTTTGCAATACTGTCTCAGAATTAGAACAATTCCTCTCGTATCAGTGAAGCACTAACAGCATGATCCACCCAGAGCAGGTACTTTGATGTTGTGATGCAAACACTGATTTCTCCTCTAACAACAATGCTTCCATCAGACTGTCTGCTGAAAAATAGCTGTGTAATATCAGATATGATGAGCCCTCTCTCACCCGCTCACTCTCTCTCTCTGTGTCTCCATCTACTCTAGGTTCTTGTCTGCGATGAAAGTGACGTCCATCGAAACACAGGTCACCATGACGGTCCGCTACTTTTATGTGCTGGCCTGCAAGCCCTCAGCTGAGTGATTTTTCTTGGAACCAGCCGCTCTCGGATATTTCCTGTGCTGTTTCTGACGCATAATTGATTGTAATATATAATTCAGAATAAATGTTTTATCCATAAATATAAGGGTGTATGCTACATTCTTACAGTTAGCATCAATGGGCAGTCACTTTCCTTCCGTATCGTGACACATTCGTGGGCAAAACAAGATATCAGGGAGCGTCTCTGAGCCACCTGAGTGTTTTTCGCCATGATGGGGGGAGGTGTCGGGGGAGGTGGAACATGATATTATTGAATAATATGCTCACCAGACCAAAAAAAGTCTCCTTGGGTGTTTAAGGTGGTAGGAACGTCAGGCTCCTGCAGATGCCTTGCACAAGGCTGATGCAGCCGTCTGCCAATGGTGCTGGCATGAGCAGGATGACTCATGGAGGGCATCACTGATCGCTGAATATCTGCAATCGTGGCTGTTGGGTCAGGTACAGCGATAAGGCCTGTCCTTGCTTATGTCACATGCACAGCTGAGCGCAAAACTTAGATCATTTGCATGTCTCACAATGTCAAACCTACCCACCAAGTTTCATTCCTGTCGGTTGATTCCTTCTGGGTGCAGCTATTCTTTTGAGGATGAATGTAGTTCAGTCCTGCAGCCAAATTGGTTGTATATTGTTGAGCATGCTGATTGCAAACCTTTGGATGCTACTGTAATTGTTTGTGGGTATGACATCACAACCATGATGGATCCAAATCTGTTTGCCCAGCTTAAGTTTACATGGACTACATAGACTGGTGTGGTAACAGCTGCATGGGATGGATTATCACAGGACACCATTAGGAACCTCTACAACTCCATGCTGAGACATCTGGCATGTTGCATTAGCAAACATGGAGGTCTGACGCCATACTGAGAGACACTAAATCAATAAATGAGCTACACATACAGAAGTATGGGGTAACAGTATTTAAAAAATAAATAACAATCCATGTAAATGGAAAGATGGAGACACGGTCACCCTCAAACAATCCAGACTCTGAAAATTGCTCCATTCTTTTATTAGTTACCCAAAAAAAGAAAGGAGAGACCCCTGTATTGGGCCATTCATCATCAAGACCAAGCCTTCACAGAGAGCAACTTCTTGTGGTGCACCAAACAATGGGCTTCTTGGCCGTAGCAGAACACCAGCTCCAGCTAGACAATGAACTCGCTGCTTGGTCTAAATTGCCCAAGGTTGTGTTTGGAGTCATGAGTCATAGTGGAGCTCTAACTGCCTCATTTGTCAAGCCAGACAGACGTCGATTCCTTACCTTGGGTCCTCTGGATAAGAATGAGACCCCGAGTCAGAACTGCGCGAGAGGGCACTTCCTGTAGCTCTGATTTCTCATTAAAAGCTCTGCATTTCTGGATAGAAAAACATGTTCTTTGACGTATCAGGGGAGATTCTCTCATTACTCAGGGTATCATGTTGAGGCAAACCTGAGAAAGGGTCCTACGAGCCAAAGAAAACACATATTCTGTTTTCCTGTTCAAAGTGAGGATACTTTACCAGGCAGTTTATTGGATGGAAGTCTACTCTGTGTCCATTGGAAACCTTTATAGACTACAGCTGGACTAGTCTTTAGACTAGTCTGTAGTCCTTTATAGACTACACCCAGACTACTCTGGCTGTGGTCTATAAAGGTTTATAAAGGTTTCCAATGGACATAGAGTAGACCTCCATCCAATAACCTGCCTGGTAAAGTATTATTATTAGAGCAGCATGTATAGAGTATTATTGATTGACTGGATCCAATACAGTGTTTTAATCTTTGTACAGAAAAAAATATATATATCTATAAGAAATCTAGAACTGCTTCCCATTGCCCTGTCCCCTGACCATCCACCAATCATCTTGGATGTAGTACATCTGGCATGTAGTGGTGTCATGCAAGATTCCCGTTCTTGTGGTCTGGGTTAAATTCCCGGCTTGTGCAAACGGCGTCTAGCTATTGTAGTGGGTTGGGTCTATGGCTGTGGCAATTGCCATCACGTACCTTTGGTGCAGTCGAAGGCTGGAGGTTAGGGAACCGGTCTTGTGCCTGGTAGGTTGCTGGTTCAAGTCCCTGAACTGACAGGAATGACTGAAGTGCCCTTGAACAAGGCACCTAACCCCCAACTGTTCCCCAAGTGATATGGATAGGGCTGCTCTGGGCAAGTGTGCTCACTGCACCTGAGTGTGTGTGTGTGTGCGTGTGTGCGTGTGTGTTTCACAGCATGGATGGGTTAAATGCAGTAGACACACTCCTCCCATCTTAATGTATCACCACTCCATTAAAACAGTATAGGAGCCCAGAATACAGCACCGGTATAAACTGATCACCTGAAGACTGTAATTGTAAGAGAGTCCACTAGAGGGCAGTGCTACACAGGGTTTCTGCACAGTCATAAGGCTTCACACTTTCACCAGACTCGATCAGTTTCTTCCAAGTGTGGATGAAAATTTCTGGAAGTATTTCTACTCAAATTTAGGCAGAAAACCAAAATGCAAACGATGGAGATGATGCAGCGACAATATGATATTTCTTCATATTATATAATATGACACTTCTTCAATAGCTTTTAAGTGAGATATAATTTTAACTGAATCACTAATTCACTAGTAGGAGCTTCTAATAAGCTCCCCGTTCTGAAGGCTAGTCACTTCTGTGACGTTCTGGGGGTGTTTTAATCACACAGAAATCTGTTCTTTGGTTGAGGTGGCAGTAAATTTGAACCACAGTGCCTACACTGAGCTCCCTGTATTCCAAGATGACAGTTCTGGCGTTCACAGGGCTGCAAATGTGGCTTGATGAACATTCAGGAGCATTCACACGTCTGGACTGGCCTGCAAAGTCCCCAGATTTGAATCCTCTCGGAAATCTCTGGGACTACCTGGAACAACCAGTAAAACGCCAGGGGAGGCGTCCACCAAATCTGGACCAACTGACCAATTCTTTGATGCAACAGTGTCTGAACACTGATGTGGACTACATCCAGAACCTTGTCCAGTACAAGCTAAATCCAATCACTGCTGTTACTTGTGGAGGTATTGCACGCTATTAGGGACATTTCAGTCACTGGAGACACTTTTTTTGTCCAGTGAGCTCGCAACTACGCAAACTCTGCCACTTGAAGAAATGCATTGGTGGCTATAGTTGTATTAACACAACTGTATACTAATTTTAGTGCAAAACTCTTTTTTTTGCCGAGTTTATTAGCACACAGCATATTAGAAAACAAATGCAACATGAAAAATGAAATGTGCCATAACTTTTGCAGACACCAAATTTTCTGTTAGATTTTCTATCTTTTATGTTGCATTCAGAAAACATATGGAATGTCCATCCCAGAGTCCAGACCTCCTAGTTGAACTGTATGCTTCTCGCTTTCCAAGTAAGGCTCATGGCAGGCGCTTGCCCTCGTAATAAGGGACGTAAATGTAGTTAACGTTGTCGCTTGATAGCTTCAAGGTTTGTCTGTGTGTTAGTTGTGTTATTCTATGTTGGTGGCTTTGGGTTATTTGTGTTGAATCCTGTTCTTGGTTTGCTTGGTGCCTCTGTATGTGCTTTTCCGCCTGGCATTTCAAAAAAGAGCACTACTCAGATGGTAGAATCATGGCTTCCCCTGCGTCTTACTTTATGCTGACGCTACACTGGTGTCAGAGGTGGGATAGTGACCCCAGGGGACTGGAGAGGTATGGTGCTACCATGACCTCAAGGGCAGATGACATAAGAGGCAAAGCCTGATAAAAGACCTTGATGCCAGGCACAGTGCTATAAAGCTAAGCAGAGCAGCTGGGGAGCTGACATTGCACGGAGAGAGAATACTGTGCTGGACAGCGCCACATGCCTGGGCCGGCAAGGAGATTCAGCAGTAGTGTTCATTGCCGTGTGGATGGCAGATGGTTCAATGCAATATCCCTACTGCTATCAGCCATGTTCATGCATTAAACAGCTGGAAGGTCGCCAACATCAGTCAGTCACCACAAGCAGTGGTCATGCCAGTGTTGATGGTGCAGTGAGCAGCAGAGAAAGTGAATGGTGAGTGGGTGGAGTGCTATTGTTGCTGCTGTCACCCCCAGCTGCATGGGACTTGATGCGGTGCACTGTGGGGAATTTTACCAAGCAAGGAGGAGCAGTAGCAGCAAGGACTTGACCATGGGCAAGGACTATGTGTGCTGGCTGGGGAGGGACTTGACTCAAACTACTTGACTCAAACTATTAGGTCACAGGACAGTGGGGTTATATAGTGACTTGCTACTGGCTGGTACTGGTACATTAGAGTTGGTGTATGATCACCATGAGGGTAAATCCTCCTGTTGTTGGTCACCTTCCAATGTGTCGTACCCAGAGAGGAACGGTGCTACCAAAAACTCGAGGGTGGATGGTGCAAGAAGCAGAGCCTGATGAAGAGTATTCTGTGTTGGGAGGTGATCACTGTAAGGGTGAATCCTGTGGCTAGTGGTGACCTCCACGTGAGTTCAATGTTCTGTATGTGTCTTTCTACCTGGTGTTTAATAAAAGAATACTTTCTCATGGCTGAATCATGGTCTTCCTTGTGTCTTGCTTTATGCTGCTTCTATAATATAGAAGCTTCTATAATATATGCTGTAGAAGACAGAGCCAAAATCACATGAAATAACAGAGAGACAGAGAAGAGAAAATAACAAGGAAGAGAACAGAAAGAAGCTGCTGGTACTCTCAGAACAATGGCCTATCCACCAGAGTCCCAACCTGCTAGTGAGACCGTCTGCTTCTCACAATCCCAAAGTAATCTCAAAATTCCTCGTTCAGTGATTACAGTGGGTTGTGAGAAGCAGATAGTCCAACCACCATCTGGACAAATATCCCTGTAGCCCAATATACCAAATATTGAATACTGACATATTGAAATATAAATGCTGAAAGAATATGGATAGAAGTTTGAGGCTTGAGGTTATGCACAGTACATATTGCTTGTCCTGGAGTATTGACCAGTCTATATCGCTTCATCACATCCAGAGTACAGTAGAGTTAATTGGTGGAATTTAGTTATGTTTTTCTTTTATTTCACTCTATCTATCTATCTATCTATCTATCTGTCCATATATATATATATATATATATATATATATATATATATATATATATATATGTATGTGTGTGTGTGTGTGTGTGTGTGGATATGTGGATATGTGGATATATGGATATATGGATATAATATCATTGTATAGTATCATCTCATTCAGTTGCATATGCTGGGTTCTGGTGTAGTGTGCATGTGTGTGTGTTCTTGTAGTGGTATATTTGTGAGGACCACAAGTATAGAATAGTAGGAAATTTTTGGTAAAGTGAGGACATTTTGCTGGTATGAGGACATTTTGCTGGTGTGAGGACATTTTGCTGGTATGAGGACATTTTGCTGGTGTGAGGACATTTTGCTGGTCCTCACTTTATCACATGTTTTCACCATAAATCACATTTTGGGAAATCTAATAATGCAGAAAATTAGTCTTTTGGATACTGCAGTTAAGGTTAGGGTTAGGGGTAGGTGTAGTGTTAATTCAAGACAGTAATACAAAGATCAATAGAACTCTATGGATGACCTCACAAATATAGTAAGACAAACAGTGTGTGTGTGTGTGTGTGTGTGTGTGTGTGTGTCCTTCCAGCTTTCTTCTCTGCAATAACCAAACCTATGCTAAACAACGACACACAATGGAAAGTATTTGCAGGTGGTAGCTAGTTTGTGAGCACACCCAAATGTTTGCTTAGCTTTAGTCGGAGACCACACAGTGACTGCCTGCACCACAATGTTTATTCAGTCAAATACTCACTTGTGTTCGGATTTCAAACACATGAAACATGAAAGCTATCAGACTGTTTTCATAAGATAGAGGAAAAAGATTTCAATAAAACATGTTAAATCAATAGTAAACAGCAAAGGAAGCGTCTAGTCTGCTAATTAGCACTGCACAAAATCATCACACATTCACCTCAAATTCACCTCAAGTCAAGATTAGATGCCTTCTGATACTGTATAAACATGGACTGAAAAACTGAGGCTATAAGATGACCGCTACAACTTCTGTTTCCAGAAAAGTTGGGACGCTGTGTAAAATGTAAATAGAAACAGAATGCAGTGATGTGCAAATCATTTAAACAAGTTTATTTATTTACAAAACAATAATAACAACTTATCAGATGCTGAAACTGAGATTGTTTTTGTGGTTATTGTTGTTGTTTTAGAAAAATATATGTATGTTCGTTTTGAGTTCGATGCCGGTAAACACTGTCAAAAATATCTGGTGGAACATTTCACTGCTAATTAGGTTGACTGGCAACAGGTGAGTAACATGATTGGGCATAACAAGAGCCTCCCAGAGAGGTGGAGTTTTTCAGAGGTAAGGATGGGGAGTGGTCACCACTCTGTGACAGAGTTAACCTTAGAAACTTTTAGCCTAAAGAAACAATTAGACCGTTTGGTAGAGCATGTCTTTCAAAGATTATTTTACCCTTACAAGACTTCTTTTTGTTGTATAAAGTTACATCATTCTGTTCATCAAAACCTCTGCAACTATAATACACTGAAAAAAATTAACTTACCCTCAAACATTCCACTAAAAACAATTCATATGTGCGGAGTGATTTACTTGTTGCTTGCTTCCTCCAAGGATGAGAAAGAGTTTGTACAATGGTAATGTGGCTAAAAGTTTTCAATTACTGTTAGCTACGTTAGCCTGGTACCTAGTTCCAGTGGAAACCTAAAAAAACTTCAAATGGAAAATTTTATGGTCAATATAGTTACTGAGTTCTTTATAATGAAATTGACCAATGGCCTTTCGTTTGACAGATTACTATTAGCCAATATTTATTTGTTTTAAATCGGAAGCTTACACTGCATGGGTCAAATAAACACATGAAACCCACAAGAACATTTCCAGTACTTTAAATTAGCCAAATGCACAACTTAAAATAACATTATTTGCCTTTTAAACAGCCAAACTGGCTATTTAGCGAATATGCATGTAAAATATATTTTGTCTTGTAAAGGTAAAATATTCTTTGAAAGATATGCTCTACCAAACGGTCTAATTGTTTCTTTAGGCTAAAAGTTTCTAATATATATATGATACAACTGCATTAGCATCCATCTAGCAATTCATCAATTAAGTCATATGCACTTTTCTAGTTTATGTCATAAAAAGAAATTAAGCACTTTATTTATACTGTTTACAAAAGGCCGCGAACAGGACTTTCTGAAGTTAAGTCACAGTTAGCTCAAGGCTATTGCTGAGATTAGAGCCAGGGAACTAAGTAAATGTCAATATGTATGATTCAGTGGTTGCAAGTCTTGCAAAACCTTCTGTTCCTCCGGTTTCCAAAACCGGCCCACCAGTGTTACAGACTAATCCCCTCCTGGGAGTTAATGGTACACTGCCCAGCATAAGATCTTTATAACTGAAACTAATGCTGGAAATTAGACAGCATGTTATTCTTGCATCATGCCACTCGAGTGCTCCGTGTCTGACTGATGCAGAATCAGGAGCGCAAGTTTTGTGGTTCTACAGAGCCAATGTGAGTCAATACTTCTAGTTATGAAGCAGCCAGCAAGAAACATCTATTTTAATTGGTTATGAATGTTTCCATCTCACCCGGGCTGGTAGGGCTGAGCCGCACTGGGCAAACCTTGTTGAGTCGTTCTCCCCAGCCTACAAAACATATTAAAGCGATCTCAGCACCGAGCAACCGTTGGCGTAATGCATCTTAAATCCCTCTTTTCACCATTCCCACAACAATCTCTACCAAGCCTTGGCTTCTTCTGAAAGAGATGCCCTGTATCAGTTTTCCTGAATTGACCACAGGGGGAAGTAAATGGAACTAGAAGGAGAGTATTTGTCATATGTGTCATAAAAGCATCTGTAAAGCGATGACAAACTTATGAGTTTTCTCCACTCTAAAGCACGCCTGAGGAAATGACTTTCTTACATCAGATATTTGCTTCATCCTACCACAGAGAAAAAAAGGTGTTGTGTGGTCAAAAAAAATTATTTTACTGACTTTTCATTTTCACATATTCCTCTCTTTACCCCATGTAGCCGATCAGCCAAGACAAGGTTGGTGTCTGAAGTTTCCTTCTTTAGTTTTTCACTGGAGCTATGAGGCTAATGTGGCTAACAAACCATAGAGGTTTCTATATTACCAATTAGCATAGCGCTAGCAGTGTTGTCTACAAACATGGACATACATATACAGCCTTCAAAACTGCTGCTACTGCTGGTTTTAGCTATATAGCATACTTTCGTCCATTTGCTGTGTAAGGTTTTAATAAGAACTTGTTGTTCCAGCATAGCAATCAGATGCTCAATGCGCACCTCAGGGACTCTACTCAGACTCTGGCTGGACTTCATGGGTCGCCAAGATGGCTCTTACTGCCTGGGACCCACTGTTAAGCTTCATCACATTGCTGTCCTCACCTCCTGTCTTTGTTACACTGCTCTTCTCTTCCAGTCCTCAGTCGGGATCAGTCCTCTATGTTGGTTTGCCAATGAATTCAGCCTGAGACTGAATTCGAAACGATGCAGGACGAATAATGCTTCGAATGAAAGTACTTTTATTTAACACAGGGCTACTGAATGTGGTGCCCTCGCCAGCAGCAGGCACTAAAACTGCAGCACTACCCCAGAAAACAAGCCCACAGCCTAGCACAACATAGTCCGATAAGCGCATATACAGTATATCCATACAGTATATAGCTTTAGGCTAACTTTCTCCTGCACATCCACGGTTTCATGCTAGCCAGTAGCAGGATACTACAATATGTTTAAAGAGCCTTCACATAACGTAAAGGTTCTTGGCCAGTATATTGATTTTTTCTTAGAACCTTTACACAATTTGGAGGTTCTATAAGGATTCTTTAGGGTCGTAAAATGGTTCTTCTGGGGCATCATGCCAAGAACCATTTTGACGTCCCTTATTTATTAAGACATGTCAGTAAATGTAATCTACATGAGTGATATCTGTTCTGCTTCTGTATCCAAATGTCCTTTTCTTATGGAAGCCAAACAAATAGCAAACCAGCAAAGTACTGGATATGTCTTTCCAAATGGCAGTACCACTTGCAACCCAATCAGACACTGTTGCATTTCAAGTTTCAGTGAGATACACCCTAGTTACTGTTTCCCTGTAGCAGGTGGTACCAAAGCTAGGCCTTATAAGATGACTTGCCCCTTCAGCCTGGCTCAGTGAGTCTGTAAGACTGAACATACCACACACAGCTCCAAACCTAACATGGAAAAGTCTTAAACAGGCGAAGATTCCAAACCAACAGACTCACACTGATGACTCCTAGAAAGAACAGGGTTGCATGTTCCTCCATTTGCATTCCCAAACCTGTTTGACCAACAGATGTAGCCGGTAAATGAGGCATCTGTTTATACCGCTGTAACATCTGGCACAGCAGTTAGGATTTTCCCAGTAGCTTTTTGGAATGCCATGGTGCTTATTGGCTTGGAAGTGTGCAGCAATGGCAGCAGCTTCCTCTGTGATGCCCTCCCGTTGACACCATGCCTGTTCAGTGTTTTCCATAGGGTAGGCTTATAAACAGAGATATTATCCAGCTCCAAGGACTCCTTCAAGCCTTTAAACGTTACTCTAGGGTTCCTTTTTACTTCATTGAGCATTCTTGGTCAGACCCTTGGAGTGCTCTTTATAAAGCTTAAAAGCAAATTGAGAGCTATTGATCGTAAGTCTTCTGAGATCTCTTTTTGTGGGGCATTCTTCATGTCAGCAGGTGCTTCTTGTGAATAGCATGCTCAAAATGCTTGAATGGTTCTTGTACTGTAAGTCTAAGTAGCTCTAACCCACACTTCCAACCTCAGTTCATTAACTGGGCTCCAGTTAGCTCATTAGCCTCAGGGTTTACACATTATCCCTACCAACACTATAAAAACTGGAATGAAATAATTCATATGGAAAATTACAAAGCTTGATGTTTTTGTGTTATTAGTGCCAAAGGATTGTGTTTGTCCTTTTATAGCAACTTAGATGAAGACCAGACCACATTTTGAGGCGATTCTATACATGAATGCAGATCATTCCGAAGGGTTCATTCATTCTGACTTGACACTGTATCTGACTGTAGTAAAAAAGCTCATAAAGTCATGTACATTCCATTCAATTTATGGAAATTCTCTAAGAGAGTATCATATTAACCATAACGTCTTCACCTAAAGCCTAATAAAACGTCCACTGGCTTCTTTTTTATTTATTTAACATGCGTTTAACGTACAACCATTAGCCTGAATCAGAACTGACTAATAGATGCCAACTTTTGACCCTATTGTTATTTAGGTAGATACACTGATCGTCAAAAGAATAGTTGCACCCAGAAGGAAGTGTGGGATTGCAAAGCTATGGGGAAGGAAGATAAAGGTTACAAGGAACAATAAATGATGATACATTTAGACTGATATGATCAATATTTATTGAGCTACACATACAGAAGTAGTGTCTCTCAGTATGGCGTCAGGCCTCCATGTTTGCTAACCCAACATGCCAGACGTCTCGGTATGGAGTTGTAGAGCTTCCTAATGGTGTCCTGTGATAATCCATCCCATGCAGCTTGAATATTCTCACACAGTTCCTGCAGATTTTGTGGTATGGCTAGAGGTGGAGTGACACCAGGCATTATGAGTCACTCGATGACAGTCTGGCATAACACATCTTTGGTGATGTTGACATGGCGTTAACGGCAGTCATCGTAACGGTCTGCGTGCATGTAGTCCTGCGTCGTGCAGCCGTCTGCCAATGGTGCTGGCACTAACAGGATGACTCATGAAGGACATCAGGTACAGTGATAAGATCCATCCTTGCTTACGTCACAAGCACAGCTGATCGTGAACCTAGAGTCATTTACTAGAATTAGGATGTCTCATGATGTCAAACCCACCCACAAGGTTTTCATTCCTGTCGGTTGATTCCTTCTATTTGCGTTGAGTATATCAGATTGAAGTCTTGTATTGATTGATTTGTACCTGGAATTAGGACTACAATATTACTCTCAAATGACTAGAAACTCATCTTATAGCTTGTGAAATTTCAGACAGGAAAGAATTAACAAACTTGATTGAGTTAGAAGCCCCAACCTTAATTCGGTAATGAATCAATTGCCATGTTTAAAGGAAAGAGGGCAAAACAACTTGAAACGCGAGTAGCCAGTAGCCATTAAAAACAGACTAATGACTTTTTGGGAGGAAAATGCCTGTAAAGTTCTTTTCTGTTCCAGTTTGATTTCCGTCACGTCACTCCGAGAAAGTAACAGAAACATCACTGACTGTGGATACGAGTGGCTACCCACTGCGCCATCATGCCGCACTTATCAGAAAGTGTTTGTGCTAATTACTGCTAGATTATCGCTAACAACCTACTAGAATCCCAGTGTTCTAACTCAATCAGCTAGAACACTGAATAGGCATGGTGTCAATGGCGGGGCCCCACAGAGGAAGTTGCTGCCATTGCTGCACACCAAATACAAAGTGACAGAAAAATCAACCAGCCCCGTTTTGATTTCCATCACGTCACTCTGAGGAAGTTCCAGAAACGTCACTGGCTGTGCATATGAGTGGCTAATCAGTGGGCTGGTGGAAGTGGAAAACAGAGGCAGCAGCTCTATACCAGCCTCTCTGCTGCAAAAGTCACTGTGAAATCGTTCCGGGGCAATTTAGCACCTCTCGTTCACCTGACTGTCTTGGGACTTTGGGAGGAAACCCACTCAGGGATAGGAAAAACATGCAAACTCAGCACAGTAAAGTACCTGGACGCCCCACCTGGGAACTGAAACCAGGTCATTCTTGCTGTGAAGCAACATCGTTACCCACTGCGGCACCCTGCCACCCTTATCAGAAAGTGTTGATGCTAATTGCTGCTGGATTAGCTCTAACAACCTACCAGAATCCCTGTTTTAGTAGTTTGTTAGCGATATTCTAAGAGCAAAAAGCATCAACACTTTTTAGAAGTTTGAGGCTTCTAATTTGTATTTTGGCAGTACTCAGGTTTTCATTATTCTGTGGCATTTACAGCCAGTCAAACATCAAAGTGAAGTTTATTGTCATTCAGAATGTACAACAAGTAGTGCACAGCTGAATGAGATTGTGTTTCTAAGACGACAGCTGCACTTAGACGACAGGTAGACATACTAGACAGCATAGACAGACAATAATAAAAATGGAATATTTGAAACATTGAACATTTAGAAAAATAGAATATAGAAAATAAATAATATATAGAAAAAGTTTTCAGTCGAAATACAAGGTAGGTGATTCTAACCAAGGCATGGACTCCACCTGACCTCTGAAGGTGCCCTGCTGTATCTAGCATCAAGACATTAGCAGCATATTCTTTAAGTCCTGGAAATTGCGAGGTGGAGCAGCTACAGATCAGACTTGTTGTTCCAGCATAGCAATCAGCTGCTCAATGCACACCTCAAGGACTCTACTCGGACTCTGGCCGGACTTCATGGAGTCAACAAGATGGCTTTTACTGACTGGGGTCCACTAGTAAGCCTCATCGTGTTGCTGTCCTCGCCGCCCGTCTTCACTACACTGCTCCTCTCTTCCAGTGTTCAGCTAGGGGTATATTAGCTACCACAATAGCAAGGTACAGTATAGCTCAGATACTGATTGAATTCCTTTAAAATGTACTAAGACTTCAGCTTGAAGTTAGCTATTGTGCTAGCTATCTAATGCTACAAAAAACTACATTCAACTTGAAGGGCTTAAGTTCTTTCCTGAAGGTTTGTCTGAAGGTATGCCTCGTTATTTGAAGGTGTGTCAAACTTAAGAAGGGGTTTTAGAAGGCTTTACTTTTGTACAGTGCAATGCCTGCAGCTACGAGACGGAACTGAAATTTACGACTTAAGGCTCAATTTAAACTTGCCTGAATGGACTTAGGAACATCTCTGGTATGCACTTGTGCTTCATGATACTTTAATTTCCATTGTGTTAGAAACGACTGTAATAAATCTTCTAACTTTCCAAAAGACAAAAAAGGAAGATCACAGCTTCAGCAGAATAAAGGATGCATGCTGTATCGTGCCCTATGGAAAACGCTGACCAAACAACAGTACGGTTATTACTCACACGCGAGGAACGACTGCCGAGCAGATCTGGAAGCCATGGTCCAATGGAGCGGTTCAGGAATCTTTCTATCTCCTCTCTGCACATTCTACTGTCATTGAATCACTTACCTTGTACTTTCACTCCGTGGCTACTTTATTAGAGACACCTACCTTGTACTTCTACTCATTGGCCATTGTATTAGAAGCACATACCTTGTACTTTCACTTAGTGGCCACTTTATTAGAAACTCCTACCTTGTACTTCTACTCAGGGGCAACTTTATTAGAAAAGCCTGCCTTGTACTTCTGCTCACTGGCCACTTTATTAGAAACGCCTACCTTGTACTTCTACTCAATGGCCACTTTATTAGAAACACATACCTAGTACTTTCACTTAGTGGCCACTTTATTAGAAACACCTACCTTGTACTTCTACTCATTGGCCACTTTATTACAAACACCTGCTTTGTACATCCACCCAGTGGTCACTTTATTAGAAACACCTACCTTGAACTTCCACTCAGTGGCCACCTTATTAGAATCACTTGAATCACTAAATGTTCGATGTTCAGCCAAAGAATGTCATGCCTGCTGGTTCTCCTCTCACCTCCGATCTCCCGGACTCCATTTCCCATAACCCACCACCTGATGTCACGTGTCCATCCTTGCCCAATCACACCCTGTTGCCTCGTTCTCGGTCTCCTGAATATTGATTAGTCACCTGACTATCATTTAGTCTGCTTAAATATTTCTCTCTTGCTCTGGCTCATTGCGAAGTATTGCCACTCTGTAGCATACCGAGCGCTCTCTCTGTTTGATCTTGTTTGTTACTCTGGCTCTGACCTTATTTTGATTGTCTGGTTTACTCCTCTTGTTTATTCCCTTTGGAACCTCTGCCTGGTCTGATTGTCTGCTTGGTTTGACTCTTGCCTGTTTATTGACTCTGACTCAGTTTAGCCCTCTGATTGTATTTCCTTGTTCTTGGTGTTGCTGTGTTTTGGTACAAACCTGTTTAATAAACGGTGCCTTGCTTTTAGTTCAGCACATGTCTGTTAGGCAAAAAGACTCCAAGACCGACGTTTGCAGAATTAAACTTCACAGTGGTTTATTTAACAATCGGGCAATCCAAGCCAGCAGCAAACAACAGAGCAACAAGAGGGAAAGGCAAAACACAGAGTCAGGAACAGGTGGAGGTCAGAACCAATAATAGCAGTCAGCGAGAGCAAACAGGTTTAAAGGGCGAGACGAGAGGAAGAGTCCAAAGCGAGAAAGCAGAGATTCAAAGCCAGAGATCAAAATAAACACTAGAGGAGACAAGCGAAAAGGATAGTCAAAGAACGAAAGGGAGTCGGAACCAGAAATAGACATAGACAGAATACAATGCTCAGAATTGCTAACCCAAGGTTTGGCAAAGCTTCGCAAGAAGCACATGTAAACCAAGGCCTTAAATACAGACAGTAATTGGACACAGCTGCGCTAAAACTCAGGTGACCTCAAACGAATCAGAGAACTCGACCGAGTGCGCAGAGATATTACGTCATCGAGCATAGCCCTCTGGGAAGTGGAGTCCGGGAGAGCGAGGAAGTCGGGGAAACCCGGAAGCGTGACAGTGTCACAATCTGTTTGTCCATCGTCACAAAGAATTGCACAGTTGGACCAGATTTGGTGGATGCCTTCCCTGGCACAATTCCGAGGAGAATTTCCTGTAGACTGGGATTTGAGCCACTGCTGGTAGACCTGTATGACTGTACGCTTCCATACACCTGCAGATTCAGCTACTTCCTTCACACTATGGTCTTTGGCAAGCCCAAATGCAGTCACTCCTTTTAGCCAATCATTAACGTCTGCTTTGGAGCCATTTACCACACATGGAACGAGACATTCACTGCACTGTAGCACCTCTTCCCAATCTATGTATCACCTCACTCACAGCCTGCAGGTATTTATAGCCCCATAATCCTCATGCAGCACCATCAAAGTGGTTACTACCACCTTAAACACGCAAGGTGACCAATTGTTGGTCCAGATTCTCCTGTTGTTTGCCATGTCAGGCAGTGCTAACACTGATGCTGCATGCTGAAGAATGAAAGCTATTCTGCAATGGCTTGCAGCCCCATAGAGTTGTTGCACAGTTGGAAAGCTGCATGGCAGCTTTCATTAAACAAAGGAAACGTCTAGAGTGGCTGTGTTGACTCATTGAGAGCAGCTTTCTAATCAAACCGGGTTCAGATCCAGCATGAGTCAATGAATGCAGGCCATCAACTCGAACACGTCTGCATTCCTCAAGCTTAGGCAGGAATAGCCCAAATAAAGATGCTTTATTTTTAAGCCCATGAGCTCCTTTTTTCCAGCACACAGATTTGGAGGAAGCTGATAGCTTATATTCAGTATCAACAGAATGTTCTTGATGGCTCTAGCTACCACAGCAGTACTTTGTCCAATCTGTAGCCTTAATGAATCACATTAAATGAGGATTTGTAACCAATCATTTATCATTAAAGGGCTCATATCTTATATATTTATGATACTGTCATAAATATAGAATAATGACCATTTCCCAACCTGTCTTTATCTCCTAGTATTAAACATGCTTTGTCGCTGTTCCTTTAAGACTGATAGACATAAATGACCTCTGTTCTGATTGGCTGCCCTGTATAATGCCTAGTTTAAAAAGTAGTTCAGGCTCCTTATAGCCACAGCGTGAAGGGGTGGTGCTAAACTGCTGTAGGACAAATAGACGGATGCATATAAATATGTTGGTTTCTGCAGCTTCATTTACATACAGCAAATGGACTACGTGGACTGGAGGAACTTGAAACATATTTACAGAAGCCTTGTGAGAGAATTGGTATGTTTTGCTCTTGGGGTCCCTCTACAGCTGCTGAGTGTAATTGACTTTTACATCACTGTCGTAAATACAGATTCTGTTTGACCCCCTCCAGCTGCTGACATGCACTTGTTGATGAGCTGAAGAATGGAAAGGCCAACCATATGGACGCTATGGATCGCACTTGAAATTTCATTTGTGTCTATGTTTAAACGAACCAAAAACATGGTGTAGTTTGTAGCATCCATATGCCTGTGAGATATGCAAGTGCATGCAAAGGGCAGTCAGATTCTGCCAGGGAGTTGGAATTCGGGAACAACGACAGCAAAGACAGCATCAGAAGAGAAGGAAGGATGGCGACTTATAAAGTAGAGTCATATTACAGGAGGTTCAAGGCTTAGCCCGATTTATACTGGAGGTGGGGTAATCAGGTTGTATTAGTCCCGTGCGAATAGACTTGTGGGTAAATATTCCGTCATGTCCCGTGGAAAAGGAGTTTTCCCCAGTTTTGTAAAGAATGGTGCTCGGGGAGGCATTTAGTTTTGTCGTGCATGGCACAGATACCTCAGGTTGTTCAAGTCTGTGGAATCCTCAGGTGTTTTATGACATACAACCTTCAAATCCAGAAGACGAGCCAAAGGCCTCCTTCTGGCAGATTTAGGTAAATTATTGTGTAGCGTAGCCTATAGCCTACATATGTCATATGGACATGTAGCTGCTAATTTTCGAGCTACAATTTCATTATTAATATGTCATTAATAGTGGGTTATAAGATTGTTAGCATCCTCTATTTTATCAGTGACCACAGGACGCTGCCCACAGGACGCTGCCCACAGGACACTGTAGGCTGGATAGTTTTGGTTGGTGGGCGCACATTTTTTGGAGGTGACGGTAGTGCATAAATCGAGTAGCCACGCTTCTATCTGCCATTTATGCCGAGATTTCTTACCCTGAATTTTACGGACATCCTATAGTACAATTACATTACTCCACCTCCTATGTAAACCTGATCCCGCCCAAACAGGGCTCTGAGATTGACAAAGACCGACCAAACTCTTTGGAGGGCGATGCATTTCTTTCCTTGCATGCAGCCTGAAGCAGGACAGAGGTTAGATGACTCTACCAGACAGGGATGACACTGATAAGATTACAGCCTCCATCCCAGTCTTTCATTAATAACACTGGCAGGGATGAACACTCTGCTCTCGGATTTGCATTGTTTTCCCATTAGCCGTGAGACTGTCCCACATCAGTTTTGGCTTTTTTAGCTCCCACCAAAGAGTAAAAGCCAGCGATTCACTTTGTCCAGGCTCTTTCTCAGTCACTCTCTCTTTTCCTTTTCCTCTAACAACATCTTTTTCTGTCTCTTTGCAGCGTCTGCCAGGAAGTCCGCCCTGGGAAAACCGAACTAGCTTCTTCTTATAGTTAGCTAAAGACTCTCAGCAGTTGGTGCGTAATGTGGTGCTGTAAAGTGTTACACAGTTCTTGCCAGAGGTTCCTTCACCATAAAGTATCACCCACTCCTCTTAAGCTCTTGTGCTGGTGAATCACCTTCTGTTTTCCAGTCTTTCAGCTGCTTTGTAGCACCCCATGGTACCATTGGCTTAAAGTATCGATTTATATTATAACAGCGGAGTTATCAGGCTTTTGTGTTCTGCCTCCCTCTGGATTTACCCGCTAAACCAGTGTGCTACACCTAGAACATCTCACCAACTCTCGGCCACAAAGTATTATGGATATGGCATGGATTAGGTTGAATGTGTCTTTGTCAGTTTATGTATGTCGTGGTACCTGGCAACCCAACCCAGAGGCAGAGGTGAGCTTGATCCTGCCAGTCTTCACTGTGCTGTGCACACCTCCCCCTCTACATAACACCACGCACACACACACACACACATTTGTTTTACTATACTTGTGAGGTCACTCATGGACTTCTATTGATCTTTGTATTACTGTACTGAATTAACACTGTACTGAATTAACACCTACACCTAACCCTAACCTCAGTATCCAAAAGACTAATTTTTTGCATTATTAGAGTTCCCAAGAAAATGTGATTTATGGTAAAAACAACATGTGATGAAGTGAGAACCAGCAAAATGTCCTCACTATACCAAACATTTCATACTGTCCTACACTTGTGAGGAACATGTGGTATCCCCAGTATACCACAACAAGAACACTCACACACACACACAAACACACACTCATCTCTCCCTTACACTGGTTTATTTACAGACTGAGAAAAGCAAAACACATCAGAGAGCGTTTTTACATTCAGTGAAAAGCCCCGTTACAGAGCTAAGATCTCTCTTCACCATATTTCTAGGCCTTAATCCAATCTAAGAAATCAAAGTGTGCTGTTTACACGACCTTTGAATAACCAGACAACTCTGGAATATGATTATGATCAGACTCTTAATTGCATGTAAACACAATTAATGCTTGCACTTATTGTTTGAGATCTTAGATGTTGGCTTTTCATGTATTTACTATGAGCTGTGAATTTAAGACTAAAATCATTTTACTTTCACGTTCTTGTATTTATTCTATTAACCAGTAGTGCAGTTATAAGGCAGATGGGAGTTTTACTTACTTGAAAGTGTTCTGAGGGCAGAATGAAAAGTGATTGGTTCAGAGAGATAACCAATCAAATTGCAGAGGGGGCGGGGGAAAAAAGGCGGGACCGAAAAAGCAAAAAATAACACTCAATCTCCAGCAGTGGGAGATTGCGGCTGTGCAGCTGGGGAATTTGGAATAAACGTTTGGCAAAGGTAAGCAGTTTTTCATCTTTATTTGTCATATTTATTTAGTATGTGGGTTTATCTTGCTGAGCTAGCTTGCACCCAGTTCAGTGCACCTTTATTAGGCTAGCTAGCTGACTTAGCTGCTTAACTTCAAAGTTAACAGTAGTTTCAGTTAATGTCAGCTAGCAATTTTACAAATTGCAATTGTATGTATGCTCTGTCAGTTTGCCTGCAAAATTTAAAGACTTATATAACCTAACTAGCTTGATTTGGTGTGGGACCAACAAGTAAAGCCTGCATTTGAGAGCTTAGCTAGCTAGCTAGATTAGCTGTTTATAATTGCAGTCAAAAATCCTATACTGTTGACTTGTTAATAACTATGTTAGCTGTTTGTTTTTATGCTTTAGCATGCTTGGCAGCCTTAAATAATTTGGGAGCGAGCTGTTTGAGTTTAGCTGAGTTTATTACACTGTAGCATAGCCAGATAGCTCGCTCATTAGCCCATATGTTACTACACAGTTTTGGCCTTTTGAGCAGAGCTGCTTTTGAACTACTCTTAGGGCAGGAGAAATTAACTGTGTAGTGTAGTGCTGCTCTTAAGGCAGGAGAAATGCACTGTATAGTGTAGTTCTGCTCTTAAGGCAGGAGAAATGCACTGTGTAGTGTAGTTCTGCTCTTAGGGCAGGAGAAATTAACTGTGTAGTGTAGTTCTGCTCTTAAGGCAGGAGAAATGCACTGTATAGTGTAGTGCTGCTCTTAAGGCAGGAGAAATGCACTGTATAGTGTAGTGCTGTTCTTAAGGCAGGAGAAATGTACTGTGTAGTGTAGTGCTGCTCTTAAGGCAAGGGAAATTCACTGTATAGTGTAGTGCTGCTCTTAAGGCAGGAGAAATGTACTGTGTAGTGTAGTGCTGCTCTTAAGGCAGGAGAAATGCACTGTATAGTGTAGTGCTGCTCTTAAGGCAGGAGAAATGCACTGTATATTGTAGTTCTGCTCTTAAGGCAAGAGAAATGCACTTATATTGTAGTTCTGCTCTTAAGGCAAGATAATTGCACTGTATAGTGTAGTGCTGCTCTTAAGGCAAGGGAAATTCACTGTATAGTGTAGTGCTGCTCTTAAGGCAAGAGAATTGCACTGTATAGTGTAGTTCTGCTCTTAAGCCAGGAGAAATGTAGGCTACTGCAGGCATGATGATTTCCAATGTTTAACGTACTGTACTGTCCTTTGGGCAGATACTGTACATATTGTAAATATACTGTAGCTGTGTGTCTCACATGTTCATACTGTACATTGCTTCTCTTGGGGCAGGACAACAGCTCTGCAGGTGGTTCTAGCGGTTCCATAGGGTTATTATTAGTCTTCTGTATATATGGTAAAGCTGTTATTGGGACACAAGCTCTCCTCCTGTCACCTGTAATACTTCCTAAAGTTTAGATTTATGATACTGTTTCAAGAGTAATGCTCATCTTGGGGCAGGATACAGGGGAGTACAGTACATGGGAGTGCAGTACATATATTTGCATATTTTGCTCTGCTAGTAGCCTGTCAACCTCCTACATAGAGTGCAAGTTTCTCTTATGGAAGGAATGCTGGCAATAGGGGTGGACTGATACACTCAACCTACAATTTGATTCAATTCATGATACTCAGTCGAGATTTAGGATTCTTATATTTTGAACAGAATTTGAAAATGTTTATGTTGTTGGACAACTTTCAAATGACACTAGACTTGGGATGAAGGAGGAGTGCTGAAGCAAAATGATGATTGGTGCTGACTGCTTAAAAGCTTTGATGTTTAACCTGTGTAGTTGCTTTAGACGGCATAAATAAAATGATACAGTGCTGATTCTTAGTGATACATTTACGGTCTGCATAGTACTTAGACCATAAATTCCTATGATGTCTAAGCTCATACCAGCTACTATGTATATAAGTTAACACCTTGTTAACATTTGTCCTCACATATAACATATTGGTTGTGTCATAATATATTTAAGGAAATAGTGTGACATTTTCCTACAATGAGTCCTTAAAAACTACATTGAAAACCATGTTTTACACTAATCTGTCAATCCTTTTCTTTATTAATGTCTTCAGAGAACTTTCACCTGTCACAGAAGAAAATGAATGGTAAGCATGAACCCTTTTTCATGTGCATGTACCTTTTAATAACATACCACGTAACATTTTAAATGTTTGGTGTATGAGATAAATGTATAGTAATTCTTAAATATTTTTAAATTCTTAGATATTTTTGTGAAGGCACAGAAACTTACACCTTCTTTACCAATGCAGTCTTACAAATCTTGAAGTCTGGAGGACTGCAAAGGGACACCAAAATTGGAAGTATTGGGCCCTATCCACTTTACATGGACAGCTTTGAATCCCTTGTGGAATGCAACAAAGTATCTGATGAGGTGACATTTTTCTTATGATTTTATCATTCTGCTTTTGTGTTTATATGTGTATGTAAATAAAAATTATTATTAATTTCAGTCTGTATAAATTCCTGCCGATAAATGATGATGATGATGATGATGGTGATTATTGTTATTATTATTAACAACAGAACAACAACAATAATACTAATAATGATGACTATACATTTTATTTACAGGCAGCTTACAAGACATGTAAAGAATATCTTAAACACAATAAATAGCAAACCAACAGCAATGTATCAATACATCAATAAGGCAACATAGCAGCAATATTAATTAAAGCCAATATAATAAATATAGGTGTAAAATCAACATAAGTGCAAGTGAATTTTAATGTAGCCACTAAGAGCAGGCTATGACTGAATAAAAAGTGCCAAAGAAGTCCAGAAATACTGCCTGACTTTTCAGTGTTCTTACCATAGACTGTATATGTTTATATAAAACCCCAGTTTCAAAACATTCTAAGCTATCAATAGAGGTTTACTGGCATGGTATGTCATTCTCACTTTCAGGGTATTTGTCAGTGCTTTTTCCTGATTATTTTTGTTTTCTTTCTTTTCTCTTTGGCTAATGATTCCTCAGGTCATGGATGCGTTGTTTCATCTGTACAGCTTGGTAATAGACTACTATTAACATTTTTTATTCAAGGGGAAGACAACATTCTTCCTGGAGTGCTGTTTCACTACAGATATCAGTACTAACACTAACACATGCGTAGGAATAGGCTGTTTGACAATGTTTTTACAATGTAAAAAGCATACTCTAAAACTCACAATACGAATTAAATGTGTATCATGATTTCCACATTATGATTTTCTAAGCAGATCATAGATATTTTAGTACTTAAAGAAGGTGAACTAACTGCATGTTTCATTCCAGTGAAAGCATATATAGTCCTGTTTAACTGGATCTAGCTTATGTGTAATTATTTTTAGTTTTTGCTAGTATATATTTTAAATGTGGCACTACTGGGGCATTTTGGTCTGTACTAACTTAGCAAACCTAAGAAATACATGATGCATGTCATGTACTGTAAAAGTGTCTTCAAAACATCACAATATTATATTTTTGTCATATCACCCAACCCTATACTTAAATGTATAATTCAGAGAGACTTTGGTATTGTAATGAGATGGAATGTGTCTGTTTGAATAGCACAAAAGCTTGCCATACAAAAATGTGACACTCTAGGAAGTGGGCTGTCTACCTTCTATACCAAGACACATTTGTTTAATTTGCACTTGTTTAAAAGATTTTTTAGTACTTAAATAATTCTTTAAAAACATTCTGTCTAAACCCCTGTAATTTCTTTCATCTAGAGACGACCAGGTGTAGTGGCAGTTAATACTCATACTCTTGACTCATAGTCTGGATGGGAGAGCAAGTGTAAGGAGCCATTATTTTATCAAGGTAAGAATTACCTGACAAACCTTTAATTGGCCTATACTTTCCTTCAGTATGGTTATTATTTTGATCATGATAGGTTAAAGAGATCAGTAACACAATCATTTACAATTTTTTTCTCAACCATTGGACTTTTTTTTGTACGTCACTCACAGACATTCTTTTGTCAAGAATAGTGACTATGTTATTACATTAAATGTCAAGTAATTTGGCAGTCAGGGCAATGTACATTCTTTGTTCATTCATTTTTTGTCTAGCACTGCAACATTGTGGATCAGAGTATAACTTACCTTAATTCATTTGGGGAACAGGATAAGCAGTATTATAAAATAGCAGAAAAATGGAGGTATGTACAAGGGCCATTCCACCGAATGGGTGCCTTTTCCGTCCCTGGGACAATATAAGTATAAATATGTATGAAAATTAATTAAAAAATACATTACATTATTAATCAAAGTGTCTTGCACTTTGATCTAATTGCAAATTTAAGATAGATAATTTTAAACATTAATAAAAACAACCTAGAACACTGAAAAATAGCACTTGTTACTTGTCCCCACTCTCTAAAAATCCACTTTGCTATGAAATATGATTATTAAAATCCTTTAGAAATCTTTGTTTTGTTGCATTGTTGTGTAATTCCATATCCCATCTATGTGTTGCTTTTTTTTTTTTTCAGAAGAAATTGATAATATTTTAGTTAAAATACACATTTTAGTCGTGTCCCTGGGTTTTCATTCAGTCCTGTTACCCTAACACATTCCCTCATCTAAAAAATTTGGAACATTCCACAAGTCACATGTTCCACAGGAAGTTACATCATTTGGATCTACTGAAAGCCATGGGAAGACCAAAAGTAAGTTCTATCATTTTCTTTTCTGTATATTTGATGATATTGTAACTATGACTGAGAAAGTCAATCTCAACGTAGTTTCCTGTTACCTAAATAATTTCTTAATGTTATTTGTTGATTTTAAAAATACAAATTTTTGGTAGATTGCTAGAATGTGCTTAGTGTCCTCATGCTATTAGCATGGATGCTATGTGACTATATTTCATGTTGTTGCTAATTCTATGCCAAAAACTCAGTCCTGTTACTTTCAGTCCTGTTATTCATATAAAGAGTAACAGGACTGAGTATAAGTAACAGGAGTGAGTAGCATCCTCTGGTTTATTGATTTATTGACTTATTTATGTGAATATTAATCAATATAAAACTATATACCTGATTTTTAAGTTTTACAGTTGAAATTACTGATGTGTTTAATCAGTTTTACAATGTAAATACCATACTTACAGGGAGCCAATCCACCACTAAGTGCTGCAGAAAAGCAGCGGCGCTATCGTGCTCGGCGTGATGCTGACCCAGAGAGGAGAGAGAAATATTTAGAGAAGGAACAGGATAAATACAGGAGGGACCTAGAGTCAGGCAGGAAGAAAACCATCAATGACCTCAGTGAGAGAGAAAAGCGCAGGCGTCGCAGAAACTGGAGGGAGACTTACCATAGGATCAAGGACAGGAAAAAAGCTCTACAACAACTCATCACCCCTCCACACAGCCCCCAGTTATCACCAATGCACAGTGTAGCTCCACAGCCAAGCACTTCCAGGTCTACTTTTAGTTTATGAAATGCATCAAGTGTCAAAGAAAAAGTTCAAGGGGGGCATTAGGGTATGTGTGTGTTTGCTACACTGTAATAACGAAGTATTGTGTAATAACCAGATGTTACAGTGTACTTAAAAAGTAGCTAATGAAAATAGACATGAGTACATTACAGTATGAAATTAGCCAAATTCTACTTATCATGTTGTAGATGTTAATGTAACAATGTAGCAGTACATTGTAACAACTATTGCAATGTGTCATTTACCATGATGCACATATGTGTTTTAGGCAACATAATCAAGGGCGGAGAAGAAGACAAAAAACACTAAAGAACCTTAAGAAACAAATAAAAAAACTACAGGTTCTGGTGAAGAAACAAACCAAAGAAAAAGAAAAATATAAGAAACAGGTCCAGCGCATGAAAAACTGTGAGTGCTTTAATGCAAAGCATTTCACATTCAGTCATCAACAGACAGCTCCTGTGGCTCCCACAGCCAAGGAAGTTCAGTGGTAAAGTCCTGAAGTTGTTGGCAAATGGTGTGTGCTGACGTACGATGGTGACCTGTACCCTGGTGTCATCACAGATACAAGTGAAACACATGTTGAGGTCCGCTGTATGCAGAAGATTGGGGTCAACAGATTTTTCTGGCCAGCCCGGGAAGACATCCTTTGGTACCTGTTTGAGGACATTGTGTGTATCATTCCACCTCCAAGGCCAGTCACAGGTCGTCACATGGAGATTGAGAAAGAAGTCTGGGCCAAACTAGAGAAGGCTTCTTAGAAAAGGTCAGGCGAGTTTGTTTTCAAGAATTTAATGCAGTTCTAGCTCAAACACAGCTGCATGTAGTGTTTGCAACTGAACCATTTAGTCTTTTGTAGGGAAGTAAGAATATTTTCAAGTTAATTTAGGTACTGGTAAGCAGAGATCTGAGTACTTACATACTTTCTTAACTTTTGCAGAAGAAGAAGGAGAGAACCCACAATGTGCAGGAGCCACAAATACCCACCCCTCACCAGACACACTCACCACCCTCTCTATATTCCCTCTCTCTGTCCGTACAAACACATAACACATCCGTTTAACACAGAAATCTCACACACACAGAACAAGCAAACACTTAGCCATGCACACACACACACATACACACACACTTACATGCACACTCACACACACACACGTACAGACACACATTACCTTGTGCTCATTCCTGTTATCCAGTGTTCATTCCTGTTACTAATTTGTTTTTTGTAAAAATAAAGATAACCATATTTTTTTTCTTAGTTATGTTTGGTCCATTATTTATCCAGTTGTGTAATAAATTATATGATAAAAAAAAAATAAAAACTTAAGGTTTGGGTTTCCTTTAGAAAGAAAAAAAGACTTCGTATTTTTTAGAAAAATACAACCTGCATGCATATATAGTGATTTTTTAGTCACTAATATCAATTATTTGAACATGTAACCAACCATTTCTCCAAAATAAACACTTTCTTGAGTGAAAAACAAAAGAATTAATTGACATGCTTTTAAACATGCTTTTTAAATGACACATGAGTTTTGGTAACAGGACTGAGAAAAATGCAACCATCTTCTACTTAGAAACCTTGTAATTTTTTTTAAAAAGTGGCCTGAGATTGACCAATACACATTTTGAATAGTTGAATATATGTGTTATAAGTTTCTGTGTTGAAAAAAGATTTAAAATGAAGTTTATTTTGGAAGAGTTACAACAAGCAAATGGCACCCATTTGGTGGAATGGCCCACAAGGCTTTTCTACATCATCTGTATTTCAATAAAGTTTACATGTCCTTTACATAAATATTTATCCCAGCACATTTGCTGCAGCAAAAGGCAACCAAGGACCATGGAAAAGGTCAAGAAGGAATCATGCCCTTCAGGATCACAGTATTTCCTGTGGTGTTTTCACAGCTGTGGTAAACAATGTATTGCTATTTTTTAGTTGTCTAATTTTTACAAAACTTGCAAAGAATTGTCATTTTTTAGGGTCAAGTTTTGCCAGAACTACTGCTGTGGAATTTCTAATAGTATTGTAGATATTCTACCAAGTCATTTTGCTCCTGTGACAATTCAAATTGAGACCTTTCTGCGAGGGAAGGAGGGATATATTGTGTGCCCACCTATACAAGGAGAGAGAGAAAGACTGGGATTGCTACTTCTCAGTTCACTTGGTACATAAGTACATAAACAAACATAAAGTGGATTTACAAAGTAATCAGTCACAAAAAGTGTGTGACATTTCTTGTTTGTGTGATGGCGCTTGAGAGGATCTGCCATTAAGATTGGGGTAAACTGCCCGAATCCAGGTGTTCACAGACGTTGTATAGACGTATCCAAGAAGACTTGCAGCTGTAACTACTGCCAAAGGGGCTTTTACAAAGTATTGCATGAAGGATCTGAATACTTTTGTGAATAAGAGATTTTTACATTTATTTTCAAAAAGCTATAACATTTTTCATCATTGGGGGTGATTAAGTGTCGATTAATAGGTAAAATGTCCATTCATAATCAAATCCATAACACTTAAAGTGTGCAAAAAGTCTCAGAATACTTTCTGAGTCCATTGTATGTGTTTAGAGTTCTTGGCTGATTGGTCCCTGTTGAAAGAGTAACAATGCAGCAAATGTTTCTTGTGTGCTTTAGATAGGTCAGGCATTTGTGGTATCCAGTGGTACCCAGTTTTTCATTCTAATATGTCTGCACACCACATGATGGTTTATTATTTACTAGATTTAAGTTTAACAGCATTACAAATAATTGTGTTATGTGCAATTACTACATTTTAGAGGAATGCAGTGACCTGGTAGGTGACATAAAGTACCTGGCAGCAAAATTCATCCCCCAGAAAAGAGTGGGTCAAGCCTTGATGGAAGATGGCAGTGTCCATACTGCCATGGCCGAAACTGAGGACTGCAGGTAAGAAAGATGTACTATGTTTGGCATTAACTGAAAGCATCAATGATCAGTTTACTGAACATTACTGAAAGCTAAACTTTGTTTTTATTTTCAATTGCAGGAAGACCTTGAAAGCTGTAAAGAATGCTTTGGAGACCACTTGGGAAACATTTGACCTGGCAAGACATGGTCTTGGGCCTGCTCTTATAAAAGGCACTTTTGCATTAATTGATGCATGTCTTAAGGAGAAAATGAGAGTGCTGAAATCAAAAGATTCCACAGATGAGTTTTGTTTCTACTTTATTTTGTATAAGCAAATATTTGTTTTCATATGCTTGTTTATTTTTATGAGTACATTGCTCAGGACAGCTACAGGAAAAAATGATGTATGTGTTAAAGAGAAGTACTTTTTTCCATTTTGCTGTACATTTGCATTTATTTATACATTGAGTACACTGTTCATCAGTACAGGAAAAATAAAATAAAAAAGACATGAATTGCATGTTTTCTTCTATCTTGATTTGTTGATAGTTACATGTTACATATCAAGTGCCACTTGCTACTTGGAGCCTGCTAATTACCATTACCATTTATTCATGATTATTAATTGACAAATCAATGAAACAGCATAGAAAAGTTTTTATAAAGCTTAAACAAACCCTATATACAAAACTGGCAGTAGTCCCCATACAGCTGACACCACTCAACACTTTAGGAACAAGCTCATCACAATTTGAAGTCAGAATCATAAATACATCGTTTAGTTCACATATCACAAACATAAGTTGGGCATTCAAATTCTGCTATGTTCAATGTTTTCAGCATCTTTTGCCTTTTTATAAGGATTTCATTTTAATCATATCAGAGGTTTTGCTGCTTTTTTGATGCTGTTTGATTCTAGCAGGATCCCAGGATACTTGTAATCAGAATAAGCCTTTATTAAATATTGCAGTAAATGTTGAGCTCTCTTATTTATTGCTATATTATCTATAAGCCTATTACAGCGACATTAAAATGAAAGTTGATGCATTCTACGAAACTCAATAGGTAAAGTGCTCACTCATAGAACTTTCTTCAGGCCTGCTCTTGAACAGTAATAGTAAGTTTAAATAAAAGTTACACTGAACAAAATTTAAAAGCACTTTTACCATGGGCCTTGATTTTGCTCCTCTGCCATCCGATTTTTATCTTATCTGACAGATGTCACACTGTAAGCATGCACAGTGATTGACAGTCACAGTCTAAAGAAATTAAAACACAAGAAGGAAAAATCATAAATTAAATTAAAAGTACTTTAATTATTGTACAATAGGTCCACTATGGATTTTATCAAATGCGTTGCAGTTAAATTTCTTTTTCTGCTTTTCCGTTTGCAAATGTAATTCATAGTGACCGTATGTTTTGCCTTTTTAACCTGTTGCCGATAAGCATGTAGTGCAGTTGTTTTTCTTTTTCTTGACAGGATACTGAGGTTTGAAAAAACTTGTTTGTGTGCTCTCTCTATCATCTTGTACAGTTCCCTGTTCTCATTGTACTTGTCTGATTGGCTCCATTCAGTAAGGTCCTTCAGCATGGCCTACAGTTCAGCTTTTGTCTTTATCTTGTTTTTTTTCTGGCAATTTGTGTCATTTGAGACAAACTTGCAAGGTATCAGAGGTAGGTAGAGGATGTTATGAACCAAAATACAGACACATTCTTCACTATGACTATTTGCTATGCATGTACAAAATTTTGGACTTTTGTGGTTTATAATTCCTACACTCCCGTCACTGTGAAAGACTGTGAGGCATTCATCATCTGAGATGTATGAATGACTATCAATGATTTTTCTAGCAACAGCAGTCCTGAGGTCCTGAATGTCTACTTCTTGCTGCTGTTCAACTACTTTTGAGAAAACTATATGTTTGCATACAGAACCGCTTTTGAATCTTCTGCAGTCACATCTGACCATCACCAAATCAACTGTGTGAGACTGTGTGCACTCATGTCAGGTGGAACAAAACATGTT
>CM067480.1:3552151-3582133 GCA_034552555.1 Semaprochilodus insignis
CCCCCTCTGCAATTTGATTGGTTATCTCTCTGAACCAATCATTTTTCATTCTGCCCTCAGAACACTTTCGAGTAAGTAAAACTCCCATCTGCGTTATAAGGGGGGAGTATGGAGGGTAGGCCAGTTGCCAATTACCCAGAAACTCCTCCCCTTTTTTCACAGCTTAATGTTGGCAGATATGCTCCTATTATTACCTCTACTGGTACTACTAGCATAAAAACTGTTATTACTCCTCCTCGTACTACTGCCCTGTCACTGCTTCTGCTAATAATAATATTTATACTGTTACTACTGTTGCTACTACTACTACAACTGCTACTACTAAAACTACTTCTGTTATTAGTTCTAGAACTACTGTTACAAATACTGCTGCTAATCTTATTACAGTACTACTACTGCTCATCCTATTGTTGCTCCACCTGCTAGAAGTACAACTAATGCTCCTTCTAATAGATTTTACTGATGCTATTACTACTACCAGTTCTACTACTGTTACTACAAATGCCACTACTACTACTATTTTACTACTACTGTTACTGCTATCTCACCTATAATAATACAGCTGCTACTACTACTACTGCTGCTTCTACTGTTGCTATGACTACTATATGAGTATTTCTGATGACACTACTAGTAGTACTACTACTTCTAATATTACAAAAACTACCTCCACTACTTGTATTCATAATCGTTGTAGTTCTACTACTACGTTTACTACTGCTGCTCTAGTACTACTAGTACTGCTGCTACCAATGCTACTTCTACTACTACAGGTATTACTGATGCCATTACTACTTCCAGTTCTACAACTTATACTACAAATGCTATTGCTACTATAGCTATTACCACTAGGACTACTACTGCTACTAAAAATACTATTAAAAATTGTACAGCTACTGTTACTACTGGTAGTACTATTACTACTACTCCTACTGAACTTACTTCTACTAATAATATTACTACTGCCGGTACTACTATTACTATTACTACTACTATAACTGGTACTACTTCTACTTTCCCAATAATAATAATAATGATGATAATAATAATAATATTGCTGCTACTACTGCTGAAATTACTAATTTGGTATAATACTGTTAGTAGTAATAATTCTTATAATTGTACAACTACTTATACTATGTCTCCAATACTACTAGTACTCCTGCTACCAATGCTACCTCTACTACTTTTACTGATATTACTGATACTTTTACTACTACCAGTACTACTATTTTTACTACTACCGCTACTAATTTCCCATGTTTATTAATATGGCTACTACAACTTCTTCTACTTCTTCTATTACCACTACTATTAAAAATGCTACTGCTATTATACTATTACTGCACGTAGTATTATTACTGCCAGTACTACTACTGTCATACTACCTGCTTCTACTGTTGCTATTACTAATATGAGTAGTACTACTACTGTTATTACTACTATATGACTACTTCTAACTAAAACTATTTCTACTACTTGTACTTTTGCTACTACTTCTACTACTACTACTACTACTGCTCCAATACTACTAGTACTGCTGCTACGAGTGCTACTGCTACTACTACTGCTCCAATACTACTAGTACTGCTGCTACTACTGCTACTGCTAAAAATAATAGCAGAAAAAAATGTGCTGTTACTACTACTACTACTAGTAGTAATACTACTACTACTGCTAGTACGACTACTCACAGTACTATTACTTCTTCTATTACTAATACAATTAATACTACTAGAATTCGTATAGCATTATTATTATTATTATTATTATTATTATTATTATTATTATTATTACTGTTGTTGTTTAAAATAACGGTCTGATAGAAGAAGTTTGCTAATAAGGGTAATTTATGGTTTGTGATGGTGTTCATTATGTTAAACAATGTCTTGTGTGCTTGGCATGATTCATATAGAGGGCGAATTGAGCAACATTTTTTTTTCTCTCATTTCACAGGGGACATAATTACCTCCATCTGTTAAAGCAATCAGAGAAGAGACACCCAATTACAGTGTGACAGGAAAAAAATATGCTCCTTCAGGCCCCCGAAGGCCATCGCGCTTTGTGGAAAGTGCAGCCGTCCAAATCATTCTGTATCAGCTCGGTCTTGGCCCAGAGTGAAAACAAACAGCTCGCCAGCGGTGAGGCTCTGGATCTGTACAGCCCGGGCCCACAAGGCGACGAGCAGGGACATAAAGCAGGTCTTCAATATTTCATACCTCAGTAAATGCCTGCTGCCCTTTGAGGGGGGAAGGCTTCAGAGGACGAGATTCAACAAAAGTTGAACTGTACTTCCTGAGCTAAAATAGATCTAGAGTAATAGTCCTGTATCGGCGGGGGTCCGGGGCTCAGACATGAGAGAAGCCTTTTCAGCCACATGTTCAGAGCCCAGATGTTTGTTATTGTTGGCGTCTTTAATGACGGAAAATTGAAAGGGGCTCCTAAATCTGGATTCAGACACGTTTCTTCTCCTGTGGTGTAGATGTTCATGTGTCGTGATTTAGAACAGGCCTAGGGGAGCCACAGCCACAGCTCGGAACAGTCTGGAGGTTTCATTTGATTATCATGTTGGATCAAATGAATCAGAGCAGGAAAGGCTGGCATGCCTGAACTATTGCATCAAATTCTATTTATTTACTTCATCTGTCTTTGCAGTCTGTCAAAGTAGAGCACTGCAGTATGTGAGTGTGTGAAGCACCACAATTTGTTATGGTTATGCATCACTAAAAGCTATTGCATAGAAATGAAATAGAAAATAGTATGGAGACGTCTAAACAGGCATTATCTACATTCAAAATCTACCATCAACTTTCAGTCTATACAGCTCTGGGAGAAATTAAATGACCACTCCCGTTTTTTCTTAAATCAGCATCTCCACATGTACAGCAGCCGTTCTGAAGAGAACTCCTTCACGCCATGCCTACAGAGCTGAAGAGAAAGGTTCTTAGTGGGGAAAAGAACGTTCTGTTCTAGCTTTACTGGCGGATGCAGTGAGCATCAGGTTCCTTCCATCCTGAACATTTCAGAAACAGCAGTTCATAAGAACAAGGTCAAGCAGCAAACACACGGGACAACAAAGCTACAGACTGGCAGAGGGCCAAAACCACTCTCTACTGACCTCATTCGAATGTCACCTAACAACCGTAAGATGACCTCAAGTGACTTACAGAATGAATGGCGAGCAGCAGCTGGGGTGAAATGCATAGTGAGGACAGTTGGAAACAGGCTTCTGGAGGCCTTTAGGTTATTTTGACCATCAGTCATTTTCTAAATAAAAAGATTAAAAAAATACAATATTTGATCTGGAATTTGGGAGACATGTTTCCAGTAGGTTATAGAATTGATCAACACTACTCATTTTGGTGAAACATACTATAAACTATAGAAACAGATCATTTTGAGGTGGTTTCTTATTTATTTCCAGAGCTGTATATAGAAACTAAGCTGTGCTTTGTGGCCAAATTGTTTTGGTGATGTCATATACAGTTACACTCAAGTTTGAACACCAATGTTCCCATGTTGGCTCGTTTATCCAGCATTGGCTAGCCACTCACAAACTGCTTTATTTAACTGTCTTACTTCTGGAGCTGTACTCTCCTGGTTTGGTAATGGGGACTTCCATTCATAAACTGACTAACAATTCATTCAGCATAACATAAGAGGTTATGTAGAAGCCCCCAGAATCTTGATTTTGTGACTTTCAGAGTTTCCTATTTCACACCTAGCGCCATATAGTGTAGATTAGCACATCCTTGCTGTCACATACCGCCCCCCTCTCTGGTGACTGTGAGGTACTGCAAATGGCTCCACCCTGGCTCCACCTGCTTTCACACACCTGCAGCTGATCTAGGACTCATCAGGATGCCCATTTATACTCCACTGTTTGCTCTGCCTGTTTGCAAAGTCTCCGTGTTGCTACCAGAGTTCTGAGTCATGTTTATTGACGCGTCATGCAGTGCAATAAAAAGTGTAAATAAACGGTAATGTTCTGGCAGCAGGGGTGCTGGAAAATGTCTGTAAAAACAGAAAAGTACTGTTTTATTAAAAAAACATAAACCATAGAAACACAGTAATTATCTTTACCATAAAGATCCAATGGGAAAGTACAACTCAGCTTCCAAAGATCACTTTAGTGAGGTTAACCTTTGGCGGTTATAGCCAAAGCGATGTGGCTCAGCCGTCAACCCTATGAAACAAGAAAGAGAGACACAGTGGAAGGCAGGTCAGACAGGAGGACAACTTGAAGAGGCTGAATAAAACTATATGCAGATGGATGATACCATCAGGAGGCAATGAGAAAGATGAGTTGTACTCCCATTGTATCTTTATGGTAGAGATAATTGGTGTGTTTTTATGGTTTATTTATGTTTTTAATAAAACAGTACTTTTCTATTTTTATACGGACATTTTCCGGCTCCCCTGCTGCCAGAACAGTACTGTTTATTTACACTTTTTTTTGCAGTGCATGACGCGTCAATAAACAGATTACTCTTGTAATTTTAGTAGGATTTTCCTGTCATTTTGAAATACAGGGAAAACTTAAAATGTGTTTGTTTTTTTACACAGTGTATGATTCTTGGGCAACCCTTAATAAAGCCACTATGCACTTGCAACCTGCCTCAAACCCTTCATTGCACTTGCACTAAAGGGAAGACTCTGCTGCACATTGTACAGCACAGTTACTGTTTACTTGCTAAACTGAATATTTCAAACATAACATACAAAATGTGTCTTTTCCACAAGCCACATATAACGATTGCTTTCTGAATGAATGCAGCCAATCAGAACAGAGCTAATTTACATATATCAATCCTGTTCAATTTAAAAAGATAAAGAGAGGATGAAAATCATTATGTAATGTGTCATAAACCCATCCAAACATTAAATGTGGACCTCGGGGGGGAAAAATAAATTGTAGGATATGGGCCCTTAAACATGTGAGCAATCAATATGTGTAACATGGACAGATGAGGAGACAGGATGCAAGTGCAAGTCTTTAATGAAAAACCAGTAAGAGCAAACAAAAACCAAAGACACTCGGAAAAATAAGAAACAAACACTACCAAGGAACAGGGTTACAAAAAGCAACTGAGATGGAGAGAAAACACCAAGCAAGAAGAAAGGGAACTGGGAGTATAAATGAACAAGGAATACCTGGGAAGGGGCGGAGCTACAAACTAAGGACAGGTGAGGGGCCTGACAAGAGGAAATTCTAGAATTCCGCATTTAACCCATCCATGAAGTGAACACCCACACTAGGGGGCCGTGAGCACACTTGCCCGGAGCGGTGGGCAGCCCTATCCACGGCGCCCAGGGAGCAGTTGGGGGTTAGGTGCCTTGCTCAAGGGCACCTCAGTCGTTACTGTCGGTTCAGGGAATCGAACTGGCAACCCTCCAGTCACAAGGCTGGTTCCCTAACCTCCAGCCCATGACTGCCCCCAGTGTGCCAGGAGGAGCAATAACCAAAACAAACAGAAAACGTAGACAAACAGAGACAAGACAAGACAGGATGTGACAATATGTGTTACATATATAGACAGTTAATTCACCTTCGAGACATTCGCTCCATCTCTCCATCTTTACGGGCTGTTACATTGTGCAGGTCTGTAAATGATTGCAATTCATTCTCCCAAACAGAAAAGAGCACCTTGATTATGTTTATGTATGGCTAATAATAAATGTCTGGTTCATTTGTATCATGATTTTCTGTGACATTTAGCGCATTCTTGTTAACTGACTGAGCATGCTGCATTTACCAGGCAAACCAAGGAAATAATAATTCACAGAGGTCACGAGAAACTACAATTGCTCTACACATGAATCAAAGGCAGATAAATAGCAAAAAAGAGACAAAAATGCACATTATGATTAAAGAAAAGTACTAGAACCTTCGCCAAGACCATCAACATGCTTAGCTTCAGCTGAAGGACCAGCCACCTGGAAGATTCCAGTGAGATTGAGGAGATTGCAGTAAGGCTTTAATGAGGCTGGCAATCAAGGAGTGATGGACCATTTCACCTGATGGATCCACTTACTAAAACTGACATGACTAAAAGGCCCATGTTATGGAAAATATTTAACCTTAGGATAGAATTTGATGGAATATGTAAATATTGCTGTTTTATTCACTCTCTGTCCCTTGTATACATATACATAAATTAAGCTGCAAAAAGATGGACGTTGTAAATGCATTGTTATAAATAGTTTCCAAGAGAGGTTGGAAAAATGAGGTAGAGAAATCATGAGGTAGGTAAACATGAGGTAGACAAAAAAATAGGTAGACAAATCATGAGATAGATAAACATGAGGTAAACAAACGGGTAGATTAACATGAGCTATACAAAACGTGAGGTAGATAAACATGAGGCAGACAAAACATGGGGTATATAAACATGAGGCAGATAAACATGAGGCAGACAAAATACAAGGTAGACAAGACCTGAGGTAGATAAACATGAGGTAGACAAAACACGAGGTAGATAAACATGAGGTAGATAAATGTGAGGCAGACAAAACACGAGGTAGATAAACATGAGGTAGATAAACGTGAGGTGGATAAACATGAGGTAGATAAACGTGAGGTGGATAAAACACAAGGTAGATAAACATGAGGTAGGTAAACATGAGGTAGATAAACATGAGGTAGATAAATGTGAGGCAGACAAAAGACGAGGTAGATAAACATGAGGTAGATAAATGTGAGGTGGATAAACACGAGGTAGACAAAAATGAGGTAGAAAATCATGAGGTAGAAAATCATGAGGTAAATAAACATGAGGTAGACAAAGCATAAGGTAGATGAACACGAGGTAGACAAATATGAGGTAGACAAAACAGAATTTATTCTATATAGACAAGTGACATCTATGTCTGTGACCAAACTTTATAAGGGATTTTACATTTTCATATTTACAGATGGAAACCAATTTACTTTTACCAATTGATTTAATTTCATTTTTAATAATTTCCATATGCAAAATAGTAGTGTACTTCTTTATGAAATGTTTGTAAAAATGCTTTAGAGCAGCTTAAGTCATACAATGATCGAATAACTGATAACAGGACTAATAACACATAGTTGTACTTTTCATGTCTTTTATTGAGCATATTGATTAACATTCACAGTACAGATAGAAGAAGTAGGTTAGCCTCTGTGTTAGTGACTTCTTCAAGTGCTAATTGGAAAAAGGTGCTTCAATTAAGGAGATGAGATTGGACATGTGGGTTTCACAGGCGCTTTGCCCGATAAATAAAGGCAGCACACAAAGCCTACATGACAAATCTGCTCTTCTCCAGAAAGGTTAATAGGAACCATGACTCGATGCAAACAACTTTCAGAAGACCTCACAAGACGTGAATCTGGAAAAGGCTATAAAAGCATTGCTAAAGGCTTGAGTGCATGTCAGCCCACGGTTTAGGACTGTTGCTACTCTCTCTAGGAGTGGGCATCCTGCTAAGATTGCCCCAAGAGCACAAGGGGCAATCCTAAAATAGGTGAGAAAGAACCCAAAGTTAACACCAGAAGACCTACAGAAGACTCAAAAAACTTTGTAATTGCGGACACATGAGCAAACACACTGAACAAGAACATTCTGTGAGAGATGCCACAACTGTCCAAAGGGAAAAGTTGCAGCCCATGTCAAGTTTGCCCAAAACCACCTGTATGTGGTCCACCAATTCTTCTGGGAAAATGTTCTATGGACAGATGGGACTCTTCAGCATAAATGCACAATGCTATAATTGGAAGATAGAGGACGCCGCAAACCCAACTGTGAAGCATGGTGGAGGGAGCATGATGGTTTGGGACTGTTTTGCTGCTTCAGGACCTGGTGTCACGCCTCCGGGCTCTCCCGGCTCTCTCGCTCTTCCGGACTCAACCTCCCATGGGGCTTCGCTCAATGACGTCACACGCACATGTCCCCAACCGCCCAATCACATCCGTTCAATGTCACCTGAGTTTTAGGCACTTCCTTTATAAGCCCTTCCATACTGCTACCTTATTGTGAGGTTTTGCCCTAACGTCTGTTAAAGCAATTCTGAGCGTTCTACTTTCTATCTGACTCCTGGTTCTGACCCGTTTAGTTCTTTGACCTTTTCTCTTTGGATCTCTCCCTTGGCTCGTTATCGCTGTTTCTCTCCTGGCTCTGACCCTTCTTCCTGTCTACCGTTTTCTGCTTCTAGCTCGCCCCCCTCTGGATTTGTTTACATTCGCTGCCTGCCATTTCCGGTTTCGTCCTCGGCCTGTTTCTCCCCTTTGTTCTCGCCTCTCCCTATATGTTGTCTTGTGTTTTGCTGTCTGTATCGACCGTCCGATTGTTAAATAAAACCAACTTGCTGTTTAACTCTGCTCACGTCAGTCCGAGTTCTTTGTTTCTGACACCTGGATTTCATGTGATCGTTGAAGGACCAATGAATTCAAAGACTGAATGAATTCAAAAACATTATACAGGAGAATTTAAGGGCAGCAGTCCATGATCTCAACCTGAAGAGACATTGGGTGATGGGTGATGTTGGCAACAAGTCAATGAGCCGAAACATACAAGCAAATCAACTAAAGAACATCTGAAAAAGATTTGGAATGTGTTTTGGAAAGGCTAAGTCAGAGTCCTGACCTAAATCCTATCGAGATGCTGTAGGTATGACCTAAAGAGGGCTGAGCTTTGTTGTTCTCTTCATTGTTACTCAGGGTCCAGGCACTCACTGCTGGAGCCCAACTGAATTATTATGTATATTAATAGTGTCACGTGTATCAAAGCTTGGTGAGGTGCTAATATATAAACAGCAAGTTCATAGGCTTTAGAAGGATAACAGGAATGACCTCTTCATGGGCATTTAAACCACAGCGGTGCCCTTGGTCCTTAGGCTACAGTCTGCTTGTCTGGTTAGTTGACCTCCTCTCTTAAAAACAATAAATCATGGAAGTTCAGAAAGAAGAGAAGGGCATGACTATTAAAATGGAGAATTACCCCAGTTTTATCAACGTGTCATGTGCTGTCAATCTGCATAAGGTCAGCTTTCACTTCCCATTTTGGGTTTGAACCTGGCTAATCGAAATAAAAAGCTCCAATATTAACAGAAGGCTAAGGAGATAACAGTGATTGAACTGTATGTATGAGGAATATGAATATATTCATTTTTCATACTGCTTTGCTTCCAGTCTCTGAAATGGAAAATGGGGCCTGAATAATCAGAAATATAGTGGCAAACGTGCATGCCAAACACTGTGAAGGTATGACCTTCACATGGAGATGTTATACTCTCCTATACAACAGTACTCCAATGGGTTTTCAAGAGTTCTGCATAATTCAGTCATTATCAAAGTCACGCAGAGCGGTCTGATGTGGCGTTCTTGAGAAACGGAATGAGAATTGTTCAGAGTGATGGTGATGGGAACCAGACGTCTCCAGAGGTTAAAGCCTCTAAATGTTCCCTCACAGATAGTTATTACCAGAAATGGTTATGAATACGCTGCCCGATGTCTGAGACATTGTTTTACAATAGCTTTGAGATTGGTCCCACACATGTTTTTTGAAATCCGTTCATGGCAAAAAGGTACATTTGGATCCAAAGTCTCTGAAGAAACAGTATTTTTTCAGATCTTCCATATATAAACTGAGAAAGACACATGTAGGTTTGCTGGGGGTTTTGGATAATAATTCAAATGGCTATATTTGTATTGTAGACATGGTGACCACTGGTTCCCATTACCACCACTGTAAAGAAACCTGAGTCAGTAAGAGTGTCTATAATGAACCACTTCACATCAAACCACTCTAAATTACTTTGTTTACATCTCAGCCATTTAATTATGCTGACATTTTAGAAAATGGTGGACGTTAATTACTGTTCTCGGCTGGTTTAACTGTCCAGCGGGAATCTGTCTGAAACGTTTGATGATTAGGCAGGCAATTTGACAACTGCTAAAAGAAGTGTCAGGTTTGTCCAGTGTGCTGATATTTGATGATGTTTCAGAAGCATGCTCTCCAGCTTCTGAAATTGGACAGGACTTGGACATTATTGTATATACTAAGTTTCATTCCTGTTGGTTGATTCTGTTGATTCTTTTGATTAATATATATATATATATACACACACACACACTCATCAAAAGATGTAAGCAAGGACGGGCCTTATCGCTGTACCTGGCTGACCCAACAGCCACAATTGCAGACATTCAGCAAACAGTGATTCCCTCCACGAGTCATCATATTAGTGCCAGCAGCATTGGCAGACGGCTGCACGACGCAGGGCTACACGCACTCAGACTGTTACAACGACTGTCCTTAACACCACGTCAACATCACCAAAGACTGCAATGGTGTTGTGCCAGACTGTCATGGAGTGATTCAGAATGGCAGCAGGTCATTTTCAGTGACGAGTCCCGCTTCAGTTTTGGTGGAGACAACCAACGAATCCGTGTGTGGAGGCACAGTGTTGTCACCTGTCCAGAAGGCCTAGTGTCTGCAGGAAATCTGCAGGAACTGTGTGAGAATATTCAAGCTACATGGGATGGATTATCACAGGACACCATCAAGAACCTCTACAACTCCATGCCGAGACGTCTGGCATGTTGTGTTAGCAAACATGGCGCCCCGACGCCATACTGAGAGACACTACTTCTGTATGTGTAGCTCAATAAATATTGCTATCAGTCAACAGCACTGCAATCCCACACGTCCTTGTGGGTGCAGCTATTCCTTCGATGATGAGTGTGTGTGTGTGTGTGTGTATATATATATATATATATAGCCAACCTGTCTTAGAACTGTGTGGGTGTGGCTAATGAGCAGCTTGATTGACAACTTTCAGCCCGACAATTCTAGCTTGCTCCGCCAATTTTACCGATCTTTGAGAGAGAGGCGAACATCAAGCTCCACTCTTGCTACCAGCATTTGGTTCCAGTTCTCAGCAGTGTGGTGGTGAACATGGAGGAGAAGCTCATAACCACTGTTTCTTCTTTCCCCAGTTTATATGACGCGTCTTTGTACATATACATTTGGAGAAAGATGAAGTGTGGAAGAAAGCAGAGGATATTGTTGATGTTTCTGCAGAGTTAAGTCACCCGATAGCTAGCTAGGTTAGCCAGCATGCTAACTGGCCAATAAAGCTAGCCACAAATGCAAGCAGTTAGGTTTCCATACAAATTCATTGGTCAGAAATAATATATGTACACGCCCACATGACAATGCAAGCAACCTTGAATACACCCACAAGAGACAAACTTGCGGCGACATAAGCGACTTGTTGCTTGCTAGCGTGAACGCAGGGTAAGACTGAATGTTGGAGGCTCTTTTCTTTGAGAAACTGAAAGTGGGTCTCCTGAAAAGAATGGAAGCTGTAATGAAGGTTAAGAGTGGACACTCAATCAATACAGATAAAAATACGCTAAATTATACAGATAATGTAGCGTATTTTTGTTTGTTTGTTTTTTCCCTAATGCTGAAAAATCAATAACTTCTACTTATTTACTGTTATGACTGGAAGTTTATATGAATGAAGGGTGGCTTTTGCACAGTACTGTATAACAGTCATAACAAATGATGTGTTTTCAACCGGTTAAAGGTCTGCCGCCATTAGCATCTTGCCTAGCATTTAATTTATAATTCTCTAAACATTTAGGCTTAAGTCATTAGTGTATCAATGATGCCAAGTGCACGTGTGGCCTAAACGAACAGGTTGCGAAACCATTCTGAGGTTGAGAGTGGGTGAAACACCCTCAAGCAGCCTTTTCCTTTTCACACCTCCTGATTACTGTCTGCTTTGCCAACGTAGCATCTATGAAACCTATAAAACAGTTAGTTCATTATTCAGTATTATTGCAGCTTGTTCCCGATTCCGCTTTTGGTGTGGCCTACAGAACTGCAGCGTAAATTTACAGACCCATGGAGGATTTTATTACATGATCATTCCCCACTGTTGCACTCAAATTTCCTGGAACACTGTTGGTATGCTTCCCTTTCTCTCTAGAGCTATTTAGAAATGTGCGCTTGTGCTGTGATTGCACCTGGGGCACCTGTAATCAATTGCAGTAAATCAGACATGATTAAATATCTTGCAGTGTTCATTTAGCTAGGACAAGGGAGTGCTGAGTCGGCCGTATTCACTAATGAGAGCTCTATAAATAGCCATTGCATAGACATTACAAACATGCAAACCATGCAGTCGTGTGGAGCACTGAGGCTAGAGAAACAATAGTGCTTAGGTTATGAACAACAAATTTGGTTATAATAATTTAGCTGATTAATACATATTATATATACCTATTATACACTCATCATCGGAAAAAAAATAGCTGCACCCGGAAAGAACCAACCAACAGGAATGAAACTTGGTGGGTAGGTTTGATATTGTGAGACATGCCAATTATTCCAGTTTCATGCTTGGCTGCGCGTGTGACATAAGCAAGGATGGGCGTTATCGCTGCACCTGATTGACTATATAAGGTCGTCCTGTTACGGGTGCTTTCCATTCTGACTCGTGCTGTTGTGTTGGTGGCATCCTTTGCAAGTGAAGTCTGCCTCAGTGAAGAGTTTGAAAGCAATTCGAGCAGTTGGAAGAGTTGGTGAGGTTTTGCATCGTAGGGCTCTGGGAAGCGGGATCTGCATTTGTGCGCCATACTGGTCATGTGGATATTACCATAGCACTCCTTTGGCAGCAGTGGAAAGAAGAAGGCACGCACCAGCAACATGAAAGATCTGGGAGACCCACATGAACCACAGAGAGAGAGAACCAACAAATTGTCCAACATGCGCAGAGTGGCCCAACAGCCACGAATGTGGAGATTCACGGGACAATGATGCCCTCCATGAGTCATCCTGTTAGTGCCAGCACCATTCGCAGACGGCTGCACGACGCAGGACTACATGCACACAGACCGTTACTATGACTGCCCTCAACACCACATCAATGTCGCCAAAGACTGCAATGGTATCGTGGCAGACTGTCATGGAGTGACTTAGAATGGCAGCGGGTCATTTTCAGTGATGAGTCACCGTGGAGGCACCGTGGTCAGCCCCAAGATGAACGGTTTGTTGTCACACGTCCAGAAGGCCTTGTGGCACTCCACCTCCACCCCTACCGCACAATCTACAGGAACTGTGTGAGAATATTCAAGCCGCGTGGGATGGATTATCACAGGACACCAATAGGAACCTCTACAACTCCATGCCGAGACGTCTGGTATGTTGTGTTAGCAAACATGGCGGCCAAACGCCATACTGAGAGACCTGAAGAGTGCAGCAAATTATGTATAGTGTTGTACCTGTGTGAGCAGAACAACAATAAAAATGGCTGAACACAAAGTAATACCAGAGACTACAATTGCATTGGAAGAACAATATCACTTCCAGGCTCTGGAAAACAAAACGTGCTGGCATGGATTCTGAAGCAGCAGTTCAGTGACTGTATTACATCCGAGTCGACTCCCCTTGAAATTAATTCCCCCTTTAGTAAGTCAGGTCCTCCGTAACAAGCAACAAGGTTCAAGAAATGCTTGTACAGCTGCATGTATTCACCTTACTTTATGGCACCGAAGAGTTCAAAACGTCTCATAAATGAGAATTTGTGATAAACATTTTGTACTGGTCGGGTCAGAGTTTAGAACCATAAGTTATATATAGAACAGAATGTGCTGTATATGGTTCTATGTGGCACCAAAAAGGGGTTCTGCGAGGATAGAAAAAACCATCTGTATAGAACAATATACAGCAGATTCTCCACCAGTCTGAAAAGCTATTTCACCATGTATTGAATCATTTAAGCATGCAAATAGTTCTATATGCACTGACAGACCAAAAGCAATGGGATAATACTATGTAAATTGATGATGAAGTGGTGTTACCTTAGGGGACAGCTTGGGGACGCCAAGTTTTTGTGAGTGAGGTTGAACAGCGTCCAGCGAGCTCATGGCAAAGAGACATGAATTACCAGAGTTCAAACAAGGCACGATCGTGGGTGCCAGACAGATGGGCATTCCATTACCAAAGTTGTGCGGACATTTAACATTCCTCGATACACAGTGTCATGTGGGTACCGGGAATGGCAACATGTGGTGTGGTCCCATGACTCACGATACCAGCTGCTTGGAGATGATGGTGGAGTTTGTGTGTAGTGGAGACACCAGTTGTTAACAAAGCCCTGTGCAGGCTGGTGGTGGTCCATACCGGTGTGGGGTGTGTTCTTATGGCATTGGTTGGGTCCACTGGTCCACCTAAACACATCACTGACCGGTACCCACTACATTTCACTGCTTGTTGACCATTTGCAGACATTCATGGACTTCATGTTCCCCTACAATGATGGGATATTCCAGCAGGACAGTGCACTGTACCTTCAGGCCCAAATTGTCTGGAATTGGTTTGAGAAGCATTCTGGGGAGTTCTGATGAATGGTGTGGCCTGCACGTTCCCCTGACATGAGCCCAGTCAAAGCATTCCACTTACATCCCTCGTTCGAACTCCCATAATTCACGTTGCCTTGCCATGAGCATGCTGGCCAGTGTTCAACGTCACTCACAAGATAACACCTCACAACTTATACAGGTGTGGGCATTCTCAAGCTTATCCCAAACAGTTTACATGCTGCTATCCCATGACTTTCAGCATGTCAGTGTAGAACTCATGGTTCTCAATAGGACCATTACCTATACTAAAGAGGACTTGAAGATCCTTGAATATTGTATTAGCTCAAGATGATGGAACTGGGTGAAAATTATGCCACAGTGTTCCACAGACTGAAAGGTTTCCTAGCTTGTCTGTGTGTAACATGGGCATTTTGGGATTGCTTGGCAGACTGATGAGGCTCAGCTATGGAATAATTGGTGAACAATAGTCGCCCCTGGCACAGAATTCCCAAACAGTATGATTAAAATATCTCTTTGTCTAGCTGTCACAAAGGCATCCGCAGGAGCTTATTTAGCTGCCGCGCGTAAACCAGTGAACATTCTGCTGCACGTACACTTGGGAGCACTTTGAGACAGGCCTGGATTTCCGTCTGTCTCGGGTGAACGTGAGCTGTGAGGTGAGCCTGTCCTGATGGGGCTCCAGTTCACTGGGTAAAGCTGAACTTGGGAAGGGTTGCACAGATCTGACTTCATCTCTCCTTCAAATCATACGGTTGTAATGCTGAGTTATGCAAAGGGCTTATCTCCCGTGCATTGCTTGTTGTAGCTTAAGATTTCCGGTTTTAAGTTGATTTTGTCGTTCGGAATGTTCTGAAAGCATCTGAGCCTCACATTTAAAATGTTAAACATGAGCAATTTCTTTTTCAGCATTGAGAACACTGCAGCACTGTTCTGCTTCTTCATAATTTATAGAGCAGCTTTTTCTTCCACACGGGTGAATCAGCCTTGTTTCAAAGGCAGGAAGAGTCATTCTTACTTTTAACCCACTGCATTTTCATATTTCATACGTTCCTCTCCTGTCAGGACATTGTCTACCTTGCTGTGTCTTTTAAGAATGCTAATGAAAGCTGTATTTCTTGTATGCAATATGAGCATGATAAGCAGCTAAGTGACCCAGATAGTGTGTATATATTGGTCCACTGGGTTGATATAGTTGGAGTCCCGCTGACTGTTTGCCAATATTTACTGAGCTACACATACAGAAGTAGTGTCTCTCAGTATGGTGTCTGGCCGCCGTGTTTGCTAACCCAACATGCCAGACACAGTTCTGGCATGGAGTTGTAGAGGTTCCTAATGGTGTCCTGTGATAATCCATCCCATGCAGCTTGAATATTCTCACACAGTTCCTGCAGATGGTGCGGTAGGGGTGGAGGTGGAGTGACATCAGGCCTTCTAGACGTCTGACTCGTGACAACAAATCGCTCATCTTGGTGCTGACCACGGTGCCTCCACACATGGATTTGTTGGTCGTCTCCACCAAGACAAAAGCAGGACTCAAGATGACCTGCTGCCATTCTGAGTCACTCCATGACAGTCTGGCACGACTCCATTGTAGTCTTTGGCGACGTTGACGTGGTGTTAAGGGCAGGCGCCTTAATGGTCTGAGTGCATGTAGTCCTGCGTCAGCCAGTGGTGCTGGCACTAACAGGATGATTCACGGAGGGCATCACTGCTTGCTGAATGTCCACAGTTGTGGCTGTTGGGTCACTCCATGCATGTCGGACAATCTGTCGGCTCTCTCTCTCTCCATGGTTCATGTAGGTCTCCCAGATCCTCAGATGCTCCTGTCCGCCCAGATCTGGTTTCTTCCTTTCCCTCATGCCCAGACCTGGCGTTCACGATGGGAAACCCACCAACATCCCAAGTTATTCTGTACAGAGGAAGGGGCTAAAATTCCTGGCTCCAGGCTGGTGTGCAAGCCTATTCAACAGTTACTGGAGTTATTGCTGTACAACAGGGTCACACCAGTTACCGAAAGCAAAGGTTCACATACTTTTGCCTCCTACAGGTATGTAACATCGGATCAATAAATAATTGACCAAGCCTATTATTTTGGTCTCACTTGTTTAATTGGGTTCTGAAGGTTCACAAACCTGCAAGCACCACCGTAGCACCATCTCCTGTAGCTGAGCTCCTGCAGTGCCGACATAGTGTATGTTTTCAGTGATTTCTCTCTTACCCTTGTTTGTGTTTAGGCAGCATGAAGCTATTTGCCACTTTATCTCGTGTCAGCACATTTGTCATCCCAACTGCAGCGTATAACAAATGCCGCTGGAAGTAACAGGTTTTTGATTAAACTAGAAATAAGCCTGCGCCCTGTAGGAAGGCACGGTAAGGCATCGTATTCAATCCCAGCTCTCCTGCTGAGCTCCCCAGCTTTACGTGAGGAAGAATTCTGAGAGCTCATTTTTGAGTTGGATTGTGCTGAATACAGCAGGTGACTGGACATCAGACGGAGGATCTCCTCAGCTCCTCGGAGCTTACTTAATGAGCCTTCCCATGCATAATGAACCCCCATAACAAAGCAGTCGTAGGTGCTCTGCTGCCAGCTGCTCGGTGGTTCCAGTCCATTGCTTCTCAGCCTTTCTTCTGCCACTTCTGAATTTTTTGTTTTTTTGAGGCAAGTTGTGAGAGAAAGCCTGAGGGAAGACGGTGGGAGCTTCAGAGAGCAAGTGATGTCATTTTTCTGGCTAGGTAATGGCAACAAAGAAGAGGCAGAAACTGGGCCGTAGTGCAGGCGGAGTGCAGGCGAAGTGGATTCTCAGAATAAGCCTGCGACTGTCTTAATAATTGAAAGAAACAGGCAATATTTATAGCGTTCTGCTTTTACTCTAGAGGCGGCCAGATTGGGCCTACATTAATCATGATGCATTACATCATAGCTATGGTGTGTGTGGTCATTTAACAAGAGATGTGTTTGACTTAGTGAGTTTGTAGTTTAAGAACCTTAAACCGAACCTTATAGCATGTAATACATCCACCAACACCAATAACAGCTGTGACTGGATTCGGCACATGGACTGGGCAAGTTTCTGGATGTAGGCCACATCAATGTTCAGACACTCTTGGATCAAAGAATTGCACAGTTGGGCCAGATTTGGTGGATGACTTCCCTGGTGCTTTACCGGTGGTTTCAGGTAGTCCCACAGATTTTCAAGAGGGTTCTAATCTGGGTATTTTGTGGGACAGTCCAGATGTGTGAATGCTCCTGAATGTTCATCATGCCAATCAGTCACATTTGCAGCCCTGTGAATGCGAAAACTGTCATCTTGGAATACAGGGATAGGAATGTTATGTTCCTCGGTAAGATGATGAGCCAAAGGCAAAACCTGGTTCACTGTGGTTCAAACGTACTGTCACCTCAACCCATTTCCACATTGAAACACCCCCAGAAAATCACAGACAGGACCCAGTTTTTGTCTGGGGTGCTTATAGATGCATCATAGATTCATTGATTCGTTGGTTCATTGATTCATTCATTCATTCATCATCTAAGCCACTTATCCTTCAGGGTCACGGGGAGGGCTGGAGCCTATCCCAGCACTCATTGGGCAGAAGGCAGGGAACACCCTGGATAGCCCTAGTTGTTTATGGTCCTATAGTACGCAGGTTAGTGCAGTTTTAGCTCTGTTCTCATGTGCTGCTTCACTGCTTTCGACTTCTCTGAGTTTCTGACATCATCCTCTCTCCCCGCTCCATCCCCCCGCGGAGTGACTAACTGTCCTTCAGCTGTATTTTACTTCTTCGTCTGATGACCTCATACCTCTCGCAAGGCTGACGCTTAGCTTCCAGACATTCCTCCTTGAATGTATTTTATAGACATGTCTGTCCATCCTTCTCCCAGATTTCCGTCTGTTCTGCTGGTCTCTTTTAAGAAACAAATTGCTCCATGTCTCTTTGGGTTATTTGTCAGTCTTGTCTTCTTTTTTTTTTTTTACCTTGGTTGGTTTGTTGTTTGTTTTTCTTGTGGAGGGCATTTAAAGGGGAACTCCGGCCTAATTTCCCAGTTTAAAGACTAGGATGAGGTGTGAAGTGTGAGGAGTTTTTGAAGCACTGCTTGCTAGTGTAATAGACTCCCTAATAGACCAAGCCCAAAGTACAGTGGCTTATATAGATTTTGACCTGGTCAGAGTCCAGATTGAAAGCAGATAGACAATACTGAGTGTCACAGTTTATAGAAACCCAGGTTGTTAATTAAGGTGAGGCTAATCATTCTCTGAGTAGAGAGTTCTGGGCCATTTTGTGCCATTTGTGCTGTACGCATTTAACACATCCATCAAGTGAAACACACACACTAGTGAACACGTACACTAGAGGGCAGTGAGTACACTTGCATGGAGCGGTTGGCAGCCCTAACCACGGCGCCCGGGGAGTAGTTAGGGGTTAGGTGCCTTGCTCAAGGGCAAGAGTCAGTCGTTACTGTCAGTTTGGGGAATCGAAGGAAGCCAAGAACCCTCTGGTTACAAGGCTGGTTCCTAAATCATAGTACACTCAGATCCAACATCCAACACACCCACTCAATACCACCCGCCCTCCCAAGATTATTCCAGCATGATGTTTTATAATAAGATGCCCAAGAAATTTCTCCACCATGCTTGGAGATACGACCATGCCGACTCATAACAAGAGCTTATGTGCCCGTTTTAGATGCATGGTCCAACAGTTAGCTAGCTAGCAATACAGACCATGCATGCACCCCACGGCTTCCCCACTTCTCCTTGTTTTATGTTAAGTCCAATTTTAAACTGCAAATAACTGCTTTGAAACTCCACCTTGATGAAGTATGCTAAAGTGATACCAATGACAGTGGCTAGCCTACTGGCTAATGAAAACGTTCCCATTTCCCTGTACAGTATTTCCATGTAACGTGGTTACGTGGTGATCCTTCAGATTGCCCCCTTACTTTCATGCCTAAATTAGTCATATTGGAGACAATGCCTCTCTGAAGCACATCGGAATTATCTAAAGCTAGCTTTAAACTTGAGACATTGTGTATAATGTTGGAGCCAAATGGTTGAGAATGGATGGTGCATGCTCATGATTAAGATAAGATAAAATAGGATGACACTTTATTGATCCCAAGGGGAAACGTCAGGATTAACAAACTTAGACTGACACACACCAAGCTAAAAGTCAATTGAGATTCATTAGACATACTGGTGAAAATAGCACAACAGCATGGACTAGGCAAACATTACCGAGGGGACAAGGCAGAGAGAATAACCAGAGAGGAAGGCAGGGGTTGAGAACCAGAGAGCAGGAGATACAGGCAAACAGATCCAAAGGAGTAAGACAAAAGCGTAAACCAGTAAACAAATGGGGAATACAATACCAGAAGGGAAAAACAAACCAGCAACTAGATCAAAGGGGAGAACCAAGAGATTGTCAGAACCAAAGAGAAGTCAAAACCAGAGACGATAAACAGGGAAGGCATGCAAACTGAGTTTGGCAACACTTCGCAGAGTGTATGTGTGTCTGAGGGGTTTAAATGCTAGTGGTGAGATGAGATGCAGATGTTTGATAATCAGTACTCAGGCAAGGGGGGCAAGAGAATGAGGTGTGATTGGACAGTTCGGGACATGTGACAGTGACATCATCAGGTAATGACCTCTGGGACATGGAGTTTGGGAGATCTGAGGTGTCAGGGAAACCCGGAGGCATGACAGGCAATTACAGTGTAACAGCAGTTTACATAACGTTGAGACACATAGTACACATAGAAGCTACAAAAATAATAAAGCAAAAATAGATAAGAATAAATCAAATAGAATACATAAAAAAAATAAAAATAAAAATAAAAATAAAGATGTGGCTGTTCACAAGTGCAGAAGAACAAGGTATAGCAAGATGTAACACAGATATGCAATATGTAGATATATGGGATGAGGTAGTTACATTAATATTTAGTACTAAAGTGCTGGTGCACTATTACAGAGAACATCATAGAAGAGTTCTAGTGCAGATTGAAAAACAGGTGATGGAGGACGGATGAATGGATTAGAGCACGGAATTGTAGAGTCTAAGTCCTGCAGAGATAAATGACCTGCGGAAGCGTTCCTTCCTGCAGCAGGGCAGGAGCAGTCTGCTGCTCAGTGTGCTCCTCTGTCCCTGTAGTGTGCTATGGAGTGGGTGAGAGTGGTTCCTCATAATTGCTGACACCTTTGCCAGCATCCACCTCTCTGCCACCTCTTCCACTGTGTCCAGTTTTATCCCCAGTACTGAGCCGGCCTTCCTGATAATCTTGTTGACCCTATTGGTGTCCTTGACTGTAATGTTGCTACCCCAGCACACAGTGGCATAAAAGATGGCACTGGACACTACAGACTCATAGAACGTCCTCAGCAGCTTGCTCCTGCACCAAAAAACCTCAGGTAGTGGAGCTGGCTCTGGCCCTTCTTGTACAGTCAGTCCATGTTCATTTCTCATCCCAACTTTTTAGTGTTGGGGTTGGGAGGTTGTGTTGGGGTGGTGTTGGTCGATGGTGTTGGTGGTTGAGTTTGGGTGGTATTGGTAGATGGTGTTGGGGAGGTGTTGCCAGGTGGTATTAGGAGTCAGTGTAGGGAGGCAGTGTTGGTGAGTGGTGTTAAACGGGTTGTATTGGGGATCGGTGTTGGAGGATGGTGTTTGAAGCCGGTGTTGGGGTGGTGTTGGAAGGTTGTGTTGGGGGTGGGATTTGGGTAGTGTTGGGGGTGGAGATGCCAGGTGGTATTAGGAGGCAGTGTAGGGGGGTGGTGTTAAGGCTGTTGTGTAGAGGTGGTATTGGTAGGTGGTGTTGGGGCAGAGTTGGGTGGTATTAGGAGATTGTGGGGGGGATGGTGTTGAGTGGGTGGTGTTAAGGGGGTTGTGTTAGGGTGGTGTTGGGTGGATGGTTTTGGGGGGTGTTGGTGGCCGGTTTTGGGGAGTATGCCCCTGAACCCGCCTTACCAAGTTGAGTTTTTGGAGCTTGGTACTTCTAAAGCCCTGCGTACGACCACGGTTACAGACCAGGACGCCCCATCAACCTCATAGACCTTTCCCTCAGTGCTTTCTGTTATGGCCTATTTTAAAAGCCGAGAGGATATTAAGTAACTTTGCTCGTGTGAGGCTGCAAATGATTAAGCTAATCAAGAGACACAGCTGACACTTGGCTCCCCTCTCAATATGTCCCAGAGGCCCGAGCGAGTCCATCTGTCAAAATGCGAAGCAAAAAGCTATTTTTAAACCACTCCTGAAGGGGCAGCTGTTATCATGATGTCTTTGCCATTTCTGTATCGGAATTAGTTCTTAAACCGCCAGAAAGCTGTTCAGTGTGTTCTCTCTGCTCAGATTTCTTAAGGTCACAGTGCGGACTCTGTAATAAAGTTCTGTGAAAAGCAGGAAAAGATCATATAAATTAATCGTGCTGTTCCTCTCAGTGGTCCACATGATGGTTTGGCAACCTCGTCCTCTTGTCACAGCCAAAAAGCCACTTATTATCAATGCAGCATTATGCAGTATTACAGCTGTGGAGTGTATTTCACTTCTACATCACTGTCATAAATACAAAACACGCTTCAAACCCTCCTCATGAACAGCTGTACACATGTTGGAAAGCAGATGTTAATGATTGGCTAAAAGGAGTGACTGCATTTGGGCGTGCCAAAGACCATAGTGTGAAGGAAGTAGCTGCATCTGCAGGTGTATGGAAGCGTACAGTTTAGCAGGAGCTAAAATCCTAGTCTACAGGGAATTCTCCTTGGAATTGTGCCAGGGAAGGCGTCCACCAAATCTGGCCCAACAGTGCAGTTCTTTGATGGAAGAGTGTCTGAACATTGATGTGGCCTACATCCAGAAACTTGTCCAGTCCATGTGCCAAATGGAATCACAGCTGTTATTCAGGCTAGTGGAGGTATTACATGCTAGTAGGTGTACTAAGTTTTGGTACAGTGAGCATATGTTTTCCTGGTTATTGTGGTTTTTTGGGTCAGTTTGACTTGATCTTTATTCACCTGCACAGTCAAAGTTGCTGCGTGCTGTCCAAAATGGCGACGGGGTCTTCTTAATAATGCAGTGAAATACATCGTTTATGTACTGAATTTAAGTTACTGGATTAAAATTAATAATCAGTATGGCCTGCGCAGAGGTTATAGTATATTTAATACTTTTGATCTCTGGTTTTCTTCCAAATATTAAACAGGGATCTGAATCATTGCCAACGAACTAGAATTCAGCCCACAACCAACGATGCACAGTCCAACATGATGATAAATGACATATACTTTAATTACACATAAATTATTTTCTCCTAAAGTAATCAGGACTGAAATCGACTGCCGCATGTCAGACCTGCCTTTAGTGGGCCTAATTGTGTTGTACTGGTTTCTCTTTAAAGCACTTTCCACAGCAGAGGCTGACGGACTCTAATACATTTATCACTCAGTTTATTACTTAAACCTCATTATTTAGACTTAGAGCTTATTATGTTATTGTTCATAATTAGGCAGTTAATTATGTATGCTAATTATTTGGTGATTTTTATCATTTTCTGTAGACAATTTAGTCATTTGTGGGATATATATTTTGTCCCATCGCCACATGCAATGGAATGGCTAACTGGCCACTCTCACTGCTTGTGTGCAAAGTTCTAGATATGCATTTCTGGGCTCCTTGTGCAGCTGAGGACTTTTGCTTGGGCGGGGGTGGGGGGGGGGGTGTAGATGATTGGGGATCTCTGTTTGCTTGCTGTTTTCAGGTGGTCCTGCAGTGCTTTCGGAGTGACAGGTATTTCGGGCTCCTCACATCTCCTCTCCTGAGAGCCCTTTTCCCTTGCATTTTATCCAACCAGTTGAACTGACAGGGGTGTTTAAGGGCTTTACTACAGCTCTATAGCTTTTGTTGAGTGTTGACGCTTTCCACAAGATTTTGGAGTGTATTTGTGGGATATTTGTGTCCATTCAGTCGAAAGAGCATTTGTGTGTATCAGGCACTGATGTTGGACCAGTAGGCCTAGCTTGCAATCAACAATCCAGGTCATCCCAAAGGTGCTCAGTGGGGTTGAGTGTGCAGGTCACTGGAGTTCCTCCATAGCCAAATCATCAAGCCATGTCTTAATATAGATTATTAATTAATTTGTGGGATGTATAAGTTGTCCGATTGCCACATGCAAGTTATTGGCTAGCTGGCCGCTAACTTCACTACTCCCAACCATTATAACGACACAAGGTGCAGCTTGCCCAAGAATATCTTTATTCTTCTTTCTGCAGCATTAATGTGGAGCACATGTGTATTTTAGTATACCGATGGGATAATTATATCTGTGTTTATGCATATTAATACAACCTTTTTTGTTCAGATTTAGACCCAGACATGATCTGAAAAGCAGCTCATTATTCCTCCTCCGCCAAACAATACTGTTGACTCCGTGCTCTTGGTAGGTAGCGTTCTACTGGCATCCACCAAAGCCAGATTCATCTATCCGACTGCCAGATGAAGAAACATGTTTCCAGTGTTTCAAAGTCTAGTGACTAGGCCATCCCATTTTAAGGGCTCCTTTATATGCAGGCGAGAAATCCATCGCCTGCCAATATATCCCAAAGTTCATTGCACACAGGAGCATCCAGTGTTTTTATGTGACAGGAGCAGTGTTTTCTGTCACTATGGTAAGGGCAGCTTCTGCTCCGTGTGCTTTTTGTTCCTACCAGCTGTGAATTAGGTCACTCGATGGCTAGTTGGGTTAGTCTGCATGCTAACCAGCCAATAAAGCTAGCCACGGATGTGAGCAGTTAGGTTTCCGTATAAATTCCATACAAATATGTGCTTTTCAAAACTAGCTAGCTTTCCTCAACCTTGCACACGCGACAACGCGAGTGGCCTCAAACACACCCTCAATAGACAAACTCGCCTGTTTACGTTGACCTTTGGTTTGGGTTATAATGTTATTGGTGAAACAACTGTGATTGGTTCATAACACTCTTAGTGGATGGTAGGCTCCTCCTTTTCAGACCTGGGAATGGGTTTACATTAGTGGTTACATCATGAAAGCCCTGGCACACAGGTCTCGTCCCGCTGCGTTTTCAGAGGCAGTTTAGAACTCCAGAGGCAGAGGCAGTGGCAGTGATGCAACAGAAGATGGTTGATTTCAGTGCGCCCCAGCTCTTGGCAGCCCTGCTCTGTGAGTTTAGGTAGTTTACTGCTTCCCAGCTCCTCAATGCTTCCATTTCACAATAATAGCATCTACAGTTGACCGGGGCAGCTGTAGGACAGCAGACGTTTCACATACTTGCTTGTGATTTAAAGAATCATGCATCATAGTGCTACAGTTTAATGTGCCTAAGCTCTTCAGTATGACCCATTCTACTGTTTCCCTACAGAGATACTGTTACTGTTAGCAATCGATCACTGCGTAATTAGGAGGGGTGTTCATGTACTATTGGCCATATACTGTATGTAGTGTATCTTTATTGGCCATACATGTAGTATATCTCTTATTGACCATATATGTAATGTATCTCTTATTGGCCATATATGTAATGTATCTCTTATTGGCCATATATGTAATGTATCTCTTATTGACCATATATGTAATGTATCTCTTATTGACCATATATGTAATGTATCTCTTATTGGCCATATATGTAGTATATCTTTATTGACCATATATGTAGTATATCTTTATTGGCCATACATGTAGTGTATATGTATTGGCCATACGTGTAGTGTATATCTTAATGGCCATATATGTAGTATATCTTTTATTGACCATATATGTAGTGTATATGTATTGGCCATATGTGTAGTGTATATCTTAATGGCCATATATGTAGTGTATCTTTATTGATCATATATGTAGTATATCTTTATTGGCCAAACATGTAGTGTATCTTTATTGACCCTATATGGAGTGTATCTTTATTGACCCTATATGGAGTTATTGACCATATATGTAGTATATCTTTATTGTCCATACATGTAGTGTATCTCTTAATGGCCATATATGTAATGTATCTTTACTGACCATATATGTAGTATATCTTTAGCTTCCTCTTCTTCCATGCACAAACTCGCCTACATGCAAACACATGCAAAGCAATCCGTACTGCTTTTCAAGAATGGAGCAGCAACAGAGAAGGATTTGTATGAGGAAGGAAAACTAACATATATCAATATCACTCTGTGTGTGAATCCACTGCACTGGGACTCACCTGAAGCTAAATTTACTTGCTTCATGGTCTTGGGTGCATTTGTAAACCATTAGTGACCTCCATAGCTCTGAAACATTACCTCTGTGCTGTACTGTGAAATGGAAAGCCACAGGCGAGTTCCATAAGAAACACTGATCATGGGAGAACATGTGACCCCCCAGGTGCCATGGAGAGGTCAGATTCTACACCATTACTCATCCTGAGATCATGCCTAGATAGGTCGCTCTGGTGGTTTGGGGCAGTCTGGTGTTTCCTTGCATGTAACATGAGTTTTTATGGGCTGATCTTGTTGGATATGTTTGGGGGTGGGGGATGGGGAGGTTGGGCTGTGAAGATGGCCCATCAGTCTTGAGAGATACACGTAAAATGCATTATAGAGGAACATGCTCTTTAAATAGCCATCTTTGACCAAAAGGGCCCTGATTCTTGAGATGGTTCCATACAGGCTTTGTACAACCTTGCTGTTCAGGGAGCCAGTCTGCCTTAGCTTTAGTTCAGGTTGGAACCAAGGAATGTCAAAGGATACGGCATCAACAAAGGGCATTGCACAATGGCAGTAACAGTACAAAGAAGACGGTGGGGTGCATAAATTACCTATGAGCATTTGTGCTGTTACAAATTACAGACATTATAGAAATTACATATGTTGGTTTGGTAACTCTTTACTTGAAGGGTGTCTTCATCACACCTTAACATCTCACATAAACACTATAACATCACTGCCCAAATAAAACCATGTATCTTCAACTTTTTGTTGATTTTTATTTTTATTCATCATTTGGACACAGCAGCTGCTGTTTAGACTGTGTGTTCATCTCATGGTGAACGGACCAACAGAAATGGCCCAAAATCGCTTAGAAAAAAGTCTGGTTCCATTGACTTGCATTAAGATTAAATGAGGTTTTTGCCCTCTCCTGTAAAGCTGAAATTTTGGAGATACTTGTTTTTCTATGGACAGCGATAATATGAGCTGAAATAAATGAGGAAATGAAGAAAGTCTATGCCATCTATATGGAAATGATTTGAATTTGATGAAGAGCCTTGTTTTGGAGAAAGTAAAGCCATCCTTTACATTTTCCCAATGTTTTTATCACTCCTCAGCATCAGAACAGAACAGATGGAAAAACTCGGAAGTGCGGACTGTACAGAATGCAAATGAATCTAATTCAATATGAACCATATAAATAGTACAGCCAAAGGAATCACAACAACTCTAGACTTCTAAGGGTTAAGCCAGCTTACACCATGGCAGATCAGGGTCGGGTGGGCTCGTCTATTTTATCCTCTCTGTTTATTTTGCAGAAGAGGCAGAATTGGAGGGAAATCTCCCTTGTAAGTATAACCCCCCCCACCCCCACACAAACACACCTTTATGATACATCAGCATATGCTCTTTGCAGGTGAATAAACCTCCTTTTCTCACCTCATTAGTCACACTGCGTTAATGAGGCTGTTCCCTAAAGTGTGCTCTCTGAGCTCAGTCACACTGCTGGGTTCTGCTGACCAGAGGCTACACACAAAGGAACAGATGTTTTCTTCATCACAGGCTCTCCAGCAAGATCAGTATATTCAGATTATATATATATATATATATATATATATATAAAATGAAAAGAATCAAAAGAATGGCAAGGACAGGCCTTGTCTCTGTACCTGACTGACCCAATGCGGACATTCAGCGAGCCGTGATGCCCTCCATGAGTCATCCTGTTAGTACCAGCACTATTGGCGGATGGTGCACAACGCAGGACTACATGCGCGCAGACCATTACAACGACTGCCCTTAATACCACATCAACATCACCAAAGACTGCAATGGTGTCATGCCAGACTGTCATGGAGTGACTCAGAATGACAGCAGGTCATCTTCAGTGATGAGTCCCGTTTTGGTTATGGTGGAGATGACCAACGAATCCGTGTGTGGAGGCACCGTGTTCTGCGCCAAGATGAACGGTTTGTTTACGTCTGTGTGCATGTAGTCCTGCATCGTGCACCCGTCTGCCAATGGTGCTGGTACTAACAGGATGACTCATGGAGGGCATTACTGCGCGCTGAATGTCTGCAATCGTGGCTGTTGGATCAGTCGTTGCTTATGGTCGCATGTGCGGCTGAGCATGAAACTTGAATCATTAGCATGTCTCATGATAACAAACCTACCCACCAAGTTTCATTCCTGTTGGTTGATTCCTTCTGGGTGCAACTCCTCATTTGATGAAGAGTGCATAGGGTCATGAGTTTATTTCGAACAAGATACTATCTTATATTTTAAATTGTCCAGTAAAAAGTCCAGTTTAATTCAATATTTGCATATATTTTATTCATTAATGCTTGTCTTGCAGTGGTCACGGAATATAACCATGTTTTGTGCACATACTCATGCACAGAAATGATTCAAGCATCTCCAGCAAACAGAAATACTGCATTTCTTCATCTTTTGAACTGAAAACCATCTACTAATGACGGAACAATAGCTGCAACTCACCAGGGAGGAAAATCCATTACATTGGTGGGAGCCTAGAGAGGCTAAAACCTCTATTGCTTTGTGCATATGATTTATAGCCTCAGTATTGTGTTTTCCTAACAGAGCCAGTTTCCTGGACATGGATTAAGTCTAATCCTGGACTTTGGTGATGGCAAAGGTGATTCGCTGTTGGAAATCTTTTAGACTTAGCCTTAATCTGCGAGCTGGAAACTCCTTAGTGCTGAAGATAAGTTTCTGCTTTTGCTACAAAAATAATAAAGAAAAAGAGATTAATGGTGCTAACAAAAGCAGTTATCAACAGAGCAATTTGTTGGTTCCAGCCCTCCATGTTCTCCACTGGTATGAGCGGTGAGACATGGAAAGTTGCAAATCACTCTTAAAACCATGGCAAGGCAAGCTGCACCCTGTTCCTCTCAACAGATCTTCGGAGAGATGATGACGCTTCACACCCGAGCAGCCTCAGCATTATTCAAATGAGTGGTATTCAAATCAGGGCGCCATTCAAATGAGCTCAAATCATACAGCATGTTCCTTCTTTTTGTCAGGAATGCAGTTGAGGTTGCAAGTACGGCTGACGAAACACCTCAAATAAACTCAACTACTGAAGTGAATGAATCAGTAAATGAATCAGCAGTGATGAGGCAGCTTGCACAATAATGCACATTGCGGGTGTTATGTATTATTGTTATGGCCCATAAAAATGGAATTAGAGCGTCCCTGAACCTCAACACTTATTAGGAATGCAAAGACTAGGAAAATGCATGCTCATGCAAATGTAAACGCCTTCTTGCCTCCCGGTTTCTGACCCTTCTTTCCCGCCCCCCACTACTGTGTCTTCAGCACTAGTCACTCGACTTTACTCAGTCAGATTTGAGTTTCCTTCATCTAAACTTGCCTCAGTGCAGCCTCTGAATGAGGCTGTGTGGTTGTAGGTAATTTGTTAGCCTCCGGTGCCTGGTTGACCTTAAGGGGGTGGGAGAGTCAACCAAAAGTAGCTTGAAGATGACCCGCTGCCATTCTGATTCACTCCATGACAGTCCGGCACAACACCATTGCAGTCTTTGGTGACGTTGATGTGGTGTTAAGGACTGTTGTTTTAATGGTCTGTGTGCATGTAGTCCTGCGTGGTGCAGCCATCTGCTAATGGTGCTGGCACTAACAGGATGACTCATGGAAGCATCACTGCTCGCTGAATGTCTGCAATCGTGGCTGTTCGGTCAGTCACAGCAATAAGGCCTGCCGTTGCTTATGGTCACATGTGCAGCTGAGCATGAAACTTGAATCATTCGCATGTTTCATGATACCAAACCTACTCACCAAGTTTCATTCCTGTCGCTTGATTCCTTCTGGGTGCAACTCCTCATTTACGCCTTCTTGCCTCCTGGTTTCTGACCCTTCTTTCCAGCCCCCCCACTACTGTGTCTTCAGCACTAGTCACTCAACTTCACTCAGTCAGATTTGAGTTTCCTTCATCTAAACTTGCCACAGTGCAGCCTCTGAATGAGGCTGTGTGGTTGTAGGTAGTTTGTTAGCCTCCGGTGCCTGGTTGGCCTTAAGGGGGTGGGAGAGTCAACCAAAAGTAGCTTAAACTAGCAGCCCCACACAAAGGTACAGGTACAGGTAGAAATCACATCAGACAGTGGTGGACAAAGTACACAACCCATGTATTTGAGTTAAAGTAGATCCCCAAAGTAAAATACTCCTCCAGTATCAGTAGAAGTTCCTCCTTTTAGACCTCCACTGGAGTAACAGTACTAAAGTATTTACCTTCAAATGTACTGAAGTATGGAGAGTAACAGGAGCATGATTTATTATGGCTCTAATGTCCTATTATCATTTCTGGAACAAGACTCTTAATCAGCTCAGTGTAGGTGAAGAGACTCTAGTGTCTCTCAGTCCACCAGTCTTTAATAGAAGCTCATTAATTAGTCTGACACTGA
>CM067480.1:3582515-3689076 GCA_034552555.1 Semaprochilodus insignis
GCTAATGTTTAGCATAAATACGTGCTCGCTGCCCGACGCTATATTCTGTAATTAAATCAGGCTCCAGGTCGTTCATCATATGCCACGTCTCTTTTAGTTCGGTAATATGTTCCTGTGACTCTGCTGACTTTCTAAATGAGGACATCAGATCTGAACCGTATGCAGATTGATTTACTGATTACTAGATAATGTATATGGAGAAAAAACATGAACGAATAGTCGAATCATCGGCCAGGACGGGCGAATCCGATTCAACTGACAAAATTCAGTCAGGTACAGCCCTAGTAATTACAATCACCTTCTTAGTTATTTAACAACATAACCCCGCAATTATGAATCGAGAAACCAAAAGTATCCCCAAACTATTTACTTGTTACTTATTTAATTGTTTCTTCTTTCAGAATAATTAAAAATAATGAATGTTCCATTTAGTTTAACATATTACTGTTTAATGTCTTTTCAGAAATAAATTACTTTCTATTTTACTTTTATCATTTTTTATAAATCACTTTTATTTTCAGTTAATCCACTTGTCTCAGTGTCTTTCTGTGACCCATAGGAGACCTGGGTTACACTAAGAATCCATGAATAAGCTTGTTTCGTTTGGACATGTTACGTTTTTACACATAAGCCGAAAGGAACGTCAAATTTCCCATAATGTAGTGGAGTAAACAATCAGCTATCAGACTCTGAAATGTGGTGGAGTTAAAGTACAAAGTCCTCCAAAATGGAAATACTTCAGTGAAGTACAGATACACTGAAAAACTACTTAAGTACAGTAACTAATTACATTTACTTCATTAGACAAGAGGACAGGAGCCGTAGCTGTGGCACCTGGGAAGGAATTGGGCAACTTGCCCAAGGGCATGTCAGCCAAGAACAGGTGGGAGCCGGTGATCTGCCAACCCTGTGGTTAGTGGACAACCCGCTCTATCACCTGAGCCATGGCTGCCCCAGCAGCTCAGCTGTGGTGTCAGTCATCAGCAAGTGTTGGGGAGGATCAACCACAGAAACATTCAGAGCAACAAAAACCAGATTGGATGCTTAAACTCCCAGCTGAACATGCACAATATTTATTTTCTCCACATTTTGGCCTCTTGTGCTGTTGTATGTGACTGAAAATGGAAACACTTTCCAGAGTGGAGATTTTTAAGACCTCCATATTTAATGTTAGATGACTCAGGTTACTGTTCTTGCGCATCTTGCACATCTGGTTTACTCTGTATGTACATACTGTATTGTGTCTCTGTCATTTTGTCTTTGCACTATTACTTACTGCTGATCTAGTTTTTTAATCACTGCACTGGAGAAGTAGACTGATAGTGTTTTGTTATATTGTACAACCCTGTATTGGAATAATGACAGTAAAGCTGAATTAAATTGAATTATTGGAAAAAACTACACACAGTTCACAACAGTGCTAGCAATTAAAGAGCTGTACTTGTCAAAGCTACCTCGCTATGTCCCACAGAACATAATAAACATGATAAACTACCACAAAGGGTGTAGGTTTGGTTGCAGCATTGGTAGGGACACAACAACCCATCCATTACCACCCATAATCTCCCAAAATATTCATTGGGACAATTCTATACTTCCAAAAATATTGGCATGGACAATTCTAACCTCCCAAAATATTGGTATGGACAATTCTAACCTCCCAAAATATTGTTATGGACGATTCTAACCTCCCTAAATATTGTTATGGACGATTCTAACCTCCCTAAATATGGTTATGGACAATTCTAACCTCCCAAAATATTGGTATGGACAATTCTAACCTCCCCAAAAATTGGTAGAGACAATTGTAACCTCCCAAAATATTGGTAGAGACAATTCTAACCTCCCTAAATATTGGCATAGACAATTCTAAACTCCCAAAATATTGGTAGAGACAATTCTAACCTCCCAAAATATTGGTATGGACAATTCTAACCTCCCTAAATATTGTTATGGACAATTCTAACCTCCCAAAATATTGTTATGGACAATTCTAACCTCCCTAAATATTGTTATGGACAATTCTAACCTCCCAAAATATTGTTATGGACAATTCTAACCTCCCTATATAGTGTTATGGACAATTCTAACCTCCCAAGAAACACACCTACCCTCCATATGCAAACCTACACCCATGAACTAACATAATCATTGCCAAAATGAGTTATATGTTTCTTCATTCATGGTCAAAGTAATTCAGTCAAGAGTTTTACAAGAAAAAAAGGTAACAGACAGTATACTGGTGAAGGGTGGCTGACAGGCAACTCACTCCTATATCTTTCCACCGCAAGACATCAGAGCGGAGGAAATTGGTTGATTTGGTGACTTTTGTTTCAAATTAGTATCTGCAACAACCAAGACCATGATGTTTACCAGGCATTGGGTTCTGGTCACCAAATTTCATGACTAAATGATGATATTTAACGCCTGTGTGACTTTGTCATGTGATGTTTGGAAGACGTTGGATGTTGGGTACTTCATCACAGAACATTTCACTTCATCGTCAGCATTTTGCTGTATGTTAAACTGACGTTGCCATAAGACATTGTCTTGCCTCTCTGGAGCTGAAGGCTTTTTCTATACTGAAAAGCTTCTTGGTTGAAGTCCAGGGTTTCACACACACACAAAGCAGCTTCTGAACAATATCTTGAGTAATTGTCTTGAAAGACCAGTACATGACCTGAACACTGATATAAGCCATTGTGTAAGCCCTAGTTGTTAGTTATTTGTAGATCCACTCTTAGTCCTACCTACTGAATTCATTAGCTGAAAGGTTTTGCTCCTTTCCTCTGCCTTGTACAGTATCCACCCTGTCTCCATATCTCTCCCTGTATTTTTCCTTCTTATTGCAGGTACTTGGAAAGCTAGCGTTTCCTGATGTGAACAAGCTTCATCATTTCCAGCCAGCCATCTCCCCAGGTAACTGCAGCAGCCTGCGTCCATTTGCGCTCAAAACAAAGATAAGAGTCTACGCATGATGGCCTAGATGGCTTCTCTCCATCTGCCAATCCCAATAGCATTTTGTACTTTACACAGTAATTTAGATGTACTTTGACTGACCAGATGGTCCAGATGCATTTATACTGCCTTTGCCTTGTCCTTTGTTGTGCATGCTACAGCAGCATGGGGCTGTCTCTTACAATTTCCTTGCTTCCCAGAAAAAATTACACAGCCATGTTCAACGTCTTTTTCCCCCTATGGAGTTGAACAGGTTTGTGTAGCTATGTCTAAGAAAGATACACTACAAATGACAAAAGTATTGGGACACTTAAGTCTTTGAATGTCGGTGTTTCATTCTGTCCCTTTGCCACAGCTGTATAAAATCCAGTACCCAGCCAGACAGCTTGCCTTTAGATTTATGAAAGAATGGGTCGTTCTAAAGAGATCACCGGAGTCAAGCATGGTACTGTAATAGCATGCCACTGTTGCAACAAGTCAGTTAATGAAATTGCTTTCCTCCTAGATACTACACGATCAACTGTGAGTGGTTTTACTGAAAACTGGAAGTGTTTAGCCACCATAGCAACTCCAAAACCGTGAAGTTTCAGACCACGTAAAGCAACATGCAAGCCTTATATCACCAAGCACAAGGCCAAGCATCCGATGAAGTTGGTGTGAAGTGCCGCCACTGGACTCCGGAGCAGTGGGAACAGGTTCTGTGGAGTGACCAATCATGCTTCTTTATGTGGTGGTCTGACGGACGAGTCTGGATTTGTTGAACACCATGAGAACATTCCCTGGCTGCCTGTATGGTGCCGACTGTAGAGTTTGGTGGAGGAGGCATAATGCTATGGGGTTGTTTTTCAGGGGTTGGCCTAGACCCCCTTAGTTTCAGTGAAGGGAAGTTTTAATGCTTCAGCATTCCAAAACATTTTGGACAGTTATATGCTTCCAACTTTGTGGGAACTGTTTGGTGAAGGCACTTATCAGTTCGAACATGATTGTGCCCCAGAGCACAGAGCAAACTCCATAAAGACATGGCTGGGTGAGTTTGGTGTGGAAGAACTTTACTGGCCCACACATATCTCTTTTCCACCAACAAGATGTCAGTGCTCGTCCCTGTGCTGGTGCTGGTTCCCAGGCTCTACTGAAGCCGTTAAGAACGGGCCCCCTTTTCCACTGGTTTGAGAGCTGAGCGATTACATATCTGGATGTGGACGGTCCTTAGCCTATAAGCAGAAGATGGCGGACAACAACATGGCGGAACATTTTCTTCAAGTGCAAACTGTACTTCTTGCTTTGAGGGCATATATCTCACCATCCAGAATCAGCTCAATCAGCATCTGTGCACAGTCCAGAGGGATTGTCATAGACAACGATTATTCACAAGACACCGGGCACCATGTTGGTGGAAAAGGGCTAACAGAGCCCTGACTTCAACCCCCTTCAACACCTTTGGGATGAACTAGAACAGAGATTGCCATCCAGGCCTTTTCGTCCAACATCAGTGTCTGTCTTCACAAATGCTCTTCTGGATAAATGGTGGCAAAGAATTCTACAGACACACTCCAAAATCATGTAAGTACAGTGGAAGCTGTTATAGTGGCAAAGGGGGGACCAGTTAAGGCTCATGCACGGCTGAGGTGTAATGTGTAGGTGTCCCAATATTTTTGTATACGTATACTGTATATCTAAATGACCTCAGATCTGATTGGTTGTCTTGTCCAAGTGTCAGGAACAAAGAACTTGGCTGGACGTGCGCAGAGCTAAAAGTCAGATGAGTTTTATTAAACAATCTGGTAGTCAAACACAGCAACAAAGTGCGACCAAACATAACAGGAGGGCAATGCAAGGTCAGAGTGGAGAGACAGGCAAAGGTCAGAACCAGGAGCATCAGACAACGAGGCAACCAAAATGAAAGGGGCAATCGAAGAGAGGAGTCAGGAGAACAGAAGGAGGTCAAAAACCAGAGAGGTGAGCAAATGGGCAACCAGAATAAGGGATAAGGCAAAAGAGGTAGTCAAAGGCAAAGAGGGAGTCAAGGCCAGAGTAGAATAGACCGTTCAGTAGCGGAAACAAAGTTGGCAAAATTTCGCAGTGAGTGAGTGAGTGAGTGAGGGAGGGAGGTGTTGAAATGCAGCCTGTGGAAAGATCCACAGGTGCAAGCAATCAGTATTCTGGAGAGGGTGGGCATGGGAGTGAGGTATGATTGGACGACTGGGAACATGTGGGGGTGACATCATCGGGTGATGCACTCTGGGAAGTGGAGTTCGGGAGATCAGCGGTGTCAGGGAAACCCGGAAGCGTGACACCAAGCTAAAACACTCCTTGTAACTTCAACTTCAACATCAATAGGTGGGGCTAAACTGGCGTGGGGTGCAGGTGGATATGCAAATGCAGCCATATTATATCACAAAGATAATGAATTTAAAACAAAGGGCTTTGCATTTTAGTTGGCATGTTTAAATTGGCCTCATGGATCTAATTAATTTTTTTCTGATTATGTGTTCATAGATGGCTGGCCGTATCTATCCCTGCAGTTCATAAACCAATGTGTTACTTCACTATCGATGTTAATCATCTGTCAGTGTTAGTGGCAGCTTGCTGCAAGAATGATTTGCGCACATGTCAGGAGCCAAATGCATGAGGAAGAAGAAATGTCGTTCTTAGGCATTCACCATATTAAAATGTTGTCACCATCAGGGAACTAGAGCAGGGTTCACTGAGAGTGTAAGAGAGTGAGGTTGTTTGATGAGCACTCAGGTGGTGTTTTCGCACTTGTCAGAATGAGACGAACTGAGGAACTAACTTGGGTGTGACAGCACCCTAAAGGCTAAGAGCTTTGTCATGCTCAGGTGAAGTACTATTCTAACGGGATTTGTTTTCCATGGGGAGGTGCGGTGATGTAACATTATTAGAGGATGTCTGTAATGTTTATGACTGATTCATACAGGATAAGAAATCTGGGCATCAATTACAGAAAAGTAAGTGGCTACACAGTTCACACGTTGCCATTGCGCCAAAACATGTTCTATACGCAGTATGTTCGGGCTGATTACAAGTAGATAACATGTACAAACATTCAATTAAATTCTTATTTCATCAGCACTCAGACACCAAATCAAATTATTTTTATGACCTGTTTTATAGCATGGGATTATCATGGGATTATAATGACAAGGGATTATTTCTTCGGCCTGTTTTACAACATGGTATTATTAAAACCTGGTGGAATTTTGATGGCCCATTGTATTGCATGGAATTCATGTAACCTGGGATTTTTATAACCTACTGTAATTTCAATGTCTTATTTTATAGCATGGGATTATTATCATTTGGCATCATTTCTATGGCCCATTTTATATCATGGGATTAATGCAACCTGGATCATTCTCATGGCCCATTTTATAACTTGAAATTAATGTAAACTGGGGTTATTTCTCCAGTTGCTTTTATGGCAGGGGGGCTAATGTAACCTGGGGTTATTTTTATGGCCCATTTATAGTTTGGGATTATTATAAACTGGTGTCATTTTTATGGCCTATTTTATAACACAGTATAATTATAATTATTATTAATTATATGGGATTATTTCTATGGCTCATTTTATAGCAAGGGTTTGATGTGACCTGGGGTTAATTCTATGACTCATTTTATATCATGGGATTATTATAGCCTGGGATTATTTTGATGTCCCATTTTTATTATGGAATTAACGTAACCTGGCATTATTTTTACAGTTCCTTGTATAGTGTGGGGTTAATGTAATCTGGGATTATTTTTATGGCCCATTGTATAGCATGGGATTAATGTAACCTGGTATATTTTCTCCAGTTCCTTTTATAGCATGGGATTAATGTAACCTGTGATTATTTTGATGTCCCATTTTTATTATGGGATTACTGTAATCTCGTATTATTTTTACAGTTCCTTGTATAGTGTGGGGTTAATGTAATCTGGGATTATTTCTATGGCCCATTTTATAGCATGGGATTAATGTAACCTGGCATAATTTCTCCAGTTCCTTTTATAGCATGGGGTTAATGTAACCTGGGTTTTTTTCTATGGTCCATTTCATAGCACAGGATTAATGTAACCTGGGATTATTTCTATGGCCTATTTCAAAGCACAAGTGTAATATAAACTGGGATTATATCAATGGGAGGTTTTATAGATCATGGTTAATATAACCTTGGATTATTTACAGTCCTTAAAAACAGGGGAATTTATGTCATTTCTCCCCACATAAAATAATCCCATCCAAACCGAGATTAAGTGTATTAAATGAACTGGTTATAATCAGTAATGCTTCTTTCCGATTGGAAAGCATTAGCTCTCTGCCTCCGTTTAACACATCTGGAGGCAAACTGGATGCCTGCCATCAGCGAATGCGACAGTGTGGCAAAGGCCGTAAGCAGTGTCTGTGTGAAGGCAGACAGCTTGCTCTCTCAGCATGGGAGCTTTCAGTAATTGGGTAAATCACTCTCATGTTTCTTCTGCTGGCTCAGCAGTACTGTGTCAAAGCTGAAAACTCCACCTGAGCTACAACTCTTCCCATACTGAGGAAGTTGGGAGGCGTGTTGGAATTATTCATGCCTCAGGTTCTTTATGTTCTCCACAACCTTCTCTTTTTCAGTGCACCCCTCCAAAGTGCTTTACTGCTTTGTGTTTTTTCGGGTGAAGCCTTGTGTCAGCAGATCCTCTCATGTTGGTGTATTTGAAGACCGTGTTCTTCGTGATTTGTGCAAGGCCATTCACACAGTGCCGGAGGGGAGGTTAGCGAAAGGGTGTTTAAGACCTGTATCTGAGGGAGTCGGGTTTTCTGTTCTATGGTTGCATATATCACACAGCCCCAGTGCACAGGAGACCTAGCCACAGTGGTGTTCAAGTCAAGGGACCATTCCTAAAGCTTTAGCTACTGCACAGCAGATTTAACGTATGAGCTTTGCTCCCTAAAGGACATCTGTACACATGCGTTTGTTGACGAGCTGAGGAAATTGTTTCCCCTTGCATCACACGGGAATATGGAAGCTACAGATTACCCTCATGATTTTGGTTGTTCTATGTGCAAATAACTAAAATCAACATCCCGTTTTGTCACACAGGATTATTATAACCTGGGATTACTTTTATGTCCCATTTCATAACACAGGATTATTATAATTTGGGATTTTTTTTTTCTATATCTCATTTTATAGCATGGGATTAATAGAACCTGGGATTATTTCTATGGCCCATTTTATAGCATGGGATTAATGTAGTCTGGGGTTATTAATATGGCCCATTTTATAGCATGGGATTAATGTAATCTGGAGTTATTTCTACGGCCATTGTTATAGCATTGGGTAAATATAACCTGGGGTTATTTCTACAGTTCCTTTTCTAGCATAGAATTATTATTATTCTACGGGATTATTTCTATTCCCCATTTTATAACATGGGATTAATAGAACCAGTGATTATTTCTATAGTTTAGTATAGTAATCTGTAGAGGCCATATGTCTGCATGATGCATGTGCACACAAACAGTAGATTTGGAAACTTTGGAAGTTGCAAACTCTTAAGGCTTGTTTGGTGTGAGATGGGCAAAAACAGACCACACTGTTTTTGCATGAGATGAAATTATTTCTTTGCATGCGTGACTGAAAGGTTTGATGACTTTTGGCATCCAGAAAAACTACAAACTACTGAGGGATGACACAGACAAGGTTACAGCCTACATAGTAATCATTCAGAAACACATTAGCCGTGATGTACACAGGGAATTTTATTGGTTTCCCATTAGTCATGTGACTGTCTTGCATGCTTTTATGCCTTTTTGCTCTCACCAACAAATAAAAGCCAGTCCGAGATTTACTCTGGGTTTTTCTCCATACATGTCTTTGGCAATTGCAGTCAAAGAGATGCTGTAGGTCTACAGCAATGGTTTCCAAAATGCCCCTGGCTTATCTAGATGTTGTTCTGCATACTTCAGACGATGGCTTTTGCAAAGAGTTTGCAGGTAAGGTTTCCTTCTGATGACTCACTCTTGCAGTTCAAATAGTATAGCTTATAGTTTCCTGCAGAGATTGTGCTTCTCTTCACTTCAAAACCCAACAGAATATGTCTTTAGGCCAGGGGTATCCAACCACAACCACAAGCTGCAAGAACAGCTTCAATCTGCCTTTACATATTTTCTAGAACAGGGGTTCTCTACGTTTTCAGCCCCATAAGTTCTAAATATACTGAATATAACACTAATATGTATATACACTCACTGTCAAAAGAATAGCTGAATGAAGTGTGGGATTGCAGGGCTATTGGGAAGGAAGATAAAGGTTACCAGGAACAATCAATGATGAAACATTTAGACTGATATGATCAATATTTATTGAGCTACACATACAGAAGTAGTGTCTCTCAGTATGGCGTTAGGCCACCGTGTTTGCTGATGCAACATGCCGGACGTCTCGGCATGGAGTTGTAGAGGTTCCTAATGGTGTCCTGTGATAATCCATCCTATGCAGCTTGAATATTCTCACGCAGTTCCTGCAGATTGGGCAGGTGGAGTGACACCAGGCCATCTTGGCCCTGACCACGGTGCCTCCACACACAGAATTATTGGTCGTCTCCACCAAGACAAAAGCGGGACTCGTCACTGAAGATGACCCACTGCCATTCTGAGTCACTCCATGACAGTCTGGCACGACACCACTGCAGTCTTTGGTGATGTTGACGTGGTGTTAAGGGCAGTCGTTGTAACAGTCTGTGTGCATGTAGTCCTGCGTCATGCAGCCATCTGCCAATGGTGCTGGCGCTAACAGGATGACTCATGGAGGGCATCACTGCTCGCTGAATGTCTGCAATCGTGGGTGTTGAGTCAGTCAGGTGCAGCAATAAGACCAGTTCTTGCTTACGTCACATGCATGACCTAGCGTGAAACTTGAATCATTTGCATGTCCCTATGATGTCAAACCTACCCACCAAGTTTCATACCTGTCGATTGATTATTTTTGGCTGCAGCTATTCGTGCTAGTATTCTTTTGACAGTGAGTGTATATGACGTGACCAGCCCACTACAAACTACTGCCTCCCCCTGACTACAGGCCCACGGACCACTAGAGGGTTCTTCATGGCCCACTGGTGGTCCGTGGCACATAGGTTGAGAAACCCTGTTCTAGGAGTATCTGGAACAGTGCTGGACAAATGGAGTACCATGCTCCCAAGAGATATTCCCCTAGTTGGTGTTGCACTGATGGTGTTGGAAAGCGTTGTATAACACAGCAGGTCAAAGTCTCCCAAAGTAAAGGTCGGGGTGACTGGGACGGTCATACCATATGATCTAGATCATTTTCATCCACATCTATCCATTCACTGACCACCCGTACCCTGTTAATGGGGGCACTGACCCACACAAGATAAAGGCTTTCAATCAGAATAACATTGTATTGAATTGTGAACAAGTGTATCTAACCCCCACCACAGTGCCTCGGTTTACCCCACTACACTGGACACATGTGCTCATGAGGGTGCTAACAGGACCCTAGAGGACTGGCAACATATGGTGTAATCTAATGAGTCATGGTAGCAGTTGTTTCTGGTTGATGGTAGGGTTTGTGTGAGCCATGGACTCCATGAAGCCATGGACCACTGTTGTCAACAAGGCCAATGCAGGCTGGTGGTGGTTCCATACTGGTGTGGGTTGGGTCAACTGGTTGGCCTAAACACGTCATGGATCGGTGCTTGCTACATTTCCCTGCTTGGTGACCATTTGTAGCACTTCATGGTCTTCTTGCACACCTACAATGATGAGATATTCCAGCAGCCATCAAGCCCAAGTTGTCCAGAATTGGTTCAAGGAGCCTTCTAGAGAGTTCTGATAAATGGTGCAGCCTGCATGTTCGCCCGGCATGAGCCCAAGTGAGGAATTCCACTACCATGCCTAATTCAAACACTGATACTTGACGATGCCAAGTCATGAGCACGCTGGCTAGTGTTTAACCTGGCTAGTGTTGAGCGCACAAGATAACATCTCAAATCTTCTGCAGATATAAACATTCCCAAGCCATCCCTAACGCCAGGTGTGTCTTGAATTACAGTTTCGGTTTAGATCAGGAATTCTGATTTCAGGGCTTTACCATCGCTCATGGTAAAGGATGACTTCACCAGTGCCTGTATGTGATTTTTGGACCACTGAACTCTCAAATGGTCCTTCATCTTTAAGATTTTAAGGCTTGTGAACTGCAGCCCTACTATCATTTCCCTCTCTATGTAGCTGTGAATGGACTGTTGTTGATTCTGATCATGTCCCACACTGGAATTCTCAGTCAGGGGAACAGATTTCTTCTGTTTTCCTAGCGTATGTGTATGGTGTTGACTGAATGTATGCTGTTGAGTAATGTCTTTCTTGTAGATCTAAAAGCAGGTGCCACTTTAGCCTCTGTTCCTGATGGAACACTAGCCAGCAGCTCTTTTCATCTTGCCTTCTTATATACATTATGTATATGCACTTATATACATTATGTATTAGGTATGCCTACCTTGTATCTACATTTGTTGCTCATTTTGTCAGCTCCCATATAGGTGCATCCCAACCCCATATCCCGACTACCACATAGGTGTAGTTTGACAATTACAGACTGTAGTCCATCTGATTCTTTGCATACATTATCCCATCTCTTCCCATTAATCAACGTTCAGGACCACCACAGAGCAGGTATTATATGGGTGGTGGATCATTCCCAGCACTGGTGTGTATTAGACACTCCTACCTTGCTGGTCCACCAGAGATTATAGCTCATCTGCTGCTGCACAGTGCAGTGTTGGTCATCCTCTAGCCCTTCATCAGTGGTCACAAGACACTGCCCACAGGACATTGTTGGCTGGACAGTTTTGGTTGGTGGATGCTCCTCAGTAGTGGACACTGAAAAAGCTCAGTGACCCCGTAGTGCTGAGAATGATCTAATGAGCAAAAATGATGGTGCAGAAGACCTCTCCAACTGATAAGATTGGAGGTGGAGCCAGTGGCACAGGGAGCATTTCACTGGTCGAGGAGAAGAATAGATTCAATTCAGTGCCTGCAAATTCAGGAATCAAATATCACACCATCTGTAAAAAAGCTGAAGATGAAAAGAGGGTGGCTTCTACAACAGGATAATGATCCTAAACACACCTCAAAATCCAGAAGAGCCGCAAGCTGAAGGTTTTGCCATGGCCCTCTCAGTCCACTGACCGAAACATTATCAAAAATCTGTGGATAGACTTTAATTGAGCAGTGCGTGCAAGACGCCCTTTGCAAGGAAGAATAGGCGAAAATGCCCCAAACAAGAATTAAAAGACTCTTACCCTAAATTCAGGCTAGCAGGCGACATGTTGCTTTCGTTGTCCCAAGTTTGCCTCTTGTGGGTGTGTTCAAGGCCACTGACATTGTCACATGTGGGTGTGTACAGGGTCTGGGAAAGCTAACTAGTTTTTACAGCACATATTGACGAACAAATGTGGAAAAAACCTAACAGCTTGCATTCGTGGCTAGCTTTTTTGGCTGGCTAACCTAGATAGCCATCAAGTGACTTAACTCCCCAGAGACACCAACAATATCTACTACTTTCCTCCACACTTCATTTCTATTACAATGTATACATACAAAGACACATCATAATTAAAAGAAGAAACTCTTTTTTTAAAAGAAGAAGCTCGAAACTGTTAAGCATAGGAATTAACTTTGTTTAGGAACAAACAAGTTCAGGGAGCAAAAGCAGGCAACCATGGACCCCCATGTCTGTGATTAGTCTGAAGAATTTGTTGGAGCCAATTGATTGGCAACATTGCTTCACTGCACCATAATTTATTTGCATAACGCTCTAGAAGAAATTCTAAACTCAACCAACCTACATACCTACCTATCCACCTACCCACAAACCTACATACCTACCCATCAGCCTACCAACCTACCTACTTACCTATCCACCAACCTACTAATCTACTTACCTACCTACCAACCTACTTACCTAACCTACCTATCAACCTAACTACCTACTAACCAACCTACATACCTACCTATCCACAAACCTACATACCTACCCATCAGCCTACCAACCAACCTACATACCTACCTACCCACCCATCAGTCTACCAACCAACCTACATACCTACCCACTGCACCATAATTTATTTGCATAACGTTTTAGAAGAAATTCTAAACTCAATTTGTTGCTTGTCACGACTACAAGTTGTGTACTCTCACAGGAAATGACTGGTTGCTTGTCACGCTGTCGACTGTTGGTGTGAACATAGGGTTAGGTGGCTACGAAAGCATGTTCTCCAAACCCTTCTATTCCCTTTTATTAAAAGATGGAAATAAAGAGAACATCATTTTGCACTTTGGAAATGAATAAAAAGGCAATAGAATCGAACAGAATTGTGTTTTCTGTTGCAGCTTAAACCAAGTAACGGAGCTGATGATTGTTCTTATTAATATCTTCTGAACTGTTGCAGCATTGGGTTCTCATTTCAGAATCATTCATGGAATATTTAAGCTATAATCTGTTGTGCACACCCCATAGGCATTTCCTTCTTCAACATGCAAATGACTGTGTTGACGCCTGGAGCGCTGTTAGACAAATACCGCAGATGCAGCTTCCTCTGTGATTTATTAAATGGATAGTATAAGCTAATTAGATTTATCATCAGCAGGGTGGGCTGAACAGGATGAGAACATGCCAACAGTAATGGCAGAAGTCAGAATCACAGGTGGTGTTAAAAGGATCCAGTGGCAGTGAAAATGCAGCAAAATAAAATCTGCCTATAGATGAAGCATAGCACGTGAACATCACTGACTATACACTTATGGCTGTTTTTCCAGGAATGATCCACCAGGAGCTTCGGTACCGTGAAGGTGGGATTAGTTTTACAGGCGTGTGTCCAAGCAGTAATATTACCACAAACTGTCTGTAAGGTTTATGGACAATTTGGAGTCAACGTGATCAAGATATCTCTCTATATGCTACAGTGCCCACTTGACAGGTGGACACAAGTGGACAACAATGTCCTAATGTTTAAATCAATTGTAATTCCTTTCATTTCTTTAACTGTGCTCTACCCCTTTCTCTTCACCCTGTACACCACTGACTTCCAGCACAGGTCGGACCTCTGGGACCTTCAGAAATGTGGTGGCCGGGTGAATCGGGGATGGCCAGAGGCCTTCTGGACAGCTTTGTTGAGTGGTGTGCAAGGAACCATCTGCTCCTTCAGGAGGAAGCGGGCCATTATCAGTACCATTACCATCATGGTAATATACCATCATTATATATATTTTATTCTATTTATGCATCTGTATAGTAATGTATGGCAATACTTTGCTCTTGTTGTGCCAGCCAACCTACCTACAAACTTACCTATCTATCAACCAACCTGCCTACCAACCTACTTACCTAACTACCAACCTAACTACCTACCTACCAACCTAAATACTTACCTACCAACCTAAATACTTACCTACCAACCTAACTACCAACCTACAAACTTACTTACCAACCTAATTACCGACCCACCTACTTACAAACATATATACCTGCCAATCTAACTACTTACTTACCTACCAATCAACCTTCCTATCAACCTACCTACTTACCTACCAACCTACCTACAAACCTACTTACAAACCTACTGACCTACCAACCTAACTACCTGTTAGTGAATAAACACTAACAGATGTACAGTATATATTGTAATGCTTTGGCACTTACACTGAGATTAATGTTTCTAATCTCTAGGTATGAACGCTGGTTTGGGATTGCTAGTTTGTGCACTTCTGCTGTATTTAACTCTGTATTCTTCTTTCTATGTCTTAGCACTAACCCTGGTTGGGCCAGCATGTGAGCTCAAGGCGAGTTTTATACTCTAACCTTCTTGTACTAGCTAGGAGACATTCTCTGATGGAACACCAAGTAGGTAGGAACACCTACCTATCAAACTACCATCCAACCTACCTACCAACTTACTTACTTACCAATCTAACTACCTACCTACCAACCTAATTACCTACCTACCTACCTACCTACCTACCTACCTACCAACAAACCTACCTACCTACCTACTTCTAACTAAATGTCTGGTCTTTGTACACTGGGCAGGTTAGTAGGTTAGTCCTTTTTGATTTTGGCCACAGAGAATAATCTAAATGATTATTGATCAAGCCTTTCACGATTTCTACATAATCACCTGATTTAGATTACGTGAGTTTGTTTAGATGTCAAAATGATGATGTACTGTAACAAGCATAATGTGAGCCAGATGGGATTTCATTAGTTGGCTTCAGCCAAATAAATGTAAATAGAAGAAATCACTTTTCCAGTTTCTTGTTTTAGCTGTGCACTGTAATATGTTTAGGGGGAATGTTTGCTCATTTAATAGCTTGCATAGTTAATGCTAGCTAATTTTAGCTTGTGTACTTGGAAAGCAAGCGTTTTTATCTTGCATGTTTACAGTCCCTGGAGAAAAAACTTTGGTTGACTCTATGTAGCTGTAGACACTTGTTAGCTGTGAGATAAATAGAGCTAGGAAGGAGGAAAGCTAAAAGGCATGAATACATGAACACAGTAGACAATTAATTAATTGTTACATAATTAATGATTTATCAGCTAAAATTTCTTGACTGGGAGAGGTCTACTTTGAGCGCCTGCTCACTAGGAGAAACTCCTTTCACACAGGAAGTGAAGGAATATTTATTATTGTTCAATTTGCATGGGAATACGATAACCTGGGTTATATCTACACTTCATTTCTTAGTGGATATCACTATCAAGTGAGCTCCAGATATTATGTTGTGAGCATCTTATGTATACCCCGAAGTAGGTTGGTGCAGGTGGGTATGGCATATAGTTGAAACAGGCAGGTGCAGGTAAACATTTTGTAGGTACAGATAAACATGATTCATGTTGGGACTGGGCCGGTGCCAGCAATAATAATCATGGGATTATTTTATAATATTATAATTAATAATACTGCTAATTTCAGGGGTATTTTCACACATACCATAAATATGTGGTGAGCACCAGATGCTGTGTGGTAAGCATCCAGTATGATTAGGTGAGCACCAGATACTATGTGGTGAGAACCAGATGCTACCATATGTTATTGAAATAATACACCATATATATTGTGCACACCACAAAATATCTGGTGTTCACCTAATAGTATCAGGTGCTTACCACATAGTACTGGGTGTGCACCTGATAGCATCTGATGCTCACCACATAGTATCTGATGCTCACTTAATAGTATTGGGTGCTCCCTATATAGTTTCAGGGGCACACCTGATATATCTGTTGCTCACCATATAATATCAGATGTGCACCTGTTAGTATCTGGTACTCTCAACATCACATCTGGTGCGAACCTGATAGTAGCTGGTGTCCACCTGATTTTTCCGTAGGAAAAAAATCTACCAAGTTCCTTTTATTTTTTTGTACCACGTCATACATATTTACGGTACACACGTGCTGAAAAAGAGGGTCCGGTTTATTGTGGTCTCAAATGGGTCTGAGGCACAACCCGTGCTACAGAATTACACAATTTTAAGAATTGGATTTGTACTTTAGTGTGCATCTGATTACATTCAGTGCAATGGCAAAGTTGCCATGTTTTGCTTACATGAGAAGTTATAGGGCCTATGTAGGGCCTCTTTTCAGAAATGGGTTGGATATTTTGGGCCTGGTTATATTGAATTTATATAGGACTCTAGTGTCCATTCCTTTTCACACATAAGCACTGCATGAAAGGTTTACTGAATGGGATTTATTTGTTTATTTATTTATTTATTTGGATGGAGAGGGCCGTCTTCGCTCCAAACAGCAAGGGACCTCCACGGATGAATAACTGAGTTCCGGGAATAACAAAAGGTGGGAGACTAGCTGCAAATGCCTTTGAGTGCAATGCAGAGGACTCTGGCATTTGGGAGCTGTCGGTGAAAGAGACAGAAGCCTTTTTTGTAATCGGCCACACAGTTTGGTGGACAGAGGCTTTCTGGTATGAAGGAGCCTGGATTTGTTCTAAGGAGGTTTAAGGCGGTTTTGCTGTATTGAGCTTATTGTATTACTTAAACTAACAACCAGCATATTAGCACCAGAATTAAACACTGTAGTCAGGTACACGGAACCTTGGTATAGATTCTACCGTGTTCGTACCGCGTACCACCACTACAGTGACAGGTTCATTTTAGTATAGTTGAACTGCACATGAAATGTGCATGCATTGCCCGAGACTAGAGGTCTGGACAAGGCGGGTTCACCCGCAGGTCCAGTATTTTCTGCTAAATAATCTGCGGGCGGCTCATTGTGAGCGCACAGATTAGATTAGAACCATCTTGCTCACACCAGAAACTATTATGTGCGCACCAGATGCTATGTGGTGAGTACTAGTTACTATCAGGTGCATATCTGTGTGGTGAGGACCAGATACTATCAGATGTGCACCTGATACTATTTGGAGAGCACCCAATACTTTTAAGTGAGCGTCAGATACTATGTGGTGAGCACCAAATGCTATCAGGTGCACACCCAGTCCTCGACACTATTACAGTACAAATTTGCCAGTTGTGCTTACACACAGAGGAATTCAACCTCCACATTTAAGTTCAAGTTCATTTGCACATGTCAGGACATCCATGCAACACCCACATGCACTAGTGAACACACACCAGGGGGCTAGGGGGCATTGAGCACACATGCCCGGAGCAATGGGCAGCGCTGTTGGGGGGTTAGGAGCAGTGGGAAGCAGTTGGGGGTTAGGTGCCTTTGCTCAAGGGCACTTCAGTCATGTCCTTTTGGTTTAGGGAATCAAACCGGACGACCTTCTGATCAGAGAAACAGCCAATAGGTTGTGGGCTCGTGTCGGTCTAAATGATGGCTGATGTGGGGTGGAGTGGGTGTCACATGGTGCAGTGCTCCTGGTTTGGTGCAGTGTGCCAATTCACATGACTTTGTTTAGCCTAAAAATGCTCAAAATTATTTACTTCTATTTTGCAGCACTGTAAGGTCCATTTGTGAGGCTGGTGTTACAAGTCTGGAGGCTGCTTCGGCATGACACAGGTTTGCGTGGACACGTCACACACCACCAGAGCAGATTACAGCAAACCCAGCAGGCGCTAACGAGAACCACATGCATACCTCAAAGTAGGTGGGTGCGGGTGGGCATGGCAACGGTTGAAGCGGACGGGTGCCAGCAAAAATAATCAGGCCCCTGCAGACCTCTACCTGGGACAAACAGTAGGTGGTGCTATACAATTACTAATACTACTACTAAGTGTCTTTTCAGCGCCATTTTCACAGATATAGATAAAAACAGAAGTTGACAATATACACTATATGGCCAAAAGTAAGTGGACACCTGACCATCAGACCTATGAGTTGGTTGAATAACTCATTTCATCCCAAAGATGTTCAGTGAGGTTGAGCTCAGCATTCTGTGGAGTCTTTATGGAGTTGGCTTTGTCCACAGGGGTACAGTCATGTCGGAACAAGAAAGGGTCTTCCCCAAACTGGACAGTCTTGTATAAAATGTTTTTAGCATTAAGACCACCCTTCACAAACCCTGAAAACAGCCGCAGACCATTATCCCCCCTCCACCAAACTTTCCTGCTGGTGATATACATTCTGGCGGATGGCGTTCTTGACAAGGACAGACTTCACTGTTGGTATCCACCAAAACCAGATTCATGGTTTCCACTGCTCCAGAGTCCATTGGTGGTGCTTTACATCACTGCTTGCCTATGGGAGTTCTTGTTGCTTCCAGAGGCTGTTTGCTCCTAAATGCTCCCATTTCACAGTAATAGCACTGACTGATCTAGTGTGGTAGAAATTTGTGACTTGTGGTAAAGGTTGCACCCTATGACAGTCCCACAGTTAAAGTCACTAAGCTCTTCAGTACTACCCATTCTACTGCCAGTCTTTGTATATGGAGACTACATGGCTCTGTGCTTGATCTGTTAGCAGTTCATATGGCTCAATAATCTGAACTCAATAATTAGGATGGATGTCCGCATACTTTTGGCCAGTGTATATGCTGATATTACCAGCCTACCAAAATCAGTTGGCCCGTGTTCAGCATTCCAGATGTACTGCAATAACCAGAAAAGCATATAGTAACATATTGCGTCACAATGTCATCTTGTTACTCAACCTGACTGTAATCTCATTTTTGGTTAACTGCTTATAAATAAATAATCCTGCCATGATTATTTTATGATGGCTTTTAATTGGCCTCTTTGGTTTATAATGAAACTTGCTATCAGTGTAATTTTCCACATGGTTTCTTCTCTTCATTATGAATATTATTTTGGGCCTGAACATTTCCATGATAATTAGCCTATAGATGGCACTTTTTTCCTTTCCCTTCCAGACAAGCTTAACGAGATGCGTCTTTGATTTCAGCTAGAGGAAGTGACCATAGTGCTTTGCTCATACATCCATCATTCACTTGATATAGGCATATGTTACACATACGGTGATTTAGTTTTAATATAGTACATATTCAGATCTTGTTAGCATTTCAGTTCCTGGAGCTGGAGTAAAAATATGTGCTAAGGGCTAAGCTGTTCCAGCACTTGCCTAGAACTGTATTTACATTTAATTTACATGACATGCTCCACTTCAGTGCTGTGCAAAAGTCAGAGATCCCCCCCNTTTCGTTCATCTGTAGGCATTTTGACAAAATTAGATCAACCAGAACATAAGCAAGGAGAAACCCCAAGAAAATGGGATCCCTAACTACCTAGTGGAACACCCAGCAGACCACCAAAACCACACATGCTTCAGATCTAAAGAGATCAGTGTCCATCTTTCCACTGTGAGACGAGATGACTCAGCCAACACTATGGGCCTGAAAGGATGTGCAGCTGTAAAGAAGTTCCTCACTGAGTTAAAAAGACAGGCACATCAAGATGTTGTTCTCGGGTCAGTGGGCTGACCACCCCAGAGTCCAGACCTCAACATCATGCAACCAAGTTCTAAGACTGGACTTTGAAGGTGTGGAAAAATGTCTCTGCAGATTCCTTTGAAAACTGGAAGAACATCTCCTGAAAAGAATGGAACCTGAATGCTTGGGAATCAAAATCCAGTTTACAGCAAGGAGGACCGAGGTGTGACCCACTACACTGCACTAGTCACAGGCTGGAGGTTAGGGAACCAGCTTTGTGACCGGAGGATCATCGGTTCGATTCCCTGAACAGGACACGACTTACTGTAAGTGCCCTTGAACAAGGTACTTAATGCCCAACTGCTCTCCGGGTGCTGTGGATAGGGCTGCCCACCACTCCAATCAAGTTCATGGATGGGTTAAATGCGGAAGACAAATTCCTTCACAAATGGCAAAATGATTTTAAACCTAAACCAACCATCAACCAGTTAGTCTCTACGAACAAAGATCAGATTTGTTGAGCTTGGGGTTTTCTCTGGAATTCTTTATGGATGTGAAAGCTAGAACATGTGAGGCAGGGAAAAAGTGGACACCTTTGAACTTTAGCGCTGGTAATGGCTTTTGAGAATACCTTGGACGGCAAAGAAAACGAACCAATCGATCCTCAAAGGAATCAAGCCTTACCTCTCCATCAAATCCCAAATACCCAAACTGAAGCTCCTATATTGGACATGTTATGGGAAAAACAATCAATTGCAATCAAGACAATTATGCTTGGAATTATGCTTAAAGATAAGAAAGGAAGAGGATGACCTGCAACAAGATGGATGGATACAATCAGAGTAACCATGACCCAGCCAATCAGAAGCCCCAAACAGAAGACTGTATATTCCGGAGGAACATTATCCCAATGAGCTTCAGGAGATGGAATCAGCTTGACGGGACTTGATGATGATAATAATGATAGTATTAAAAAGCTGTTGGATCGAATAGACAATCAGTAAAGATGAACGAAGAAACTGCTGCCTACACTCGTTTTACCTCTTCTTATGCTCTACTAATGATATATTTCTTTTACTTTGCTTTCCATTCAAATACAAACTCACATTCCTTATAGATTCTTATTTGTATGAAACTTGCATTCGATTTGAATCGTAATTCCTACAGCATGTATTATTAAACCTGTCCGCAGGGTCCTGTGATATTGGTATTTGTCCTTGGAGCCTTTCGTATAGCTGGTTTTAATTAAAGATATGGCAAGAAGAAGGCGGCAGAGTCATAAGTCTGGTCAGGGATGGCTGCTAAGTAAATAATGTATTATGAGATTTAGCTGTGCCCACTGCTAAAGGTAGATTCAGGGCAGCACTGATATAGATCATCTCCTCTGCGTAAGCCCACCGTGTTTTGTGGGTGGCTGTTTGTTTTTTCATTTTCCTCCATAACACCAAATTTCAGACGGGGAAAAAGGATGCAGCGGCTGATTATCTTGATTGACGTCCGCATGGCCCCTGCGGAAAGAAGCTTGAAACTCAATGGCATGTTGACAAAATGTATATTCGATTGGAATAGTCAGGATGTAAACAGTGGTGGTGATGGGAATCAGACGTCTGAAGGGTTTGATATCTCTAAATGCTCCAACAAAGAAAGTTGTTGCATGAAATGGTTGGGAATCTGCTCCATGATGTTGGCTTTATGGTGGTTTTATGATCAAATTATTGTTCAAACCATTATGGTGAATGGAGAAGAACATGCAGGCCATTTTAAGGAAAAGTTGTCCACGAAGAAATTAAGCTCACCCGACAAAAAAAATTGTCACCTGTTACTGAAACGTACCTAATAGCATGTAATTCCTCTACAAGCACCAGTAACAGCTGTGATTGGATTTGGCATGGACTGGACAAGTGTCTGGATGTAGGCCATACCAATGTTCAAACACTCTTGCATCAAAGAATTGAGCAGTTGGACCTGATTTGGTGGATGCCTTCCCTTGTGTTTTACTGGTTGTTCCAGGAGGTCCCACAGATTTCCAAGAGGATTCAAATTTGGGGGTTTTGTGGGCCAGTTGAGATGTGTAAATGCCCCTGAATGTTCATCATGCCAGCCGGTCACGTTTACAGCTCCATGAGCATGAGAACTATCACCCTGGAATACAGGGATAGAAATGTTATCTTGGTAAGATGATGAGCAAAAGGCAAAACCTAGATGGCCAGCAGCTCAATGTAGGCACTGTGGTTCAAATGTACTGTCACCTCAACCAAAGAACCCATTTCCACCTAACTAAAACACCCCCAGAACATCACAGAGGAGACTCGGTTTTGTCTGGGGAGCTTATGTTATAGATCCTCCGCTATTTTATGATTATCAGCATACAGAAAAAAACGTTGGTCCACATACAAATAGAAGGGACTCCCTGTTAGGAATAGGAACTCTTGGATAGTCATAAGTAAAGATCCTCTAACATCCTCTAAGGAACATAAAGCATTAGAAAATATGTATCTACCTGCCTGGTGCTTCACAAATGCTGGCCTTGACCGTAAGTGAACACAAACTATTCAAGAGCTCAGCTGTTGTGTGTGAATAGTGGAGAACTGGAACCTTGTGTTTAACAGTGCACACCTCTGACCTCACCTCTTCCTCTAATAAGGGGAAGCAGTGCTGTCTTTGTGCATAAATTTCCTCCTACACAGAAGCTTCAGTGAGCTTTGTTCATCACTCCTACAACCACTCCTTGTGTTCCTGAGAGAAAAAAAACTGCTGCTAGCATTCAGGTTACGTTCCCAACAAAACAGCTCTCGAAGGACTGATGGGCCTTGGGGTCCCAGCCCAGCCCAGCTTTCACTTGACCCAACTTGTCTTGACCCGGCTTGACCCAACTCACAAGTAAATAAGTGATTTTCGTTTTTTTAAAATATTTATTTCATTAAATTCAGAAAAGTATGTCGTGGTAGAAGCGTACAAGTGTTTTTCAGCAGGCAGTCAGGCATTCAACAGCACATCAGTAGTATCCGTTATCAGTCCTGATAAATCACAGTAAGTGCTTTATCATAATGACATCTTCCTTGCAGGCCCAAATCATTCCATGGGTCTTGTGGGCCAGGGTCCCAAGCTACTGCCACCCCCCCAAAAGCAATGATGAAGAAATCTAATATTTAACCTGTTTCAGGCTGTGATTTCCCATGTTTAAGGTAGTGTATCCTATAAAACATGAACAGACGTTTTTGTTAGCTTGATGCTGATATTATATAGGAATTCCCATTGATTGGCTAATTGTAATTCGCATTACTGATTATAACCATGGCTGGCATGGTTATAATGTTATGGCTAGATTTATTTGTCCCTGAAGCATCAAGAAATGGTTAAACAATGTCCCAACATCAATGGGACAGTGTTAGCCTCAAAAAAATAGCCAAATACCCAATACATGGGGTCCAAGCACAAACAAGCTAAGTTTATATACAAAAGATAATTGATATGGAGTCAGATTATGCCAAGTTTTGTACAATTTGACCTTTTGACCTATACTAAGGTATACTAAAAAATGACAATCGCTAAAGAATCTGATTGAAATATGTAATTATTTCAAGTCTCACTGAAGGCCAGTCTAGGCCAAGTTTTGTATGCTTTATCGTAATATCATTTCCTATACCTGATTCAAATTTTAAGATGATGACACTAAGAATGTTTGAGTTTTATAACTTAATGTAGAATTGCCAAATCTGCAGTGTTAATTAGAATGCGGTGACTGTGGCAGGCCTAAAAGGGTATATGTATTTACATACAGATTCCACAGATTGTTTCCAGACCAGTTTTCTAGGACTAGTTTGTAAATGGCTGTTTTCAAAGAACTTACAACAGAAGACAGTTTTTTGAGTTTTTCATGGTCTTTTGTTTTATTATGAGCCAATAAATACAATGCATGTACCCCAATGGTGTAGGAAACATTGGCCAAAACATAAAACACCATGTTGTAGTGCACCTTTCACACCAAATGAGCTAATCACATGTAGCTGGAGGGAGTACTACTTATTGACCATGTTTCATGTCTGTAGGTCTTGTGATATGATCTGCACAATTTGTTTTAGGACGGGACAATGGTGTGGCTCACAATAGGGATCCAGCTAGGACCCCTAAAAATGAATATACAATGCTTAAATTACACACCACATCCCAACTGAGTGTCAGTCAGTTACCGTGGAGAACAAATTCTCAATTACTTCTAAGAACCAATCCCAATCTAATGTCCGTCCTGATCAGTATACTGTAGACTCTCGAACCTCCTTCGCAGCTGCCTAATATGAATACTGATGTGTGTTTGCATACTAATGCAAGATGTATCTTATAATCAGATGTAGCACCTCCTGTTTGGATAGTACTATTCATCCTTCAGCAGATGCACATTATTTTTGGCTAATGTTTGTTTACTGTAGAGCCAGTGAAGTGGATGAGGTTGAATAAACGTTTGTGTTTGTTGATTTTACAAACTTCAATCATTATCTCTGCTCATAGGCCTGTATGGGCGATAATTAGAGGGGCTGCTACAGCGTTTGCCAGCCAAAGCAATTTAACCAGTAAAAAAAAACAATTTAACACATGAGCAGTCTTCCCACTGCCTGTTTTGTTCATGTAATAGTCGGCTATTCATTAAAAAGCTGTTCCGCACTGCTGTTCATGAGGTTAACACGAGTTACTGGGCCAAAGCTCTACACTTTCATTTTAAAGGCACTGGCTGCAGCTGCTCATTATTGATTTTATGATCCATCAGCCATTTGTTTGGGAGCTTTCCAACAGGGACTCTGGTTCTAGTCCTTTGTCAATAGTTAGCGGTGACTATGTGCATGCATATGTATGCAGTTACGTAAAGCAAATGATTTATTTTCTCTGAACTGTCATTCTGCCTTCTACACGTGCTTCAGCCACGGAAGTAAACACGGTTACCTGAATGCACCTCGGTATATTAATATGCGAGTAAATATATCATTTACATACCCACATTACTGTTTGTAATATGTTTTGCCCTTTGCCTGTATTACAGCTTCCATTAATTTACAAAATCTGCAGGATTATGTTCCCACATCTTCAGTGTGCTCAGTCGTAGAAGTTGGTTGCATTTTCGCAATCCCAAGCAACTACATTATATTGTAATGTCACATATTTAAGTAAATGATCATTTATACTTCCACACACTATATAAAACTTGCATGTCTTCAAAGGACTTTGAATCCCAAGTTTACCTCAACTAATTTCCTGGTTCCTGCTCAAACACTCAGTGAAACTACAAAGAAATTGATTTTAAATGTGTCTAGTTATCAAATAATTATGAAGTATTTTAATCTGGTTTAAGCAACTTTTTTACAACTGCCATTTTGAGTAAGAATACACGTTAAATCATGGGAACACAGTGCTCTCCACAAATATTGGCACCCCTAGTCTTGGGCAAATAGCACTGTTAAAAGCATAACTGATTGTTTATATTTTTGATCTTTCATTCAGAACAAATAAAGGAATAAAATGAAATTATTTGATTTATTTGAAATATTTTGGGGAAAAAAGTATTCTCATAAAATAATCATTTTTTTCCTCAAATCTGTGTGCTTTAATTAATACTGAGTACGGTACCCGTCAGAAGTTTAGACACACCCAACTAAACAGATATTGTTGGCTATACTCTACGGTCTTACACTTAACATCTCCAACTGATGAGAGTCTGAACCAGTACATATCCTGATATACCACATGTACTCTTGATGTACCACAGTATGATATTTCTCCATATCTCCACCTCTAATATATATTTAGTGGTGTAAAAACTTTGATCTCTTTTTCTGCCCAGTGTAAAAGCTCTAGTTCTCCTTTCAGTTTAGTGAATATTCATGATGGACAGACCAATAGAATTGCTCCAAACCTGCTTAGAAATAAACCTTGTTCTATCAGCCTCCACTGCAGGTTAAGAAAGCTGTTTCATCCTCCTGTAAAGTTCCATTCTGGAGGTGTTTAAGGTGGACTGTATAATTCCATGAGTGCTATTTTATAGTTTGATGTCTTCACCTTTATTCTACAGTACAGCATTAAGATAGACAGTTTCCTTATGTTTAGGAGTAGCCGTGTCTAAACTTTTGGCTTTACGATGTAAGTGAATACATCATTTGCATATGAAAATTACTGCTTGTGGATTGTACCTTACATGTACCTAGAACCTGTTGGATATTCCAGTTTAATTTAGAACTAGTTTAATTTAGAAAAATGCTAGGGAACTTACCATCATGCTACCCAAAATATTTAGCTAGTTCACTGGGGGATTGTACCTCACTCATCTAGTGTATCTCACACTTATCTAGAACCTGTTGGACATTTCAGTTCAGTTTAGAAAAATGGTAATGGAACATCCCATCATGTTACCCAAGATGATTACCTAGCACTTTGGGGACTGTACCTCATACCTACCTAGAACCTGACACTTACCATCATGTGAATTACAGAGTGTTTCAGAGTTCTCACACTTACCCAGTTAATTTCAGTGTAAATAAATAAAGCCAATTTTATGGAATGTTCCATTTTGTGACTTGAAATTGAAAATGACCTAGTACATTGGGGATTGCACCTTACAGGTGTTGGACATTTCAGTGTAATTTAGTCAAATTTGTCATGTCGCCTAAAAATATTTACCTGGTACATTGGTGATTTAGTGATTCATTACTTATTTAGTGTACTTCACACTTACCTAGAACCTGTCAGACATTTCAGTATAAATTAATAAAAATTATGTCACATGAAATAATTACCTTTCAGTACTTTGGGGATCGTACCTTACACATACCTAGAAACTCTTGGGTATTTCAGTTTGATTTAGTAAAAATATTAAGGAACTTGCCATCATGTTACCCAAAATATTTACCTGGTACTTTGGGGATTGGACCTCACTTGTCTAGTGTACCTCACACTTATCTAGAACCTGTTGGACATTTCAGTTCAATTTACTAGTGTGTAACATCCCATCATGTTACCCAAGATAATTACCTAGCCATTTAGGAGACTGCATGTCGTACTTATCTAGAACCTGACAGACATTTCGGTGAAACGTAATAAAACTGAACTTACCATCATGTTAATTACAGAGTGTTTCAGAGTTCTCACACTCACCCAGTTAATACCTAGAACGCACGTGACTGTTAAAGAAAACATTACCATTAAACATTACGTTATTTTATTTCTTTATTTTTATTTTTTTTATCTAGAGCCGGCTCAGCCCACCTGCACATTGTTTGCACAGTTGCACGTACTTAGCGTCTGTGTATGTCAGACTAATTAGTCGCAACATCTGTTGAACATTCAATGTGAAAGCTGATATGAAAGCGCTCGACTGCTTTGTGGCCTGTGCCAGACATGCATATTTATAGCGGCTCTGCTTTCTTCCAGGCTAGACTTTGACACACGACACTATGGCTCCCATGGAAAACTGTTTGACTCTGCATTACTAATTCATCTCCCTAAACCGAAGACATTAGTGAAGGATTTCTCTGCAGTTAAATAATGAATGAGATTTTTGTGTAGCGCACCTCTGCTGTCATTCTCCTCCACACGGTGGGGGGGGAAGGGGGTGGAATTTGGTTGCTGATGAATTAAAGCCTGTTTAGTGGATGGCTCCCTGTGTGATCAATGACTGTGACTGGGAAGGTTTGGTTTCCATTAAAGCTGGTTTTCCATTGCTCATCCATCAGGCCTATGTCTGCGTCTTCTGAAAATAATCCTTCTTCCACTGGTGCGTGTTCCCCATTTACAGAGCCATCTATGATCACTGTATCACTTGGTGTCTTGGGCTTCTTCGCTGGGGTGTTCAGCATAATGCATTGCAAATGATTCTTTTACTTTAGCATACTGTAAGATTCCAAAAATGGTACCGTTGGTACCAACACCAACATCGGTATCTTGGTATCAATAGCAAATCAATGGATTTGGCAACAAACTAATAGCCTCAGCATATTTACTCATCGAACCAGCAGCCAACCTAGGAGAAGACCACAGCCTGGACGATTCTGATTTGTAGACACAATTGACTGCATCTGAGGATCTTTTTAAGCTCCTTCATCCTTGTTCTGCTGAGTGCCATGACATCTGTGTTGACATCTGAATCATTTTTCTTCACCACTGAATCTTCGGTTCTTGATAATTGATCCAAGCAGGCACAAGTTGTCCACCATTTCCATATCTTCTCCATCAGTGGTAAAGCTAGTGGTCTTTCCTGTCTTCAAAATCTTAGTTGAGCTGAGGGCCCGTCTTCTGTTGTTCAGCCTTGCCTTCAAGTCTACCAGTGTTGGTGAGTATCACCCACATATCATGGGATACTGATGTTTCTTCCATCAATCCTGAAATCTTGTTCATCTTCCCCCAGTCCTACTTGTGTCATTAGAAGCTCCCTGGACAAAGAAAAATTGTCACCTGTGACTGAAAGGTACCTAATAGCACGAATACCAGCTGTGACTGGATTTGGCATGGACTGGACAAGTTTCTGGATGTAGACCACATCAGTGTTCAGCCACTCTTGCAGTAAAGAATTGGTCAGTTGGGCCAGATTTGGTGGATGCCTTTCCTGCCTTCCCGGTTGTTCCAGGTAGTCCCAAAGATTTCCAAGAGTATTCAAATTCTGGGGATTTTGTGGGCCAGTCCAGACGTGAATACTACTAATTCTTTATCATGCCAATCAGTTACATTTGCAGCCCTGTGAACGCGAGAACCGCAGTCGTAGAATACAGGGATAGTAATGTTACGATCCTCGGTAAGATGATGAGCAAAGGGCAAAACTTGGTTGTCCAGCAGCTCAATGTACACTGAAAAAATAAAACATTGGATGAACGTAATAAAACTGAAGTAATATAAATAATTAATTTGATTCAACCTGATTTTTTTCACTCGGTGCAAGCTATTTTATTACATTGAGGCAATCCAATTATTTTGAATTGTCCTAACCTTAGAAAAGCTTTGTCTTTAATGACCTAAGGTGAATAATCAATTCAGTTTCATGTAAAATATATACCTCAATGCAAACAATCTTGAATGTTAAAGCAAGTGATTATTTTACACTGACTCAAAAGAAGATTAGAGAAATATACAGCTCTGGAAATAAATAAGAGACCACTCCAGTTTCTTCTTAAATCAGCATCTCCACATGTAGAGCAGAGTGAGGAACAGAAGGTTGGGTTCTAGCTTTACTGGCAGATACAGTGAGCGTCTGGTTCATAAGAACAAGGTCAAGCAGCAAACACACAGGACAACACAGCGACAGACTGGCAGAGGGCCAAAACCACTCTCTGCTGACCGTGATGAGCGCCACCTCATTCCAATGTCACTTAACCACCGTAAGATGACCTCAAGTGACCTACAGAAAGACTGGCGAGCGGTGGCTGGGGTGAAATGCACAGCGAGCATGGTTCAAAAAACAGACTTCTGGAGGGTCATTAGTGATTTTCTAAATAAAAAAAACTGCAAAAACTGACGACTGTAATTATAGATTTGTGTCTTGGTTGATTCTGCATATGCATAGTTAGAACTACACTCCACATCTACACTCACCATCCATTATATCAGCTCCACTTACCATACAGGAGCACTCTGTAGTTCTACAGTTAAAGACTGTAGTCCATCTTTATTACCCTGTTCTTCAATGGTCAGGACCCCCACAGGACCACCACAGAGCAGGTATTATCTGGGTGGTGGATCATTCTCAGCACTGCAGTGACACTGACGTGGTGGTGGTGTGTTAGTGTGTGTTGTGCTGGTGTGAGTGGATCAGATACAGCAGTGCTGCTGGAGCGTTTAAACACTGTGTCCACTCACTGTCCACCTTGTCCAGCTAAACACTGTGTCCACTCCTTGCTGGTCCACCTTGTAGATGTACAGTCAGAGACAATAGTTCATCTGCTACTGCACAGTGCAGTGTTGGTCATCAGTGGTCACAGGACACTGCCCACAGGACACTGCCCACAGGATGCTGCTGGCTGGATAGTTTTGGTTGGTGGATGATTCTCAGTCCAGCAGCACTGCTGTCTCTGTCCCCTTGAATTTGTAAGATATGAATTGGGCATGTTTACTGCGCCCAATCCAAATCCTCAAATCTGGCCGTCCTTGTGTTTGTGTACATATAGTGGGATTATACCAGATGGGGCATTTCTAATCCCCTCCATTAAGTGTGGATCTTGGGAGCAGGTGCAGTGATGAGACATGCCAGGGCAGCTTTCAGTAGCTCTTTTGCTCTGTTGACCAAAAGCTCCACCCAAAAATGTGGTCTATTTTAGCCGCCTGTTGTGAGGCTGGACAAGCTTTCTAAAGGCCAAAGTTCCACTCGACCTAATCTGTGGATTTTAACAAGGGTTTAGGTTTGGCCTCATAAGAAGAGATAAAACTTCCTTGAATTGAATTAATGTGGCTACCGGCTAGTTAGTTAACCATTCCATCTATTACGCTCATCATCAAAAGAATACTACAGTAGCTGCACCCAGAAGGAATCAACCGACAGGAATGAAATTTGGTGGGTAGGTTTGACATCATAAGATTTGCGAATGATTCAAGTTTCATGCTCAGTCACACGTGTGACGTAAGCAAGGACGGGTCTTATTGCTGTGCCTGACTGACCCAACAGCCACGACTGCAGACATTCAGCGAGCAGTGATGCCCTCCATGAGTCATCCTGTTAGTGCCAGCACCATTGGCAGACGGCTGCACGACGCAGGACTACATGCATGCAGACCGTTACAACGACTCCCCTTAACACCACGTCAACGTCACCAAAGACTGCAATGGTGTCGTACCAGACTGTCATGGAGTGACTCAGAATGGCAGCGGGTCATCTTCAGTGACGAGTCCCGCTTTTGTTTTGGTGGAGACAACCAACGAATCCGTGTGTGGAGGCACCGTGGTCAGAACCAAGATGAACAGTTTGTTGTCACATGTTTTCTTTTTTGGTGGCATGATCTCTATGAAATATCATTCTGTTATTTGTAATTTATTTATTCATTCATTCATCTTCTAAACCACTTTATCCTTGATATCTGACATCAGCATTTCTAGTTCACAGTGGGAGATGCTAGGCTAACATGACTAAGCTAACAGATGCTGGAGTTGGGTTGTCTCTGCACAAATTCAGGCCTAGGAACATCTCCTAACCCACTCAACACATCCAGGTCTCGGTTTGCTTCATGCAGACACACTGAAGTGGATATAACACAGTAGGACTTGCATGAAAACGGCCAAGCAGCCATTGTGAGTAACCCGAACCACTTTTACCTTAACACAGTATGATATCATCTCAGGTGGAGCTACATGAATTCCTGAACACACAGAATAAGGTAACTTGCCAGAGAAGCTAAGAATTTGTACTTTCAAGATCACAACAAATGTCTGATTGTGATTTTAACAGCCACATTTTCGGCTGTATATGTTCAAACCTGAGTACACACACACAAAGAAATGTGTCAGCTGGATGCTGGACCACCAGGGATGCCTGGGGCTCCTTGTATGGCAGGTATTGTGTTCACTTGTGGAAAGTACCAGATGATGCTGGGCGAGATAAAGTCCATCAGCGGTGGAGACTGGAAGCTATAGATGATAGGTGCTTGAACAAATCAGCACTGAAGTTGGTGAAAAAGCTTTTTATTCATTTCTACAGTTAAACCTCATAGAGCAATGTTGCTTATGGTGCGACTTGCTAAGTGAGGACAAAATGGACAGATGGAGAAAAGTAACACTGACACTGGCATGGAGGTGGTGGTGTGTTAGTGTGTGTTGTGCTGGTGTGAAAAGGACACAGCGGTGCTGCTGGACACCTCAGAATTGTCTACCAACCAAAACTATCCAGCCAACAGTGTCCTGTGGGCAGCGTCCTGTTTTGGCAGCATCCTGTGACCACAGTCCTGTGACCACTAAAGAAGGATTAGAGGACTTTACATTTGTAGACATTTCCTTGGAACAGCTGTAACGATCACCGTTGTTGATGCTGCTGTATCTGGAGTCTTGCTTATCAGCTAAATTTCCAGTTCCACCTTAAATGATGCAGCAGTTACATTCTTGCATCTGTACAGGTGCCAGGAGGCAAATGGTTTAAGGTGGAATGGGAAATGTGAATATACAGCAACATTGGGCAATGTGAATATACAGCAAGCTAACTTCAGCTTGGTATATTAGCAAGCTAACGTCAACGTGGTGATGATACCATCACTGAACAGCATTCGCGCTAGCTTGTGGTTCCTTGCCAAAAGCCACACAGTTTGCATGTTGGTGCATCACTAGTGATTCAGCACTGATATATGCAATTCTGTCTAGATACCTTCGTTCTGTTTACTGTATATACAAACTGAAACATAACTCTTCATGTCGTAGCTTTATCATTTTTCGGTATGCAAGTTTTAGCTAACTGTCTACTACAAAGTGGGGCATTATGCGGACTATAAAAGGTGTCCAAGGTGTTTAAACAAAGTTATTTTTTTGATAGACTTTTGAAGCACATTAATAAAGGGATGTATTTATTTATGGCATGTATTTATGGTGATGAGTTTGATGACAATCTCTAGCCAACTCTAGCGTCTGTTAGCAATGTTAGCTTAGCACATAAAGCTTTAAACTGAGGAAACAGCCAGAGATATCAGAAATCATGTCTGCGTCTGGGGTAAGTGAATAAGCATATTAACTAGATTTGTTTTGACTGAATTACTCAATTAAATCCTAATTTAATTTAAAAAAAACTTTGTATTTTCTTTTAAATATATTTTTAGTGCATTTGCTGAAAAATTAATAACTTGTATATAATGGTCTTTTTGGTTCAAACCTAAAGGACTGATTGGATAAACTAGGTATTGGATGGTAACTGTACGTACTAGACTTTGAGGAGAGCTCTGGAAGTGGTTATACGCTAATATGCTAATGTGCTAATACTCTAATGCACAATGTGTTGTTTGTTTTATTGCTTACTTGCATGTAATTCTGATTTTAGTGTCCAGATAAACAGCTCTATGTATCATTATCTCAGATGCGAGGTACTGTATGTGCATAAAAGCCATTCCTATGCGTTCCGCAAGGCTACACTGTGCGGGTGCGGTTTGATCAGATGGGCCTGTGCTTTCAACGAAGGAGATTAATAAACAGAGGTGGACGACAACCGTGACAAAACACAAACCCGCAAAACTGGGTTCAGCCAATTATGAGCTCGTCTAATGTCAGGCGAAGCTAATTGCTTTGAGTTTTTCTAGGCCATGGAAACATCATATCCCGAGGCCTGAGGCAGCAGCTGTAGCTGGGGGCTTTTTATCTGTAATAACCTCCAAATCGAGCCATAATTATGACAGTTTATGGTTTTTAACAGTGGCACTGTACCCTGTTTATACAGAAATACAGATCTCAGATTCCCACTCCTGACGTTTAGCAGATAAGCAGGACGTTGAGCATGCTGTCAGGATTTCATATGTATTTATGATTGATTGGTTGATTTAATGGGTCTTAGATTTCTAGCATGAAGGTTCTTCAAAACGTTCATTTCATTCATACTGATTATGAAATAAATGAAAAGCCGGCCTTAGATTCAGTTTGTTTGTGGTGTGAACAAGCATTAGAACCTTACAGACTTTATCTGGAGTGACATTCAGTCGGACATCAAGAGAAATGTTGATTGGTCTATCTCACTCCCTCCATCATCCCTTTCTCTCACTCTTTCTCCATCTCTCTGTCTCCTTCTGTCTCTCTCACTCTGTCTCTCTTGCTCTCTCTCTCTCACCGTGTTTCTCTTGCCCTCTCACTCTGTCTCTCTCTTTCTTGCTTTCTCACTCTCTCCATAATCTTTTTCTCTTACTCCCGCTCTCTGGCACTCTCTCTGTCTCTTTTTCTCACCCTCACTCTCCATCATCCCTTTCTCTTACTCTCGCTCTCTTTCTCCATCTTTCTCTTGCTCACTCCCTTTCCCTCTCACTTGTTCTCTCTCTCTCTCCCCCCCTCACTCTGTCTCTCTTCCTCTCTCACTCTCCATAATCCCTTCTCTTACTCTCACTCTTTGTCCATCTTTCTCTCTTGCTCACTCTTTCCCTCACTCTTGTTCTCTCTCTCTCCATCTCACTCTCTCTCTCCCCGTCTCTCTCTCTGTCTCTTTCTCACTCTCACTCATCCCTTTCTCTTACTCTCGCTCTCTTTCTCCATCTTTCTCTTGCTCACTCCCTTTCGCTCTCACTTGTTCTCTCTCTCCCCCTCACTCTGTCTCTCTTGCTCTCACTCTGTCTCTCTTGCTCTCTCACTCTCCATCATCCCTTCTCTTACTCTCACTCTTTCTCCATCTTTCTCTCTCTTGCTCACTCTTTCCCTCACTCTTGTTCTCTCTCCCCATCTCACTCTCTCTCTCCCCATCTCTCTCTCTCTGTCTCTCTCTCTCTGTCTCTCTCACCCTCCATCATCCCTTTCTCTTACTCTCGCTCTCGTTCTCTTTCTTCATCTTTCTCTTGCTCACTCCCTTTCCCTCTCACTCTTGTTCTCTCTCTCCCCCTCTGTCTCCGTCTCACTCTTTCTCTCTCACTCTGTTTCTCTTGCTCTCACTCTGTCTCTCTTGCTCTCACCCTCTCTCTTGCTCTCTTGCTCTCTCATCCCTTCTCTTACTCTCGTTCTTTCTCCATCCAAGATGTGCTGCTCACGGTGGGGGATAAAGTTGGCCATGATCAGATATATTCTGTTTCTAGAATGAATAAAGCTGTGGTGGTGTTTGTGAAGGATGAACGTTTGGTTAGTGAGCTGATGGAGGGTGGGATTTGGGTGCCGGAGACTTTCGTGCCGGTGTCTCCTCAGGAAGGAAGGAGCTGAGACGTTTTGCGAAGTTGGCGAGCGAGATCAGACTTATTCCGCTGGGTTGAAACACGTCCTGTCCTTCAGGAGACAGGTGTTCGTGTTTCTTGGTAGCGCATATAAAATGCTCGAGGCCTCTTTTCGTGTGTCTCATGGTGAGAGTTCGTATATGGTGTTTGCTAGTACGGACAGTCTGAAGTGTTTCCAGTGTGGGGTTGTCAGGCATAAACGGTTTGAGTGCCCGTCCCTTGAGAAGAGAACTATGCAGGAGGCTCAGGCCTCATCTGCGGCCGACACAAGCAGGGCTCCGGAGAGGGGCGTGGCAATTGGTGTTTTTAAAGATCCGGGCGAGGGCTCATCCGCTACTCCAGCTCCAGGTATAGGTAGAGGCCTAGGTGGTGTGAGTGGGCCGCAGCAGGCTGGCCGGGGTGGAGGTGAGTTTGGTGAACAAGTGAGGGGTCAAGGGGATGTTCAGGTGAGTAAGAAGTCCAATGCTACGCTGCGTAAGGAAGCGGTTGAAAAAACGGTTGGTGCTTTTGAGCCTGAGGCTCAAGTGGGCAGTGTGGGTGGTGCTCAGGTGACTAGTGAGGTAGTCCCTGAAGCAAATGGAGGGTTGATGCCGGATGGGTTGAGTCCTGAAGGAAGCGGGGCCAAAGAGCGAGAGGTAGTGAGTGATTCTCAGCTTAGTTTAGCTGTGTCTCCGGAAGAAGATATGGAGGAGGACAGGATGTCTGAGGTGTCTGATTTTGGAGGGAGTCAGTGCAACGGGGAGTTGTTGTATTCTGTGGATCAGATTAATTCTTTCCTAGATGAAACTAAAGGTAGATCAGTTGATAGTGAGGATTTTTGGATCTGGATAGGTTTGTGTGTTCTGTATTGAAGGTACAGAAGAGGGTTGGTTTTGATGTTCTCTCAAAGCAGAAGCGGTTTCGATTAAAGAAATATGTCACTGCAGTCCACATGTCTAAATGTGTGAAGTCAGGTGTGTGACCTGCTTCTGACCGTGATCATGTATAAGCACAGTGCTCATGGGGAGTGGCTTTCTTCTGCTCTCTTTACCTGGTTTCCGCTTTACTGTTTCTCTTCACTCTCTCCGTTTTGTATGGGGGTCTTAAGGGTGGGTTCTTTAAATGTTAATGGTTTCCGGGATAGGCCCTTTTTTCTGAACTTTTCAGTCTCAAAAAATTAAATGTGTGTTTCTTACAGGAAACGCATAGTGATGTAGATACCATGTCCGAGTGGGGTTTATGGTGGAAGGTGGAATTCTTTTAGTCATGGCTCAAAGTGCTGGGGTTGGCATTCTTTTCTCTCGGTCCTCTGTAGTGACTGTACTATCTGTCAGTGAGGTTGTAGCGGGGCGCTTACTCCTCATGCTCAAAGCGAGGGTTTCTGGTCATGTTTTTGTTTTGATTAATGTGTGTGCTCCAAATAGGGGGCCAGATAGATGTGAGCTGTTTATTAGACTGGACCAGTTGTTGCAGTCACTCCCCACGGAGGACACTGTTGTGTTGGGTGGGGATTGGAACTGTACTTTGGATTTTGTTAGGGATAGAAATGGGATAGAGCCGCATCCTCAATCTGCTCATACTCTAGCTAATGTCTTGTCTGGTTTTAATTTGATAGATGTTTGGCGGGAAAAACACCCTACTGCTAGACAGTATTCCTGGGTGAGAGTTGTTGAGGGGGGCGTTTTTGCGGCACGTTTGGACAGGTTTTATGTCTCAAATGGAGTGCGAAATTTGGTAAACCAGTCCAATATTCAGCCCACTTCTTTCTCTGATCATCACTTATGTACTGTGTTTTTTTTCCTCTTACTTTCCATGTGCCCAGAAGCTCCATGTGGTATTTTAATAAGTCACTCTTGCAAGATAAATGTTTTTGTGAGAATTGTAAATTTTGGGGGGAATGGGTGAGGAGAAAAGGGGGATTTGGGAGTCTTATGCAGTGGTGGGAAGTGGTAAAGGCTCAGGTTAGGATCTTCTGTCAGGTTTTCACATCTTTTTCTACTTCCAAGCTGAGAAATGCAGTTGGTGTGCTTTGGTCAGGTCCCGGTTCTTGTCTGTGCAGGATATGGATGCTCCTACTGCTTTCTTTTTTAATTTATAAAAGTCGTCTCCAAGACACGAGTCACTGGTGTCTGTCCACAGGGATGATGGAACTGTTACGGCAGACCCTGTCAAGGTGAGGAGGCTGGCTGTGGGTTTCTACTCCAAACTGTTTATGGCCAATACCTTAGTTCAACAGTGTTCCAGGGTCCTGTTAGAGGACTTGCCTCAGCTTGATGAGCAACATCTACAAGAACTGGACACTGCACTGACGTTTGAGGAAGTCACCAAGGCTGCCTTTCAGCCTACTTCTGGGCGAGCACCTGGGATAGACGGCTTGCCAGCTGATTTCTATAAGGCTTTTTGGGAAACTATCGGGAGTGACCTGTTTGAAGTTTTGCTGGCCAGTTATGAGGCCGGTGCTCTTCCAACAAGCTGTCGCCGTGCGGTTTTGTCCCTTATACCAAAGAAAGGAGACCTGTGCCTCTTGACAAACTGGAGACCCGTATCGCTCGTGTTCCGATTATAAGATTGTCACGCTGTATTGCAAATGGACTGAAAGAAGTTCTGGGAGTGGTTGTACATGTAGATCAGTCCTATTGTGTCCCGAAACGATCCATCTATGATAATTTGTTTTTAATGAGAGATTTGTTTCGATTTCTGCTTTTTATCCCTCGACCAAGAGAAAGCTTTTGATCGGGTAGATCATGACTACCTGTTTACCACTCTTAGAGCTTTTGGGTTCAGGAATGCTTTTGTGTCTTGGGTCAAGTTGTTGTATGGGGGCACCTCTTGTTTGATTAAGGTGAGGGTTGGGTTAAGTCTCCCGGTTCCGGTTGGTAGGGGTTCCGATGTCTGGGCAACTCTACTCGATTGCGGTGGAACCCTTTCTTTGTCTAGTCAGAAAACGGCTGTCTGGTCTACATGTCGGGAATAGTCTTATCAAAGTTTCTGCTTATGCTGATGACATCACGGTGGTTATACATCACGAGCAGGATGTAGTGTCTCTGAGAGATGCCTTACAGATTTATGGTTCGGCTACCTCTGCGAAATTGAACTGGAGTAAAACAGAGGCTCTCTGGTGAGGTGGCAGGGATTACCCTTTACCACCCCTTCCAGGTGGTGTCCAGTGGAGTAGGGCTGGGTTCAAGTACTTAGGGGTATGGCTGGGCAATGATGAAGTGAAGGCTAGGAATTGGGAGGGTGTCATGGAGAAAGTCCGTGCCCGGTTGTCTAAATGGTCCTGGTTGCTACCCCGGTTATCCTATAGGGGTCGAGTTCTGGTCCTGTACAACCTTGTTGCGTCTGCGCCGTGGCATAAGTTTACTGTGCTTAATCCACCTGGTCAGCTGATTGCTGACATTCAGAGGATGCTGGTGAACTTCTTCTGGAGTGGACAACACTGGCTGAGAGCTGCAGTTTTGTACCTCCCGGTTCAGGAAGGAGGGCAGGGGCTAATAGACATTCGCTCCAGGGTTGCTGTTCTGCATTTACAGGCTGCACAACGGTTGCTGTACTGTGGTCGCCACAGTAGGATGTATGTTGCCTGTGCTCTGCTGCAGATGGCTGGCAGACTGGGCCTGGACAGACATTTGTTCTCTCTCCGGCTGGGGACAGCGGATTTGGGAGGCCTGACTCCTTTTTACTCAGCTGCAGTTGAGGCGTGGCAGCTTTTTACCTTTTCTAGGCCACTCGGTGCTGATCCGTCAATGTGGACTTTTGAGGAACCGCTGTTTTTCAACTCTGCCTTTCCTTCATTGAACCGAATTCCAGGGGGTTTGAGGACTAGTATTCTCGGAAATGGCATCTCCAAGGTCCACCACTTACGGAGGAGTGTGGACTGGGTGTCGGCGGTGCAGTTGGCGGAGATGGTCGGTTTTAGGTCAGTGCATCTGGCTTCACAGGTGCTGAACCGGCTGAAATCTGACCTTTCTCCTTCTGTGTCTGAGTACCTGGATGCAACCCCTGTGGAACAGTGCCAGTGTGGACACTTTGTTTACCCTGACTTGGTGGTGGATTTTACCTGGGAGGACCGGCAGGAGGGTCGGGGGCTGCTCCTGTCTCGGGGAACCCCAACTCAGCCTGAGAGACGTGCGTGAGTCTAATGTCGAATGGACGGGTGTTGTTCGGACAGACTCTTCCCCTAAAGGTAGCTGGCGGTCCCTTTACAAGAGACCCATTGAGAAGAGGGTCGGTGACCTCCAGTGGAGGATTGTACATGGGATTTTAGCCACAAACCGACACGTGGCATGGATTGATCCCTCAGTTGGGGAGGGTTGTCCGTTTTGTGGGGTGAAACAGTCTCTCATGTTTTTCTTCAGTGTGCGCGGTTAGGACCAATTCTGGGTTTAGTCAGAGACTGGGGTTTGAGGCTCCTAGGCTCTTTTGATGAGAGTTTATTTATCTATGGTACTAAATACTCGGTCTTGAGAAGGGACAGGGTGGTACTTTTAAACTTTCTGTACGGAGCTGTGAAGTTAGCTATCTGGTTGTCTAGGAGGAATAAGATTAGGGGCTGTGGGGGCACCGATCCTGTCCAGATGGCCAGAGGTCTCATAATGAAGCGACTCCTTGTTGAATTTACCTACTACACACTTGATGACCATTTGGACTGTTTCTTTGCTGGGGTGGGGGGGCTGGTTGATTTGTGTACCCAATGAAGTTGGTGGGTTTGTGCTGACCGTGTGAGCCAGTCTCTCTGTAACCCGACTTTGTTTTCCTGTTTTGTTTTAGTTTTTTGCTGACTGTAACTGCTGTTTCTCGCTGTGTCACAATGTTTTGATTAAAGGTTGTTCAAAAGTGTGTGTCTGTCTGTCTCTCTCTCTCTATCGAAGAGAATAGCTGACATACCAGTGTGTGGCTGAACATGAAGGCAAGATGTTAGCTCTCCAGATCAAATCAGGCTGATTGATTCCTGGACGACGGCAACCGCCAAGTTTAATTAAGCCAGTTAGTTTGGAATGAACAGCGTATGTTGACAATGGGCTCTGACAGCTCTGACAGCCCCTGTCAGAAACCTGAACGAGGGGCCGACAGCAGCAAGACTTTATTCAATCAACTCCTTGGAGAGTGACATCGAGGGTGGGATAAATCAGATCTTTTCCCAGATGCTCCGTGTATGTGATTACCTGCAATCCTAGGAGGAGAAAGTTTACATGTTGTTTTCCTGCATGGCATGTAGACACAGTTCCTATTCACGGTTCACTATGAAAATTAAAGGAACAATATGTAATATATTTACTGTACCAAATCAAATCATTCATCATATCATTAAGGAAAAAAAGTGGCTTCTTTGACAGCTAGGCTATAGCCAGTATGTTCTGGAGCAGAAAGCGGAAAGATATGAAGCTAATTAGCAGGCAAACATGGCATGGTGCAGCCATGGAAGCAAGTAAACGAACTGAATCAACAGAGATAACAGATTCTATACCCAACCTAAGAAGCCTCGGCATCCTTCTGAACAGCTCCATGACCATGAGGCTTAGTAAAGCGTGAGTCAATATTGGTGATGCATTTGAAAGCTGGAGACAGCTTAGTGCCCAGAAGGACTTTAAGATGGATGCTGAGTTGTCTAGGATGCTCCTAAACAGATGACCATTGAGCTTAAGTTAATATTAGCTAAGCTTACCTAATCTATCATAGATACTTGCAGAAATGGGCTCATTTCAACAAGCTGCATCTAAAGTTATAAAAATCCAAATGAACCGGTGGCAAATTCTCTCTCATTCTATCTATCTATCTATCTATCTATAGAGAGAGAGAGAGAGAGAGAGAGAGAGAGAGAGAGAGAGAGAGAGAGAGCACACAATATAGTTGTCACTCGCCCTTGTCAAAGTTGAATGTTGCACTTTGCATGTGCTCATCCGTGTAGGTTAAGTCTCCTCTACCTGGCAACACGTGTGAGTTTCGGGTCTGGGAAGGAGGGGGCGGAGCAGACAACTCTCTCTTTCTCAGTATTTTGAATTTGGACTGCAGTACCCAGTTTAAACACTTACTGTCATTACATATTGCACCTTTAAGTTGAACTCAATTAAGCTGCTGTCTCAGACACAACATATTCAACCTACAGCAGTTCAGACCTACCTATTTACCCTTGCCTCACAGCAAGAAGGGCCTGGGTTCGATTCCTGGCCAGCATGGGTTTCCTCCTACAGTGTTAAGACATGCAGTCAGGCTGATTGGAGATGCTAAATTGTCCCCTAGATGTGAGCGTGTGTGTGAATGTGTATGTCTGTGTCTGCCTTGTGATGGACTTGCTGTCCTGTGTTCCGTTCGTGACCCAGAAGGATAAGCAGCTTAGAAGATAAATGAATTAACAATGATAATGAATGTGATTAACTACAAACTGGTCTTGATCTCGTCTCGGCCTCAGACACTCCTGGTTTTGGTCTTGACTCGGACTTGAAGTGACCTGCTCATGGTCTTGGCTACAACACTACATATTACCAACTACGAGTGTAAACTTGTTGGGTTCCCTGAATGTTCTTTCTAAAGGTAGGAGAACTTTCTCTAAACACATTGCCGTCTCAGGGCTCAGTAACATCCATTGAATGTTGCTCTGAGAATGTTCTTTATTTATATATTATCATGTAACAATCTGTGGCCCTGACCACATTCTCAAAACATCCTCTGAACACTGCAGTTAGAACGCAATGTCTGTTAACATCTAACCTTATAGGAACCTTATCTGAACTTAGAAACATCTTTAAAATATTCTTTAGTAGAACTTGTAGGGAATGTTAGCCATAGTTCTGGGAATGTTCCCTGCTAGCTGGGTAGGGATAGCTGCTAAACAGTGTTTGAAGGGCTGAGGAAAATGGGGTAGGTCTTGAGATGATCTGATTAGCTCAGTGCCTGATGGTGGTGCGCTAGTCGTGCCTATGGCCAATAGTACAGTAAGCGGATAGTGGATACCTTTAATGTAAGTGACATCAAGAGGCGTAGAGACGTATTCTACTACCTGTGTGGCCAATTTATCAACACCAGAGAGAAAACATACTCAGTGAAAGCATCTGCTAAGATGTTTGAGGCCTACAAAAGCATACTTCGGCATGCCTGTCTGGGATCAAGACAAACCGTGGGCCCCTCATTTCATCTGTGAGCACTGCAAGAAAACTCTTGAAGGTAAAGCGGACGATTGCTTGCTGCTTTCTTAGATGGCAGAATATTATTTAGTGAAGTTTTGGCGATTCATTTAAGTTGTTATAAAGAAATTAGTCACCATTTTTGCACTGTTCTAACGAAATACAGTTATATTAATTACATACATACGCCGTATCGCTGTACCTGACTGTCCCAACAGCCACAATTGCAGACGAGCAGTGAGCAGTGATGTCCTACATGAGTCATCCTGTTAGTGCCAGCACTGTTGGCAGATGGCTGCATGACACAGGACTACAAGCACACAGACCGTTATGATGACCGTCCTTAACACCACGTCAGCGTCACCAAAGACTGCAATGGTGTCGTGCCAGACTGTCATGGAGTGACTCAGAATGGCAGCAGGTCATCTTCAGTGACGAGGCACCGTGGTCAGCTCCAAGATGGACGTCCAGAAGGCCTGGTGTCCCTCCACCGCAACATCTGCAGGAACTGTGTGAGAATATTCAAGCTGCATGGGATGGATTATCACAGGACACCATTAGGAACCTCTACAACTCCATACCGAGACATCTGGCATGTTGCGTTAGCAAACATGGCGGCCCTACGCCATAATGAGAGACTATATTTCTGTCATTGAGGCTCAAGAACCAGCTGGCTGATGTTATATAAAACCATATTCATGGTCTAAACACCAACCCCCCACAGTGTGACCTTCGTGAATCCCTTATGACCCATTACAGGAAGCGAGAGGTGTTCGGCACTAGCCGGCCATGGCTGATAATGATGCAAAGATGTACCATTAGCCCCAACAATGAGTTTACTAACCTTCTGAATGGCACCGTGATGGGTTTGTCATGTCCTCATATTCCTCCCCATTTGCTCCATCTCTGTTTACGACCCGTCTGCTCAGCGCGGTTTAATCTCGGGTCATTATGGAGAATCTGGAGAGGCTGATCAAAGAGCTATTGATCCCGCTGTCAGTGGCGGCGGCCTTCAAGGAATTTACAGCCCGCTCGCAAAAGCTCCCGAGGCCACACTTTATCTTAATGGCACCTAATGAGACACGTGGTGAATGTTTACCGCCCGCTGATTTTAACTGGCCCTTTATGGGCGGCCGTAAACTGCCTAAAGGAGATTCATAAAAAGGTGAATGCTTGCTCATTAGACATGATGCGAATCTATTAAACTGGCAGTGATATTTGAAGTGCCTGCTCTTTGCTTTTAATTGTGAATCAATAATTGATGCCACTGTTAATATTTATGCACGTGTTCTTTTTTCTCTTTCGCACTTCAGAGGACGCGCTTCATATAGGATCCGAGTGCTGTAGGGAAATTCGGCCAGACCGGGCTGGTAAAGGAAGCTCATTTCATGATGTGTCACAAAACAGGTTCACATCAAAAGGATGCCTCCACAGCTAAAAGAATGGGTCAGAACTCGCTCAAAAAGGCTTTTTCCTCCCTCCATCACGAAATGTCAGAAAGAGAGGCGCTTCAAAGCCTTTGATCCTGTCTGAGAGCCAAATTGAAAAAAGCAGTCAGCGTGATGGCTGGGGCTCAGCTGTCACATTGGCTTGACAAAACATGACCTACGAGGCTGTCGCAGAGCCTGCTCCGGGGAAGGAGTGCAGTCACGATCGCGTGTAGCTTTTAACCGGGGTCACGGGGCTTGACACCTGAGTTGGAGCCTGCTAGAATTCGCCTTTTGCGTGACAGAGATAGGATGCTGAAGTATGTTGCTAAGGACTTATGAACTGCTTATTCATTTCCCCCCCAAATTCTGTTTTATTAATAATTAATCATTATTAATAATTAATCATTATTAATAATGCTGTACAGATGCTGCAAGAATGCTTATACTCCTGAGCACCCAACTGAGGACTCAAGTCCACTGGCGAACTATTGAACAACACTGTTACAAACCAATGGCAGCATGGTGGCCAGCACTGTTGCCTGGGTTTGAATCCCTCCAGCTTCCTCCCACAGTCCAAAGGCATGCGGTTAGACTGATCGGAGATGCTAATTCCCCCGTGTTGTGTGCGCGCATATGGTGTGTATGCTAATGGGGGGTGTGTGTGTGTGTTGTCTGTCTGCAATGGACTGGCAGCCTGTCCAGGGTGCTTCCTGCCTTCCACCCAATGACCGCTGGGATAGGGTCCAGCACTCCCCACAACCCAGAAGGGAATGAATGAATGAGTGAAGGGGATGAATGAATGAGTGAAGGGAATGAATGAATGAATGAATCTTACATACCAATACCAACCAAAGCATCTTAAATATGACATTTGACAAACTATGCTGGTTCGCACGGGGTATTTTGGTGAGCTTGCAAGCTAATGTCAGTTCAGCAGTGTTAGCTGGCATGTTGGAATAGCCAAATTGTGACTCCTAAAGACCTCATCATTTAGGACATTCATTAACATTCAGAAGAGATGTCTGTAGAAGTGAACCGTCTCAGCTATGAAATGTTCTGTTTGCTATAACAAGTTACCGAAATGCCATTTATCCATTCCACAGAGAAAACCAGCTGAGACAACAGAGCTCCTGCTACTGGCATGACCCAGACTACAGAATAGCGACACAACTTCAGCGGTCTATACAAAAGTGGCTGTGTTTTGTTTCTTTGCGCTCCATTTTCCCACCCATGGCATCCAACAGAAATAATCTCAGGTGTTGCTGTTTCCAGCTCTTGCGCTCTTCGCCTCTCTGTAACGTGGGCATGAGATCAGTGCTGGGGTTAAACCGTCATATTGGTGCCAAGATGTCAGCTTCTATTTAAGGCCCATTCTTTGTTCCGTGTGCCGTGAATCAGCAGCCCCTGGAATGAATAGGTAGGTGCAATAACGCAGGACTAAAATAGGATATGAGGCCAATCTTGCTTGGTCTACTTATGGTTTCTGTGTGGGATTATGTTCCCCACAGTGGCCATTCAAATTTACAACCATTTTAGATGGTTTATCATTTAGAATTCAGTATACATGTAAATTGACTCATTTCTTTGAGACTCAACAAAAATCAAAACATCCCACATTCTCAACCCATATCCACCCACCCCTACCCGACCCAACCTATCCCGACACGGCCCGACCCAGCCTATACTGATAACTTGTTTTGCTGCAGTTAAGCCAGACAGCCAGCGATATTTCTCAAGCTCCTCCCATGAGAGTCTTGAGTCATCATTAAGCAAATGAAGTTCATGGTCCATATGGAGGTACATCTTAATCAGAGAGGTGATGGAATCAACTACCTCTTCCCAAAAACTGTATTTTGTGACTATTGGACAGTCACACATATGCACGAATGTCCCAAAAGTGTGGACAGAATGTACAGTAAGGTTGGGAACTTAGCCCCATTAAATGTCATACCCTGGGTGTCAGACTAGCTCTATGGCAGAGCTTTAGATTAATATATTGATGATTGGGGTTGTGTGATGACCTAAAGACGTTGGACCATGCTGCTTCACAGTTTATTTGCCTACCCCTGTGTGCCATAGATTTCATCTCATTCCTTCCACCCAGTGACGTCCACAGACACATGCGACATAAGCATAGCATAGATAAAAAAAAGATATTACTCTTCTGGGAGCCTCTTTGATCCAGCTGATTATCAGGTGTTCTTTCAGCTCAGAGCCCCATGAGATATTGTGTGATTTCAGCACAGATCGAAGTTTGAAATAAAAGCATGTAGGTAAATGAGCTCTGTTCTGATTGGCTGTCCGGTGCTGTGCCTCATTCAGAAAAGCAGTCCAGGCTGAAACATTCATTATGATTTCAATGACTTCAGCTGTAATTTCAGAATGGGTGGACCTAAAGTGCCGTAGTGCCTGTATAGATATGTACACTATATTGCCAAAAGTATATGCTCATCCATCCAAATCATTGAACTCAGGCGTTCCAATCACTTCCATGGCCACAGGTGTATAAAACCAAGCACCTAGTCGTGCAGACAAAGCGCCGAATGCAGTGGTGTAAAGCGCCGCCACTGGACTCTAGAACAGTGGAAACATTTTCTCTGACCAATCACGCTTCATGATGGACGAGTCTGGGTTTGGCAGTTGCCAGGAGAACGGTACTTGTCTGACTGCATTGTGCTGAGTGTAAAGTTTGGTGGAGGGGGGATTATGGTGTGGGGTTGTGTTCAGGAGTTGGGCTCGGCCCCTTAGTTCCAGTAAAAGGAACTCTTAATGCTTCAGCAGACCAAGAGACTCTGGACAATTTCATACTCCCAACTTTGTGGGAACAGTTTGGGGACGGCCCCTTCCTGTTCCAACATGACTGCACACCAGTGCACAAAGCAAGGTCCATAAAGAGTTACACACTGCTCTAAAAGATACCTCTCAACCATGAATGACATGGCATGCAAACTCATGTCAAAGCTATCTGTGAACAATCAGTGGCATCAGTATTTGCCATGTTTCACATGTACACTAGTTTAGACACAGCTGCTCAAAAGGTTCTCTTTATCTTTCTTAATGCTTTACTTTAGAATAAAAGCGAAGACCTCAAACTATAAAATAGCACTCATGGAATTATACAGTCCACCTTAAAACCCTCCAGAATGGAACATTACAGAAGGATGAAACAGCTTTCTTAACCTGCAGTGGAGGCTGATAGAACAAGGTTTATTTCTAAGCAGTTTTGGAGCAATTCTATTGGTCGGTCCATCATGAATATTCACTAAACTGAAAGGAGAACTAGAGCTTTTACACTGGGCAGAAAAAGAGATCAAAGTTTTTACACCACTAAATATATATTAGAGGTGGAGATATGGAGAAATATAATACTGTGGTACTTGAAGAGTATATGTGGTATATCAGGATCGTATTGTTCAGACATCTCATCAGTTGGAGCTGTTAAGTGCAAGTCTATAGAGTTTTAATGTCTTTTAAGAGCATTGAACACATGGGACGTCTGGTTCCCATCACCACCACTGTGAACAATTCTGCCTTTTTAGGTCTCTTCAGAGTGGAGCTCTAAATGACTTTGTTTACGTGATCTGATGAACGTTGTTCCTCTTTAATGGAAGTATTAGTGTGATAGCTTAGCACTGACCGTCTTTCTAATCTCTTTTCCTTCATTTTCCTGTGCAGGTGGTGCACAAGTGTACTTGCTGCATGCTCAGCAGGCACTCAGCAGGTCCCAACTCATCAGTATGTTGTTGTTAACGCAACTGCAGCGGCCGGCAAAGTTCCCTGCCAAGAAGCGGCATGTTTTTGTTTTTGAGGCTCCATGACTGAAAAGTAAGCAGTCTCTGATAATCTCTGCGAAGAGGGAGCTCTTGTGGGGTTGTATGTGAAGCAGAGTTTCAATGCAGCCCTGTTAAAGAGAATTCGGAAGTGTTTTGCTCGCTCCAGTGGGCTCACTTTGATCAAGGAATGGATCTCTTTTTCCCCATGCATGTTTTCTTCATCTCTGTACAAATTTCCTTTATAAGTTCGCCAATATCTCAAATACAGTGTTTGTTTCACTCCCTCTGCAGAGCCACTAAGAAACACCAAAGCTGGCAGTTAGAGAGCGTGATGCAGAAAGATGAAAGGGTTTTGCTGTTTACTCCACTTTGATGGATCTTCGATTAGATACCAAATCTCTCATGTGAAGCTTTGTTTCTGTAGCTTGGATTCTTTTTCTCGTTTTGTTTCCTGATCTCAGATATTCAACAATAACTATGGTGTGTTTAGAGGTGGACTAAAATGGAAGACCTTCCTCAAAAAGAATAGCTGCACCCAGAAGGAAGTGTGGGATTGCAGTACTATTGGGAAGGAAGATAAAGGTTACCAGGAACAATAAATTATAAATTTAGACTGATATGAGCAATATTTATTGGGCTACACATACAGAAGTAGTGTCTCTCAGTATGGCGTTGGGCCGCCATGTTTGCTGCAGATGGTGCGGTAGGGGTGGAGATGGAGTCTGCGTGCATGCAGTCCTACAGCCGTCTGTCAATGGTGCTGGCGCTAACAGGATGACTCAAAGGGCATCACTGGTCGCTGAATGTCCGCAGTCGTGGGTGTTGAGTAAGTCAGGTACAGCGATAAAGCCCGTACTTGCTTATGTCACATGTGCGGCTGAGCGTGAAACTTGAATCATTCACATGTCTCACAATGTCAAACCTACCCACCAAATTTCATTCCTGTCGGTTGATTCCTTTGGGGATGGCAGTGTAGCAGAATGGGATGGGATAGCAGTACAGCAGAATGTAAATTGAGTATTAAGTGTCCAAATGCACACAAGGCATGACAGTGGAATGCCTCGACTGGAACCATGTCAGCCAAATGTGCAGGACACATCATTAATCAGAACTCTCCAGAATGCTTCAGTCAATTACATGTTTAGGCAGACCAGTGGATCTAACCCATGCCATGAGAACCCCACCCACACCAGTATGGAACCACCAACAGCCTGCACGGTGCCTTGCTGACAACCAGGCTTCATGGGTTCATGGGATCTACAGCACACACAAACCCTACCATCCGCCCAAAAACAATCAACGTTGTCCTCTACGGTCCAGTTAGCAACCACACAAGCCTAGTGTCCCATGTCACGATATTAACAGGGGCACTCTGCTGGGTCTTCAGCTATCGTGACCCATGGAAGCTAAGGAATGCTGCACTGACCTGTGCGACGCGTGTGGGACCTCCTGCATTGAATGTGATTTCTGCCGGAGTCGCTTGTCTGTTTGCCCGGGCAGTTCTAGCCAGATGTTGCCGGTCATGATCGTTAAGCACCCATGGGCAGCCACTGCACTGTCCAGTGTAGGTTGTAATGCTTTCTATGATGTATTCCTGACACACACACACACACACACACACACACACACACACACACACACACACACACACACACACACACACTTCAGTATGCATTAAAAGACATTTTTTATGCACCTATAAAAGAGGTTCTTAGCAGATATGTGCAGCCAACCTTACAATAAGCATCACAATATCATTAAATATGTATTAATGATGCAGTAAGTTATACATTCAATGGGGATCTGATGAGTTGGAACAGAGCAGCAGAGCAGGAATCCTCCAGTCTGGGCAACTGAATTATGCATCTGTCACCTTAATCAAGTATTTTGTTCTTATATGAATACATATTTAAACAATGACTCGATGTTAGCATGAAGTTGTAGCTTATGGCTACACAAAGGTTTCTAACGTTTGACCATAAGTTACTTAAGACTGACATTATCATAGACTTCAATAATGGTTAATTTGTGCTTAATTCCTACTGCCCTACTCAATAAAACCTAATATGCTAGTTATCATTACTAGCGATTAACCGGGATAGTCTGCCATAATGTTAGTTCTTATTTCTATCCTGCTTAGCCGGTAGTCATGCATCACTTTCCAAAGTGCCATTATTAATTGGACTGCTATTGTAAAGTGTTACAGATGTTGCTTAAAAGTTTATGAGCAATAACTTGCTCTAACTGCAGGACTTTGCATGATATTTTGATCTAGTTTTTCCCCCTCATAGGAAACTCTAGCCGATGCCAGATCACTGCACATATCCCCTGAAGCCAGATCCGTATTGTCTGACAAATGAGACGTCCGAGTCGGAGAGTGTGTCAGGCCTGCCGGTTAGCCTGACTGATGTCTTGGTTCAGCAGCCTTCCCCGAGAGGCATCCAGTAGTTGAGATAGAGGGAAGACAAAAATAAAAAACACTACATTGTGCTTCCACTGGGATAGGACAGAGGAGGGCGACTGATTGAAAGGAATTTATTTACTGTGTTTGGAGTGGGGTTGGCGGGGGGGGGTGGTGATATGGCAAGCATTATAGCACTATGACACTTTTAGAGTGGTATTTCTATGGTATGCAGTATGAATCATTTGTACATGTATCATTGGTACATTTAAAAATGCATAATTGATAAACATTGATTTTTGAGAAGTACAAGTAGTTAAACTGGCTTAACACAAAACCATGCCCTCTTTTTGCTCTTGGCATCATGCCCAGATAAGGAGTTCTTGGCCTAAGCATTCTATAGCATTACAGCGTACAACGATATATCAAGTAACGTAACTAACGCTAGCTGGGTGGTGGTTTAGCAAACTGTCACTGCAATTGCTGCTGCAATGCTGACCAGTTACTAATCAACATTAGCAAACAGGACAAAACAATACTGATCTACAGGTTCTGCGAAACAGCAGAAATAACTTAACCCATCTGTCCAGCAGGCCCAGAGCAACAACCTTATGCCTTTACATGCCCGTCAGCTCTTCATGAAGCTAAAGTCAGCTTTTTTTTTTTACCAGCTTCTTGGTTCAGGTTTCCTGTTCCACCTTAAATGATGCAGCAGTTCCATATTGGTGCCTCAGCCTACCTGTCCAGCTTCTTTTTCAAACTTTCCCATTCAGCCTTAAATTCAGGCAAGAAGCTGGCAAATAGGGAGCTGGTGAACAGGAAGGTGGTAAACAGGAAATTGGCAAGTAGGAAGCTGGTGAAAAATAAACTGGCAATTAGGGAGCTGGCAAACAGGATGTTGGCGAATAGGAAGCTGGTGAAAAATAAACTGGTAAATAGGGAGCTGGCAAATGGGGAGATGGTGAATAGGAAGCTGGTGAATAGGAAGCTGGTGAAAAATAAACTGGTGAATAGGGAGTGGGCATAAAGGAAGATGGCATATAGAAAGTTGGTGAATAGGTGCTGAAATGCCTCACTGATGTTAACATGGCTCTTTGCTCTTGTCTGATCTAAGCACAAGCACAAACACTTCCGTGTTACTGAATGGCTGGAAGAGTGCCGTGTGACTCCACCCTAGCCACTTTGTTTATTTCCTCACTTACATATGATGGGTGTGTACCATGCATGCACACAGAACGAATGGCTAATAGACTGTGAGGAGGAGTGAAGTTGACAAAACGTGTACTGGATTGTCAATTATCAACCCTCTAAAGGGCCTTGACCAGTTTTAGGTCACGGTTTGAGTAGCCAGGGTCCTTATAGAGTGTTTAAGTGTAGTAGTAGTTAAGCTTGCGTGTATCACATACGTAGCGCTGCTGGTAATTTGACTCCTAAATGGCCCTATAATTCCAAGGGTCCCGTGTCACTCAGGAAGGAAAGTGTGTACAAAAGACATCTGTATTGGAACATTTTTGGTTTAGCACAGGGCACAAGAGTGGCAATCACTATTCATTTTTCCAGTGGAGAAATTCCCAGCAGTCCTTAAATGGGCACAACACCGACTAGAGAATAACACACATGGCCTATTATACTCAATCGTCCACTCAGGGAAGGGGTCCAACGCACAACCAGTGTTGTAAAATGGTGTTTCAAATTCAAGACAAAATTCAGTGTTTAATGACTACTGCAGTCTCAGAATTATTCAGCCCCCTGAATAGAATCCCTCCCATCAGCACACAATTGCAAATCAGGTGTTGTTTATTAGGTGTGCTTAGGACATGTTATATTTGGACTGGCTAAGGGTTCACTGACATTTGATTACATGTTAGTAGTATGGCCAAGTCAACTGCGTTGTCCTGAAAGATTGATTGCCTTGCACAAACAAGGAAAAGGATACAAGAGTAGAGTAAAGGCACTGAATGTTCCTAGAGACACACTTGGAAGCATAATTGAAAAATTCAAAAGATAAAAGGAACACTGGCTACACTACCTAGATGTGGAAGACAGAAGAAGCCATCAGATTCCTGAGGAGGCAGAAGGTCAAGAACCCTCAAGTGACTGCAAAAGACCTGTAGCAATATTAGGTGGCAGCCGGCACTGAGGTTTCAGTTTGCACAGTAAGGCACATACTAAACACTGAGGGTCTCCATGCCTGAACTCCCAGACGTTCACCTCTACTGACCCAAAAGCACAAGGATGGTCTGTTCCAGTATGCTCAAACCCCTATAAATAAGAGGTCACAGAAGATTTGGGATTCTGTTCTGTGAAGCGATGAAACCATACTGGAACATTTTGGGCCTATAGATCAGCGGTATGTCTGGAGGAGGAAGAATCAAGCATTCGCTGTACAGAACACTCTGCTTACGGTGAATCATTGTGGTCGCTCGGTGATGCTCTGGAGCTGCTTTGCCTCCTCTAGCCTTGGAAACATGCAGCGTGAGGAGGACAAGATGCATTCAATCAAGTATCAGGAAATCCTGGGAGAAAAGCTCATGCCTTCTGTGAGGAAGCTGAAGCTTGGGTGTCATTGCACCTTCCACAAGGACAACGATCCCAGTCATACCTGAAAGTCCACCAAGGCTTGGTTTCAGAGGAGAGTCCTGGGGAGGTTCTGGAGTGGCCATCATGGTAACCTGGTTTGAAGCCCCATAGAAAATCTTTGGTGGGAAGACTTGAAGGAGGTTGAGGCATACTAAACCCCTGGCCATGCATCACGTTTGCAATAGGTGATAACAGCAGGAGGGTGCTCAGCTAAGTACTAAAGACACTTGTTATTCAGGGACTGAATAATCCTGAGACTGTAGTCGTCATTAAATGGTATTTTGTGTTGAATCTGGAGCAAAACAACTTGTTATATTGGTTGTGTTGGGCTATTTAAATTGTTCTTGTTTGATTGCTTTATTGCAAACGGCTGAATAATTGCTAATAAACCTAATTTTCAATGGGGGCTTGAATTGGTCATTGATTCCAACTTCATAATGTGCCATGTGTTCTCACTTGCAGTCCAATCTAGCAACCTGCACTATCTAATTACACAGCCAAGCTGTTGTAACATGTACAGAATGTGGCTTGCCATAGTAGTGTTGAAATAAAAATGGACGTCCCTGAAGAAGACGTCATCTAGAAGGCAGGATACGTTGCTCCAAGGAGTGTATGTATCTTTTGTTTCTGGCTTTGGAAACGGGGTGAAAACAGACACTGTAACAGTATGAGGTCTCACTTTAACAGCTCTATCAGGTATGTCATCAAAATATATCCACCTGGGCAGACTAAGATTATCCAGGGCTTGACAGTTCTGAGCCTGCTGGGCAAGATTACAACAATTCTTACAATTCTCTTCCAAGCATGTTGAGCTGTTTGCAGGAATGGCAGCACTGCAGTGCCATTTCATGTGTCCTGGAGGATGCTCATGCTAGCGCTTACCTTCCCAGTTAAAATGCTATATACACTGGACCACCATGACCATTTAAATTAGATTGGCAGCTATGCCATTGGCCCAGTGTAGCAGAATTCAGGCCTAATTTTTAGCCTTTGCCTTTGTTATGCTGTTTGGTGTATGAGCACTCAGTTGACAGCATAGGTTGGAACCTTAAATGCGAGGTTTATCTGGTTTTTATTCGGTTTGTAAACTTCTTTCCACCTCTTTTATCAGCCCGTAGACTCACATTTCTTCCCCATTGAGTTCCTGCTCCACTTGCTTCCTCTTTAATTGATTCACTGTATGGAGCCGTCAGCGGTCCAACTGGAGCTAGATTGTCAGATACGTCCTAAAAGAGGTGTGTGAGTCACATGAATATGGAAATTTATGCATGAAAGTTCCCGCGGAAGACTGCGGAGGGGAGATGTCATACGCGATGGTGCTCAGCTGGGGGACTTTTGGGCTGGCTGGCTGAGTCTCCCTTAGTCTCACAGATACACCGGCTGCTCATATAGCATCTTTCAGAGAGGCTCGCTCTCTGTCAGAAAGGAGGCTCTTCAGAGTGGTGCATCGTAAAGCAGCTCTTTTGTAATGCACGTCAGCTCCCTCTCACACTGGGCACGCTGCTAGTGAACGCTAGCTACTGTTGTGTGCAGGCTAATGCTATTAGAGGCAAAGCTGAAGTGCAGTGAAGGATATGGATTTAAACAAGGAAAGTGCCTGGATGGCCTCAGTAGCTGCACTTAAGACAACTTCAACTGGCACGTAGGACCATGGGTGATACGAATACTGTTCAGTTTGGTGGTGTGCAGTATATCCACTTAACCTCTAATTCCTATTGAGATGAATAAATGTTATACAAACCCCAGTCATACATACTTAATAGTAGGGCTGAACCCGACTCAGAATTTTGTCAGTCGAATCGGATTCGCCCGTCCTGGCCGATGATTCGACAATTCGTTCATGTTTTTTCTCCATATACATTATCTAGTAATCAGTAAATCAATCTGCATACGGTTCAGATCTGATGTCCTCATGTAGAAAGTCAGCAGAGTCACAGGAACATATTTTTGAACTAAAAGAGACGTGGCATATGATGAACGATCTGGAGCCTGATTTAATTACAGGATATAGCGTCGGGCAGCAAGCACGTATTTATGCTAAAATTAGCGCTTCTAGCCTGTCTTTTTAATTTCACTTTTAACAGCTTCTTCAGTAGGATGACCCTTCGCCTTTCATCTCTCATAAATAACGAACTCCTAAATAAACCAAATTAGTCAATATTTAAATTATTTTTAGATGAAGAGACCGGTAGACCTGAACCGTTTAATTATTATATCACCTGCGCTGAAATAATTATTTCTGGTTTATCGGCAGGCATATTAAGTGACTGTACTTATCTTTAAATAAAAATAATCTTAGCTGTAAACGAATAAATAAAAATCTAATTTAGGTTCTAAAATAATGGAATTATAATAAAACAAACGTCTTCGTTCCGTTTTCCTTCACCGCAAACATCCATCATGTCTAAAACGAAAGTCAACTCACTGGTTTGAAGCAGTGTTGGATGTCTGACTAAATGACGAGCAGAATTAGCTTTAATTTATTCGGATTCTCTTCTTCAAAAGCTCCTCCAGACTTTTTCTGAGACATCGTTCCACCCGTGTTTCTCAGCTTCACAGCTTTCACTCCCTTCAATGGTGAACCGCCAGTGCACGTTGTCACGTGGATTTAATTTTTTAGCAAGCATGCGTCATAGCCCAGCTAGAACTTAAATATATATTTATTATTCCCCTTTTAATAATTATTAAAATGTCTTTTTACATTCTTAAAGTTCTTGTGCATTTTGTAAGCTTTTGTCTGTTTTATGAGGAAAAAAAAAAAAAAAAAAAAAAAAAGACCTTGTCACTGTTGTCAGTCGACTTGGAGGTTCTCAGTCGACTTAGAGGGTCTCCGACTGACGATTCGACTCGTCAACTTCTAGAGGGCAGCCCTACTTAATAGCACACCTGGCTACCTCAACATACTGTACGTTCCCATATTTAAACTTACACTGAGTTGTATTGTGTTCTACTGCATATGCTAACTGCTGTTTGCAGCTTAACATTCTGATGCACAGTTACTGCTCCTGCACATCTGTTTTACTCTCTATGCTCATACTGTATTGTGTCTGTCTTTGTCCGTGCACTACAACTTATTTATCTGTCCATTTACAGGGGTTGGACAATGAAACTGAAACACCTGGTTTTAGACCACAATCATTTATTAGTATGGTGTAGGGCCTCCTTTTGCGGCCAATACAGCGTCAGTTCGTCTTGGGAATGACATATACAAGTCCTGCACAGTGGTCAGAGGGATTTTAAGCCATTCTTCTTGCAGGATAGTGGCCAGGTCACTACGTGATGCTGGTGGAGGAAAACGTCCTTCTTGGTGGTATGCTGACATTACCCTGGATACCGTGGCTCTTGATACGTCACAAAGATTTGCTGTCTTGGTCACAGATGCGCCAGCAAGACGTGCACCAACAATTTGTCCTCTTTTGAACTCTGGTATGTCACCCATAATGTTGTGTGCATTGCAATATTTTGAGCAAAACTGTAAAACTGTGCTCTTACCTGCTAATTGAACCTTCACACTCTGCTCTTACTGGTGCAATGTGCAATTAATGAAGATTGGCCACCAGGCTGGTCCAATTTAGCCATGAAACCTCCCACACTAAAATGACAGGTGTTTCAGTTTCATTGTCCAACCCCTGTATTTAATCACTGCACTGGAGATGGAGCCAGGCAGTGTTTTGCTACACTGTCCAACCCTGTATTGGGGCTGTAGTGGAGGTAAGGGAACCAGTTTTGTGACCGGAGGGTTGCCGGTTTGATTCCCTGAACCGACAGTAACAACTTAAGTGCCCTTGAGCAAGGCACCTAACCCTCAACTGCTTCCTGGGCGCCCCATCTTTAGGGGGATTTGAAGGAGGTTGAGGCATGCAAACCCAAGAATGTTACCCAATTTTGTGTTGAATCTGGAGAAATCACTTGTTATATTAGTTGTGTTGAGCTATTTAAATGGTTCTTGTTAGATTGCTTTATTGCAAACAGCTCATTTTTGCTGATTAAACTTCATTTGCAATGGGGGTTGAATCATTTTGAACTTTATTATATGGGTTTTCACCATTCGTTTTCACTTGGAAACAGACTTGCAGTCCAGTCTAGCACCCTGCACTCTATAATTACACAGCCAGGCTGTTGTAACATGTACAGAATGTGGCTTGGCATAGTCATGTTGAAATAAGAGTGGACGTCTCTGAAGACGTTGTCTTCCGTCTGTCTTTGCACTATCGCTTACTTATTTATCTATTCATTTAATGACTGCACTGGAGAGGGAACCAGGCAGTGCTTTGCTATGCTGTACAACCCTGTACTGGGGCTGTACTGGAGGTTAGGGAACCAGCTTTGTGACTGGAGGGTCGACGGATCAGTCCCCTGAACCAGTAACAAAGTAAGTACCCTTGAGCAAGGCACCTAACCCCCAACTGTTCCCTGGACACCTTGGATAGCGCGTGTGTGTGTGCTCACTTCAAGGATGGGTTAAAGGCGGTAGACAAACAGAATTGGCCAAAAAGGGTTCTTAATGGTTCTAAATGACAAAGTTGAATAAAAGAAAAAGAGCAGACAGTATGTGACAGAAAAGGAATGATCAGCAAATTTCAGTTTTTGGTTTGATCTATATAAAATTGAGAAAGGTACAAAATGATAATTTGATGAAAGGTCACGCGGATGCGTCAGTTGTCCAGAAGGCCTGGTGTCACTCCACCGTCACCCCTACCTCAGAACCTGCAGGAACTGTGTGAGAATAATCCATCCCATGCAGCTTGAATATCACAGGACACCATTAAGAACCTCTACAACTCCGTGCTGAGATGTATGCATGTTGCTTTAGCAAACAGGTTACCAAGAACAATAAATGATAAATTTAGACTGATATGATCAATATTTATTGAGCTACACATACAGAAGTAGTGTCTCTCAGTATGGCTGCTGCCATACTCAGTATAGCCCGCTGCCATGTTTGTTAATAGGAATAGAAGTTCATAATGGTGTCTTGTGATAACCCATCCCATGCCGCTTGAATATTTTCACACTGTTACTGCATGGATAAGGGTGTGGACCCAAGTGCGGGGCGGGAACCCGTTTGCGCAGATATAAAAGGTTTATCCGCTTGCAAACAGGTTTCCTGGATGTGGACACACATTAAATGACGTGTGCGAGAAACGAACCGTTTGGATGGTTTTTTTGTTTTGTTTTGTTTTTTGGGAACTTGTCAGAGGAGAGCACCGAACCCCCGACCTCAGTAGTGGCAGCCCCACGTTCATGCATGCGAGATGTGTCAGAGAGGGTTTTGTGAATGAGTGTGAAAAGGGCAGGAAGCTCACACAAAGGAAACGCCAACGGTGGCATGCTCAAACAAAAGGGAACATTTGTAAAAGAACAGAAACAAACAGAAACGGTCAAACAGAAAGGAGATATCTTTCGTCTGTCTTTTGTGCTTTTGTCCTTTTCTTTTCTTTTCTTTTCTTTTCTTTATACTAGTACCATTACCGGCTACCCCTCTACAAAGGTATAGCAGTTGACGGCAGGTTGGTGGGAGCTTATATAGCCAGAGCGTCAGGTGTAGCTCGTTGGGTGATCAGCCTGGGGCATTCTGGGGGTTGGAGTTCCGGGTTGTAGTCGCCTCGGGGAGGCGCCGCCGCTGCCGCCCTCTGCTGGCAGCAGGCGGCACCACCCGAACCATTACACACACAGTTCCTATAGATTGTGCGGTTGGGGTGGAGGTGGAGTGACACCAGGCCTTCTGGACATGTGATGCGTGACAACAAACCGGTCATCATGGCGCTGACCGCGGTGCCTCCACACACAGATTCGTTGATCGTCTCCACCAAGACAAAAGTGGGACCCGCTGCCATTCTGAGCCAAGGACAGTCGTCGTAACGGCCTGCGTGCATGTAGTCCTGCGTCGTGCAGCCATTTGCCAATGGTGCTGCCACTAACAGGATGACTCATGGAGGGTATCACTTCTTGCTGAATGTCCACAATCGGGACTGATGGGTCAGTCAGGTACAACGATAAATATTTATATGTATATTTGTTGGAGCAAAAAAAGTTAAGAGTAGAAGAAGAATATTCACCTTCAGTGGGCTATAAACTCCTTTCATTGTAAGCACAAGCTAATACTGAAACCTGAAGCCAATGGAAAGGCCATAGCCCAGCCTACAGATCTTACCAATACACCATACGGAGGTCCCTTAGGGAATGTATGCTCTTTCTATTTTAGCCACTGTATGCTCGAGGAGACAGTCCAGCCTCTTCACTGAAAGGGTGACCTTTGCCATACACACTGAAACAGAGTGCTTCAAAGCTGTCCCAGGTGTATTGTACCTACTAATACAGGTTTTCTGTTCATCCGGTTACAACTTGCTTTGTTCTGGATTTCGCTGTTCTTCCAGAAATATCAATCCTTCGCCTACACTGCTGTTTACTGGATCAGAACGACTCCTAAAGGACAAAGCTGACATTTTAGGAGACAGGCTCATTTCTTACTTGTGTGTCACTTTTTTTGGGAAGAACTTTATTTAGGTACATCATCTACTTGGAGGACACAGAGTAACTCTGGGGTTCCAAAACATGTCATTCAGAGCGTTTCCATCATCCAAACAGATTTTTTGTAGTGTCTAAGTTGAGCACGTTTAGTTCCCAGACTGCTCCTATGTCAACCAAAGCATTTCATTTCGAGTCTTGGAGTAGTGCCACCTTCATAGTTGGCATCTTATGGATTCTGCTGTAACTTCAAATGCAGGCTGTGTTTTTCTGGGTTTAGTACTGCAGTTGTGCCATTTTCACCGCAGTTCTATCTTCACTTACCTCTGGCATTTCTCATTTGGATGACTGTAATTACATCTTGGCTTCTGGGAGGAACTTGCCAGAGGCTTAATGTTTGATACCTTATCTTCCTCTTGGTCTCTTTTCAGCAGTTTTTCTAGGCCTTATATTTGGCTCCTCACTGGCTCTTCATGAAACTTTACTATTTCACATTTCACTGATGCTTCTGACCTCAGTGGTGAATCATGGCTAATCTCAGATAGCATGTGGATGTGGGCCATGTCTGGCAAAGATATAGCACTAATGGCCCATTGCAGCAGGTCAACATGGATCTGGTCTACTTCTGCCAGAGATATGGCAAAGCATGCATGCGAGCCAAAAATGGCCCACATATAAAACGCATGTAGCCCACATGTTCCAAAACATATCTGGCTGTATTCTGGCACAGATATGTCAGTGCTGCTTAATGGCAAAGTTCATGTAAGCTCCAAATGTCCCACATATTAAAAAAACTCACATGACCCACAAGTACTTCTGTTCTTCTGGCACAGATATGGCAATGCTGCCTACTAGCGAACTGCATGTGTGCTAAAAGTGGCCCATATATTAAAAAGACGTATATAGCCCACATGTCCCAAAACAGAGCTGGTCCACTTCTGGTATAGATATGGCAGAGCTGCCTACTGGCAGTGAGCCAAGAGTGGCCCGGATATGAAGAAGCTCATATGGCCCAGCTGTGCCAAAACAGATCTGGCCCACTTCTGACAGAAATACTAAAGTACTGTGCACTGGCAAACTGCATAATTGCCCAAAAATGGCCCACATACAAAAAACCCATATGGCCTAGCTGTTCCGAAACAGATCTGGTCCAATTCTGGCATATATATATATATATATATGGTAGTGCTGCCTACTAGTGCAAGCCTTAATTGTGAAAACCTGGTCATAAAATGAGCAAAAAGCTAAATAAACCTCTACAGTAATGCTAATTTGTGCCAATCAGTGCTAATCAGTGCTGGTGCAAATTAGTGTTTTAGGCCATTCTAGGTTAAAAAACATAGAAGTAAAGACTCCTGGCATAGGACTCCATTCCTAAGAACTACCTGAAACCTGATTAGTTTACCACAGTGAGCGATGTATCTAGTACTTCCAGAAGGCCTATATACTACAAAATTCACCTACGTTGAATTTAATCACCAACCAGTTGTGCATCAAGATATGACTGGTTGACTCCAGTGTGAATTCCAAATTATTTCAGTGGTTAATCTGAAGCATCAGATCTTCAATCCAGCTTCTGAAGTCCTAACCAATGGGCAATCTTGTAACTACTTTGATTGATTCCATGGAGAATCAGTTTTCTATATCTTGGTTTCCAGAGTTCCAGAGTTTCCAGATTATTATTGGTCGGCAGAAATCTATAGGCCATGTTAAGCTCCTTGAGCGTTTGGAAGTGAGAGCTCACTATTGGAAGATTCCTTTCTCCAAGACGGAGAGGGCCTATTTGGGTTAAGTAGCCTTCTACAGGGTCAATTTGTCCATCTACGATATGAAAAACCAGTCTACTATAATGACTTCCTCCTCCACCACAAGCTCATCAGGGGGCCCATCACTTTCCACAGTAGTACAGGGCTTTCTAATGAGAGGGTGTTTAATTACAAGCCTCTTCAGTCCACCAACGTCCTTGCACTTGTCCAGCAACTAATGACAGTGAACCAGTGTGTTGGTTGGTTGGTTGGGGGGCTACAGTGCACTTAACAGCCATCTCTTTTAAGTGCAGTGAAAAAGAACATATTCTTGTGGTTCACAGACAGATAGACTGGCTGATACTACAGCTTATCACAGTTTAGCAATAATATCACAGTAAAGGACTTTATTTAGTGCCTTGGTTCACATCTCAGATGCAGGAATAAAAGACAACAAAGGATTTGATGGTTTCATGCTTCTATGTAATACTGAGAGTTAAGGATGGGCGATACCTGATCTTCCTTTCGATCCCATACCAAGTAATACCAAGACTAATATACTGATGCCAACACCGATACTTTAACGTATGTGATTTTCAGCAATGTCAAATGGTCGATTTAAAAAAATTGTCATTTAAAAGTCATTTAATTAGTTAATTTAGACATTTCATTATTATTTATTATTATTTTGCCTATTAAATAAACATTCAGAAATCAGAATTCTCTCTTTTTAATAGCATCACTTAACAAAATTCAATTATGTTCAAATTATGTGTTCAATAAACTGAAAATTCAGTACCTAAATGTGTATTCATTAGATTAGAATTATTTTCCATATTTCTAATTTACATATTTAACAATATTGCCTGTAGATGATATATTAGCTTATTTTTTCTTTAACAAATCAACAAAACCTGTAACTTGATCAAGGTATAAAACTATGCATAAAACTGTATCGCGCAGCCACAGCACAGTAAGAAAAACAGCCACAAAGATAAAACCACACAAAGCTCATACAAGAACTTCAAATAATACTCATGAATATGTATTCATTATGAAGATGAACGTGTATTCATTAGATTAGAACATTTGCATATTGGCATTCTGAATAACGGTAGAGGAAGAAGGCGTAAGGAAAAGCAGTTTTTTACACCATCATGTACAGCAGCATTTTGTTTGAGAGATAGAATACACATCAATCCTACAAAATAAATTAACTAAGAATTGATTAGAGCCAGAACTGATTCTCAAAAGTAAACATCGGGATCGGAAGTATCCATATTTAGGTATCGATCCGCCCAGCCCTACTGAGAGTCACCACCTCATCACCCCTGTTACAGCACAACGCTCAGTGCACTCAGACTTTAAGTTGCTGATCAGTCTCTGATTAAATAAAAGTATTTTATTTTAATAATAATAACATCAATCAATTACCAATATTATCATTTAGCAAGGTATTTATCTCCTTATGCTGACCTTACACCAAACGATTTTCAAGCGATTTTACTGTCGCAGACAAATTTCCAAAGTCGGAACAAAATCATGAGAGTCTTGCTAGAGTTGCGTCGTGCTCATGTCATCTCGATCGTTAAGTGTAAGGTGGTCAGGATTGCAGTTTTAAGTCAGTCTGTGGGTTGTCTTTAGATGTGAGAGGGTGTCAGACTTTAATCTATTAAATGTCTTTTCAGAGTCTTTTCAAAGTCTTCTAGTGTATTAATTCTAGCATGTATTATTCTAGCATTAACATCAGTATCAATATCAGACCCAGCATGTAGATGTAGGCCACGTCAATGTTCAGTCACTCTTGCTTTAAAGAATTGTGGAGTTGGGCCAGATTTGGTGGATGCCTTCCCTGGCACAATTCCGAGGAGTATTCCCTGTAGACTGGGATTTTAGCCACTGCTGGTAGACCCGTATGACCGTACGCTTCCATACACCTGCAGATTCAGCTACTTCCTTCACACTATGGTCTTTGGCACGTCCAAATGCAGTCACTCCTTTTAGCCAGTCATTAACATCTGCTTTGGAGCCATTTTCCACACATGGAATGAGACATTCCCTGCACTGTAGAACCTCTTCTCCATCTATGGATCCCGTCACTCACACCCCGCAGGTATTTATAGCCCCATCATCCTCGTGCAGCGCCACTACCACCTTAAACACGCAAGGTGACTCATGTTTCTGTTTGGTGAGCTTTTATACTAGATAGACAAACATACAGACAGATAGAAGTGAAAAACGTTTAACACATCTGCACATTTTCATATGCAATTTTTGTTCATTATTAAATAAACACATTGAAAAACATAACACTGAAACCTAAATTGGGGCTGTCCATAAGTTATGTCACTTTTTATTGTACATGTTTTGTTTCATTTTTTGTTCCAAATATGGTGAACTCAACAATCTATATTCAAATATTCAAATAGCAAATAAACAGAAATTGTGCACTACAATTTCCAGAAAAATGCCCATATTTCAATCTTTTTGCCATATTCCTAATTTACATATTCAACTTTGTTGCCTGTAGATGAATTATTAGCTTATTTTTGCTTCAACATATTAACCAAACCTGTAATTTGATCAAGGTATAAAACTTTGCATAGAACTGTATAGCGCAGCCGAAGCACAATAAGAAAAACAGCCTGTTTCATTTTGAGAGAGAGAACCACACAAACCTCATACAAGAACTTCAAATAACATCAGTAATAAAGAATATTTATAAGACCTTTTCACTGTTTTTAGTATAAATGATAATTAGCACAAGCTATTGCATTCACTTTCAGACAGCATCTAATGTATTTGAATATGAAGCTGTTTTTTTAACAGTCAAATTCAAAACAGATAATATAAGCTGTACGCTAAGGACGGCTGTTTAGCTTAATGAGCTTTACATTGAAAGTAGGTTTGCATGGCAAGGTAAAACGTGGTTAGGACATACATACCTATATGCAAAGATTTTAACATCCCTGGTCAAATTAAGTGATTAAAATATGTTAGTACATCTTCTACAGGCAACAAACATAAATATGTTTTTTTAATATTTGTTCTGCTAATTTTAGTTCACAGTTTCTGTTTCTTTGTTTAATATATTGGGGAAAAAAGGAGACAAGCGATATAAAAGCTGCCATAACTTTTGCACAGGTCATATTTTGTACTTTATTATTTTCCCCAGTATGTTAAATGAAGCAGTAATATAATTTTTTTCATGCATTTTACTTAGAAACCCAATTTAGATCTAAAAATCTAGACAGAAGCAGCACAAAATAACTATATATGATCATTCAAATACAATCTTATAGACCTAATAGCCCACAACTAAAATGTCCCACTCCTGTGACACCATATAAAAGTCTCTATGCCAAACAATAGTTTATTATTGTGTATTTATTCTGCATAGATCTGAATGAATAACAATGGAGAAGACAGCACCGAAGCAGTGCTCATTTATTCAGCGTCTTCACGGCCTGTGGGAGGAAACTGTCCGCAAGTCTTACCGTATGTGTCACTGTCTCTTGTTTCTTCAGTGCTTTTGTGCCATCTTTGGTTTCCTGTTATGCTGGAGCTCATTTTGGACTGCAAAATATCTGCAAATTTCACAAACTCCTCCGCCGGTAATTGAGTCGATCTGTTTGTGTACTGATGGTCCCCTTACCACGGACAGAGCTCATTTGCGAGACTGCATCACAGAACGGCTGCCAGATGCGCACTTGTGACAGAGCGAGAGGAAGAGAAGCGAGGCAGGAGAGATATGCAAAGAGAGAGCACAAAGGACCGAGAATTCTCATGTTGGCCAAAAGCATGTGAGACAGTCAGTTTTGATCTGATCTGGCGGTGTTTCAAAATTTGACAGTCGTCCTACCTGCACGTCCACATGGTGCCCGGCTGACGGGTTTGTTTTGGGGCGTACTTGCAAGGAAGTCAGAACAGAACCAGCAGAACAGAACCCACAGAGAACCCGCCATTAGCCACGAGGAGGTGCTTCAAAGGATATGCCTGGAGAATCAAACCGCTCAAGGATTAGCCTGGAGAATCAAACAGCTCAATACCAGCCATTCAGCAAAATCCACTAATCTACTTTAGCAATAGAGCATAAGTCTCTCTTTTTCTCTCACACCAGCAGAACCGAGCTGAGCCAAGTAGCAATTGTTTATTCCAGCATCCTACATATGCTAATGTGCAGTTTGAAGTCATGTTTGCATATTGTTGTGGGCGGTTTCCTATGCTGTGCACTTTGTTGGTCTGCATAAGAGACCAAATCTAGTTTATCCAGTCAAGTCATTTGCATTAGCTGCAGTGACTAGGTGTCTAGTGCCTTTCGGAGAACCTACTGGTCATAGATATCCATTAGGGGGATCTGCTGGACACCTATCACGTTGCCATGGCAGGCGCATATAAAAACAGTCAGAACTGATTGGGTAAAAGACTTACAAAACATTGTCCTTTGTTCTGTCTACATGAACAGCATTTACCTTCCTCATACAGTCAATTAGTCACCTTGCGTGTTTAAGGTGGTAGTAACTTCAGGCTCCTGCAGATGGTGCTGCACAAGGACGATGGGTCTATAAATACCCGCGGGGTGTGAGTGACGGGATCCATAGATTGAGAAGAGGTGCTACAGTGCAGTGAATGTCTCATTCCATGTGAGGTAAATGGCTCCAAAGCAGATGTTAATGATTGGCTAAAAGGAGTGACTGCATTTGGGCGTGCCAAAGGCCATAGTGTGAAGGAAGCAGCTGAATCTGCAGGTGTATGGAAGCGTACGGTCATACGGGTCTACCAGCAGTGGCTAAATCCCCAGTCTACAACTCTCCTTGGAATTGTGCCAGGGAAGGCATCCACCAAATCTGGCACAACTGCACAATTCTTTGATGTAAGAGTGTCTGAGCACTGATGTGGCCTACATCCAGAAACTTGTCCAGTCCATTCTAAATCAAATCACAGCTGTTATTGGTGCTTTAGAGGTATTACATGCTATTAGGTATGTTTCAGTCACATGAGCTTGCAAACGTTGCTGCCCTTTCTTGTAAACCACCTCGGAATTAGCATCAAATAGCGTCAGTGTCTGGTCGATTTTTGTTCCAGGGTATTCATACTGTTCAACAAATTCATTTGCTAATACCTTTAATGAAAGTCTGGGACAGTAAACGAGATGGATTCCTTCTAGAATCAATGAGCATATCTTTGGTTGTTGATGTATTTATATAACGGAAAGCTTCACCACACTATTTGACAATATCAACAACCACTAGCCCATGCTCAGACTCACTTTTATGAAGTAGGCTGGCTATAACTGTGTCACTGACGAATTTCAGGATGTGGCTTTTCCCATGCTGGATTCTACAATCGGAATATAAAGCAATGGGGACAGAACACAGCCTTAAGGAACCCCAGTGGAAGTGAAACACAGTTCTTACAGAAAGTCATTTACCCTCACTCTCTGAGATATGCATGCTAAAAAATCTATAATCCAGCCCATGAAATATACATCAAGACTAAACCGGTAAGCAACTTCCTAGCTAAAATAAGTGGCTGGATAGTATTAAACATGGATGAGAAGTCCAAACATAAATGTCTAGCATGAGTTCCAGGAGCTTAGCATACAATCCAGGAGCCTAGCATGTGTTCCAGGAGTCTAGCATTTGTTCCAGGAGTCTAGCATGTGTTTCAGGAGCCTAGCATGTTTCAGGAGTCTAGCATGTGTCCCATGAAACTGGCATGTGTTCAGGGAGTCTAGCATGTGTTCCAGGAGCCTACCATGCAAGTGTTCCAGGAGTCTAGCGTGTGTTCCAGGAGCCTACCATGTGTTCCAGGAGTCTGGCATGTGTTCCAGGAGCTTAGCGTGTGTTCCAGGAGCCTAGCATGTGTTCCAGGAGTCTCACATGTGTTCCAGGAGCCTACCATGCAAGTGTTCCAGGAGTCTAGCATGTGTTCCAGAAGCCTAGCATGTGTTCCAGGAGTCTAGCATGTGTTCCAGAAGCCTAGCATGTGTTCCAGGAGTCTAGCATGCGTTCCAGGAGTCTAGCATGTGTTCCAGAAGCCTAGCATGTGTTCCAGAAGCCTAGCATGTGCTAGCATGACCTTCTTAGTGGTTATGTGAGTAATGTAATTGAGGAATCCTCGACTCCAATTCCAGCCCTATATGCAAACCACATTGGGTCTACAGCTTCCCCCATCCTTTCTAGTAATTCCCCTTGACCGGTCTTTCAAGGAGTACTCACCGCATGCCCTGCACTCTGTCCAAGCACGATTTTATCCCCACCCCACTCCCCTGCTGGTTTGCACTCACACTGCACTTAATGTTTCATCATTGCTCCGAGGGTCGCTATAGCCATAATCTAGGTACTTGAAGAATTGTATGTGGCACAAGGGCATACATGAGGCAATCACAGCACCAATCCCGTGTGATGTCCTCACGCAATGTCACAGCCTGTCATTTTCCCCACTCTGTTCCATGCTGCCTTCAAACGGTTGGTGTTTAACTTCTCCTCATGGCTTCTCCATGGCTTCTCCAGCCTTCTCCATCTCGGCTCTGACTGCCCTTCTTGCCTCCCTTTCCTGAGCCTCATAAGGAAGGCCCTGTGTTTTTTTCTCCTGCACATTATTCAGAGATTTAGTAATCCATGGCTTATTGATGGGTTTGACTTTCACATGATTCCTAGGAATAATGATGTTCATAAAATGTAATATAGCTGCATACAGTGCCAGAGAGTTCATCAATATGCAAGTCAGAGTCATGAAATACATAGCAATCTGTACACGCAAAGCATCCCTGTAGCTCAGAAACAGCATCATCACTCCATGCTTTGATTTCCCTGGTTTGCACATTTTCTCACTTGAGCAATAGTCTATATACGGGGGGACGATAGATGGTGCTGTGATCAGAACAACCGAGAGGAGACCTAGGAGAAGCCATATATGAACCTTTTATCGAGCCATTTCCTAGTTGGGCATGTGACATACTGACAGAGAATTAGGATGTCGTGCCACCCATTACCAAACACACGGCATCAGGCGAAAGAGACTGGAGTCACTTGGCACTTGGCAAGATGGCGCCGGTGTGTTTGGCTAATCGTCATCTCCTACCTGTTCTGTATATGGTGCTACTGTTTATCTGGTTGTCTGTTTGCAGTGCATCTACTCGCAGTGTTTATGATCGTGGGTCTCTCCTTGAAATTAGGTCTGTACTCGTAGACATCCAGGCTCACGAGCGGTTTGCTCATTTGCAGTTAGTCCAAAATGCAGCAGCTCGCCTTCTTACAGGCATGAAAAAAAGGGACCACATTACTCCTATCTTGGCATCGTTACACTGGCTTCCTCTATACTACAGGATCCAATTTAAAATTTTGCTGTTTGTTTTTAAGTCTTTAAATGGAGTGGCTTCATCCTACATAGGGGATTTGCTTCAGCTCTACCCTGCCTCCAGGTCTTTGAGGTCATCAGATCAACTGCTACTGACTGTGCCACGGTTTCGGCTGAAACTCAAAGGTGACCGGGCATTTGCTGTTGCTGCACCAAAGCTGTGGAACAGTCTACCCCTGGACATTAGGTCTGCACCTTCTGTTGATGCTTTTAAGTCTAGGCTAAAGACCTATTTTTATCAACTAGCTTTTGGCTCAGTAAACTGATCGCTGCTGCATTGCTAGTTTTGTGTGGACGTTAGACGCTGTCCTATATTGTGTGTGTGTGGTTTTTTTTTTAAATGTGTCTTCTTTGTACAGCACTTTGGGTTAAAATGTGCTTTATAAATAAATATTTACTCACTCACTTACTTCATCAATGCTGTCTGCAGCAATTTGCACGTTTGCTATTTTAGGTGTATACACTATGGTCGAGATTAGCTCTGGACGTTCTCTGGAAAGATCAAAAGGACAGGCAGAGGCAACCAGCATATAGCTGTGCATATATGTTAGCCGTGCATCTAGACTCCCTGAAGTTATTGCACACTCCACCACCCTGAGATTTCCCCATAGCTTCCATGTCTCTATCTCGCCTAACAGGCGCTCCAGTGCTGTTGATTGTCCAATCTAAATGGATGTCTGTGGACGTGAGGCATGCGTGATGCAGGCACCTCTGTATTCATATAGATGCTTTGTGATAGCCTGCAGCTCATCAGTCTTGCTGTTGAGTGATTGCATGCTCCCAGGAATTATGAAGGGTAGGAGAACGTGCCACAATCTCTGCCGGTTTAACGTGAGCCGGTCACCCCACGGTCCTTTGTTTCCTCACCCTAGAAGAACATTCCGTCCCCTTTATAAGTACAGTGCCTCGAGATATCCACAAGTAAATCTTGAATAATACACGGATCCTTTTGCACATCCACACAGCTCGGATCATCCCATTGCATTGGGAACTCCCTTGAGTATTGCCTCGCTGGATGGTGTACACTGCCAGTCAGAAGTTTAGACATGGCTGCTCATAGAAGGTTCTCCTTATGTTTATCTTAATGCTTTAATTTAGAATACAAGCGAAGACATCAAACTCTAAAATAGCACTCATGGAATTATACAGTCCACCTTAAAAAACCTCCAAAATGGAACTTTACTGGAGGATGATACAGCTTTCTTAACCTGCAGTGGAGGCTGATAGAACAAGGTTTATTTCTAAGCAGTTTTGGAGCGATTCTATTGGTCTGTCCATCATGAATATTCACTAAACTGAAAGGAGGACTAGAGCTTTTACACTGGGCAGAAAAAGAGATCAAAGTTTTTACACCACTAAATATATATTAGAGGTGGAGATATGGAGAAATATAATACTGTGGTACATCAAGAGTATATGTGGTATATCAGGATATGTACTGGTTCAGACTCTCATCAGTTGGAGCTGTTAAGTGTAAGACTGTAGAGTCTTTAAGATCACCAACAACATCCATTTAGCTGGGGGTGTCTAAACTTTTGACTGGTAGTGTAGTTGTGTTTAAAAACCCTGGATGTAATACAGCCATAAAGTCCACCATATCTCCATTATGTCCCAATCCTAAACTCATACACACGGACACTAAGACACCTACTCCCGATCGCCACAAAAACGGTGCCCCAATTCACAGTACATAGTATCGAACGTACTAGGAATCAGGGGTCACGATATCCACAACACCAATATAACCATTCTACTTACTATCCAAAACCACTAGTGAACCTACATGTGACATTTTTGGATGTAATGCTGATAATGGTAAAAGTTGTATTTAGGTCACATGACACTCTATCCTCTCTATTTCTTGAACAGCTACACGTCTTTTCATACCCATAGTGTTGAGGTGTCTTCTCACAGTGGAAGGATGGACAGAAACACCTGTGGATGTTTTCAGATCTGAAGCAAGAGTGGAGCTTGATGTTCCCCTCTCCCTCAAAGATGAAAGCTTTAAGTGCTGTGTATCTGATGGGGAACAGTTTTGCTGTCTACCAGATCTTCCAGGTGGTTGTTAGGAGTCCAATTTCTCAGTTGATCATTGCATGTAAACTTTTGAATTTGCACTGCAGTAGTGCATTTCTTCTGGTCATGTTTTTGAACTTGGTGTAACTTGTTGGGTTTAAGACTGAAAGAGTGGAAGGGTTAAAGTGGATGTAGGTGCACAAAATGAGATACTGACAGCTTCTTGATCGTCTCCACCAAGATAAAAGCGGGACTCGTCACTGAAGATGACCTGCTGCCATTCTGAGTCACTCCATGAGGGTCTGGCATGACACCATTGCAGTTTATGGTGATGTTGACATGGTGTTAAGGGCAGTCGTTGTAATGGTCTGCGTGCATGTAGTCCTGCATCGTGCAGCCGTCTGCCAATGGTGCCGGCACTACCAGGTACCTGTCCTTGCTCACGTCACATGCACGGCCGGGCTTGAAACTTGAATGATTTACGTGTCTCATGATGTCAAACCTACACACCAAGTTTAATTTTTGTCAGTTGATTCCTTCTGGGTGCAGCTATTCTTTTGATGATGAGTGTAATCCTTGCTATATTGTTTAAAACCTATACACAAGTCAAGAGAGTATGTTACTGCTAGGAAGCTAGCTGTGACTGCATTACAGCTATATAATTGTGCTAGTGGTCTTCAAATCAGATGAGGAGGACAACCAGCTGAAGTCAACTGATGTAGTTGCCTGGCTATCTAGATATTTGACCTTAGGGATCATCAATGGTCGCATGATATACAGCAATGTAAAATCGTGAATTCCTGCAAACCGATGAGACTGACAGCTTCGGTATTGTACTTAAACTACCAGTCAACAGTTTAGACACACCCAGCTAAATGGATGTGTTTGGTGATCTTAAAGACTCTACAGTCTTACGCTTAACAGTTCCAACTGATATGAAACACATAGTACATATCCTGATATACCACATATACTCTTGATGTATCACAGTATCATATTTCTGCCATATCTCCACCTCTAATATATATTTAGTTGCCCAGAAAAACCTATCTCTGTTTTCTGCCCAGTGTAAAAGCTCTAGTTCTCCTTTCAGTTTAGTGAATATTCATGATGGACTGACCAATAGAATTGCTCCAAAACTGCTTAGAAATAAACCTTGTTCTATCAGCCTCCACTGCAGGTTAAGAAAGCTGTTTTATCCTCCTGTAAAGCTCCATTCTGGAGGTGTTTAAGGTGGACTGTATAATTCCATGAGTGCTATTTACTAGTTTGATGTCTTCACTTTTATTCCAAAGTAAAGCATTAAGATAAACATAAGGAGAACCTTCTATGGGTAGCAGTGACTAAACTTCTGACTGGTGGTGTGGCATTGTGAATTTTCTTTTTAATATATTCCCAACCCAAATTGCAATTGAATTGTATTGTAAATCAAAAACCATAATTAAAATTGTATAGTGGGGTTTCTGCACATGCATCTCTGTTCTATTCTATCAGTGCTTTGAGTTCAAGGCCATGCCATGTTCACACTGGAGTCCTTTTGTGTCCATTTTCATTGATTTCAATAGCAAAAGGAAGGCAGTGATACTTCAAGAGGGAAAGAAAGGAGGACAAGAGCATAGGGGACACGTCAGAACGGCTAAGAGTCAGCCTGCTCTTTTCAAACCCATAACCTCCCTCGCCGTTAAGTTTTCATCACACGCCTCTTTCCCAATGCCCCTGCTACTTCAGCACTATCAGCCTTGAGTTGAAAATGAATGGGACCAAGGGTTCTGGATGTCTGAGGATGTGAGTAAATTGTATTAAATCAGCAGTAGTGGTGATGAGAGTGTCTCTGAGGCTTACATATCAAACCACAGTCTCTCTCGGATATGGGCTCCGGCAGCTGTGGCTGAAAACGTAGCCAGTATTTCCATTCTTCCTTCCCGCTGGCACCCCATCGCAAAGCTCAGAGAACCGAGTGAAGGCTATTTATGGAAGCTGGAGAACCGTAACCAATGTCCGATTTGTCTATGGGCTGGATCTGTCTCCCAGGGTGACATTTACGGGGTAGACTCGGATGAGCACATGCACACCAGGATAAGAATCCTGTAAATAATGTAATTACAGCTGAAACAGTTGCAGCCACATTATATAAAAATCAAACCCCACTTTGCACTACTTTAAAGAGACACTTGGATGTACACCAGGAACAATAAATGGCGATAAATTTAGACTAATATGGACAATATTAGAGCTACACGTGCAGAAGTAGTGTCTCTCAGTATGATATCGGGCCGCCATGTTTGCTAACACAATATGCCAGACGTCTCAGCATGACATTGTAGAGGTTCCTAATGGTGTCCTGTGATAATCCATCCCATGCAGCTTGAATATTCTCACTCAGTTCCTGCAGATGGTGCAGTAGGGGTGGAGGTGGAGTGACACCAGGCCTTCTGGACGTGTGAAGCGTGACAACAAACCGTTCACCTTGGCACTGACCACGGTGCCCCCACACACGGATTCATTGGTCGTCTCCACCAAGGTAAAAGCGGGACTCGTCACTGAAGATGACCTGCTGCCATTCTGAGTCACTCCATGAGGGTCTGGCACGACACCATTGCAGTTTATGGTGATGTTGACGTGGTGTTAAGGGCAGTCGTTGTAATGGTCTGCATGCATGTAGTCCTGCGTCATGCAGCCGTCTGCCAATGGTGCCGGCACTAACAGGATGACTCATGGAGGGCATCTCTCCTCACTGAATGTCCACAATTGTGGCTGTTGGGTCAGTCAGGTACAGTGTTAAGACCTGTCCTTGCTCATGTCACATGCACGGCCGAGCTTGAAACTTGAATCATTTGCATGTCTCATGATGTCAAACCTACACACCAAGTTTCATTTTTGTCAGTTGATTCCTTCTGGGTGCAGCTATTCTTTTGATGATGAGTGTAATCCTTGCTATATTGTTTGATATCTATACACAAGCCTCCTAGCATCTTTACAGAGAGACTGTTACTGCTAGGAAGCTAGCTGTGACTGCATTACAGCTATATAATTGTGCTAGTGGTCTTCAAATCAGATGAGGAGGACAACCACCTGAAGTCAACTGAAGTAGTTACCTGGCTATCTAGATATCTGACCTTAGGGATTATCAATGGTCGCATGATATACAACAATGTAAAATCATGAATTCCTGCAAACCGATGAGACTGAGCTATTCTATAAAGCACTGCATAATGCACCAAAGCACATATCAAGCTCTAGTTCTGTAGTGAAATGCCCTTTAAACGTCCTGGCAATGTAATGGGAGATGACAGACAGCAATATAAACTGATTTAGTAGCTGTGGTGTGTCGAAGGCAATAATGTGACATTGACAGCTTATACTAACCCAACCCATCAAAGTCTGCTGTGCTTCTTATTGATTTGGTTTGAAGTCCAGACATTGATTTTTTCCCTCCACTTCCTTCATATGTGGTAGGAGAGAGCAGAGCACAACCTAACTCGTTTAGCTTTTGGATGAATTAGAAAATATTCGAAAATATGTATTTTTTATATAAGCAGCCCACACGTCTCGGCTACAAATGAAAGCGCAAAATTAATTTTGAGGGCCTACTGCTCATGAAGAATTCAGAGTGGAAATGCCATGCACCCGTAACAGCCCGACGGGCTAGTTGAGGGTGATCAGTTGATGCAAACTCAGTTCATTTGTTGCATCAATACATCAGATTACATATATAGGTGCACCTTGTAGTTTTATAATTTACAGACTGTAGTCCATCTGTTTCTCTGTATACTTTATTACCCTGTTCTTCAATGGTCAGGACCCCCAAAGGACCACCACAGAGCAGGTAGCAGGTATTATGTGGGTGGTGGATATTATGACGTGGTGGTGGTGTGTTAGTGTGTGTTGTGCTGGTGTGAGTGGCTCAGACACAGCAGTGCTGCTGGACACCTCAGTGTCACTGCTGGACTGAGAATTGTCCACCAACCAAAACTACCCAGCCAACAGTGTCCTGTGGGCAGCGTCCTGTGGGCAGCGTCCTGTGACCACTGATGAAGGACTAGTGGATGACCAACACACACTGTGCAGCAGCAGAGTGTCCCTGCGGTGCAGAGAATGATCCACCACCCACATAATACCTGCTCTGTGGTGGTCCTTTGGGGGTCCTGACCATTGAAGAACAGGGTAATACAGTATACAGAGAAACTGATGGACTACAGTCTGTGATAGTAGGGCTGCAAATTGCTGTCAGTGGTAAGTGGAGCTGATAAAATAGACAGTGAATGTAGATACAAGGAGATGCTTGGTGTTTCACTTGTTCCATCAATATGGAAAGATGGAAAAAAAAAGGGAAAGATTTTTTGCAGCTTGTCAAAGAAATCTGAAGTGTTCCAAAGCTCTTAGAGGTTCCTTCAAAGGGCTTAGAAGCTGATTCTCACCATCCTAGCCATCCCAAAGTGATGTTGAGACCCGGACTGATTAACAACCTTTATGATGAAATAAAAATGACTTTAATGCTACAAAAACCTTCAGTCTTCAAGGTGAGACTTCAGAAATGTCTGTCAGACAGCTGTGGAAATTGGCAGATGATGTTGCTTTAGTAATACAAGAAAGAAACAGGCTCAGTTCTGCTTGAATCTCTTTATCTACAGAAAAATCAGTTATACGGTATTTTACGCTGTGTTAGGTTGTGCCCTGCATTCCCCCACAAGATTACTCTCTTAATCAGTCGCTCGAGCACACACTGATTGCTAATTACCTTCCAATTAGTTGCAGATTTATTTATTTATTATTTATGCTTTCCTAAAGAAGAGGTCACCGGTCCACACCATGAGAAGAGCAGAGTAGAGAAGGACATCTCTCTATTGCAAAATGTACTGAGCCTGAAGGAATTAGCTCATGTAAATGCCAGTATAGATTATTGGTAGTGGCTGCATAGGAGTAATATTAAAATATTGTTGCTTTACAAGCCCACCAAGTGCTTCCCTTCTATACTGCATTCATCACCAAAGACTGCAATGGTGTCATGAGAAAATCTCAACTTGATTTGTCACTTGTTGCCGAGCCACTTACCGGTTGTTGCTAAGTCACGGCTACAAACTGTGCTCCCATTGGAAGCGACTGGTCGCTTGCTCTGTCATCTGCTAGTGTGAACATAGGGACCTCAGAGGGCACGTGTAGGTTTACTCCTGGTTTTGGGTCCCAAATAATATGTCCATACTTGTGTTGTACACATGGCAACTCCTGGTTCCCATCACTACCACCCCTGTAAAGAAACCAGAGGTGGAAAGGTTGCTCTAGAGCTGAGCATTTCAAATCACTTTGTTTAAATTATGCAGTCATGCTGAAATATCATAAGAGCTTCCCGCTAACTCTAGGCCTCGGTGATTAGCAAATATGCATCCATTCATGCAGAATGAGATATAATCTTTCAAAAGTAGGCACATCCTTCAGCAGCCCTCAGTTCAGCGCTTTAACTACATCCTCTTCAATAAATGAAAAAATGCTGATAGTTACGTTCTTCTCCTGCCATCCGTGTGACTGACACCTCCGTTCCAGCCCAGCTCTGATCCTCGGGGACCAGACGCCTCTCGCCATTTTAATTAATCACCCTATCGGCCGTTTGATGTCCTGGATCAATGAGGTGCGACAAAGAGGCGGTTAATGAGGAGGAAGTTCAGGTATGTGCTCAGAGATATGAGTAGATGTGAAAAGTCCCATCAGTCACCTGCCATCCTTCCTGCGCAACTCGTTTGATAGAATGCTTTTGCTCTTCCTCCCTCGTCTCCTACAGATTCTGCAGGCGTTTTGATTGATTAAAGGGCCCGAATCATGGAGAAGCACATTTTTCTTGATTTTATTTATTTTTAGTGAGTTATTAGGTGTCAAGGCCTCATTGGCCACTTCAGCCTGTTGCTTCAATATGTCAGTACATCCACTGGCCAAGGTTTTGCAGGACAGGGCTGTGCAAGGCAAGGCTGTGCATGGCAAGGGCTGGGCTGTGCATGGCAAGGACTGGGCTGTGCCAGGCAAGGGCTGCGCTGTGCAAGGCAAGGACTGGGCAAGGCAAGGACTGGGCTGTGCCAGGCAAGGGCTGCGCTGTACAAGGCAAGGTCTGCGCTGTGCAAGGCAAGGGCTGCGCTGTACAAGGCAAGGTCTGCGCTCTGCAAGGCAAGGGCTGGGCTGTGCAAGGCAAGGGCTGGGCTGTGCAAGGCAAGGGCTGGGCTGTGCAAGGCGAGGGCTGCGCTGTGCAAGGCGAGGGCTGCGCTGTGCAAGGCGAGGGCTGCGCTGTAAATTGCTCAGTCTTGTCTGTGAAAGGTAATTCCCTTGTTTGGATTGTGGGATAATTTGTCCCGCTCCATCTTTTCCAGTTCAACCTCCTGAGAGTTATGATATGACCAACATGGCGGCGATGCTGACACATGATCCAGCTGCCTATGTGTATGTCTACAATCATTATCATATTAACAATAAAACCTTGAGTGTACTGGACATCTGTGAAAAGTGCTTTCTTAGCAGCTGGCTAATATGGCAGCAGGCATTGTGGTCTGATGCAAACTGCATAACCACACCTCTCAAAACCTTGTCTCACAATGCATCCGAACAACCCACATCGACTGTTCCCAGCTGGAACCAAAGAATAGTAGGTTCTTCAGCACGAACTGTGACGACATCTGTGGGTATGTCAGGAAAGAGAAGGCAACAGTCTCCCAACTTATAAGAGCATCTCAACAATCCAGCTCTTACAACTCACATCCAACAACAATCCCACTACCACTAGCATGCCTAAACATTGCCTTGGAGGCATTGCCACTGGGAGCCACGTCAGATGACTTCACTCCAAAGGTAACACCAAAAACGAGTTTGTTCAAATATAAGATTGTTCATATCTATGCCTGTGTCTCTATAGAATTGAAGCCGGCTCTTGCTTATCAAGCTAAATGCTAGTAGAAAGCAGGTGCATCTCTAGCGACACATAGTCTGTGAATAGTATAAGGAATAATTCATTGCGCTTGAAACTTGAAGGGTTTTTTTTTTTTTTGGTTTTGTTCCACATGCCGGGCTAAACTTTTTGTGATCAGTTGATTTGCATAGCATTTCCCTCTCAGAGGCAGCAGTCCTCGAAACGTCCCTAGTCTTTTTAGTGCAGTCTTCAGCGTGTAGTGGAATTCATTTCATTTCCACTCTAACAAACTCTGTTGTTCTTTATGTTTAGCAGTAAAAGAAAACTGACTTCTGTTCTGTCCTCTGGCCAGTTTTTACCACTGCTACATATCAGGAAACTGTCTTCAACTAGCCCAGTGGATTTATGCACTGCTAAACTGTAATACGTCTATGTAACCCATAGTACATAGTAATGCCGTTGAGGTTTCAAAACAGACAATTCACGTCTTAGTCTGTACAGTCCAAGTATGGGAACTACACCTGTTGCACATTGAATACATTTATGTATAACCTCTCCTTTAGCCTATGGCTCCCACTGCTGCTAAAGTAAAGTTGAGTGATGTTCCTGTAGATGAACAGTAGCTGAGCTTATGGAAGCGAAAGCTGTTGGAAACCAATGAAATGTTGTGCTGTTCCTGGCTGTCAGAATGGAAACAAATCAACCCAGCCTTCGACACACCCAAAAGGAGCAGGTGAAATGTGTTTTTCAGACGGCCTTGAGGATTTCAGTGCACTAGTAAGGACGTTTCAGCCTGTACAGCTAGAGGGCTAAAGTTAAGGTACACCTGGACGAATAACATGTGGATTAGCTGTTAACTCTTTTATGGAGTGGTCTGCTGGGGCAGCAGCATCTCCACCGCTGACAGGAAGAGACTGAACAAAATCATCAAGAAGTCCAGCTTTGTCCTGGGGTGTCATCTTGACCCAGTGGAGTGGTGGGAGACAGGAGAATGAGGACTAAGTTTAAGCACATGTTGAAGAACCTGTCCCACCCCATGTACCACTCTCTGAAAGCACTGGGCAGCTCCTTCAGCGCCCGGCTGCTGCACCCGCGGTGTGTGAAGGAGAGATACCGCAGATCCTTCCTTTCGGCCGCTGTCAGACTGTATAACAGCTGCGGCCCTCAGTAGTCTATTTCTACAGTAGTCTATTTCTATTTCTACTATGTGCAATAAAANAAAACTCAGTAGTCTATTTCTATTTCTACTATGTGCAATAAAACTCAGTAGTCTATTTCTATTTCTACTATGTGCAGTAAAACTCAGTAGTCTATTTCTATTTCTACTATGTGCAATAAAACCGCGTACTTTATTTATTACTGCTCTAGTGCGCTACTATGTGCAATACTTAATCTTAAGCATAATCTGTTTACCATCACCATGTGAAATGTTTCCTCTGATCTCAGTCCTCTGATCTTTCCTCTGATCTTAGTCCTCTGGATTTAAATTTTTTAGTATTTTGTTTATATTTTCTGTATGTTGTATATATAGATCTTATTTATTATTTGTATATTTCCAGACACTTCTGTTCTTTCTTCTGTGCTGCTGTGACATTGTAAATTTCCCCACTGCAGGATTAATAAAGGACTATCTTATCTGATCTTATCTTATCAACAACGTGGAACGGGTTCCCTTCCGGTTTGCACGCCCAGTTTTGAACCGCTCGGTGCATTTCCACCAAAAATAAATAGGTTCAGAACCCAACCCGCAAATAGTAGGTTCTTCAGCACGAACTTTGACGACCTCTGTGGGCAGGCCAGTTGTTGAGGAAGGAGAAGATAACAATGGCGACACCCAGTGGTCTGCTGAAGACACTCTTTTACGTCTTATCTCCAGTAGTTGATCCGTGCTTGCTTTCTTGATGTAAACAAACATCTGGACTAGCAATATGGTAATCTCGGCAAGATGGGAATCTCGGCCATCTTGGTACTACTGGTTACTACCACTGTGCAGTGCCCTCTGTTCTTCATTGCGATACAAACTGGTGCAAATGCAGGCAGGTTTTCTGGATAGCACCGAGGAGAATCTAAAAAGCCTGAACAGAACCAGTTCAAGTACCATGGTTCTTTTGGTTGAAAAGGGCTATGTATGACCAACTATTCAGGCTACAGCAGTTTAGCCCCACCCATTCATGTTGATGTTATAAGGAGTGTTTCAGTCCAGGCTTGTTTATAACGAGGTAGCCAATCGAAACGGAGGTCAATTACAAATCTACCCGTCTTAAAGGTACAGTAACAAACACAGCCTGTTTAATTCTAAAGGACAAACAAGCAGGGAAAGGAAAAAATCACTGGAAGGATTAAATTAAATTAGCATACAGGCTCTTTAAATGGTCCAATTCTTCTGCTGTTTCTTATTTCTGCTCTTTTTATCCCTCCTTCTTTGCTCGTAACCTCTGGATGCATTTCGCCTCCACCATTCCCAACCAGGATTAGGGAAATTAAATGGTTGGGGGGACGGAATATTGCAGGGTTGAACTTCGACCTTCGAGTGATTAGCCTGGCTGGCGGAGAGTGTGTGAGGTGGAGGTGGGTGTGATTAGGAAGGAAATTGGAGCGATGAGCATGTCGGTGGTCAGCAGTGTTAATAATGACCTCATCACTGCTCAGAGTGGGCCAGATCAAAGGTGCAGGATGGATGAGTGTGGAGCAATTTGTTTCCCACAAAAGGATTTCTGTTCGTGAAAGAGGGACATTGACTTGGTGAGCTTTGTATGTGCATTTGTATTGTCGCCTGTGGCTCTGTATGCTTCAGTTACTTATACCAAAACCCATATAAAAGTATCTGGAAAGTGTAACTAAATATTAATTAGTAATTTTATATGTTTTATATTTATAAAATTTCATTTAATAATTTAATAATCAAAAAATGTCATATTATTTTCAGTATTGTTTCCTTTGTTTCCTTTATTACAGCTTCCATTCCTTTTATTAAGCTTGCTTTCAGTTTCTCAAAGAAATCTGCAGCCACACCTCCAAAGTTCAGTCTTTGAAGCTGGTTTAGCTGGTTTTCTGCTGCTACTCACCATCCATATAACCCCAAACACATTCAGTGATGTTGAGGTTCTAGACTCTGGGGTGGTCAGTCAGTCCATTGTTCTGAGAACATGAGCAGCAGCTTCTTTTTTTGGTGTATCTCCTTTTCTCACTGAGGAGCTTCTTGAACAGCTACACCTCCTTTCAGACCTCCATAGTTGTTGAGGCATCTTCTCACAGTGGAAGGATGGACAGAAACACCTGTGGATGTTCTCAGATCTGAAGCAACAGTGGAGCTTGATTTTGCCCTCTATCTCAAAGATGAAAGTGCTATTTATCTGTTGGGGACAGTTGGGAGTGTCTACCAAGTCTACCACAATTTCCTCTTTAGCTAATAATCATTTTGGGTTTTTTTTTTTTTTTAAATGTAGATGATTTATAATATATCTAATCTTCTCAGAGATATCTCCAGAAAAATGAGTGACATACAGTTGATGGCCATCATAGCCGGAAATGAAACACATGAGGGGTCATCTCTGAGTGTGAATGTGCGTGTGTGGTGTTCTTAATCAGAAATCTCTCACCTGCTGGAGTCAGTGATGACATTATCCTCCTGACTCACACTTTCTAAGAATAGCTCTCAATCGCTGAATGACATTCCATTCAGTTATATGTGCAGACTCCTCCAGTCTTCTACTGAGGGTTGATGGTATACAGTGGGGGAAGAAGTACACAAACCATGTAGTTGATTTAAAGTAGAGATCCCCAGGAAAATACTCCTCCAGTGTGAGTAGAAGTTCCTCCTTTTAGACCTCCACTGGAGTAAAAATACTAAAGTATTTATCTTCAAATGTACTTAAGTATGGAGAGTAACAGGAGCATGATTTATTATGGCTCTAATGTCCTATTATCATTTCTGGAACAAGACTCTTAATCAGCTCAGTGTAGGTGAAGAGACTCTAGTGTCTCTCAGTCCACCAGTCTTTAGTAGAAGATCATTAATTAGTCTGACACTGACGTCTATTCAAATGATCATAAGCACAAAACACTGAAGGAGAACAGGTTCCATTAGCTAGAACCAAGCTCTGTCCAACAGGTCAGTTGGACACAGCTACTTACGGCACACTACTTACGGCACACTAACGCATTACACTCACTGAGTTACTGTACACCAACACACTACTTACAGTACACTAACACATTACACTTACTGAGTTACTGTACACCAACACACTACTTACAGTACACTAACGCATTACACTTACTGAGTTACCGTACACCAACACACTACACTAACACATTACACTTACTGAGTTACTGTACACCAACACACTACTTACAGTACACTAACACATTACACTTACTGTACACCACTGGTGGTATAGCAGAAATGCAGTTTACCACACTATTTAAAATGATGTAAATGGGTAAACCTCAGTCTTTCTAAGCTTGATAGCAGCTCAGTGATGGATATAAGATCAGACCAGAAAATATGTTCAGCTTTCACTCCATTACTTCCTGCTCTCAGATTTCTTCTAAATAAGTCAACTTAGCATCGATTAGCTAGAACCTAGTCTCAGCTACAGATGCCTGAAATCTGTAGTGTGTTGACAGTGTGTTGCATTCTGATTGGCTATGCACACTTGCACGTATGCGCACTTGCGTTGGTCCGACATGAATCCAAGTTCAGCCTAGTGAATAGTAGCCTCAGCCACAGATGCTCCGTCCATCGTATCCTACTGTGGTTCCCAAGATGCTGTTCATGTTGTTACTGCGTTCTCAACATTACCTCCTTCTATACATCATGGCACATAGGAGGCTTGTGATTGGTCGTCTTAAGAGTCAGTCAAATTTCCTTTTCCTACAGTTGTAGGCGGATCTTGGCTATGCTAAGTGGTAAAAGGCACCTACCTAGAGAGTCTGGTAGTGTGAGGCAAACTGGAACCACACCTTTCCTGTGGTTTGGCTTTACTCTCTCAGATACTAGGTTTCCCATGTATTCTTGTGTCAGCAGTTGATCAGAAGCAAGCCTGTACTGTGCTGTGGGGCACCATTTGGGTCTGTAGCCTGCTTGCTAAGTTAGCCAGTGTGTATTAAGTTAGTTGATCAAACTACAGATCCAAAAGCTACAAAAGAGGTTTAATGTAATCTTTCCAACCCTTCAGTTACTCGGCTCTGATCACCTAAACTTGTCGGTGCTGTAGGTAGCCAAAACGAACACTCCATTTGATGCTCCAATTTTTAACTTCACAGGCCAAGACATTAAAAGCTTATAGCATGTAATACCTCCACAAACACGAATAACAGCCATGATTCAATTTGGCATGGTCTGGATAAGTTTCTGTATGTAGGCCACATCAATGTTCAGCCACACTTGGATCAAATAATTGCGAAGTTGGGCCAGATTTGGTGGATGCCTTGGTGGATTAAGTTACTAATGCTTATTAAGTGGTAGATCAATGTGTATATATACTGAAAAATTATTGATAATATTTAATGTTTAATTACTAGTTAACTTGTTTGCAACACTTCATGTAACATACTGCACTGTATTGTTCTTCATGCTAGTTGCCATTTACATTATGCCAATTTAATGATGAACGGGCCAATAGAAATGGTCCAAAATTTAGAGCTAATGCTGACGATATGGTGACAAGACAGGCTCCACCCCAACTATATTGAATTCAGGCCCCTTCAATGGCGCCCCTCCTTTCTGGTTTATTTGTTTTGGTGTCAGGCAGAGTGACGCTGGTCCTCTCCACTGTCATCTCACCCACACAGCCGTCACACGGCATCACCTATCAGCAGCCTGGTCTTCCAGCAGCCCACGCCCACCCACACACTCACCCAGTGCTGCTTTCAACATACACACTCAAGAGCTTTATTCTTAGATCCTAATTAAGCACCCTTGCAGAGTGAAATCAACAGTGCTCTGTTCACTCTTTCAGTGTCAAGTTGTGCTGAGAGTTTTACTCACTGATGATTTCTATGTTGCATAATAAACTAACATGATTCTTGAGCTTGTTCTAACGGTGCACTTATATCAGTCCAAACCTGCAATAGATGTGAATGCATCCGCCCTCTTCGGCTGCCCACTTAGAAGTGTTATGAGGGGGTTCCCTGCTAATTCTAGAGTTGAAAATAGTGTTGAAAGCCTTTAACGTCCTCACCAGATAAAAAGAAGTGTGTGTGTGTATACACTCATCATCAAAAGAATAGCTGCACCCAGAAGGAGGTGTGGGATTACAGTGCTGTTGGGAAGGAAGATAAAGGTTACCAGGAACAATAACTGATGACACATTTAGACTGATATCATCAATATTTATTGAGCTACACATACAGAAGTAGTGTCTCTCAGTATGGTGTTGGGCTGCCATGTTTGCTAATGCAACATGCCAGATGTCCCGCCATGGAGTTGTAGAGGTTCCTAATGGTGTCCTGTGATAATCCATCCCATGCAGGTTGAATATTCTCACACAGTTCTTGCAGATTTTGCAGTAGGGGTGGAGGTGGAGTGAGACCAGGCCTTCTGGACCTGTGACAAAAACCTGTTCATCTTGGCGCTGACCACGGTGCCTCCACACACAGATTTGTTGGTCGTCTCCACCAAGACAAAAGTGGGACTCGTCACTGAAGATGACCTACTGCCATTCTCCATGACACTCATTTTGGCACGACACCATGGCAGTCTTTGGTGATGTTGACGTGGTGTTAAGGACAGTTGACGTAACAGTCTGCGTGCATGTAGTCCTGCGTGGTGCAGCCGTCTGCCAATGGTGCTGGCACTAACAGGATGACTAATGGAGCGCATCACTGCTCCCGAATGTCCCCAATCGTGGCATATCGGACAGTTCGGCGGTTATCTCTGTCCTTGGTTCGTGTAGGTATCCCATATCCTTTGTGTCTCTGGTGCGTGCCTCCAACAGCGTGCTATGATAATATCCGCATAGCTGGTATGGGGCACAATACATTGATAAGACCATCCCGTATGTCACTTGCAAAGGATGCTATCAGTGCAATAGCATGAGTCAGAATGGAAACCACACACAACAGGACGACCTTATATAGTCAATCAGGTATAACGATGAGGCCTGTCCATAATTGATCATATCATTCTGAAGTCAGTCCAGTTGAATGCAGGTCTGAAACACTCTCATAAGTCCTGCTATGACCTTCATACTGTAACCAGTGTATCTTCTCTGAGAGAAAGGGAATGGAGGCACAACTACTGATACATTTCCTTTACCTCTATAGTCTTTTTGTCCGATTTTACCTATACTGTATATATTATAACGCTCGGTTCCTTTCTGTCCCCTTTGTCTTGCATGCCTATTCACTTGCCAACAAAGCTCAAACATGGTGACTGTAATTGCTTGGCTGTGTGTGTGTGTTGCAGCTCCCTGCGGAGCTTGCGAAGCACCTCTGATGTGAAGCTACACAAAGCAGCCTCCACATGCTAGACGTCCAAATCAAGGCATTCTGGCCAATTTGTAGCTCAGATGAGAGGTGCTCTGACAAAGGCCTGGAACAGTTTGTGTTTTCAGAGGTAGTGTCGGGAATCTTAGCGTGTTCATCGCTCTATTCCTGCCAAGTAACGTCTCCCATCATGTCTTCATTCTGCAAGTGCAAGTTATGACTTAAAGGAAGAGTTTGGCCAAAAATCAAGCCTTACGGTGCTATGGTATTTATACTTAGTATTCGGAAGATTTGTCCTTATTAAAGGTCTCATAGAATGGAAACTTGTATTTACATTGTATTTACATTGTCATAGTTGAATAAGGAGAGTTCAGTACATAGAACTGAGATACCGTGCACCTCAAGTACTGTTGTTCCTTCTTCTTGTAGCTCGGATCACAAGCTAGCATTTTGGCTAACATACTGATTTAATTTCCATAAATCTCGGTGTTGGCAGTGGTTAGAAAATCCATGACAGAATGAACACAAACTCAGGAAACGGCCACTATCGTTTTGACTTGTGAGGCAATGTTTTTCATATTATAGACAAGTCTATTTTTAAAATCGTGCCGTAATTCAGTCAATAAGATGTAAAATACAAATTACATGTACAACACAAGTTGCATTTTCTTTTATCATAGTGGAAACATAAAATGTAAAATTTGACATGACTTTTGCACAGGCCGTACTGTATTCTATATCTGTTATTATTGCTTTTCCAGTATGTTAAATCCAGCAGATGAACAGTAAGCCTATTTCCTTTTCAACACATCATGTCATTTCACCAGGGGTGGCTAAATTGTGCATTTGACTGCATTTGGATTTATTGTTATTCAGGCGTTACACATGAAAGCTCAGAAGGCACCGGTAGGGTCACTGGATAGTGAATAAATGGCTATATTTGTGTTGTAGATATCAAGACCCCTGGTTCCCATCACCACCACTGTAAAGAAATCAGTCTGTAGTCAGTTTGCAACAGGCATCTAAATGACTTTGTTTGCATCTGAAATTACGTTGAAATTCTGAAAGTGAACAAATCGGTGGGATTCCCCTTTAAGGTGAGGTGGCCAGGGGAAAACGGAGCAGTGCAGTAATGCAGTAATTGAGACACAGTGCTGCCGCAATACGGGGGCTAATGATGGAAGGTCATTGAAATGCAAATCTCTTTTCTTTTCCTTCTGCTCCCTCTCTCCTTCCCTCTCTCCTTGAGGTATTCACTGGGTTCCCATGCACTCGTATTAAGAGCTTAGTCACCGCATCTTAGTGCGTGGGCGCCTCATGGCTCAGTGGGCTGTCTCGTTCTGTATTTTGGTGCATGATGAAAGCTTTACGTAAACACGCAGGGTACAGTGTTCGGGACAGTTTGGCCAGGTTATTTCAGAGCAAGCGGCGACAGTTTCCTAGAAATGTCAGGGCAGGTTTTTGTAGGCCAACACAGTGTTCACTGGAACCTGGGAGCGGTTTGTTAAAGGGTCCATACACAGTATTACTGATCATGTGTTTGATTCAGCAAAAAACAGCAATAGAGTAATAAAGAGTTGGTGGGAGTCACTGTGGTTACGCTCACGCAGTGGCAGAAAGCACCAGCGTAGACCACAACAACATCTACAACTGCAAAGACCTGCTACGTGACTGACAGCACAAATACGCACAGCAAGAACCCAGAATGATCCTCTCACAGACTGAAGAAAGACAGAAAGAAAGACAGAAGGAAAGAGAATGTAGGAAAAAGAGAGAAAGACAGAACAACAGACTGAATGAAAAAGACAAAAACAAAAAAGAATGACAGAAAGAAAGAATGAGAAAAGAGAAAGACAGAAAGAAAAGGACAGAATAAAAGACAGACAGACAGAAAGAAAGAAGGAAAGAGAATGTAGGAAAAAGACAGAAAGACAGAACAAAAGATATACAAAATGAAAGAAAGACAGAACAGCAGACAGACAGAAATAAAGAAAGAAAGAGACAGAATGAAAGACAGACAAAAATAAAGAAAGAAAGATTGAAAGNGGCAAATAGGAAACTGACTCCAGCTTCATATAGGAATCACTGCAGTTCACAGTTACACTGGAATCCAGGCACTGAAACATGAATTTGCAGTTACCGTTTGAGACAGGTGTGATGGATTTTAGGGTAAAATCATACCAGTTATATACTGTACCGACTAATCATCAAATCAGTGTTCAGCATCATAGTGTGCCACCATTTGTCAACTTAGATTCAGTTCTGGACCCTTCACGAGGCCTCTCTGCTATGGATCTATATATTCCCTCAGATAAAGTGTTCAATTAAAAGTGAGCATTCATTTGTCGAAAACAGGCATGGTAATGAAGACCTACTGTAGTTACTTCTTCACAGCTTTCCATCTTTAAGACTGTCCATTAGGACTGTCAAAAAGATATATTAAATTTCGTAATGAGATGCATTGGCAAGAGCCAACATCATTAGAGTCCTTGCTTCCATCATGTCTCAGGGCTTTAACAGCGAATGCTTGTATGTGAAAGTGTTTTTCTGTTTTCTTGTAGGATCTGGAGATAAAATGTATGGTATGATTGGATGTATGAAATGGGAGGTACAGTATATACCAGTTACATAACTGTGTGAAAATCAGAGACTTGAATTGTTCTATAGTTCTATTCACTATGGCCAGACTTTACCTTTATTACAGCTTCCAGGTGGTTGTTAGGAGCCCCACTGTCTCTGTAGCTTTTATCGTTTCTGTAGCTCTCCTCAGGAAGAGTTCCTGATAAAGACAAATAACTTGATGGTCATACGGGTCTACCAGCAGTGGCTAAAATCCCTGTCTACAGGGAATTCTCCTCAGAATCGTACCAGGGAAGGCATCCACCAAATCTGGCCCAACTGCGCAAGTCATTGATGCAAGAGTGGCTGAACACTGATGTGGCCTACGTCCAGTCTATGACAAATCAAATCATAGCTGGTATTGGTGCTTATGTAGGTATTACACGCTATTAGGTATTTTTATGTTCATGTATTTGTGCTTTTCACCTTCATGCTAATAAACTGTTTAAAATTTTCAGTCAAATTAAATCTTTAAAATTACCAAGAAGAAATGATCAGAATTCCTCACTGTGACGATGGGAACCAGACGTCTGAGGAGTTCCATGCATCTAAAACCTCCCTCACAAAGAAGTTATATTATGAAATGGTTATGAATACTCTGCCTGCTGCCTGAAACATGTTGGAGGATTACATGTAGGGTGTTTCAAGGCAAAATAGTCCCAAAAGAAAACGTTTTTATATTTACCACTTCTTTACCATTAGTACCATCACTTATATATCATTGCTGTCCAAGGAAAACAAGTATCTCTCCAAATCGCAACTTTACAGAAGAGAGCAAAAACTTCATTTAGCTCGAGCAGGCGAGAAGCCCCAGCCCCCAAAAAAGACCTGGGGGGGGCCTGCTTGCAAGGGACTGGTAACTACTTGTTGACCTTGGGAGACAGTTGAGATTCCCGGACATCATTGCGGCAACAACACTCCGGCCAGAAATGATCTTGATGTCTGGGGCAGCCAAGCAGGTAGTGCTACTTGAGCTAACTGTCCCCTGGGAAGATCGGATGGAGGAAGCTAAAGAATGGAAGAAGGCCAAGTACGCTGACCTGGTGGCTGAGTGTCGGAGGAATGGGTGGAAGGCCTGCTGCGAGCCTATTGAAGTGTGCTGCAGGGGCTTTGCAGGCCAGTCTTTATATCGGGTCCTGGGACTCCTAGGGATCTGCGGACTGCACAGGCCAAGAGCCGTAAAGAACATCATGGAAGCTGCTGAAAAGGCTTCACGTTGGCCCTGGTTGAGGAGGGGGGATGCGTGGCGTAGCGCGCTACTTGGACACAAGTCGGGGCCTGATCACCCCCGGCTGGGTCACCCAGGTGAGGGTGTCTGAGGTAAGACCCGAAACACCCCGTGACCCCGGTTACATCACTGAAGATGTACCACAAAATGCACCACAAGGTGTATTTCAGAACCAATGTAAGTCACTGGAACCAGACTTTTTACCAAGCAGTTTTGGGCCATTTCTGTTGGTCCGTTCATTATTGAATTTTCACACCGCAGCTGCAGCTGTGTTCAAATGATGCATGAAAGTAAAAAAACAACACAAAATGGAGATAAACTCAGAAGATGTAGGTTCACTGATGGTTTTGGAGAGTAAATAAAGTGCCTATATTTGTGCTGTAGGTAACTCCTGATTCCCATCACCACCACTGTGAAGAAGTCAGAGCCTGTCTGTTTCAATGAACCACTTCACATCAAATCACTCTGGATGACGTTGTTTACACCCCAGCGAGAGAATAATGCACCTGTATTATAGATCTTATGAAAGTGTATTAGCATTGTGAGGGAGGCACAGAAACAGCTTCAATACTTGGCAATATTAGCTTTTTATGTATCACTTTAAATGTCCGTATATCATATTGTATTTATCATCTTTTATATGGTTATTTCTGTTCATTGTTTGCGATGATGAGAAGCAGTTAGAATCTATTATGGCAGGATGTTAGCAGAGTTACAGATGGAGAAGTGAGGCAGAGGTCTTTGCGGTAGCGCTGTAATAAGAGCTCACTCAGGTGGCCTGTAGAGACTGTACACGCATAAACACTTAGTCATACTCCACAGCTCAGCATTTCAACAATAACAGTGCTGGAGCTATCAGGAAGCATATTTATCTCCAGTAGCTGAAAGTAAATGGTTTTTCTCAGCCCACTGACTTCACTTGTTTGTTTAACAGGAGAGCTTTATCCAGGGTCACTGTATGATGTGCATACTCCTCCCTCGCCTGAAGTTCAGGATATGAGTAGTTTAATCAGGCTTTGTTTAGAGTTGGCTAAACAACAGCCACCGTAATGCATCCTCCTTTGTCCCCCATGGCATATAGCCTTTACACGATGATCATATACCCTTTACACCATGGTCATATACCCTTTACACCATGGTCATATACCCTTTACGCCATGGTCATATACCCTTTACGCCATGGTCATATACCCCATGGTCATATACCCTTTACGCCATGGTCATATACCCTTTACGCCATGGTCATATACCCTTTACACCATGGTCTTATACCCTTTACACCATGGTCATATACCCTTTACACCATGGCATATACCCTTTACGCCATGGTCATATACCCTTTACACCATGGTCATATACCCTTTACACCATGGTCGTATACCCTTTACACCATGGTCATACACCCTTATATACCCTTTACACCATGGTCATATACCCTTTACACCATGGTCATATACCCTTTACACCATGCTCATATACCCTTTACGCCATGGTCATATACCCTTTACACCATGGTCGTATACCCTTTACACCATGGTCATATACCCTTATATACCCTTTACACCATGGTCATATACCCTTTACGCCATGGTCATATACCCTTTACACCATGCTCATATACCCTTTACGCCATGGTCATATACCCTTTACACCATGGTCATATAGCCTTTATACCATGGTCATATACCCTTTACGCCATGGTCATATACCCTTTACACCATGGTAATATACCCTTATATACCCTTTACACCATGGTCATATACCCTTTACGCCATGGTCATATACCCTTTACACCATGGTCATATACCCTTATATACCCTTTACACCATGGTCATATACCCTTTACGCCATGGTCATATACCCTTTACACTATGGCATATACCCTTTATGCCATGGTCATATACCCTTTACACCATGGCATATACCCTTTACACCATGGTCATTTACCCTTTACACTGCTTAGCAACACCTTGGCAACCACCTGGGATAACATAGCAAGCTAGCAACAGCCTAGCAAGTACCTGAGATAGCATGGCAATCTAGCAACACCTTAGCAACCACCTGGGATACCATAGCACCCTAGCAACCACATAAGATAACATAGCAACCTAGCACCACCTTAGCAACCACCTGAGATTCCATAAAAAAATATATAGCAATGCCTTAGCAACTACCTCCAATAACATAGTAATCTGTTAACCACCCGAGATAATATGGCAACCTAACAACACCCTAGCAACCACCTGGGATAAACAGAAACTTGGCAACCACCTGGGATTCCATAACAAAAGTCTAGTAACACCTTTGCAAACACCTGATTCTATAGCAATAATCAAACAACATTTAAATAAATAAATAAATAAATAAATAAATAAATATCTGTGATATGGACCCTTTAAGTAAACAAAGGTAAGCGATATCAGGCNTAATATGGCAACCTAACAACACCCTAGCAACCACCTGGGATAAACAGAAACTTGGCAACCACCTGGGATTCCATAACAAAAGTCTAGTAACACCTTTGCAAACACCTGATTCTATAGCAATAATCAAACAACATTTAAATAAATAAATAAATAAATAAATAAATAAATAAATATAAAACCATGGAACCAGACTTACATGACAAATTTACATGACTGCATGTATTTGGACTGTGGGAGGAAACCCACACAGACACAGGGAGAACATGCAAACTCCACACAGAAAGGACACCGGACGCCCAGCCAGGAATCAAACCTGTGAGGCATCAGTGCTACCCACTGCAGGCTATTATGTGCCTTTAAGACTAATAGAGATAAACAGCCTTGGTTCTGACTGGCTGCCCTGTTTTATGCCATTAAATCACTGTAAAAGTAGTCTTTATAACGTCAGCATGTATTGTCAGGGCTACACTGGTGCAGGTTGTGACATCACGTTTTTGCAGCTGTTTTTGTTCACCTGCTATAAATTCTGTTTTCTTAATTTACAAAATTTCTGTGATATGGACCCTTTAAGTAAACAAAGGTAAGCGATATCAGGCCGGACAGCAGGCTTTCGTGACATTAGCCAGCAGATCAAAGATGAGTCAGCAGGATTTGTGGACCTGTATCAAATTTAACACTGAGCTAAAACAACATTTTGGGAGCTGACAAACACGTTCTGCTTCTTTGGAAATAATCCTTTCGTGCTGACCTTGGGACTTTCTCCTCTTAGGCAGTAACAGTTTGCCTGATGCAACTCATCTGTCCACACAATACATAGCAATGATCTCATGGCTTTAGAACTGAGCCCAGGTTTAGAAGAACAGCACCAGTTAAGGTTCAGACACTCAGTTCAATGCTTGTCTTACATAATTATGAAGACACTGTGATGTAAAGGCATCTCAGGTGGCTCCTCATGAGTGAGCAAAACTTCCCACAAGGTATTACTATATATTTCTGGCACTTCTCTGTCACTCTTTTTGATCACTGCAGTGTTCTGTGTTCATTCAAAGTTTCATCCTCACTATTAAAACCCTGTTTCCAAAAAAGTTGGGACACTGTACAAAATGTAGAATGGGTTGATCTACAAGTCATTTAAACTCTATATTTAATTCAATATAGTACAAATAAAACATATCAAAGATCACCTCTGTGATGTTCTGGGGGTGTTTTAAGTATGTGGAAATGGGTTCTTTGGTTGAGGTGACAGTAAAGTTGAGCCACAATGCCTGCATTGAGCTGATGGACAACCAGGCTTAGACTATTGCTCATCATCTTACCGAGGAACATAACATCCCGATCCCTGTATTCCAAGATGACAGTTCTCACATTCACAGGGCTGCAAATGGGACTGATTGGCATGATGAACCTTTAGGAGCATTCTGGAGCTGGCCTGACCCGCAAAATCCCCTGATTAGAACCCTCTTGAAAATCTGTGGGACCACCTGGAACAACCCGTAAAACACCAGGGAAGGCATCCATCAATCTGGACCAACTGCGCAAATCTTGGATGCAAGAACCGAAAACCTGGGAAATGTTTTCTTAAGCCTGGACAGCTCCTTGGACATTCCAAGCAGAGTGAGAAGTACAGCACATTGTCCAGGACTTCTGTCAGGACACCTATCCTTAAGTTGGCACAAAGACTATAACTCATCATCAAGAGCACAGCTGCACCCAGAAGGAGGTGTGGGATTGCAGTGCTATTGGGAAGGAAGATAAAGGTTACCAGGATCAATAAATGATGATACATTTAGACTGATATGATCAATATTTATTGAGCTACACATACAGAAGTAGTGTCTCTCAGTATGGCATCGGGCCGCCATGTTTGCTAGCGCAACATGCCAGACGTCTTGGCATGGAGTTGTAGAGCTTCCTAATGGTGTCTTGTGAGAATCCATCCCATGCCGCTTGAATATTCTCACACAGTTCCTGCAGATTGTGTGGTACAGGGTGGAGGTGGAGTGACTCCAGGCCTTCTGGACATGTGACATGTGACAACAATCTGTTCATCTCGGCGTGACAAAAGCGGGACTCGTCACTGAAGATGACCCACTGCCATTCTGAGTCACTCCATGACAGTCTGGCACGACACCATTCCAGTCTTTGGTGACGGTGACATGGTGTTAAGGACAGTCGTCATAACAGTTTGTGTGCATGTAGTCCTGTGTGGTGCATCCATCTGCCAATGATGCTGACAGTAACAGGATGACTCATGGAGGGCATCACTGCTCGCTGAATGTGCAATTGTGGCTGTTGGGTCCGTCAGGAACAGCGATAAGGCCCGTCCTTGCTTACGCCATGTGCAGCCGAGAGTGAAACTTGTTTTACAATGTCAAACCCACCCACCAAGTTTCATTCCTGTTGGTTGATTCCTTCTGGGTGCAACTATTTGTATAGCTATGTGAGTGTAGTTTTTAGTGACCTCTATTTCCAAGACCTCTATTTCCAAGATTTTCCATATCTGAAAAGGGAAGTGCCTCACATCTGATAAGTCTTATAGACTAATCGGCATTGACTCACTTTTGGACCAGTTGATTCTATGGCCTGAGAAAGGGCCCTAACGGGATTAACGGGATTGATTCTAGAACAACTGGAACTGAGGATCGCATATCTGTGATACAAAGAAGGATATGATTGGCAGTGTATCATTTATGCTATAACCAGGATAGCCTAAGCAAGGGGCTCTAAAGCAATGGTAAGCAATGCTGTCTTCACTGAGAATGGGAACTGTAGTAACTCTAAGGAGAAGCAGTTAATGAGCATGTGTCCAAACGGTTGATTGGCGAGCGGTATCATACTGCAACACGTATGCGTTCAGACTGTGGGGTGTCTTTGAAAGAAGAGAGGAAATGGAGGATGTTTCTAATTTGAAGTTCTTCCACTTTTAGCTTTATCCAAACTCCACTGTGGTTTGGACGTGGTCTTATCGGTTATTCAGTTTGCTTGCAATCAACCATTGAAGCAGTCAAGCTCTGGAAAAATCTATCCTCCAGAGCAGGCTGGGACCGCAGTGTTTTTCTGTAAGCTGGTGAAAGAGGCTCAGATGTTCAGCTTTGGACTCTTTGCGGAGAGCAGAGGTGCGCAGAGAGAGAGAGAGAGAGAGAGATTGATTTGATGGCTTTGACAGCTCTGTGCTCTTGGTAAAGCCTTCACTTCCCTCATTCCCCATGGGGCATTTATCCACATGGGTCACCCCGTCGGCCACCGCTCGTGTGCAGCCAGGTTGGATCGATGGGTCTCTGAAGAGCTTCTGTCAGTGACGCCTGAATCACTAACTACTCCCACATCAAGAGGCACGGCCTTACAGCAGGCCACGGTGCTTATCTTTAGTCAACAATTGTATTTTCGTTCTATTGCCAAGGGAGCACTGAGTGCACAAAACAACAAATAGGAAAACATTTGAATCATCAGGAACCACAAATAGGTAAACAAAAATGTAGATCATCAAATTAATAGTAACTCCAGATTTGAATCACCGAAAATGACCTCAAAAGGATTACAGATCTGAATCATGTGAATGAAGTGTTCCTGATTATAAGCGTGTTAAGCTTTAGACAGCACACAGAATTTTTTTTTATACCCCCCATATACTGCAAGGTTCCACCTTGGTCTCAACAGGGGTCTCGGTTTGGGGTATCAAAGTACCAGTCCATAGGTCTGCAATGCCTCACAGAGGCAAATACAGTGTGCACCCAGAAGGAGGTGTGGGATTGCAGTGCTATTGGGAAGGAAGATAAAGGTCACCAGGAACAATAAATGATGATACATTTAGACTGATATGGGGGTAGAGGTTAGAGGTTTTACAGGCCGTTCTTGGAGAACACTACGTGGACTTCAGAAGGGCTAGAGGCTGGGCACACACCCCCATCTACATCAACGGAGCTGTAGTGGAGCATGTGTCTCTAAACTCCTCCATCCTGGTCAGAAAGGCGCAACAGCATCTTTACTTCCTACGGAGTTTCAAGAAAGCTCGCCTGTGTCCTGGCATACTGGTGGACCGCTGTACCATTGAGAGCATACTCACAAACTGCATCTCAGCGTGGTATTTCAACTGCTTCGCATCAGACCGCAAAGCACTCCAGCGGGTGGTGAAAACTGCCCAACGCATCACAGAATACAGTGTAGGTCGTATGTACTGTGAGAGAACATATGTAATAAATGGTACGTATACAGAGTAAAAGATGCAGCCCTCGTCAGTGCTAGGCCACCATCTTCATGTCATCCCTCATGGCTGGCACTCGTGCCTGGCACAGCTTGTATGGGGCTGTATGAGGTTATCAATGAAGCCTGTGTTCATAAATAGTTATAAGCATAAGCATACTCATAAACTCTAATAATGCCTTATAAGTCTGTAATAATGTACTCCAATTAATTTTTTGAGACTTATAAACATGTTGTAACATAAGTATTACTATCCATTATAAAACCTTTTACATGATAATGGCCTATGTATATATAATTATAAAGCATGTCATACATATTAACAACTATAAAGATGCTATAAACATTTAAGAAGTGTCATTGAGTGCTTTAAGTGAAGCGACTCATATTTTAGGTTACTCACATCTTAAGGTTGTGTATCTATATATCATATTTTATAGTAATATATATAATTATTGTAATTATATTTTAAATGTTTGTAACATGTTTATAATTGTTAATAGGTATTACATGCCTTATAATGATATACAGGTGGTTATTATGTAAAAGGCTTTATAATGGATAGTGATATATATGTTACAACATGTTTTAAGTCGCCAAAGAATGAATTGCAGTACATTATTACAGATATATAAGGCATTATTGGAGTTTATAAGTATGTAATTGTTAATATGTATTATAAGTGCTTTATAGGTCATTATCTATTCAAATGCAATTATAATGAATAGTGTTACAACATGTATATGAAACATTATAAATATGCTTACAAAGCATTGTTACTGCATTACTAAGAGTTATAAACACATTTATAATGGTTTATGAATATGGGCTTCATAGAAAGTGTTACCAAATCAATTTTCATATGCTTTTATTAAATAGAGGTGAATAATAATAGGTGTAATTGTTATGGTTTCAACATTTACCACTCCAAGTCCATATGGCCCAAATATGGAAACTATGCTGCACAAATAGCCTGTTTTGAGTTTACGGGATCTAAAGTTTGGTGGAATTTGGTGAAATTTAGTGTATTTTGAAGCTTGTGTTAAGTTTAAGCTGTGTTAAGTGTATGTCTTCCTGGCCTCTTATTGCTTATTCAGACAGTGTTTTGGTCAAAACACTATAATAGACCTTTCATTAGGGCACCATTTAGGCAAGCCTTTCTTGCAGCCTCTAAAAAAAGGAGCTTTTGGTGGTAATTAGTGGATGGGCCAATCAATTCCTGCTTATTTACATCAAACTGTTCTCCAATTTGGTATGGCTCTAAAAGGCTGCTGCCCCCTGCCTTCCAATCGTTCTTGGAGGAAGAATACTGCCTTCATCGAGTCATCCTAACTTGGTAATTCCCTCTGGCTTCAGCGGCCGTTGCTGATGAGCAGAAATTGGCCTGGTGGGACGGTGACTCACTGCGGCTGAATAATAATGTGGAGTCATTTAGAAAGAACATCAAAGTGCAGTCGATCAAGTTGGGCACAAATTATTTCATAAAATGTTCAGAATTCTGCAGAAATGACTTTCGCCATACTCCCCACCGCCCCAACTGGACAAAATCATTTCAATTTAAATTAGGGCCAATTTGTGAATGCTTGGTCTCCTGAGGAGAGCGTTTCCCAGACACAAATGAAGATGAAGCCTCTTTTCTGTATTCTTTGAAGGCCCATATAATGGAGAACTGAATTTTTCTAGTTTTTATAATGAGTTTGACTGTTAAAGTTTCAGAACATACTATACAGAAATGCACTTCCTTGTTCTTGTGGTGTCATGAAATCCAGCTCTTTTGCATATGTCCACCTATTCAGCCTATAGCAGTTTAGCCCCACCCCCATTCACACCTTGAATTATAAAGATTTTCAGCCCTGAGTTACAGGGCTGACTGGACCAGTCAGACCAATGCTCATTTACATATTGTATTGTATATTATACAAAAATCAGCATCACCATCATTACTTACGAAACAGAAAATGCTAACCCAACTTCTAAGACTGAACTTCTTGGAGGTGTTGCTACAGATTTCTTTGAAACGAGAATTGGAGCTGTAAGTACACTAAGTACTAAAAGGTACTGTGTTTAAGGTGGTAGTAACTTCAGTCTCCTGCAGATGGCACTACACGAGAATGATGGGGCTATAAATACCTACTGGGTGTGAGTGACGGGATCCATAGATGGAGAAGAGGTGCTACAGTGCAGTGAATGTCTCGCTCCATGTGAGGTAAATGGCTCCAAAGCAGATGTTAATGATTGGCTAAAAGGAGTGACTGCATTTGGGCTTGCCAAAGACCATAGTGTGAAGGAAGTATTTGCAGGTGTAGGCCACATCAGTGTTCAGCCATTCTTGCATCAGAGAAGTGTGCAATTTGGTGGATCCTGACACAACTGAAAGGGGAATTTCCTGAAGTCTGGGGTTTTAGCCACTGCTGGTAGACCCATATAACCGTACGCTTCCATACACCTGCAGATTCAGCTACTTCCTTCACACTATGGTCTTTGGCACGCCCAAATGCAGTCACTCCTTTTAGCCAATCATTAATATCTGCTTTGGAGCCATTTTCCACAGATGGAACGAGACATTCACTGCACTATAGCACCTCTTCTCTATCTATGGATCCCGTCACTCACACCCCGCAGGTATTTATAGCCTCATCATCCTCGTGCAGCGCCATCTGCAGGAACCTGAAGTTACTACCACCTTAAACACACAAGATGACTCACTTTTTCTGTCTGGTGGGCTTGTAGAAACTCTGTGTAGGTTCACTGGTGGTTTAGATAGTAATAAAAATGTGTGTGTCGTAGATACGGTGACCCCTGGTTGCCATCACCAGCACTGTAAAGAAATTAGTCCGTAAGTGTCTCTAACAATGAACCACTTCATATCAAACAACTCTGAATTACTTTGTATGCATCCCAGGCAAGCTGGCTAATGGGCGAGTAGTAGAGTATCTGGGTGTAATGTAATTAGTCAGGGCAGATCTTGATACATTGGCACTTTGCTGCAAACAGCCCTTTTTGCAGGTAAGACACTGAGGAAAACTCCACTATGTTCTCAGTTCAACTTGGTTTTCAGTCTGCAGTTTTCTGCTCATGTTTGCATTTCATTCTAGGCAGCCTCTGCTTGTGAGGAGGAAATCTCTCTGTCAGTTCCTAAACGAGAAGGAATAAAACTCAGAGGGAATAACCTTGAGACACAGAGGCGACTTTTACCTGCAAAGCCGTCCATTCACAGACTTATTTATCCATTCAAGAAAGCATTTATTCAATACAGATGGTTTGCTAGAAAGCATCCGTTATTGATGAACCTGTCATCTGTTTTGAGGAGCTGCTGGAATGAATGGTGAGAAAGAGGAACATGCTGATTTCCACTCCTACTGCAGCAGTGACTGATCTCTGAAGAAACAGGAGACTGCTGATGAGCTCAGGAGGTCTGGAGTGAGGAACACATCTCCACTGCCTCAAGGAAGAACAGACACTACTGCCATATGTAGAAGAGTATGTGGACAGCCCTTCTAATTATTAAGTCCTGGGGGCCATACTTATTGCTAACAACTGAGTCATGCCGAGAAGCTCGGTGACTTTAGACGAGGCACCATCATAGGAGTCAGTTTGTAAAGTTTCTCACCAGACAAAAAATGAGTCACCTGCCATTGAAACGTACCTAATAGCAGCTAATACCTCCCCAAAGCCAAGTGCCTTCCCTGGTACAATTCTGAGGAGAACTCCCTGTAGACTGGGATTTTAGCCACTGCTGGTAGACCCGTATGACCGTACACTTCCAAACACCTGCAGATTCAGCTACTTCCTTCACACTATGGCCTTTTAGCCAATCATTAACATCTGCTTTGGAGCCCCACACATTTGGAGCCCCACACATGGAATGAGACTTTCACTGCATTGTACAAATTTTTTCTCTGGAGAGCTTATAAGATTATCCAAACTCTCGCTGGAAGCAACATTAACACGAAAGCTGTACGTCAAAAGCTTCATGAAATGGGTTTCTATGGCTGAGCAGTTGTACACAAGCTTAGGATCACCATGCCCAGTGCCGGTGTTGGCTGGAGTTGTGTAAAGTTTGCAAACACTGGACCCTGGAGCGATGAGTCACTCTTTGCTAACTGGCTGTCTGATGGACGAAGATTCAAAGACGTTCAGGTTCAAAGATATTTTGTATGTGAACCTGCGACTGGCTTCACAGCTTACAGGCCCTGCAGTGATCACACTGGAAAATGGGGAAAAATAAACACATGAGACAATGAAATACGAAAACGGCAGCAGCATCGAGCCAGCGCTTAGTACAGTATAGTACATTTGTTTAGTACATTTGTTTATTTGCAGAATTTTACATATTGAACAAACCAGCAAACATAACACATGGCCTGTGCAAACAGAAATTGTGCACTAAAATTGGCAGATGAAAATAACTAAAGGCCATATTTCAGAGTGCATAATTCAACAGGAAATTTATTACTGTGTGTCATTTTCTTATTTTCCTATTTATTACTGCTTAAACATATAAAATGCTGGCACGTCTAGTTCATATCATCAACTTTTTTGAAAATAATAATAATAAAAAAAAGAACTAAACTAAAATGAAATGCTTTAAATACTTAAAAAACAGTTAATTATTGTAGGACCATTATATATTATATATTATATATAATAAATTTTATATTGTTAATATTAAAGGGAAGTGTGTTTTTTAAGACTTAGGAGTGGCTTCACACTCCTACAATGTAGTTGCTGTCTTTAAAAAGCTATCCACTGAAAGATTCTTTAGGGACTTAAATGTAGTTCTTCCTAATGGCCCTTTCTTTTTTAAATAAAGCATGTTTGAAATAAGTTTTCATATTAATATGTTTTGTTCTTTTATGTACAGTAATAACTTAAACTTTGCCAATTTAAATACACTAAACTAGACAGCAAAACATAGTTTTCGATGTTTTAGTCAATGTTTTAACCAAGTACATGTTGGTGACCACAAGAAAACATTCACAGATAAACCGAAACTGTAATTATATTATTTTCACAGTATCTAGAGGATTTTATAGGATTTTTAGATTTCTTTGAAATACAATGCATTATGGACAGCCACATCTACATCTACAGCACTGCTTATCATTCTGGAGTTATCTAAAATTAGGGTGATCCAAAATCATTTGGGCAAGCATATGATGTTAATCTGCCACCATACTGCTTTCATTGTATTGAAGACATTGCTTCCAAATGATTCAACACTATAAATACATACTAAATAGGAGCTGCTTTCTGGTTCATGGCTTGCATGCATCTCATTTAGGGATGTGGTTCTTTTAAGATCCATCTACTGAAAGGTTCCTTAGGGAACCAAAGATGGTTCTTTTATGGCATTGCACCAAATTAGCTTTTATTGGCACCTTCACTTTTAAGAGAACACCATGAATGTGAATTCTGTTGGTCTATGAAATCATTAGCGTATTAATGGTAGGTCATGTAGGACCTCCACAGAGAGACGTTTCTAAGAGTTACATAAGTGCAGCAGCGTGGGAGGAGGGATGGCCTCCTCCCGAGGGAACCTGCGTAAAGACTTTTACAGCCATCCACCATGACCCTGGTCTCAGACTGTCCTTTAGCCAGGCTCCCTGGTGCTCAGGACTTCAGTGTTTTACAGTCTTGATCTTATCTACTGTATAAAGTACCATCAACTAACAAAGACAGGACGTTTGATACGTCTTCCTGTATTTAAACATGACCAGGAAGTCTGCTAACTTGAAACTCATTATACTGAGCAGTTGTTTAATTGCATGAATAAGGTGACTGTATGCCAGAAAACACAGTTCCTGCAGATGGTGCGGTAGGGGTGGAGGTGGAGTGACACCAGGCCTTCTGGACGTGTGACGCGTGACAACAAAACCGTTCATCTTGGTGCTGACCACGGTGCCTCCACACACAGATTAATTGGTCGTCTCCACCAAGACAAAAGCGGGACTCGTCACTGAAGATGACCCGCTGCCGTTCGGAGTCACTCCATGACAGTCTGGCACGACACCATTGCAGTCTTTGGTGATGTTGACGTGGTGTTAAGGACAGTCGTCGTAACGGTCTGTGTGCATGTAGTCCTGCGTGGTGCAGCCGTCTGCCAATGGTGCTGGCACTAACAGGATGACTCATGGAGGCATCACTGCTCACTGAATGTTCACAATCGTGGCTGCTGGGTCAGTCAGGTACAGCAATAAGGCCCGTCCTTGCTTACGTCACATGCATGGCAGAGCTTGAAACTTGAATCATTCACATGTCTCATAATGTCAAACCTACCCACCAAGTTTCACTCCTGTCGGTTGATTCCTTTGTGTTCCTTCTGTACTGTGGTTTGCATTCCTATGGGACCCACCACAATATTATCCAGCACCTAATTTTTAGTGTCGGTACAGGAGTGGGCGGTTAACCAGAACAGTGCAGGCGTGAGTGGAATGACGCAAGCTTTAAATATACTCATTGACAAAAAAAAACCCCACACCATGAGGAAGTTGTTAGAATGGAATGAAAGTACTGTATATACAGTATGTGTGAATGTAATGATGATTATATGTAAGTTATTACAATATTAGAGTTAGGGTTTGGGTAAGCACTGTCACCTCACAACAAGAAGGGCCTGGGTGTGATTCCCGGCTGGGGTGTCCAGGGTTCTCCCCGTGTCTGTCTGGGTTTCCTCCCACAGTCCAAAATCATGCAGTCAGGTGAATTGAAGATGCTAATTTTGCCACCCTCTGTTGTAAATGCTGGGTTTGTATTTGAAGGAGGAACAACAGTGTTTGAGGCTCCCGGTATGTCAGTTCTTTGTACTGAACTCTCCTTATTCAACTGTCACAATATAAAAATATATAAAAAACAGGTTTCCATTCTAGGGGACTTTTAATAAAGGCAAATACTGGACGGTAAAGCTGACTACGGGCAAGTTTGACCTACGACTGTCACATTCTGTAATGCAGATGGAAACCAGTCCTACAGGACTGCGGGTGGGAGCAGGACAAAACAGTCAGAATGCAGTCGGGAGTGGCAATAATACCAAAAAATTTGATTCTGCGTAGACCTCTATTTTGAAACAAAATGATGTCTGGCCAAAATATGGTGGTTATTTTAGATTTGTTGGTTTTGAGACCTCTGTTTGATTATGATTGGCCTACATGATGTCACTTATACACACCTACAAGTGCAAATTCCCATTAGCATTTATTATAATTGTCTTTTATTTTATGGGTTTATTGTTGAAATTGTTGTCCATTGCAGTCAGCGCAGCACGTTGACAAACCATTACGCCGTTGCTTCAGCTGAACTCAGATAGATGATGGTCCCAGATCAGTGTGGTAGCATATAACATTTTGTGCTTTCTTAATGAGGGAGATTTGAGTTGGGATGACTGCTGTGGGTACTGCTGTGATGATGATCCTACTTGTTAATAGGCTAGACCAACAAATGCCTCCCACCAAAGCAACAAAGATTTCTTCTTGCAGTTTATGATGATTGAATTTCACTGAAGGGGCTAATCCTCTCTCATATTCTCAACGAGGCGTTCAGCAGTGAGATGAAATTAAACTCTGCAATTGGCCAGGAATCCTCTGCTTCCAGAGTTAGACTTTTCGGGCGGGATTAGTTTTACATGAGGAGGTGGGCCTGTACAGCTGCTTCTCAGTGATTTTAGTCCCGACAGAAGGTGCCTTGTCGGTCAGCTGTAGAACCTGTAGAAATAGCCTTGGGTTACACTAATCCCTCGTGAATTGACATGTCTGTAAAAACGGCACCATATTCCATGGACAAACAGTTTCCTAAGTACGGAGCCTCCAAGGCTAAAATCAAGCTGATATGTTCATGAGACCAACTTTCTGAAATCAGGCACATTTCCAGTTTGGCAGTCAAAGTATCGTATCCAGTGTTTTTATCTTTGAGCTATAAAATGGGTGACAGTTCCAGGTTCATGTATTTTGAGCCTGGTACACTATATTGCCAAAAGTATTCACCCATCCAAATCATTGAATTCAGGTGTTCCAATCACTTCCATGACCACAGGTGAATAAAACCAAGCACTTAGGTATGCAGACTGCTTCTACAGACATTAGTGAGAGAATGGGTCGCTCTCAGTGAATTCCAGCATGGTACCGTGATAGGATGCCACCTGCAGCAAGTCCGGTCGTGAAATTTCCTCCCTACTAAATATTCCACAGTCAGCTGTCAGTGGGATTATAACAAAGTGGAAGCGATTGGGAATGACAGCAGTTTATGTGGAATGACAGGCCACATAAAATGACAGAGCGGGGTCAGCGGATGCAGAGCTGCTATAGCTGCAAAAGGTGGGCTGACATCATTTTAAACCCTATGGATTAAAAATGGGATGTCACTCAAGTTCATATATGTGTGAAGACAGACGAGCAAATACTTTTGGCAATATGGTGTATCTGGTGTACTGTAATAAACTGGAGTGGAGGCCGACTGATGGAATTGGGTAACTGCTTAATAAAGCAACTTTGTAAACAGTGTAAGAAAACCATGGTGAGTGAAGCTGTGGTAAATTACGGAATACTGAAATAAAGAAGGTAATAAAAGATTTACAGGTCCCTCGAGCAAAAACTCGTGTCCCCTCTGTGATGTTCTGGGGGTAAGTAAATTTGAACCACAGTCGCTAAACTGAGCTGCTGGACTACCAGGTTTTGTCTTTTGCTCATCATCTTAGCAAGGAACATAACATTCCTATCCCGGTATTCCAAGATGACAGTACTGGCATTCACAGGGCTGCAAATGTGACTGATTGGCGTGATGAGCATTCAGGAGCATTCATACATCTGGACTGGCCCGCAAAATCCCCAGATTTGAGTCCTCTTGAAAATCTGTGGTACTACCTGAAACAACGAGCCAGGGAAGGCATCCACCAAATCTGGCCCAGCTGACCAATTCTTTGATGCAAGAGTGTCTGAACATTGATGTGGCCTACATCCAGAAACTTGTCCAGTCCAGGCCCAATCCAATCACAGCTGTTATTGGTGCTCATGGAGGAATTACACGCTGTAAGGTACTTTTCAGTCACAGGTGAGTCGTTTGTTGTCAGGTGAGCTTATCTCTTGCTTTCCTCTTTGCTAGATGTGTCGCTTGACAATTTGTTAATCCATAATCATATTAAATGTTTTGGCAGTAAAAAGAGACCTGTGGCTACAGAAAAAAGACCCATAGTTGCAGTCCAATAGCCAGATCCTAAACACACCCCTAGACTAGCTCCAGTTCTGGATATGTCATATATGGACAGCTGAAAAAGTGATGCAGTTCAGCAAATGATGCAGATTTGTAAATAGAATGGTAGCTACGTTCAAATAGATTGTATGCCTATTAGGGCTGTACCCGACTCAGAATTTTGTCAGTCGAATCGGATTCGCCCGTCCTGGCCGACAGTTCGACTATTCGTTCATGTTTTTTCTCCATATATGTTATCTAGTAATCAGTAAATCAATCTGCATACGGTTCAGATCTGATGTCCTCATTTAGAAAGTCAGCAGAGTCACAGGATCATATTACTGAACTAAAAGAGACGTGGCATATGATGAACGATCTGGAGCCTGATTTAATTACAGAATATAGCGTCCGGCAGCGAGCACGTATTTATGCTAAAAATTAGCGCTTCTAGCCTGTCTTTATAATTTCACTTTTAACAGCTTCTTCAGTAGGATGACCCTTCGTCTTTCATCTCTCATAAATAATGAACTCCTAAATAAAACCAAATTAGTCAATATTTAAATTATTTTTAGATGAAAAGGAGAACGGTAGACCTGAAACCGTTTAATTATTATATCAGCTGCGCTGAAATAATTATTCCTCGTTTATCGGCAGGCATATTAAGTGACTGTACTTATCTTTAAATAAAAATAATCTAAGCTGTAAAGGAATAAATGAAAATATCTGTAATTTAGGTTCTAAAATAATGGAATTATAATAAAACAAACGTCTTCAGCCCGTTTTTCCTTCACCGCAAACAGCCATTATGTCTAAAATGAAAGTCAACTCACTGGTTTGAAGCAGTGTTGGATGTCTGACTAAATGACGAGCAGAATTAGGTTTAATTTGTTCAGATTCTCTTCTTCAAAAGCTCCTCCAGACTTTTTCTGAGACATCGTTCCACCCGTGTTTCTCAGCTTCACAGCTTTAGCTTCCTTCAACGGTGAACAGCCAGCGCACGTTTTCACGTGGATTTAATTTTTTAGCAAGCATGCGCCATAGCCCAGTTAGAACTTAAATATATATTTATTATTCTCCTTTTAATAATTATTAAAATGCTTTTGTCTGTTTTACCACAAAAAAAAAAAAAAATAAATAAAAAAACCTCGTCACTGTTGTCAGTCGACTTGAAGGTTCTCACTCGACTCAAAGGGTCTCCAACTGATGATTTGACTCGTCGACTTCTAGAGGGCAGCCCTAATGCCTATACAAATCATCCCCTGGTAGTTTGATTCAAGTCCCGTAACCCACCCATAACCCACTGCTCCAAAGTGTGTAACCCACTGGTTTAATCTCCTTGACTACCTTGCATCTTGACAAGACGTTTGTGACGATGTTGTGCACTTGCTATCTTCTGGTGGAGCTTTACAAAGCTGTGTATTTTGTTAGGGAGCGCTCTCCTCTGGTTTGCACCATTTATAATTGATCCAACTGAGAAACCTTGAAGAGTTCCAAAAGTTGTTGTTCATGAGGGACTTCATGTTAGAATTCAAGTGTTGGTGATTTAAATGTTAGTGTTGTTGCTTGTAGCCATTACCTTAAATCTGTTATCAGTACACAGACAGCTTTCGGCTTATCACTTCCTGCCCGTCTGGACTTTGTGTGTCATCGGAAGCATGTGCCTGAAAAAAGCCTATTCCCTAAAACTAGGTGAGCAAGTGGTAGAAGTGGTCAGTAGATACATTATATTGCCACTCAGCCATCCAAATCATTGAATTCAGGTGTTCCAATTACTTCCCGTATTGGGGGGCTGTCCCTGGAAAACAGAAGCGTCTGGTGACTTTATGATATGTTACTGTCCTATCTCACAGATGCGATATTATGAAATGTTATGATGTGATTTATGATATGTTAATGTCCTATCTCCATGTGGAATGGCAATGAACTTCACAGACGTCCAGTGGTAAACTGGCATTGCCCCACCTCCCCATTTAAAACTAATCCCGTCCAAGTAGGTCTTTAAGCTGTATACAAAGTTGCAGAATTCCCATTTCTAGATTCCTTCTGCCTTTCGGAATCTTATTTAGCACTGAAAACTGTGAGTGTTTATGTACCCTAATGGTGAAATACGAGCTGGATCCAGGGTTGAGGACATCTGCTTATAGAGATGGGTTGTGGTAAAGAGGTGTCCAGTCTGGGTTTTCCTGAGAGCGGATAGACATTTGTAACGGAAGCTCTTGTTATTCTTGGCAGGCCTCATGTTAGGCTCCTCCATGAACTGATGTGCAGCGATGACCTGTGGGAAAATGGGAATCCTGGGAGATATTTTTTTTTCCCCTGTAACGGAGAACGTGCTTAGAGGGTAATCATCTCAGCAAGTGTAATTACCGCTCAGATCTCTAAGCCTTCCATGTGCAGAATCCCCCCTCAGGACGTGGCTCCCAGCCAGTTCACCCGAAATTAAATCCTAGCCGGCAGACACCAGAGAAGACCCACCTGCCATGCTGCTGAGTAGAGTTTAGTTGGCGAGTAATACCTGGATAAATATAGTTTTAGTCCTGGAAAAGGCCAAAGTCTCAAATAGGGAAACCGATGGGAAAGAGAGTGAACCCAGTGAACCCGCCTGCTTTGAGTTGGTGCCAAGATATTTGCCCTTCACTTGTCCTTCATGAGCCAGCCCAAAGAGGAATGAAATATTTTCCCAAGAGAACCATGGGGTGCATTTTTACCCTCTGATGAAACATACCCTCTGCCTTATGATTAATAGCTGAGACATGGGCGGAAAGGCCAATCAGAAGATGCAACAATTATAAGCTATACTTTGATGTATTGTGTTATACACTGATTACATTTAACAGATGCTCTTCTTCATAAGCACAGAACACTGAAGGAGAACAGTTCCTATTAGCTAGAACCAAGCTCTGTCCAACAGGTCAAAACAAGCTCAAAACAAAGTGACTGCTGTGCCCTGATTGGTGGACTCGCTTCAAACTTGTTTGGACCAAACCAACACACCACTTACAGTACACTAATGCATTACACTTACTGAGTTACTGTACACCAACACACTACTTACAGT